>JARFIY010000238.1:2500000-3750000 GCA_036346155.1 Sinelater perroti
AACAGAAAACCACACTCTCAAAATATTATGTTACTCAAACGATGAGGCTGATAACCTACAGCGTCTCCTACACGAATTTATAATAAAGACAGAGTAATTTAAGATGTGTAGTTTCTATGAGAAATTCCAGTCAGTGGTTATCTCGAAAGAGCCCATTAGGTGCAAACTAGCAGCAGATGATGACATAATTCAACAGGTACCAAGATTCAACTACCTGGGAGTAATCACATCAAGCAAACGATGTGTCAAAAAATCCGGACACAAGACGACAAAGCAGCGAAAATTGGTAGATGCTCAGAGATATCATCTGGCCCAACAAAGCCATAAGTAATGAGAGCAAAACATAAATCTATAAGACATGTGTGAAACCGGTGCTTATGTACGCCGCGGAAACAGCTACTAAAAGAATAGCAAGAGTAACTAAAATAAAAGTTTTAAGGTCGATTAAAAAAGTTACCTTAGAGACCGGATAATAAGTAAACAAATAAGAGAAAAACTAGAAATTCATTTTGTGGTAAGGTCGACTAGATCACGGAGGAGATTTTGGAGAGATCACGCGAAAATCATGCTTGGAGAATGATTAACCAAATGGGCTAAAACACAACGCCCTGATACCCAAAGACCATTGGACAGACCTTCGAAGCGTTGGAAGGATAGCTGGACCTCACATCAACAATAATGACAAAAGACACAGGACACAGGACTATTCAAAAGAAGGAGAAGTAATACTAAGGAGATATCTTAACAGAACAGAAACAAGACCCCGGTAGAGATTTTTCTCGATCAGATAGAGGTAAACAAACTAATAAAATCTGTTAAAGAAATTTGGAAAAATATAAATATTTGGAAAGTATAAATGACAAATTTCGTTGTATGATAAAGAGAATATTTCAAAAAACCATAAATGGTGAGGAAATACCTTCAAATTGGAACAGGGATACCTAACATTGATTTCTAAAAAGAGAGATGAGAAAATGTGATAGTTATAAGGAAATCAGTATATTACCAATAATAAGATGAACTTATGCTAGAAAAAATAAAAAATAAAATAAAATTCGACATAAAAGTTTATAGAGAAAAAATGAAAAACAGCAATACATTTAGGTTTGTGAATTTAAAGAAATCTTATGATACAATACCTAGAAAAGAGCTAGGGAAGGCCATAAGAAAACTAGGAGTACCCTATAAACTAACCAAAAACCTATACAATGTACAAAAACAAAAAATCACCAACAACTTCGAAAGAAAAGCCTCTTATAAGTTTGCTCGCTAACACCTAAAGACCTGGACAGGAAAGTATGAAAGCATGAGAGTTCTAGCCAGTTCTTGCACGATGAATTTTGCTGACGACCAGGTGGTAAATGTGCAGGAGGAAGAAAAGCTAAAATATGTGTTACAAAAACTTAAGGAAAAATACGAAATAGAAGGACTAGAAATAAATGTCCAGCAACAAATGAAAACCGATAAAATTTAGAAATTGAAAATTCCTAAAAAGTAGTTTTCACATCTAAATTCAAGTACTTTCGATCTACTATAGCAAAAGATGCAGAAACAAAAGAAGAAAAATGTAGAAAAGACATAGTTATATTGAAGAAAAAGATTAATTTGGTATGGGCACGTAAGAAGAATGGAAGATCACAAATGAATAAAAAGAGTAACAGAATGGAGTCCAACGTGAACAATGGAAAGTTTGTTTGAAAGGAAGAAAACAGCGGCAGTTATCGTCATAATCTATTTAACGATTTGTAATGCTTGCTCTTCATGCTTTATCTTCACTTAATTTAATTTACTAATTGTAAAGTTGTTTGCTTTTACGTTGATTTATTTTCTATTCTATAACCCCCAAACACCCACCGGTCAATTCCAATCGATTCGCCCGGCATAAACTTTTTTATGCGCCTCTTAATGGCTTATTACATCACAAGCAAGTAAACACCGCTTTATTGTTAATTGTAGGCTTCCTTGCATGAAAGTACAATAACTTAACACGGCTCTGCCCCGCCGCTCCAGACAAAATATACGCAAGCCGGCTTTGCTTCTGCCGAAGAACAATCGGCCACCGTTTTTTCGCGGGGCCGTTTGACACGCCGAATATCAACACGCATTAACTTTCGATTAACGATCGCGCGGCAGCGACGGTCCGCTGCGCGGCTCGCGGAGTCATTATCATCGCTATGCACACCTCGCACTTGCAAATAGTCATTACCGAAGTGAGTGACCTCACAACTGTAACACCGTTCGCGCCGACCTGCAACTGCAGTGGCAGCCGCGATTTCAGCGTCTTCGTTTTGCTGCTTCACTTGTAAACCCTTCAGCTATTGAATAATTTAGTTTATGCTGATGAGCTCGCGAGACGACGACAGATCAATTGGTCGGAACTAGGAGGCGTAGCAGCAGCCTAACAACTCTCAATGTAATGGGTTTTATAAACATGCACTGTGCTATTTTGTAGTTGCTAATAGTTATTTGGATTTTACTTTCAAATTTGCTTAAAAATAGTTTACGTAAAGTTTCTATTATGCAAATGATTTTTTACAGCTACAAATAAAAACGATAAGATACCGCAATTTACAAGTTCGAAAATAAAATGACCTTTTCATTTTGTCCACTCATAGAAGAAGTCATTTTTAAAATTAAATTTAAAAAAAATAGTTGTAAGATAAATTTGGCCCATCTTTCATCCTCTAGTCTTAGTAAGCGACTTAATCACTTTTAGCTTCCCAATTCTCTATAATATGGTTTCTGTCACTACCATCTTGTTTTACTGTTAATACTTTTCTCTTAGCATTCTCTTTTTTGTCTAAATCTTGTTACCATATCAATAGCCAGTTTCTACCACAGCTTGTCCAGTTTTTTCTACTTATATTTTATCCCAACATGTTGAGATTAAAGCTCGAATAACTTTTCGTCGTATTAAAATTGTTTGCAATTCATTCAGTCTTATTTAAGCCTATTTACAGTCTCAGTCTTCGTTTAAACGTTTTAAAATAAACTGTAAATCATATGTAACCTTAGCTAAAACAGCCTGATCGTCTGCAATATTAAGTGTAAATAAGCAAATATCATTATCAATGATTTTTTTTTTATTGAAACATAGCACATCAGCAATCAGAATTACAAGAGATTCTATGAGCTAATTTGTTGTTAAAGTTGATTGGCTTGATGAGGTTGGCACCCATTGGTGCTTCCTCGCAGTTTCCTAATCCTATTGATTGAGGATGATGGATTCACACTGGAGGATTCACGTTAGTTTGTAGGTCCCAAGGCCATTTCCGCTTTAATCGCCGAAAGTTTGGTTGTAACGTAAGTGGTTGTATAAGGTCGTTTGGATGATATGTAAGTCTATCATAGTGTCTGGTTGCCCGTTCCGTAATTACATCACGCACGTATGGTGTGTTGGAGTCGGTATGTAGGGTGAGATTTGTCACGTACCATGGAGCATCCATAAGAGTTCTTATTGTCTTGGATTGGAATCTCTGGATTATGTCTACGTTAGAATAGCTAGAGCAGCCCCACAGCTCACATCCATATGTCCAAATAGGACGTAAGATGGTTTTATATATAAGGAGTTTACTCTCGGTTGCTAAAGGTGATTTCCGACCTATTAGCCAGTACATTTTTTTAACTTTCAGATCCATGGCTTTGCGCTTCTTCTTTATGTGTTGTTTCCAAGTTAGCCTTTTGTCCCAGTGTAATCCCAGATACGTCACTTCTTCAGATTGTGGTACATCAATGTTGTTTATGGTAACAGGAGGGTATATTCCCCTTCGCATTTCAAATGTTATTTGAACTGACTTATTTTCATTCACCTTAATTCGCCATTTGTCTAGCCATTCTTCTATTAAATGTATGTGTTCTTGCAGTAATCTTGTAGCAGCTAAAGGGTCTTCATTGCACGCGAGAATGGCAGTATCATCTGCGAACGTTCCCATTTCTGTGTACGGTGTTATTGGTATATCAGCAGTGAAAAGTAAGTATAGGACTGGACCCAAAACGCTGCCTTGGGGAACCCCAGCGGTAATTGGCTGTAGTGTCGAGATTTTGTTTCCGAATTTTACTAGGAAATAGCGGTTTGAAAGGTAGGATTGGAAAAGGAGATAATATTGGTGCGGAAATAATGCTTTTATTTTAGCCAGTAACCCTTTGTGCCACACCTTATCAAAGGCTTGTCGGACGTCCAGGAATACTGCCGTGCAGTACTTCTTACTTTCAAAAGCTTTCTGAATTACGTTAGACATGCGGTGGCACTGTTGAATAGTAGAATGATCTCGTCTGAATCCAAATTGGTGCTTTGGGATCCAATCATCCAGTGGTGTGTCTTTATTTAACCGACTTAATATCAGCTTTTCTAGGAGTTTGGCAATTATTGATAACAGGCTAATTGGGCGATAAGATTGCACTTCATTTGGCGGCTTACCAGGTTTCAATATTACTATAATTTGCGCCATCTTTAGTTGCGGCGGCCAGTAGGTTAAGCGCAGAATTGCGTTAAATAATGCTAGTAGTTGTCTTTCCCCAGTTTCTGGTAGCTGTTTAAGGATAGGACCAGTTATGAGGTCGTAGCCTGGTGCTTTTTTGTTGCTCAAGAATTTTATCTCCTGACGTAATTCACCGATTTTAAGATCCCGTATTGGGAATGAAAGTTGTAGTGGGGCTTCGAGGAAGGTGTCTACTTCTATATCTATTGTTTCAGAGTTAGGTCTAAATACTTCTGCCAGATATTGTGCGAATAGGTCAGCTTTTTCTTGGTCAGATCTGGCCCACGTGCCGTCTGTGTTACGTAGCGGCGGTATATGTACCTGTGGCCTCTTGAATCCCTTTGTGGCTTTCCATATACTGTAGTCGTCCTTGGAAAGAGAAGTTACATATTGTTGAAATGTGTCGTTTTTTACTTCGTTCAGTTTTCGTTTAAGTTTATTAGTAATTCGATTGTACTTTGTTTTGTCGTTTCTATTATGTGTTCGTTGCCAGACTGCCCTAGCTTTCCTTTTTCCTTAACCAGCTCCATCACTTCTCTTGGGAAGTTTTGTGAGCTGGGTTTTCTTTCCATGCGCGGTGTAGCATACCATGCTGCCTCTTGTGTAGTAGTTATAAATTTGTTGATTCCACTGTCCAACTCTTCAGTCGTTTTTAGGCTTATATTAAGACCAAGATGTTGATCCATATACTCTTTAAAGGCGTCCCAATCTGTGCGTCTGTTACATAACATTGGTTTGGCTTCTTTTCTAATTACTGTAGCACTAATAGTAAGTATGACAGGTGTGTGGTCAGATGACAGATCATAACTGGATGTTATGTCTATGTAGTTAGATGAAACTCCTTTAGCAACGAAGAAATCTAACAAATCCGGAATTTTGCCAGGGTCCGTTGGCCAGTACGTTGGGCTACCTGTTGAGAAATATGTATAATTATTATCAGTTATGAGTTTATTAAGTTCTCTGCCTTTTGTGGTTATCAGTCTACTGCCCCATCTGGTATGCTTCGCATTAAAGTCTCCGCCAGTTATAAATCCTGACCCTAAGGAGTCAAAGAATGGCTGTAGCATGAGTTTGGTTATTTGGTGCCGAGGGGGGCAATATGTTGCCGCTATTGTAATTGGATTTGGTAGTTTATTTACTTCAATCACTGTGGCCTGTAAGAAATTTTCTTCGAATTTTGGTAGTTCGTGATGTGTTATTGATTCACGAATGATAATGGCAGTGCCTCCATGTGCCGTACCATCCGGATGTTCGGTGTGGTAAATAAGATAGTGCAGTATTTTTATGTGGGTTCTTACAGTAAAATGGGTTTCTGATATAAGGAGGATATCAATATTGTTTATACTGAGGAAGATTTCGATTTCTTGTTTTTTTGATTGGAGGCCGTTGGCGTTCCAGAGTGCAATTTTAAGGAATTTGGCCATTATCGAACTAATTTATTTATGACCGTCGTAAGCATGTTCAAAATAGTGCTATTTTGTTGTATTAGTTGATTGAACATACCTTTGAATTCTTCTAAGAACTGTGTGAGTGTTAGGTCTTGAGGTGATTGAGGTTTATTTGTGTTTATTTGACATTTTCCAGTAGTTCTTCACTGGCAAGGGAGGAAAGTTTTGTGGATTTGTCTTGTAAGAGGCATGTGTTTTTTTGTGTTTGGGTGTTCGGTTTTATTTTGTTTTGTAGCTCTTGGTAGATTGAACAGCCCTTGTAGTTTGCGGGATGTGCATCATTACAGAGTGCACAAGTAGCAGGGGTTTCCCTTCCTTTTTGCATGTAATAGAATTGTGCGGTCCGCCACATTTAACGCAGGAGTATGGCCTATTACAATATGACTTTGTATGGTTATAGTTTTGGCATCTTGTGCACTGGGCCAGGTTCATATTTCTGTGGGGCGGTTCAACAGAAATTTTTAAGTTTTGTAAGTAATTTATGTTATATATGTATTTGTTATTGGTGGCTGGCTCCAAATCTACAAAGAATAGTGGTAATGCTTCTTTAGTTTTCTTATGTTTTATGTTAATAATGTTTCTAACCTTGTGATTATGAGTAGCTAGTTCAGCTGTAATATCATCTACTGGAATTGTAGGATGTATGTGCGTAGGACCACTCTGTATGCACGATCCTGCTTGATTTGGTAAGTGTGGTGAATGACACTGTTTTCCTGGAAATCTTTGACGAGTTTTCTGTACACATCCGGGGAATGCACATTAAATTTGACTACGTTATTAGCCATACTTTTGGTGGTGTACTGTTCCTGTTCCATAATATCCTTCAAACTGTTTATCATTTCCTGATAATTGTTAATTCCATGTACGTAGATTGGAGGGGGTTTGGGTATTTTATTTGAGTTTTTGCTGGCACCGTTATCTTGATTATTGTTTGTTACGTCTGTAACTTCTGATAAAATTGAGTATTTGTTAGTTTGTGTTAGATTAAATGATTGTGGCGGATTTTGTGTGTTTTGCAATTTCCTTCTTTTCTTTTTAGGTTATTAACTTTTGGCAAGCATTTTTTTGTCTGCAATGTTTTCTTCTTCCTCTGCGTCGCTAATAATAATTTCCATTGGTTTTGTGTCGTGATTTGTTGATGCAATGGTTGGACTTGAGGCGGCATTACAAATTGAGACATTGAAGAGTGACCATATTGATAAGGTTGGAATGTTTGTATTTGTGGCGACATTGAGTAGCTATTGGGCATTTGCTGGCATTGCTCAGGTGTTATTTGTTGTGGGTTGTTATTTGGGATAAATGGGTATTGTTGGTAAAAGGATGCGTTTTGTTGCGTTATTGTTGGGTTGAATTGTTGCGTGGGGTTGTAGCCATTGCCAAATGGCAGCATGCTATTAGTTTTACTTACATGCATGCACTGAATTATGTAGTAAACAATACAAAAATGAAAACAGTTTATTCCAATTAATGCACTGGTTTATCACTGCTCGAGGTTCACTGTACGATAGCGATAACATGCAGCGCGCCGACTTAGGCATGTGCTCGTACTATTATCAATGATATACTTATTATTCTGCAGCTACGCTTCCAGTCTCAACTGTTATCTCTATGCATCAGAGTAGTTGTTACCACATTAGGAAATAACTTTTTGGGACACAATCGTAACTTTCGACGAGAAGTGGTTTAATCTAGACACAGACAAACTAATCAAAAAGAAGTTTCAGTTATCCAATCAAGCCGTTTTGAGAATAAATCAATTCTGTTGAATTTTGAGGACGTTGTGCACTGAGAGATCGTTTCTGCAAAAAGCTCATCAAATAAATACATTTTTTGCGTGCACAAATGCACTTTTCCATTATTACAAAAAAATATGTGGTAACATTTTTTTCTGATGCTCTTACGAATCGAATGTGCCTTGGAACGTCTCGATACGTGTACCCGCCAAAATTTCGAGCATTTAGTGTTTTTCTTACTAATTTGACTCGACTAGTATCTGGGGATTCATATTTCTTCAAGAAATTGGATGACTACACAATGTATCAGAAGATAACGCCCACGAGGTACCTTAACTTATTGCAAATGTTGTTTTCCAGGATGATAATTTACCTTATCATAAATGGTGGCACGGCTCTAACGCCCCACGTGGGAGTACGGCCTGCAAACTGAGATGTTGACGATCTCGTATGCTCGTCTTCCCTGCCGGTTGTCGTCCACCATCCCCGACGCGGAGCGACGTGGCAAGCACTACGCCTTAAACGACCCCCATCAGGCATCAGAGAGCTCCAGGAATTAACCCGGGTCTGTCCGCATCGCAAACCGCGCCTCAACCACCGGACCACGCTGGTCCGTCCAATCCTGGATACTCACCACCAAAGTTAACAAACGCTCAATTCTCAAATCTTATTCTCATAGAAAGCTTAAGTCAAATGATAGCTGGTGTGGCGGCCTTTTCGCCCTTGAACCGCTTTATATCGCGGCGGCATGCTGGGCGGCTTTGATATCTGCCGCTACGTTTTGCCGTCGCACACAAGACGGCATATGGGCTTTTGCTCAGCCGACAAGTCTGCATACGCCGTCGGCGGCAGCCTTTGATATGAAAGGTGCTGTCGAATGAAAATTTCCCGCAAAGACCTACCGCTAAGCCAGGCGCGAAGCCCGGCAAGATACGCACACCGCAGCGCGGCCAATTCGGTCGTGTTTAGGCACCACGCAATACGCACACCGCAGCGCGGCCAATTCGGTCGTGTTTTGGTACCCCGCAATACGCACACCGCAACGCGGCCAATTCGGTCGTGCTTAACAACCCGCTTATACTCACACCGCATCGCGTCCAGTACAGCCGCATTTAACATCCCGCAACATACACGAAGACAGCGCATCAAGGTGGCCACCGTGAAACCATAGCCGACGAAGCCGAAGCCGATTCAGGTGAGCGATTTGGCTTTACTTTCAGTTGATATCGGTAGGCGCCCCCATCCGCTTTCGCGCTGGCCGTTTAAGGGACGATTTGGGCCTTATCGTTTTACGTTTCAAAACGGGCCGCACTTAGTTTCCCACACCGCACCACGAGGGTGGCTATTTACACGCCTGCCTCTCCAATAGTAAACATCGTATCTAAAAAGAAACTCACAATAAAAGCCGAATTAATAGAATATCTAATGCAAGCTTGGTATCGTCGCACTTGAAATTTATAAAAAGTCATAAAAACTGCTGGATTCCATGTCCGAAAGATAAGAGTTAGCTATCAAGAACAAATACTGTTCAATCATTTATTTATATATGTTTAAATTTAAGTAGCAGGTTATATAATTTTGTTACTTCTTTTCTTTTCAGTTGTGTTTCTTTTCATAAAATTTCTGCTATTCTTTCTTCATAAAATTATTTTAAATAACCACCTATATAATACAAAGGAAAAGTGACAAAAAATATTTATAAATATTGCATATTTGTTTAAATTCTTCGAGTTTTTAAGCAATAGAAGACTTTTTCACAGTCATCATCATCATTAGCCATCTTCGGTCCATTTCTGAACATAGGCCTCTTTCATGTTTCTCCAGTGTTCACGATTTTGAGCAGTATTGTATTAAAAAGCAAAATTGAGTCTTAAACTCTTCATGGTATAAATAGGTTCCGATAAACGACCTTGTTTTACGTACACCATGATGTTTTTATAATATTCTTTTATAATTTTACTAAGAGAAGATGAGATTCAACTGTCTGTAAAACAATTCTTAGTTAGATTATGAGGCTTCAAATAAATTAATAAAAGCTATATCAACATTACCATCTTTAACTATATTCTTTTTCAGGAGCTGTTGATTAGTAACAGTATTGTCTTATATATAACCTTCCTGGTGTAAATGCGGTTTGATCCTCTCACATCGTAATTTTTTTGCAAAATTTTTTCAAATATGCAGTTCTCTTTTGTGGTCCTTATCATATAGTGAGTGCCACAATATACCATTTTTTCCATTCAAATACTTTTTTTGGGTACGGTTATTAATTAATTTAGCTTTGCAATCTGTTAAAACAGTTCTAGTATATTTAATTAATTCTGAGTTCTAAAAGCTTCCATTTATCATTTATTTAATGCATCATATCACTTCCCTTATTGTCCATTTCTTTCTTAACATCCATTTCGTCACAAAATTACAATACTCCTCCATTTATTTGAAGTAACTAAGAATTTAATCTGTGTTTATTATTCTCTTGGCAGTTTTAACGAGTTTTTAGGCTTATGTAAATTATGTTCCCCCAAGACGTCTTTGAGTGCAGCATTGCAACCATTGTTGGTTTTCTTTTGCTTTTATTTTATGTCTTAGTTCTTTAGAAATGAGAACAATAGGAGAAATTATAAGCATAACTAAACTTGACCACATAAGAAGCGAGGAAATAAGACGAAGCCGCAAAGTTCAAAAGATCGAAGAGTGGGACAAAAGAAGATCAGAATGGAATAGTCATTTGCCTAGGATAGAAGATACAAGGATAATAAAAAAAATTAAAGGCCTGTCGCCTAAAAGAACAAAATCACCGGGTAGACCAAGAAAGAGATGGAAGAATGTGCTGGAATAAAACAAACTTTAAGCTTATAACAAATTAAAGGAAGAAGAAGATTTGGTTTGTGTATATTTGATCAATTAATTAAATATATTATGTAATCTTTTTCTTTCTTGAGTTTTACTTAATCTGTTAACCAAACAGGTCGTTTCTTATCATTACTCATTTTATAATCCTAGAACACTTCCACACCTTCATTGACTGCAAATCTTCTTTTATAGAGACTTCTTACTATTTCTTGCTGTTATAAACATAATTTATATTATTTTAATGTAAGTTGTGCATAATTCCCATTTTCTTTCTCTTTTAGGTTGAACTGTGTATCGATTTAAAGAGTTGCAAATAATAAGTAATGAGCTATACGATATATATTTTGAAAAACATTCTCTGTTTGTAAATAAAATAAAACAGAGAACTTAATTGTTAATTTCTTTTATATGTTACCTTTGCATAAAATAAATAACTTGATTCCTTAAGGCGTTGTACTTATTAAATCTTACCGTTTGATAGAAATCTTGAAGAACATACAACTCTTAGTTTTTATCTTAATTCATGTCTTCATATCCAAGAAGTTGGGAATGTGAAATAACAAATTTAAAAAGAACCGTTATTATCTAAAAAGTACTTCCAAATATTTTTGAACATTTTTTTAAAGCGAAAATAAATGAATATTAATAATACTTTTTATTCATTACTTTTTTATCGCATTTATTCATCAGGTTTTCTTCTTTAGGTACCATCTCCTCTAAGAAGGTTGGTTATCATCATCGCTATTCGTATTTTTGACTAACTACAGTTATACCATTTTCTCTGGTTACTTAACCAGGAGATACGTCTTTTTCTTTTACTTCTTCTTTGTATTTTTCTTGTATAATGTTTTGTAGAACTTCATATCTCTCTCCTTGCATTGTATGGTCCAGATATTGAAATTTTCTTATTTTAACTGTGTTTAGTATTTCTTTTCCTTTCCTCATTCTTCTAACCACTTTATCGTTTGTTACTCTTTCTACCCAGCTTATTTTCCACATTCTTTGGTAAATTTGTATCTCGAATGCTTTTAGTCTGCCACTAATATGTTTTTTCATCGTTCACGATTCTATTACATAAAATGCTACTGAAAACACATAACATCTTAGCATTGTGATTCTAAGTTGTAGATCCAGATCTATGCTGCATAATACATTCTTCATTTTATTAAATATTATCCTGCCTTGTACAATCCTTGCTTTAATTTCCCCTGTGTATTCATTATTTTCATTGACAATTGTTCCTAAGTATTTAAGTGTTTGTACTTTTTACACTTGTTTACATCCAATCCATAAATTTTCTTGGAATTGCTGCGATTTTGTGATCGTCATAAATTTGGTCTTTTAACATTGAGTATCAGAGCTTTTTCCTTGTTGCTTTCTATTACCTAATCTAACATTTTGTGTAGATCTTCTAATGAATTAGCAGTGAGTCGTCTACGTATCTGATATTGTTCATGCATTTTCCTTATCTCGACTGATGTTTCTTCTAAAGTTGATTATTTTCTTTAAAATAAATTGAAAATCAGAGGCAAGAGTAAGCACCTTTGTCTCACTCTTCTTTGTATTTGTATTTCTTCTGATTACCCATTATCTACTTTTACATTAGCGATTTGGTTAAAATAATGGTGAAATATTATTCTCTGGTGTGGCGGCCTTTTCGCCCTTGAACCGCTTTATATCGCGGCGGCATGCGGGCTTTTGATATCTGCTACGTTTTGCCATTGCACACAACACGGCATATGGGCTTTCGCTCAGCCGACAAGTCTGCATACGCCGTCGGCGGCACCTTTTGATATGAAAGGTGCTGGCGAATGAAAATTGCCCGCAAAGACCTGCCGCCAAGCCAGGCGCGAAGCCCGGCAACATTCGCAATCCGCAGCGCGGCCAATTCGGTCGTGTCTTAACACCCGCACATTCGCACTCCGCAGCGCGGCCAATTCGGTCGTGTCTTATCATCCCGCAAATACCAGATCCGCAGCGCGGCAAGGTGGCCACCGTGGAACCATCGCCTACGAACCAGAAGCCGATTCAGGTGAGCGATTTGGCAATACTCGTAGGTTGATATCGGTAGCCGCCCCCATCCGCTTTCGCGACGGCTGTTTAAGGGACGATTTTGGCCTTATCGGTTGACGTTCCAATACGGGCCGTACTACGTTTCCCACACCGCACCACGAGAGCGGCTATTTACACGCCTGCCTCTCCATTCTCATATCTTTCATATCTATGTTTTTGTTTTAAGTAGTTGAATGAGGTGATCATGGCAAACTTTGTCAAAGGCTTTATTGAAATCAAGGAAGCACACATATATTGATTGATTAACATCCATACATCTCTGAGTTAACACATTAAATTCAAACAGAGCCTCTCTTGTGTCCATGGTTTTTCTAAAATCAAACAGGATTTCCTCAAGGTCCTGTTCCAACTTCTTAAAAATTATCTGGTGTATTTTCTTTAGAATTATCTGAAGAGTTTGTTTCATTAAACTAATTTTCTTATGGACATTGCATTGTTTTGTAAAACCTCTTAGTAAAACTGAAAACGTCGATTTAAGACATTCTGCAGGTATTATTCCTATGTTGTATATTGTATTATACAGGACTAATACGAGTATTTGTTCTCCTTTAATTAATTTTATTATCGCAACTGTAAAACCGAAAGATTGCACATAGAGATGCCTGAAGGAAATTTTCCTGTAGGCTATCTTTAGTTACCGCTTTTTTTAGTGAGTTTATGACTCACTAAAAGCAAGAGATACTCTCGTCCGTCGAGCAATGGATTGTTATAAAATTTCTCACGTCGAGCTGCATAAAAGCATCTCAAATTTTGAGGGGATTTTAGGTGCAGTTCAAGAAAAATACTAAAAAATACTCAAGTGCATGTGTGGCATAAATAATTCTTGAGAACACTAGACATAGTTTACAATAAAGGTCACCATTGTTTACCACCTTGTTCTCGCTCTTAAGGTCGGAATAAGCTACGGCAATACCAAAACAATTCTAGACGTTACGCTGCTTTAAAAACACCTGCCCCCTGCGCTTTGCAATTATTATTTGTTTGTGTCACTAAGAGAAGCGATTAGGGGCAGAGATTTAATGATAATGCCGTCGAAGTGTTGTGTGCGATTGGTTAGTGCCATAACTGCCCCTATTTAATGATATTGAAACATATCCTTTGTGAAAAAAGTTATATGTTTGTATTTTTATAATTCTTCAATAGATTCGAAAATAATAATTTCTATTTCTATTTTATTCATCTACATTTTTCTGGATCTTTTTCTACTTTGCTACAATTGATTATAAGCTATAATATTTTTTCTATTACATATTCTTTTGCATTAATTCACTTGCCTTTTGCGAAAATGGTAACAATACAAACAGAAAGTTTAGTTTACAGCATTATTATAATAAGTAATAATAAATTATCTACTAATTTTTTGCTGTAACAACAATAAAGGACTGCTAAGCTGCGAGTCAATCTATGTCACTTTTCGAAACGCCTTTGCGAAGATTTGGATACTTCACCTACATTTTTATGACATAAAAAATAAAATCTCAGGCTTTACTTACTTCGTTTTTAACTCTAACACCCTGAGCATGTGTCAAAGTGTTCCTTTCACTTAAAGGTTGTTGTTAGCAGCCTGTGCTTAGTACGTTCATGCTGATCTTATTATTAGCCGCATATCGACACATTTATTCTTCCTGTCACTTACGTATGTAATTTCTATGTGTGTTGTATGTAGTTTCATCATGTAGATCACATTTCTGAGCATTGTACATTTCACTCTAACTAAACAATAAATGACCAATCCTAAAATTACGAAAAAACTTTCGACCTCTTCAAGTTTCATACTGAAGACTTGCTGAATTCAAGCGCCACATTCTAGTTACCATCATCATACATCTTGTCTCTGAAGCTCTATAAAGGACCAATAAAATCTTTTTGTTAAACTGCTTGATTATAACAAAATTGCTATGCTTATTTTATATTTAATAATTTGTCAAAAACCCATCTTACGCTACTTATTGCAACTTACAATAAATGAGCTCTAGTTCAAATTTTTAATAATTTGGAACTATATTTATTCTCTTCTTTATTTTAATAATTACTTAAATTTATAACTGTATAATGTTGCTATATAAGCAAATCCATCTTTCTTTTATTCTTTTCTATATTTGTATTACTCTTTTTTCTAAACACTACCAGGTGTACCGGAAAGTCTTTACCGTTTTTAATATACAATATTATGATTTGACACGTGTTCATTTTATTCTACAGACATCAAGCTTCAGCGTCGTAGGTTATATTTTGTGAAAGTATCACCGTCATATATTTATAGCTCTTCAAGAATGTCAAGTTATGTGCCTGAAAACGTGCATTTGCGGCATGCATTAATTTTTTTATTTAATCAAAAGAAAAAAGGCGCTGAAAATCATAGTTTGCTAGTTGAAACATACGACGAGCATGCTCCAATCATAAAAACATGTGAGGCGTGGTTTCGACAATTCAAAAGTGGTGTTTTCGATGTGTAAGACAAAGATCGTTCTGGCAGACCGAAAAAGTTTGAAGATGCGAAACTGCAGGAGTTATTGGATGAAGACCCAACACAAACTCAAAAACAATTGCCAGAAACGTTAAATGTGGTCCAAAAAACTATTAGCGACCGATTACGATCGATGGGGAAAATCCAAAAGATGGGAAGATGGGATTGAATGACAAGCAAATGGAAAAGCGTCTGTGAAATGCTGCTTCAAAGGTTTGATCGAAAGTCATTTCTTCATCGAATAGTGACGGGTGATGAAAAGTGGATTTATTTCGAAAACCCTAAGCGCAAAAAAAACATGGTTATCACCTGGAGAAGCTGGCCCATCAACCGCGAGACCGAATCGCTTTGGCAGGAAAACGATGCTCTGTGTTTGGTGGGACCAGAGTGGCGTGGTGTATTATGAACTGTTGAAACCTGGTGAAACAGTTAATAATGATCGCTACCGACAAAAAACAACGCATCAATGGGCTCTGCATCTGCGGAGCAGCACTTTGCCAATTTCGAAGAAGTTAAAAAATGGATCGATGAATGGTTTCGCTCAAAGGAAAAACAATTTTTTTGAAATGGGATTCATAAATTGCCTGAAAGATGGGCAAGATGTGCAGACTTAAATGGTCAATATTTTGAATAAATAAATTTTTCCATTATATCGAAAATTATGCTTTTTTCAAGACTTTCCAATACACCTGGTACTAATTTTTTAATACATTAATTAAGATATCTTTTATGAAATTACTTAGTTGCACACTTTATAAACAGTAGATGAAGGCTTATTATTAGATATTATATAGCTAATTCATAATAAATATCTACAGGTCGTCCTTCAGTTTGAAGCCTCCTTAGCAGCCCCCTACATGTTTGCTTGGCATTTACTTACATGGTTTTTAAGAAGTCCTGTCAAAGCTTTATAGCAAACACTCAAAAATATAATTTCACAATCATGGCTTCCGTCTATTATATCACTATTTTATATATGTAGCAACTATTACGTTATATCCTTCTTCGACATACTTTTACCTTTATAAACCTTTTATTTTTTTGGCTATTGATACTTTTACTAATGCATATTTAACCTTAATAAAAAGTGCTCCGGGTACTGCGTTTATTAAGTTCTGGAATCCTGAACGTTCCGTCTACATCACTGACTCCAAAAGAAAAATCTGGAACCAAGCTGGATAGCGTTTGTACTCTCACGTGTGCGGTTATAATGCTGGTAAAAGACTGCTGCTATCATTCGGCTTACTGCAGGTAACGGCTCCTTAGCTTATAATAATTATTATTATTGTATTTATAAATTTCTGTTGCATAATTTAAATATGTTGAGCAACGAGTAGATGGGGTGTTGTTTTGTACTTTGTTGGTAAATGTTGGGACATTAATCTCAATAAAAACCCACCCTCTCAAGCACGACAAACAATATAGCGCTAACGTATTTCATGAGTTCCTTCTATACTTGATTGGCCATAGAGAATTACGTATTGTTGTAGCGATGGGGATAAATTTATTTTATACTTACTCAGTCTTTTCTATCCTGTTACTTGAAAGTTTGCGACCGTGACACACATGTACGTCTATTGGATTTCATGACTTCTCTTATCTTCATGCTTTAGTAGTCATTTGCTATTAAAGTTTATTTTAGTAATATATAGTAAAATGAGTTTATGACAGCAATTTCTTAAAAACGGATTGTTAGGCTAATATTCTTCGAACAGACTTTAAATTCAGACTATTACATTTTAAACTACAGAATGCAATATCCACAATGTTCGTTTTTACTAAGATGATGCTGCAGCACACATAGCCCAAAACCCCATGCATTTCTTCAAATATATATTTAGTAATCGTGTCAATTTAACAAAAGTATGACTAACTAAAGTACTATATCTCAGTACTTTACTTTTTATTTTCTCTGTAAATAATCAATCTACTAATTAGTTTGATTCAACACTATGCTTCTCAATCTTCTTCTTTTTTTAACTCATTATAGCTACATGCTAAGTGCTTTTATTACCCTGTATTTACCACTTTGTTTCTTTTTTTGTTTGTTTCTACGACATTCTGAGGTTCCACCTGTCAATTCTTCTTAACTCAGACATATTTCTGTCTTTACTAGTTGTTTCCCCCAGAAGCTCGGACTGGAGGTAGTTTTATCTCCGTAATCTTTAACTGTTAAAGACAACATACCACTAGTGTTGATTATCTTGAGAAATCCATCAGTAGTTTAAATCTTTGACTCACACGTGTCTGAAGACATCCTCTTCATCAATGCTTCTTGTGCCTGCTTGATTATACCGCCAGCATTCGGTCACCAGAACTTTGTTAGTAAATACAGAATGCACAAAGGAAAGGTGAGGATGGAATTTGGATGACAGAAGCTATTTATTACGCTTATCCACTTACCATCAGAAAAACTTAATATAAAAATAATCCATAAAATATATTTATAAATAAATAGCAAAAAGTGGCTCTTGTAGAACAAGGACATAAAAGCGCAAATAATTAAAAGAAAGCACTTAAATAAAATAAAGTTTTACTATTATAGCTGCCAATTAAAAAATAGATACTTCACAAAGAATAATATATCAAACTAGTATCTAAAGTGTTGCCCCTATTGATAAAAGAAAAACTAGAAAAATCAAAAAAGAAAACAACCAATAATGTACATGTGTCTCCAGTGCTTAAAAACATAAGGATCCCCACCCACTTTTTCTTTCTAGTAAAAAGACGGTCCTAATTTAATTTGCAGTATGTAGCAAACGGAAATGGGTACGTGATAACAGCGCACAAAGCACTAATAAACCCGAAATTAGAGACCGCCGTTTGTCTAACTGCGGAGAACGGGACGCGCAGCACAAAGGCGCCTGCACATGCATAAAATTACAAGCAGTAGGTAGTGTGCAAGTGCACCAATTATTTCATGGGATAATAAGAAACTTTGTCGCGTTAAAGCGGGATTGCTTTTGAGGGAAACTAGCGCGCCGGCGGGTGCCATTAAAACGCAGTCTCCGGCTCTGTGCGCTAGTTTTTCGGGTAATGGGCAAAAAACGGGGTTTCTACCGAGAAGTCACCGGTGTCTGGGAGAGCGGCGAAGTGGTGAATAAAGGGAGCGCGCGATTACAGACGTCTATTTAGAGAAACCGAAGCGCATTGCCTCATTAACGGCCAATTAAAAATTCCACTCGCTCAGAACTTCTCGGCCGATAATCCCCATAAAGGAGGAAGTCGTCGCGAGTGGACCATATCCTCGAGAGCCGAGATGACAAAGGCCCGTATTAAAAAGGGATTAAGTTAGAATTTTAAGTGAATTCTACTGTTCAACATTCCTTAATGAGCAAACAGAAAAAGTTTAGGATTCCATTTATCGTTCCCAGAATTTTAATCTAGATCTGAATTTCAAGCCGCTTCAATTATTTAATAGTCTTTGTCTCGGCGGCGGGCGAATTCCTATTGCCCCAGAAACTGACTTTAAGTCCTGCGAGCAGCGGCGTTTCTCCCTTTTAACTATGATATGTAAGAAGTATTGTTACACAATGTTTCAAACTTGTCAAAGATTTAATTGGGCGCAGATTGACAACGTCGATAACTAAACTACTCCGTCATCGATCCTCGTTTTTGCCTACAAGATTTCTCCTTAGATTACACATTACATGTTTTTTAACGTAATACCGCTAATTAATAAAATTTATTACTCTAACGTGGTAACTCAGTTACGCGGGCTCGATTAGAACAAAAATACAACGGCAGCGCCGACGCCGCTAACGACCGCCATTTTTCATTTCGCTCGCATATGGATGGCGCTCAATTAGCCGCTCTTTCTATAAAATAATCTCACCTGCCCGTGCCCACTCCGCGCCACCGGCCCATATATGGATATTTGATGGATGCTTCTCGGAAAACGCGCGATCCGCGTTACATCTATTTTGACGCGAGCGGTCCGCGAAATCGATGCGTAAATGCTATTAAAACAGAAATTACTTACCAAGAGTGGCGGGGCTGATCGATCCCTGGCATGTAATCGGTTTTGGCTGTAATAACAATAAATTACGATCGCCGCTTCCCGAGAGCTGCTTCGATATGAACCCTGGGACTGCAGAAGGGAAAACAATTTGAAGAAATCGTATCACCGGCTCTAATGTTAGGTAAAGCAAATACAATTATGGCTTGTAGTGTAGGATGATGTTAATTGTTTTTCCCATTAACACCCGTTTTTATTGTGCTCATTTTTAGATTTACATAACAACATACATAACGACACTTACTGTTATGTGCGTAGGAGGCGTTATTTATATCTTATATATTTTAGAGGACACTGCAGTCAACTGTAATTTCTTTATTAGTAACCCAAATGATTACATTTATACTTCTAATAATAGAAAAATTTAAAAAAAAGTATTAATAAGCTAATGTTTTTTCTGTAATGTAATCTTGATATTAATGTAATATTGTATTATACTTATATATTACATATGGGGCATAGTTATATCAACTATTTTTTGCGAGAATATGAGTGTGGATAGAAAATTTGAAATACACAAGTGAAAAGATAAGAAATAAACGAAAAGTAGGGGCATCTAACAACACGGCTACATTGTGCTCCTTATGTTTATTAAAGCAATTAACATAACATTACAGATTTATATATATACCCATTCTCAAAACCCTCAAAATAGTCCCCTCTAACATTCACAAACAACATGTTACCAACGATGTGGAAGGCGCCGAATACCATCTGATTAACCATATTCCTCACCATCTATGAATTTGGTCATCTGTTGCGCAACATTTGTAATAGCTATTCATGCCCCAAACTCTTTTACCACACAATGCATCTTTTACTTTTCATATCAGGTCATAGCCCACACACTCTGCTATATCTGGCCTTACAGTGTTGTGGAGAATAATTTCCGGAAGATTATGATATTTCTCCCTAATGACACGACGTACCTGTCTTAGCAGAAAGTTTCTACATTATGCTACTGTCACTGTTGTCATGTGGAACGAAGAGGCACAAAATCACTTCCAAGGCGTAATATGCGACCATTACCATCAACTTCACCGGGGAAGAATATCGACGAAACTTCTGCCTTCTTGGTAATTATATATTTCATTATTTTGTAAACTGATGTTTGAACTCTGGCTCATATACCCAGCCCAAAATTCATCGATAGCGATAATTCTTGAAAGAAAGTGGTCTCCTTCCTGCTGCCAGCCTGATAGGTGGGTGGGGGCACGTTACATATCGCATCAACTTTTGAGGTTCTGTGAGTGCATGTGATGCCCACTTTGATGCAACGTTATGCAGATGAAGATCTTTTTACAATATTCTGTAGATGATGAGTTCCCGATGACATTTCCTCTTCCAGTTTCTGGTTGCTTCGCGTCCTCGCTAAAACTCTACAAGCTACCTCTCAATTGTTCGGTATGAAAAAGCGTTATTTCCGACAGCTTCTACCAATTCTGGCATTCTCTAGCGTTAATCTTGATACACGAACGCTAGTCTAATCAAGTCACATTCATCCTGCACGATGGTTGACTGACATCTTATTTAACCTTGGTTTTTGTGCAATTATAGAACATCACAAAGCTATATTGTATTGTAAACACGCACTGTAAATACACAGCTTCCTTGAGATATACGTCATTTTGTGATACCGTCCCTTACCTTAAAACAAGATATTAAAAACATATCTGTAATATCAACAATTACAAACTTTAATTTTTACCTTAATTTCAATAGGTACATAATCTAATATTAGTACTTTCAGCCTTTCATTTTAATGTTGTAATATACTTTAATACCAAAGTTTTGAAAAGTTGTGTTCTAAAAAAAACTATTAAGAAGAATTTACAAAGATTAATCATCTCTCAGCAGAAAACTATAATGCCACGAAGTAGAAACGGCGCTTATTCAATGTTACTCTTCAATTAACACCCGATTAGGAGCTGTTACTTGCAATAAAGCGAATGACGTTAGCAAAAATCTCCCATCACCACACTCAACTTAAGACACTACAGACTACTACAGTCTCTTACAATTTTTACAATTCTAGACTCATCAGTCAACTGTCAATTTTAGAAAGGATTATGGAGAATAGTATTAACCACCTTCTAAAAACTGGAGTCAAAAACTTCGATTTACATTATGTTCCACCCACAAGCGTACGTGTGAAATCCAGAACCGAGATCCTCAAAAAATTTGCTTATTCTACAAGATCGCTAATACCTACCTTTTTATCATAAAAAGATTAATCACAGGATTTCTAAGAACCCGTATTACCTCAAGCAGTTTTTAACACCAGAGGAATACTGACTAAATGCACTACTATGTTGATAAAACCTACCTTTGTTAAGGTCTACTCGGCTATAAGAAGGTTGTAAAATATTATCAAACTGTGATTTGATACCTGGTAATATACGAAACAACTCTGAATGAAGAAACTATGGGTTCAATCACCATTTCCGGATAAGTTACTTCTTAGAAAAGCAAAGCAAAAAGCTTAACATAAATCATCAAACCTACCGGCAGATTGGAAATCAACCTTTTTTCAGAAAAACTCAATTACCTTTTTGCTTGCTATTTATATATTACAATTCGGCGTTGATTAATTATACGCCGAAACAACAAAGTGTACCTAGCATCATTATATGTCAAAATAAGCAGCATATCTGTTTTTAAAAACTAACGACATCTCAAATAACAAAGTTCTTTCTTTCATAACAAAACCAATGGCACGTACATAGAATATTGACCAAATTACCAACGAAGACGACGTTAATGAGTACCCAACTGAATTTTTAAATAGTTTGACACCCTCTGGATTTCCACAACATATTTGATATCTTAAAAAGAGTGTTTCCTAGGCATTTGAATATAAAAAGGGTACTTGCATTTCGATTGAAAATTTAAACCCGAAATTGATCATTACACATATTTTAACATGTGAAAGAAATAATAATTTAATATTTATACCAAAGCTAGAGTTGTTATCAGACGATATGAATTTGCCTTTCAAATTTACAAAAAGACAAACCTTTTAAAAAAATTTAATTTGCCTAATTAAGGGTCTTTAAAACATAGAAGAGCGTGGTTCCCACGGAGGTCCAACGATTTCTTTCTAAAAGGGACAGAAACAGCAGCCTTTAAAAAGAGATTTCCACCCAAACATAGGAGAGGTCAAGAGTAAAGATTGGAGAGGCAGGCGTGTAAATAGCCGTGCCCTCGTGGTGCGGTGTGGGAAACTAAGTACGGCCCGTTCTGAAATGTAAAACGCTAAGGCCCAAATGGGTGGCGGCTACCAATATCAACCGATAAGTAAAGCCAAATCGCTCACCTGAATGGGCTTCGGCTTCGGCGGCGTTGGTTTCACGGTTGCCACCTTGTTGCGATGTATTCGTGCCGGGAACACGACCGCACTGGCTGCGGGTTGATTAAATGCGACCGCACTGGTCGCGTTGCGATGCGAGTATGTTGCGGGTTGGTTAAATGCGACCGCACTGGCCGCGTTGCCATGCGAGTATATGTTGCGGGATGTTAAAACACGACCGAATTGGCCGCGTTGCGGTGTGAGTATGTTGCCGGGCTTCGCGCCTGGCTTAGCGGTAGGTCTTTGCGGGAAATTTTTAACTCGACAGCACTTTTAACTCGGCCGCCGTGCGTATGCAGACTCGCCGGCTGAGCAAAAGCCCATATGCCGTTTTGTGTACGATAGCAAAACGTGGCGGCAGATATCAAACCCACCAGCATGCCTCCGCGATATACAAGTGGTTCAAGGGCGAAAAGGCCGCCACACCAAAGATTAAAAACCAAACCAATTAAAATACCTGACTGACTAATGAAATTGAAAACAGATTAATTTTTATTTAAAAACATAAAGAAATCTCCAGTTCCAACATTTAAAATATGGCCCAATAACCCAAAATCAATACATTATACTAATTATTATTGAACCTAAAATCATACTTTGTATTTTTTAAAAATATTAATTATTCTCTAAGTAAAAATATCATGTTTTTAAAATAATTTTTCTACTTCTAAATAAGATAGTTTATTCCAAAGATAACAGGAGTTTTGTCTTTTGAAACTCATCCAATGAATAATATTTTTGGTCATTCATATATGACACTACATTTTTAAATCCCTTCAGGTCAGTCTTTAATAATATTATTTTTATCTTTTACCTTAAATGTACGTTTAATTTATATTTCAATAATTCACATATTTTTCATATATAAATCTTACTTATCTTATTTTTTTCTTTTCATATCGATAAAATTAACAATAAAATTGTATTATCGGTGGTTGAACTTTACTTTCGTTGTCTCTCACCCTCTTCATTATTTTTATCACTTTATTTTTTATATTTTTGGGCCTCTGTTTCGCTTTTGTCTTACCCATTTCTTTTTCATACATATGTATTTTGATTATTCAGCTTTGTGATATTTTCACAAAATTTTTCACCATTCTAGGTTTGTGTTTAGTATTTTCTTGTACGGTTAATTCTTTAATATTATTATTAGTAATATTTTTCTACTGTTCTATTATGTATTTTTGATTTATGCATAAATTTTTTGTCTTTGGCATATAAGAAGTATTATATATTATTAAACAGTTTTCTTCGTCCAGATTTTCCATCCTGTTTTTTTAGTGTTTCTATATCTTATTTACAAGTACAATTATATTGTTAACACAGCAAAAATGTAGTAGTCTTGTTTTCATTTTTAATACTCTATTTTGTGTAGGTTTAAATGGTGATAAAGAATTACAAAGCTCAAATATGTCTCCAAAGCTATTATACTATAGATTCAAATGAAGTAGACGCAAATTTCTAAAATATTTAATTTTTTTGGTACAAATTACATAATATCTTATAACAGTGATAATTCGGTTGAACTACTAGAAACCCATTATCTTCGATTATTTTATACGTCCTTCAGAACTCCTTCCATCATATGTCGGATCAAATTAACATTAATACTTCTGACAAGAAATGATTTGTGACTTTAATTGCTCAGCGAATTCTCAACTGGCAAGTTTGAGACACACTAGTCGGAATTGCGTAGACACCACTTGCTTATTTGTAGCTTTGAGACAACTTTTTAGCCTTTGGCTAAAACTTAAATTTATAAACAAATTTTACGTTATTAGGTAAGTTAGTATAAAATCACTGATTTGTAATGTTACTCTTAGTTGAAAATTACAAATATATTTTGTCAGCAACCTACTGGCCTACCGACTAAAGTAAAATAATAGATTTGATCGATTTATTTATCGTCAGAAAAATATCAGCAAATTAAATGAAAATCAAAGTAAAATTAAAATTATAGCTTCACTGTTTAACAGTAATATTAACTTTAAGTAATCATATTTTAACTAAAAACGAAGGGAGCCTATACCTAATAAATAAAACATACAAACTGACAGGGTTTCAAAATACCTGTAATAAAAGATAAACTAAATATACCATTAGAAGCAAGTATCAGTTAAAAGAAGAAGAAGTTAAAAAATATATTAGTCTGGATAAATATTCCTACGATTAAAACAGTCCTAAACAGAAACAGCTACACAATAGAAATCAGAGAAGAAACGCGTGATCCACGGAAAAGGCAAGAAAGTAGAATGGCTACAAACAAAAATCCACTTAACAATATTTCCTAAATAGTAAAAGGAAAATTACCAAACGTTAAAGTTTATTTAACGAGAATAGCTGTTGATAGCTCTACAGACTACACTTTGTGGAAAACCATTGAGATTGCTTAAAAGATCTATATTACAAAATTACTCTATACGGAAAAAGATGCTACATGGACTAGAAACAACAAACAAAAAGCAGATTCGTACGCTGAATATCTAGAATACGTATTTAAGCTCAATATCTCACCAGACAAAGCAGAAATAGAACTGAAAAAAGTAGGAAGGAAAGAAAGATAGAACTGGTTAGCTTTGAAGAAAACCAGAAAGAAATACATAGACAATAATAATCCAAAAAAGACACCCAGTTACAATCTCATAACAAGTTAGATTTTAAAAAGATTACCTAAAAAGAAAATTACGAGGCTGACAAATTTAGTAAATGCATCGTTTGGGCTGAAATATATGCCAAGACAATGAAAGTGGGTGAGGCGGTAGTGGAAAACAGACCAACATGGCTACTTTCCGTTGTATCTAAAGTCTTTTAGAAACTAAACCTAAAAAGTTAAAACTATAAGTGAAGAAAAAATTATTTCTGGGCCATCAATTTGGATTTTACACGCAGCACTCAACTGTAAAACAAGTCCACGAATTAATAAACGTAATAAAAAATGCCCGTGAATAAAAAAGTGTGCCGTTATATTTCTAGATATAGCTAAAGCTTTTGACACTGTATAGCACCATGGACTACGTTACGCACAAAACCTTACCTAAGCAACACCGTGAACTTCTAGAATCTTACATATCCCATAGAATGTTTTAGGTCAGACAAGAAGATCGGTATTCAGTAACTAAGACGTCATAGCTCCCTTCTCGTACCTTCTCTATACATTTGACATGTGAAAAAGAAGCCACAAATAAGCTACAAATGGCTGTAAACAACATGGACAGATTGGCAAAGAAATGGAAAAGAAAATTAAATTAAACAAATCCATTCATCTAAATTTCACTAATAAAACAAATAGGAGAACGCATGCCAATAGTTATAAACGAAACGATCATGCCATACTCCAATGTAACTAAGTATTTATGTATGACCCTCGACAATAAACTCAGCTAAAAGGAGCACATTAAAATAGAAAGGGCGAAAGTCAAAGTTAACAGTATATAACAGATTGCTAATTTATAGTCAGTTCTTAAAAACCGTATGAATACAAGGAGCACAATTATAGAACTATAGAGAGTATATAATGGTTTCAGAACAAAGTATGCTCCTTAATATGCAAGAAACAAAGATATACATGGAGATCTAAAAATATAAACAGTCGAAGCAGAAATTAAACGTACAAAATGATAAAGCCAAATTACATAACCACATCAATACTGAAGCCATTCAACTACTAGACTATAGAAATCAGAGCAGGAGACTCAACAAAAAAACTACAAGACTAATTGCAATGTAATGCTGGTCCTAGTGCTAGTTCAAGTAGTAAATTAAATTATAAATAATCTGCTAGTTAGTCTTTAAAACTAATGATATTTACAAATAAATTAAAAAAATCTATGATGGATGACATCACATTTAAAAATATTCGACATAACGTTGTACGCCTTTTAAAAGTTTCGGCAAGCTGCTTATCAGTATATTGTGATTTTACATTCCGCTGAGTAAGAATCCGATTTTCTTTGTTTCGTTGATTGTATTCTTAGAACCCTTAAATTTATTTCCGGATGCTCATTTTAATTAGATTTTCGGCTACTTTCTTTAGTTTCAGGAGTTTACAAGCATAAAAGTGGGTTTTCTGATCGACTTTTTCTATTTACAATTTCAATGTTAAAAGCCTTCTTCGAAAAAATGATCTAAAACATACTTTTGGCTATGTGTTCTCATGGACACATTGTTATAAAACGTTCTAATTGTACGCTGTCAACTTAACAAATAAACCATAATAACAACACCAGCAGTTATATTACTGGCAAGACATATTATGTTTAAATCAAGAGCTACAACACGCATTTGACCATATTTCCAATCAATTATACTTCTGCATACCTTAAGCTAGTACAACTGGACGAAAGTATCTTTGAAAATCACGATTTCAAATGACAGTTCTGAGGAAAGTTAAAATTGGAAATGGGTGTCTCTAAGTTTTGACCTTCTTTGGAGATTTAAGGTGCAATTAGTCCTACAGGAAAATCCAAGTTAATTTTTCATGGAAGAACGGTTAATAAATTACAATAAATATTATCTCTTCAATCCTTCATCTTCTAATAAAATGTCGCTACCTCTATACTTGAGGCTCGAAATGTAAATGGTTCCGCAGATCAAAATGGAGTCAGTAAGTCTAAGCTCAATTGAAAACCTTTGAGCACTAAGAAAGACATAGTTCGAAAAAAAAGTTTGATAGATTTATTTCCTTGCGCTAATTAAGCCTTTAATGGACACCACGCCAAACTAACCTTGAAAGCTACATTGATCAGCAAGAAAAAAATTAACTGTTATTATTTGATATACCTGTATATATTTACTTTACATTACATGACATACTCGTTTCCACCTACATATAATCAGTAAGTAACTAACAAATCATTAATCCTTAATTATTTGTGAGTTACAAACTCCCTTTTTTAATAATTTTTATAGTCCAATTTGTATTTTGCTCCGTTTTCATCAATATAATTATTTCGTGTTAGTTTTTCATTCTTAGGGTTCCACGATAATACAATTTTTAAATAGCTGTAGATATGTGGGCTGCACGATATCTATTGCCAATTGGTAATCCTGTGCTAGGTGAAATTATACAGTTTTGTCATAGGGACGTGATTTGTTTTGTTGTCATTAAGTTGAAAATTTCCAATCGGCCAAAAAATGGAATTAACTCGTGAACATTTTCGTGCGATGATTTTTTACGACTTTCGACATGGATTACCTTAATAACAGTGCTTCGATTAACTCACTCCGACTTTTGGTGGTAAATCCCCCACACAGAGCCACTGTATATCATTGGTTCAATGAATTTAGTTGTGGTCGTAATCCTCTGGCGAATAAATTTAGAAAAGGTCGTCCAAAATCGGCTGTGGTGTCAACAAACATTAATGCCGAGCGCGAACTGATATAGCAAGATCATCATGTGACTTGTCGTGCAATTCAGGCATCCTTAAGTATTAGCACGACTAGCATATATTCGATATTGCAAAAACATTTAACCCTGAAAAAGCTGTGTTAGATTTCGTATAAGTTAATGATCGCTCAAAAACAAGCTCGTGTCGAAAGAAATGCTCAAGAAATACGATCACGGTTTTTCAATACATCATCGCAGGTAAATAATCTTGCATTTATGCGTATGAGCGTAAAAGTAAGCAGCAGTGGACTCTATGGGTCTTCCAAGGTGACCCAAACCCAACAAAATCGTTCGCGCTCGAAAGACGTCGAACAAAATGGTCGCCTGTTTTTTTAGAAAGTCTGCACATGTTGCAACCGTGATTTTAGAGGATCATAAAACGGTCACTTCTGAATGGTAGACAACCATTTGTTTACCAGAAGCCTTCGGAGAAATAAGAAAAACATCATCCACCTTGACAATGCGAACTCGCGCACATCTACGCAAACTGGCTTTTTGAGCACTCAAGCCGCTGAATTGATAGGTCATTTGCTGTACAGTCGTGATTTGAGCTCTAACGATTTCTTTTATTCCCACGCGTGAAGAAAAAGCTGCGTGGACAATAATTTTCCCATGTTTCGGAAATACCTGATTTGCTCTGGAAAAATGCTACGAAAATTGGTTCCAGCGTATGCGACAATGTGTCGACCGTCAGAGAGAATATTTTAAAAAACAATAAGAAAGTTTGCAATATTAAACATTTGTTTTTGATAGTTTTTCGCAATAGATATAGTGCAGCCCACGTAAATCTAATTAAAAACGTCGGTAGTTCTCCTATTTGCCTGTTCTTGAATATGTCCTGCCCTAGCATAGTAAAAACAATTTTCATTTAAAATTATTATACTAATGTCATATAGTTTTCTAAAGATCTCTTTTGTACAATTTACCTTTTCAACAATTAAATCGACAAAGAAATGGTTATAGTTTTGAGGAAAACATTACTTTTAATAAATATACTTACCCATCTGGACACTTGCCCATCTGTGGGCATCAAGTTTCTCAAAATATTTCGATTTTATAATTCCTTTTGTTGCTCTGCCTCAGTCTTAATGAATCTCTCGCGTTTAGTTTGCTATAAAACTGTGAACAGGTTATTACCGGCTCGGTCATGCCTGCACAACGCTCTACAAGCACTTGCATTTTTATAACCAAACGGCATATTGAATTACTGCGTTGAAAGCCTATTAAAGAAGATGCCTGATATCATATTGCCCTTTATTGCCGCATAAGTTGCATTTAATTCGATTAATTCCCATTCAGAACATAAACTCGAATTCATTGCCGAGAGGCGCATTGGAAACCAACTCATAACCACGTGCAAATAATTTTTACAGCCGCGGTGCGTGATAGAATTTGCATTCGCGGCCTTCCACCGGCGGAACGAAACAATCAGGTATTAATGCCGCTGTTTGCATTTCATTGGAATCACATAATCGGAAATCCGGGCCAGTAATTAATTTCCGCGCCATGAAAACAGCGAGCGGGAGGAGCCGCGGCCGCGCCAATGGCGGCAGCGCGAGTTAACGGTTCTTTGAAGCGAACTTCCGCCGCGCCGCGGTGCGTCTCAAAATTCCGGCTCGCGAGCGCGCGCCGCCGGCGACTTGCAATTTGTTGGGGCGAAATTGCATTGGAATTTGCATTATTGCTTTACGTCCGATGGATGCACCTCTATAAAGGGCCCCGAGCCAGGCAACAACGCGGCACAAAGAACGCTTTCCGGAAAACATCCCGGAAGCGCACCCGGACCTGGCCTGCGTCGAAAGATGTTTGCCGCAAAGAAGTTCATATTATCATTCGCCATAACTCAAGGCAATCAAGTCAAACTAAAAGTACAGGGAAAATGGTAGTAATTTGATTAGATGGCTAATTAAAATATTTAAAGTAAACAATACATTAACAGGAATTTAAATATTCTTTGTTGTTTTGAAGTAGACTATAAAAAACCTCAAAACATGTTGAGTATAAATTCTTCAAAAACATCTACCATACTTCTTAAATTCCATCTCTTGTCCAAGGTTTTCGAAAAATTGCTCTTAAGGAAATTAGTGCCTACCTCATACCCGATCAGTTCGGTTTCCGTAAAAATGATATACTCATTGAATAGGTAAACCGTAAACTGTAAACGCTACTGGTCGGTCATCTCTATAGATCTGGCACAAGGTTTCGATAAAGTGTAGCATCAAAAGCTTGTATTCAAAATCAAAAGAACACTACCCTTAGACTATTACAAAATTCTCAAGTCTTACCTTCCACTATGGTAACCACATTTGCAGATGGCACTGCAGTTCTTTCTTCTCATCTTAAACCCCATATGGCAAGTCACCATCTACAGTTCTCTCCGGTTCAACAAACTGCGGATAAAGGTAATTGCAGGAAAATCGGTGCAACAGAAGAAGAGATATCTATCCCCCGTTCTATTTACCAGCACGCCAGTACTGCAAGACGAACACGTAAAATACTTAGGATTCCACCTAGACAGGCGTCTGATTTGAATGAGGTATATTTTCATAAAAAGGAAACAGCGGGTCTTTTGATTTAAAAAATGTACTGTCTTTTAGGCCGAAAACCTAAACAGTCCATAAATAATAAAATTTTGCTCTTTAAAGCCTTCATAAAGCCAATATTAATTTACGGCATATAACTCTGGGGAACAGCAAGCGATCTATGGTAAACACTTCCCGGTTTGCCCCAAACGATGTCCTACACATCCCCTCAGTCATATATAAAATACAAAAATGTATTGTCTGTTATGCTACTGAATGCCCCTAAGAAACACATTGTAGATTTATAAAAAAAATTCAAGTTTAGACATGAGATTGAAGTAAAAGAAGACTTGTTGTTTATAATTAAAACTTTATTATACAAAATTAAACGATTACACAATAAAATGCATTGGCACCATTAGGACACAATTTCCTACCAATGCAATAAAGATGTAAAAAACTCCACAACCCTATAAGTGTATCCTTCTTCTTCTTCTACTTCTTCATTTCAAGTTTAGCTTCTCCCTTGGAGGTTGCTGATCAGCATGGCTATTTTGACCTTTGATACAGCTGTTCGGAATAATTTAACTGAAGTGAGGCCAAACCAGTCTCGTAGATTATGCATTCAAGAGATTCTGCAACGGCCGCCGCTTCTTCGTCCAATAATTTTGGATTGCGTATGATGTGGCCCAGGAATTCTAATTTCCTTTTTTGATGGGAGAAAGAATTTCTAGTTCTTTACTGTTTCCTTAAAAAACTTATTTACTTTACCTAGACCAGTGTTTGTTTTTGTTTTAATATAAAATCTCTAAACATGCCTAAAACATCTATCAAAAATATCAGTCCTCAATTATGGCTCGTATCAAAGCCATTCTTTTGATTTTAAGAAATTGCTTTTTGTCTAAGGTAAAACTGTCTTCCGTTTCTTGCTTTGTACATCCACAAGTCCAAACCAAAAAAGCCAATCCATCACTCACTTTGCAAGACATTTTGGAACCTGTTCTAAACTTCAAATCAGCTAAGAAGTGACTGTCGTCACCTTCCCACCTTTTGTGTTTATTTGACCTTTTACCTAAAACTGCTTTTAGACTGCAGTCCGCTTTTATGTAGCTTCTGTGGCAGTGCAGCTTGCGTAACTATTAGTACAAAAGTTATAAAATGATATTGCATATGCACACAACAGAGTTGAAACATATAAAAAAAGTTCTTCGAGCTTAAAGTGATCATCATACTTCTTCTGTCATAGTCTGGCTTAAAAACTACAGATTTTTCAACATTCAACACCAAACGTGCCTCAAGGACGAGTATATTTAAGAATAATTCACCCGAACAAAGCCGAACAATAAAGTTCTTAATCGTTTGGATTAAAAACTTTGATCTTCCCTAAAGAAAGATTCAGAGTATTTGAAAAAATTACTTATACATGCAGCGATGGATTTAGATATAAAAGTGACGGATATTATGATGGACGACTAAGCCCGCGTATTAGGAGTGTGTGGAAGTTGATAGATACGCTGCAAGTAATAGAAATGCCAGAAATTAACTCAACAATTTTTATTGACAAACTGTTCTTTAATGTATACTTGTATATTTTATTTTACTTCAAATTTCGTAACTTAACTGGTGAATAAGTTAAATAATAAATTACCTATAATAATAAAGTATAAAAAGAGTAGCTGCATTAAAAAAATTCTCTTGTGACAAAGCTCTCGAGAGGTGATTACGTTTAGTAATCCAATCAGAATTTAATGAGTTATGCGTAGGAACCAAAATATTTGTAGACACATCTTCCCATTCCTCCCAATCAGTTTGCCTAGGTATATGTCTAAGGAGCTTATGTGCCAAATTTAATCTAAATCTGGTGATATCTCTAGAAATTGCAAAAGTTCAACGACATTTGAAGGTCGTTACGCTCAACCCTCTAACAGATTAATTTACAGATTACTGCACTTGGCTGTCCAATAAATGTGTGTGCAAAATTCAATAGAAATTTTATGAGAACTACGGCAATTATTATATCTGTAAGATTCGTTATATCCCATATACAAAGGTATCATCGAGTTTTAAAATATTTCACAAAGCATTATTTATTAATTATTATATATATTATACAATCTGAATTTGAATAACGTGTGGTTTTAACCAAATTAAACCACAAGTCACACAACACGTAAAACATTCACTTTACGTCAAACCAAATTTCCTGGTCGTGTTATCTCGTAGAGGATTGACATTGGTTGACTACCCTATTAGACCTTCTTCTCTGGGGCTACTTGAAACAAAGGGTTTATTTCAACAAATTTACTACGATTCCAGGGCTAAAGGAGATCATCAGCCATGTAGTTGCTAATCCAGCTTCTACTGATTAGATTAAAAATGTCTTGGATATTCCTTATCAATTTGCGCATCCAAAGAGGTTCGACGTGAAACTAAATTTATTAAGAATCATAATTCTCCATGATACAACCATTAAAAATCTACCTAAAACACTAGTATTTCTCACAACTGCTTCAATAGAAAACAACTAATCAGCCAATATCACACAGTTCAATAAATTTTTTGCCCTTAACATCAACGCTTTCAAAAAATTATTAGTTAATCGTCTGAAAAAGGAAATAAAAGTAAGGAATGTTATCCTTAACCCTCAATTGGGTATCAAATCTGTAAGATAAAATCGTCTTTGCTGATGGCACTACACTACTATCGACAAGATCCTGTAGAAGCAGCGAAAAATTTGTTTCAACACTTAAATACACTACAAAGAAATCTGAAGAAACTGAACATAACAGTCAATGTAACCAAATCTGTTCATATCACTTTACAAATTAAAATATTGAAATATCTACTCTTAACTATACATCCATAACAATCCCATTCTCACTCAAACATATGTAAAATATTTAAATCCCTTTCTTGATCAGTGCCTAACGCAGAACTAACATAGAAAAGCTCATATTAAAGCAAAAAAGAATAAAATTATAATCTAATGTAAACGTAAAGTATTCAGCTATGGGGTTATTCAAAACCATGTAATATAAACATATTGCAGTTTTATAATCAAAAACGAGTTAACCAAACGCTCCGCATAGAGATACACGCATACTGTACGTGTCTGAACAAATTTGCAAATTTGTTATTAAATACCCCAAACCCCAAATCCTCTAATTGAACAATTGGTTCTCAAATCCCACCAAATGAGAAGCTTAAGAAGAATCCAACCTAGAAATTTAATCCACACAGATGAAGGCGATTAAGACCACACTTAATAGGAAAAAGTTGAAAGGCCATTATTAAATAAATCTTTTTTTAAATTCTAATTTACTTAATATTCTTATAATTCAAATTGTGTAAAAGGTAAAACTACAATCAGGCAAAACTAAATGCTACAAAACAATGCTCATCGGAAGTTTTTTTGTAAAAAAAATTTGACAAACAACTTTAATGGTCGCTCTCATATTTAAATGGCAGGCTTATGTTATAAACTTATATAAACAAGTAAATGAAAAGGATACCAACGATGACAAGTGAAAAAAACATCCGAGTCAAATGCATTCGATAGTGGCAAAATATAAATATATACATACGCTAAAATGACTGAGGAAATAAAGGAAAAAGTAGGAAAAAGCGAAAAAGAACATAATGGCATTCATGTGAAGAGTTTTTAATCAAAATATTGGTGACGAGAATCGGTTCACAAACCATGGTCCACAGTTCTCCTCCATATATTGCAAGGCTCTCCATAAGTGTTAAATATTCTTTCCTCTGTTGGAAAACATTATGAAGAACTTTACTAATAGAGTGGTGACATGTCAACAGCACTGATAGCAATACAATTCGGATTGTTTCGCTATTTAGGTTTTATTCGGGAAAAATGTGCTAGAATTTAATTTGGATTATTTTTATTAGACTACGTCGCAAAAATCCACTAGTCTTCAAACTATACCTTTCACAATTATTGCAATATTGCAATTAATATTAGTACAGCAACAAAACTGAAGGTTGACGACCTACACCTTCTGATATGTCGTTGTACTTTCCGCCATGGCTGCAAAACAACGCCAAAGGAAGTAGGGTATGTTGGTGTTAATGGACGATTCTGTTCCAGGCTACCATCCGAGAAGATCTGTTGGACTCTGACCCTGCGAGGTCGCCTCTTCCCCAGCGTGTGGCCAGGAGCGCCAGATAGCCAGATACGCCCATGCAGCAGCCGCTGCGTACGGAGTCGGAGTCGTGGAGCAGCGTTTAATCTAAAATAGTCCGGGACCGCAGCCAAATTCCCAAACACGCCTTCAAATTAACGGCCGCCAATAGAAGTACTCAGCTTGAGATGTTTATCGGGATCACCGATGCAGAATGTCCATCTTTTGTCTTAGCAGAACCGAGCGCGGCGAGGCACCGCTCGCATGCCTGTAATTCAAGCACCTGACACCAGATTGAAGGCAGATAATTGGGGAGCAAGTGCTTCGAACATATTAAGAATTAATGACGCATTCGGCACGGATGTGCTCTCGTCCGGGCGTGTGACACTCGGTAAAAAGCTGCGCCTTTTTGTTTACCGGCCGCCGCGGCAAAAATATCAATTAGTACTAATCAGAAATCAAATCTGTCTTGGGAGGAAAGGGGCCTTGTCAGTTGTCCTCTTATGATAGTCATCTAACGATGGGAGCGCTCCGCGGCGACGCAGTTATTAAAATTGTTTATGGACCCAAACAATAAAACAGCTTGATATTAGGACATCGCAGCGCTGAATACTCACAGAATATACCAACTGGCCGAAAAATTAATATTTGAACACTAGTCGACTTGCATCTCCTGGTATCTCTTTCTTTTAATTAAGTTAATCTTCATCAACATTTTTATGGCTAAAAATTCTTCTGTAGAGTCAATTCATTAACCTTTGGATTTATTTAAGTTTTTAATTTTCGATGTCATCGTAAACAAACATCTGCTTTGCGTTATTTTTTACTTCTTTTTTATGTATTTTTAATTTTATCTTTTTGTTTTCAAAATTTATTTGCTTTGTGTCCTCAATCACAATCTAATTTTAAACTGTGTGTATTTTACTCTTTTTATCTTCTCTTTAATTATTTGACTTCATTTTTATACTTACTATTTTTTAATTAAAATTTGGCCATACTCCTATTTTTCGAAATGAATAACACCAGAAGTACAACTGTCCCAAATAAAGAAAATGTAGTTTCCATTTATCATATTTTCTGTTAATAATCCATCCAGTTTATTAAATACTTGCCTAGCGTACAACCTATAACCGCGTTTGAAACTATACTTTATTAGTAGTCAGTTTAGAGAATTTTGATTTAGCATCACTCTTTACGAGATATAAACTGTCTTAAACATATTTTTCCGGCAGCCTGTTACATTTCTTAAGCTACTAACTTGTTCTTAATTGACAATTTTATTTACTGTGGTACCTATTTAAATAAAAATATCAGCTGTAAAAAATCATGTAACCCTATAGTGTCCACTTACAATTTGAACCGTTGATCACCAGTATAGAACATCATCACTGATATCCATGGTATGGCTGAAATATTTCTAAGACACTTTGATGCGTTTTAGCTGTAGTACACGCCAGGAACTAAAAAAAAACGTCATGAAAATATTTAAGACAGGCAAATGGCAAGACCTAAAAAAAATCAAGCAATAAAATTATTACCAAGAACAAACAGAACAGCCCTAAAGGAAAGTTTAAATATATTGAAGAAGATTTACAGGACAATAAATATTTAAAAGTGGAATTAAGAATAGTAATAAAATTAAATAGAAAGGGGGGGGGTAAATATTCTAGATTAACAAGAAAAATTTTGAACTAGCAGAAAATAAAAATCTTTATTACTACTACTACAAAAAATATTTATGCTCTTACAAGCAATTAACAAAGAGATCTTCATACCACACAAGAAAAATATTGCAGACCATAGTGTTATGTTGTGTTATTACAAAAATAAAAAGTGTACCACTTAAAATAATAAAAAGAGAATGTGTTCTAGTATTTTTTGAGATAAAATCTTGATTATAGTTCATGACAAATACTCTCTCTCTCACATACACATACTCTCCATTTCTCTCCCCCTCTCTATTTCGTCGGTTTCACGGTTAATATGTGTCTCTTCCGATCCCCAGAAGATTTCCCCATTGTGCTTGATTCTGCCATTCTTCTTCTTATATATTTCTTCTCTCCATTGTGGTTTGTATCCCTTCCTTCCAGCTCTCTCTCGGCCTTCCCCTTTTTCTCCTTACCGGAGATATCCATTCGATAGCCATTTTTGATATTCGTCCCCCGACCATTCTGGAACATGTCCATACCAAATCAGTTACATCCTTTCTTTTCTTCTACTATGTCGCTGTTGATTCCCATAATTTCCCTTATCCTTTCGTTTCCCACTCTGTCCATTCTTGATATCCCTGTTGGCCTACTCAGGAAGTCTATTTCTAATACTCACAGTTTACTTTTGTTCTGTTGTCTTATTTGCTATACCTCCACTTCATATAGTGCTATACTTTTTACTATTGTATTATATATTTGTATTTTTGTTTTTCTTGGCAGATCCTTATCCCATAGTATGCTGTTTATTGCTTCAATTACTTTTTTACTCTTTTTAATCCTTTCTTTTATTTCGCTTTCATTCCTACTTTCTTTTCCTATCCTCGTTGCTAAGTATGTTTACTCTTCACATTTTTCTATTATTTCTCCTGTATCAAATTGTATGTTTAATGTTAATCTCCATTTTTTGTATTCCTTCCTTAGTTTTCTAGTCATATACTCCGTGTTGTCTTTCTCTTGAGCAATAACTACTTGATCGTCCGCGAATTGTAATGTATATATAGTGATCTTGCCTACTGGTATATCCATTCCACTACACTTTCTTTTCCACTGTCGTAACGTTTCGTCCACATACACTTTGAATAAAATTGATAACAGTGGGTATCCCCGTATCAGTCCTTTCGTGACTCCAAATGGCTAAGTTAGTACTTTTCCTATCTTATCTTTGGCTATTTGTCATTACAGTTTAATTTAAGAAACTAAAAATAAGACAATTACTTTATAGTTGATGTTTATTATTATCATGTACCATATTAGACATTAATTATAACAAAAAGATCAAGTAGTAGTTATTGTAGTTTAACACACCTATCTGCTTGACGAATAGCTGTCACTTGCTAAAGAACAATCATATTAAAGTGAGAAATAAATTAAATAAACTAAAAGAAGTATAAGGTAGATCAAACAAGCAAAAAGTCTCCTGATATTCTAACAGAGAGCAAAGTAATGCCAAAGAGAGCACAAAAGAGATTTAATTACACTCTTAGTTTTAAAATGTTGGTACTAAAAAAATGTAAGCATTCTATAAAGAAGAATTATGTTATCAACATAATCTGTCTGTATAATTATTGTCTTGGGAGTTTGTATTTTCAGAACTTTTTCTAAATTTACATTTTTCAACAAGTTTGTATTCATTAAAAATATCACTACACTGAAATAATTCTAATTCAAAATTAAGCTCTTGGTGCTGCCTTTTACTATTAATTACTGCACTTGATGCCGCTATTATTTCAATCTGTATGCTGTAGAATTTTTGAACGGTACCAAAAAACATGGCTGCAAGTAGACAAAATTTACGAAATGTACGCAATAAAGATTGATCAGCGAAAAACACAGGAAAAATACATTGGCAAAACTGGGTTTCAAAATAGAACTTTAAACAACTTTATAATAATCCTTCATATTGTTCTCACAACAACTGATAATTGAAACTTTTTATTTTCCAAGGCTACTTAAAATAAAGTTGGCAATCTTTTCTCCTACTTGTATACATTATTAATCAAGCCAAAAAAGTGAAATACATTCAAAACACACTCATGGGGAAGTTTTCCAAAATCCTACTACTACTCATATAAAATAAATTATATCTATGCAATTATCCTTGATCTTAAACCAACAGTATAGCTAATTAATAAAAACTATCAAATAAAGTGACGACCTTCAAAATCAGTATTGCCAAGTTTTATAAAATTTCTTCTTGATAACGGTTCAGATAGGTTTTGCGCAAATAAAAGGAAAAAGAATGCACCAAACTACCAACTGGCTCTTTAACGGAATTGCGGACTTTTAGAGCTTTGCTTAAAAATAACAATAATCAAAATAAGAAGGTCCCCAGGCTCCTAAAACCACGAGCCCCAGAAATCTTGTCGCCTTTCCCCCTCCGTCTCAACGACTCCAGTATGTTTCTTTCATAAAATCAGTTAACATCGTACTATTATGTATTTTATTAATTATTTGATGTTAGGCGTTAACAATTTTGCATATCCCCATAACAATTCTGTGATAATAATTTTTTCTTGATTTTCTTGTAATTACAAATAAACGTTAATTACACTAAATCAAATCTATCTTTAAGGCTCATTTTAAGATTGTTCTAGGCAAATAAAAAAGTAAAAAACCTCAAAAAATTGATTAAGATTTTTTACGGTACTTTTTCTATAATTGAAAATCGTTTTATATTGTTTTTTTGTAGTAGAGCTAAAAATAAAGACAGATGAGACCAGACTTATTAAAAATTGATAAAATCAAATAAAATAAATTTAATACAAATCGCACAGAGACATAATTAAAGGTTTGGATGTTCTGCGGCTTAATACAAAATTTATCTTTTAATTTAAAGATTATATCTGCTCGTTTTAAAGTCGTAGTGTAAACTGTACTACTCTTCTAACCAAACAAAAATAGGCATCAGTTATATTTAGACTTACCTTTCAGATTATGAAAAGAAAGACGTGTCAACTGTAACAAATAAATAAAGACATCATTCGCTTCTAGCAAACAATAAAAGCAGGTAGCAACTTCATGGCACTGCATGCTTCCAAGAATTAATGCAAAATAAATTTTCTTAGACCAACACGCACGAAATCAAATCAACCATTTATCTTTTAGCGAGAAGTGCAGAAAGTCTTTACTTGGTACAAATCTAAAATAAAGGTGTCATAAAAATATTCAAAACTCAAAATAGAAGCTCCATTGTGAAAACAGAGGGTTGTAAAAAGAGATTTTTGCGTTTGGATCTGAAATATATTCAGCACGTCATAAACTGATAAATGTGACTGCATGAAAGACTATTAAAAATAAGAATTCTTGAATAAAACTTAACGCTTTGAAGAAATAAATAGCCAAGCAGGGACAAAAGAAGATAAAATTAAATCAAACTGAACATGAGTAGAGCTAGTGCTGGGATTTTGTGGTGTCTGCTATTTATGCATGTTGTAATTAGTCCGCCGTCACATGCAACATGTACACAAACTACAACCCTTGAACTGCAAGCGAGGTAGACACAGAGTGGTAAACAATCACAAAGTACAGAAAAAAATTTAACACATACTAAAAAAAAATTAAAGAAATCTAAGACGACAGCGACTTTAGCAAACAAATTGTTCGATGAGAAATAATAATTCTCTTTAATGATCATCTTCATCATGAAGCCTAATACCCTATTTAGGTGTCGCATTTCTCTTAAATGATAAAAAGAAATTGACAGGTCCTAAATAAACCCAAAACGATATTTGTCCCATCAAAACTATCAACCAAAAGTGTTAACAACTACATCAAAATCAGGACCATTTTCTTTGAAAACAGAAATAAAGAAACAATCAACAGGAATCAGTAAAACTATGACGTAATCTTCTCTTTGTCTACGCATCGAAATACCGTAGTAGAATTTAAAAAATAAACAAATACCAAACAACTAGAAAAACAAATGTACTATCTTGTGTTATTCTAAATTTAAAAAATGAAGCAAAAATTTATTTTTAATACTTTTGTACGCCCTTCACCATTAAGTCAATATCTTATCCTTACTTTGAAAATAAATATCATCTATTATGTCTAAGCCATCAATGCACTGGCAGAACATAACACGGTGAAATTGTTATGAGCACCTGGACGTGGTGGTATCTACGGCAATGAAAAAGCCGATGAATTGGCTAGACAGAGATCTAGTGAGGTTTATATCGGCCCAGAACCTGCTTCAGGAATCACATGAAATGCTGCCCGAAACTTTATTAGGGCACGCACTCATCATCGAATGTACTGGAAGAATCGATCAGGGCATAATTTCAGCAAAACCTTCAGTAAGTGACCTTGCCCAAATAGAGCTGCAGAACTCCATAACCTAAGTAGGCCACAACTAAAGACAACCATAGGGTTTCTTACAGGACATGCGACTGTAAAAGAACAACCTTGGTAAATTCAATGGTGACCTTGCATGCAGACTTTGTAGCAAGGAACCAGAAACAGCCTTACGCATGCTATGCAAGTGCGATGCGCTGTGCAGGAAAAGGCAACATATATGTGGAAAACCAATCCTAGAACCGGAAGATTTCCAGACACTCCCTGTAAAGGACCTGTATCTGCTGATTCAGGGGACATCAATTACAGATTGGTTGTGGATTTATTTTATTAGGGTAATCACAATAAGCCACAGGCTGCAGTGCAGATGGATCCATCAAGGAAGACATACTCTAAGAACTAAAAAAATGTTTAAACTATTAATTTGATAACAATTATATCAGTTGCTTTGAAATGATGTTTTATTTTGTAGAAAAGAACTTTAGTGAATTGTACACAAAAGGCGAAATTCAAAAATATTTTCCATCCAATCTAAAATTAAAATATCTAACAGACAGTACAGACAATATGTATCAGTAAAGTAAAAATTCAAGCATATAAAGCACGAAACTTATAATCCAAAGGAAGAACTTAAAGACATAGCATTAAGAATAAACATTAAGCAAATAAAATCACAGAGAAGTAATGTACAGTGACAAACCCCTAAAATAATATTCCAATCTACCCTATAAAGAATCCATTATAATTTACATTCAGATAGAGAAAGGAAAATTGTTTTGTAGCATATAATTTTAAAATGCAGAAGAGTTTTGAAATCAACTTAATTTTTTTTATTCATTTCACTTTAACTAGTCATAATTTTTTCATTTTTACTTTTTATGCAAATACAATTTAGTAATTTTCAAGCACGGCTCTTTCTTTGTTTTCGCCTGTAACTTTTTTAACTTTCGATATTATCTTTCTGGTCCTTTGCTCTTAAACTTGTCTTACTTAAGATTTATATCCTTACATATCCGAATACAACACTAGATGTAATCAGTTCGTGTACACCCAGAGAGTGTAAAAGCGAAAGATAGATCATTCGAATAGACACGAATGGGTTTCGGGCTCTGCGTCTTGTTTGCTTTCTTAATTGGTTCGCATATTTATCGCGCAGCGCATCCATATTTTTGCGGGGCATCCTAATAAATTATTATTCAGCTTTAAAATTGATATTTTTATGACAGGTAAAATATTGCGGGTAATAAACGCGCGGCAATTAGACGCGGATGGGCCCCTGCGTTATGATCCGCGATTTTTATTGCCCAGGGTCCCGCAAGGATCATTATCGGGGCCGCTTCTGTTCTGCGCCGCGCAAATTGCGTGGCGGCGGCGTTTTGCCGAAAAAGAACTAATGTAAACAGGCCGGGCAGGCCGGGCTAATTTTGCCAGATTATAACCACCGCGGCCGGGCAATCTGAAAAACATTTTAATCAAGCTAAATGGAACTCCTATTACCTCGAGACAATAAATCAAATAGAAGTCTTCCACATGTTTTAATGGCCTTATTTCCATACACTCCCATTACGCAACGATTTAAATTACACGAAAATAATGATATCAGCGGCGATAATATCTATTTGTCGGTTCGTGGGCAGATTGAGTTATACCGCGTGTTCCGTGCCATGTGGTCATTTCCGCAAGAGGATTGGTCCATATTTTATGCCTGTAATAAGGCAGATTGCATCTAAATGACTGGAAGGTGGCAGTGACATGGGGCAATTGCTTATTTAGAAATGAGACACGTCTGACAACCGACAAGAAATGATTACTTAATTTTGAGGGAACCTTTTAACCTCCTTAAAAAAGCAAATACGTCAGAGATTACCATCGCGATCTGCCCTTTCCGAGCCCGGGCCCACTTCGACAGCGCCACCGTACTGCAGGGAGAGCTGCGCCCCGAACTTCGGCAGTTTTCTCTTAATCCCAGCACCCAGATGGTATCGCGCGGCTTAAACTGCGGATTATCGAAATCGGCATTCAGAATCGACGAAAGAATGTTTGTAGCAAACCCAGCTGGACCCTAAAAGGACTGGACCGAAGCCTACTATAACAGGCGAATTCAAAACCGGAGAAATATTCGGACGCCGAGGACTTTATTCAAACGCTTACATCATCATATTAATAATTCATAAGAGGTTATTTCACACATTATATACACCACAAAATAAAATATTTGTGCCTCGGCACGTCATTATGCTTTTAGCTGAGTGAAACTAAAACATATTTGGACTGTACGGGGGTTAGCAAAATAATGGATACATATAACAACCTGAACTATTACAATTATGATTATATTGTTTAAGTTAATTGAGAACTATTTTATATTTTAAAAACATTGAACACCAGAAATGATGTAGAAAAATTTAATTAACTCTATAGAACTTACCAATTTTAAATAAAAATGAAATAATCCTCTAGTGAAAATTATACTACAAACAACATATCAGGTGAGGTTTGCTAGTTAAAAAAAGTAAAGACTGGAAAACACGGAAGAAAAGCTAAGGTGCAACACAAAACAGAAAGTAATAGAAACCCACCATAAGTATTAGTTTTGTTCCAACCCCAAGCATTACCCCGATCAGCTCATTTTACTACTTCTTTCTCAAATGATCTTGTAATTTATGTAGAAAACTTCATCTGCTCCCTTTCAAGTATTATTCTACCACAGATATGATATCTTAAGTGTTCGTATACTTTACATTCGCCTAAGTAGTAAAAGGACATCTCGTTTCCCTTTTTTCACTTAGAACAGATGATACAGGTCATCCTTAGTAGTTACAGAGTTGCTTTTTTTATACAGCGCTCCAGTGGGATTAAAACAAAGTGTTCAGCATTTTGTAACTTTTTCTCTTATGCGATAACAGTCTGGCATTGCTGAAGTTGACCACATGTGTTTTTGACTTAACGTATTGTCTTGTCCAAAAAAAGTTTTGGGCTTATGCAGAAGCCCTCAACTCTTAGTTTAGCGAATTCATTAACTGTCTCATTGGCTAAGACGCCCAGACTGAAGTAATTTCCTTTCTTGTAGTTAACTCCTTTAAAACACGTTCGCGTTACTGAAAAAGTGTAAGCCTGGCTCTATGTAAGCATGTCGTTTGTGTTCAAATGTAGACCTGAACTCGTTCAAGGTAGCCCCGGTAATAGCACAGCTTGCTCAAAAGCATGGTAACCATCAAATCCGTTAAGTTGAGGAAAGCTGTGAGTTTACAATTTCCAGCAGATTAGTTTAGCGTTAAAGATAAAACCAGCGGGTTCCGTTCATATAGTAAGAACTCCAAAGAGAATATCAAAATAACAAGAACAATAGCACTACAAATCTACGCTATTAAGTCAAAAGGTGCTCCACAGCTTTACTTCTATCCGGTCGAAATTTTCTCAGAATTTTACACAAATACTTTAACTTTTTTCCATATAAAATGATTGTCGTTCAAAAGATAAATTAAACTAAAAAACCAATGCGAGCATGCATTTGGTTTTACGTTAGTCCTATTTAATTTGGGCCACTAAAGGTTGAGAATGAACTGTTTGCACCGTCAACATTAGAGACAACCAAAGACTAAAAAATTTAAAAAATCAATGATTAGAAAAATAATAGAAAATTTTCTAGATGAGATGAGTTTTGCCATTCATTGCACATTTCTGATCTTTTTACAACATAAAATTGCATGTAAGTGCTTTTGTAGGGCAGAAAATTTTTCAATAAATCGGTCCCACTGCTCTAGACTGTTTTCTTGTTGATGACAAGCACAAGTGAAGCAATTACTAACTTAAAGTACCTTCAAAAAACACCAAATCTGAATAATCGATTGCAATAGATAGGAGTATAACAACAGAACCATTATGAAAGACCTTTTGTATTATATACTTACTCTACATATATTTATCACTTTTTTAATCTGACCTTTTTTGAAGTCGATTAAAAAAAGTGTACAACATTTGTAGCCCAAGGTTCCAAAGAAAGGGATATGTGTTTGTGTGTGTGTATTTGCTTCGCCTGCACCTAAACTTGTGGCTGCGACTGTGCCTGTGCCTGTGCGGATTCGTGGGTGCATGGGCATGGTGTGATTCTTATGGACTTTCAATTAAACTATGCAAATGCATTGGTTGGGTAAATACCTCGGCTAAATACGTTAATAGGCAAAATTTGTCAAAGAGGTGGAAGCAAATTGGCTTTATATGTTTTCGAATTCTCTCAACTATCGCAGTTCTTGCCCGATTTAGTTCAAATTTAAAATATATATTTTTCTTGGGCCTATACCTAGATATGCTCTAAAATGGAGAGAATCAAATAACGAAAAGGAAAAATATGGTTATAAATATATATAAATTCTGGTCTATTTTACGTTAGAAGTTAGTGTTCGCGCCACAATGGATATTATTAAACCAAACAGTTAAATCGGTAAATAAAAAATGTTTCTTATAATTTTATATTTAATATTTTTTCTAATCAGCTATGCAGGAAATGTAAACTCAACATTTTTTATTTCATTATTATTTTTAACTATAGAGATATGTATTTAACAAGCCCTCTCAGGCGTACCACAAGGACCCTTCTGCATGCTTTGGGTAGAGCAACACTTGTCCAGGACTTTTATTTTTGAAAATTATGGACAAAATAATTAACTCTCGACTCTAATAAAGCACTGCTTATCCGAATGCTGGTCCTCTGGATAACTAGTCATCAGGATCCAATAATTTAAATCAAAAAAATTTTCTAACAGCTAGTTTCGATGTTACTGATGTTACAAGAATTTTTTTTAGTGTATATTTATTAAACTACTCAACATATGAGCATTTATTTAGTTTAAATAATTGACAACTTCAAATCTATAGCGCGGAAGAACAGCATCTTGCTAAAACTAGTGTTTTGTTGATAAAATTCCATCAAAAGAATAAAACATTCGAATAACCATTAAAGATAGGTAAAATTGTATTCTATAAAAAGCTGCCATGCTGCCTTTAAAAAATTTTCTAGTTAAAAGTGGGGTTTTACCGCCCACTTCTACTTTGATCTGCCATTGTCTGTCATTTTATATGAATTTCAAGTCACCCCCAAAGCATTACACTATGAGGCAATAGCTGACTATTTTTATGTGTCCCATTAAAAATCAACTCCATTTTGTATGCAACTATGACTATTTATTTAGATAGTTGTGAAATTTCCAATAATATATTTCTCAAGTAACGTTAGAATATGAGGGTCAACCTTCTGTTCTATCAAAGGTTAGTGATCACTTTTTGAAACGCTTCTCAATTTTTTGCCACTGTTAGGTTGGTCCAGTCCCTAATGTTCCGAAAGCCAAGACTTTTTCTTCCTACCAACAAGTTTTTTTCTTCAATTCATCCTTGCATGATATTCCATAACATCTGTCACTTCTAAGAATGTGTCCCAAATAGGCGGATTTTCTTATTTTAAGGCTATTCATGAATTTTAGTCGCGTCCAATACATCAAAGGTGTCGTGTGCATTCGCCAGTAAACCCGCATTTTAAAGAACTCTTTTTTGTTGTATGTGGTTTTATCGACCAGGTTTCTACTCCATATGACAGCTGGGACCGTACACTCCAAGAATAATAACCTTATTAGCAAACGTAAGTTCTTGTTTGTAAACATTGGTGCATACTTTACAAACGCTTTGCGAGTTATTTTTATTTTACTTTTTATTTCCTCGTTCATATTTGTAATTACACAGAGATATTTATATATATTAACTCGTTCCTTTTTTTTCTCTTCTAGGTGAGAAAAATATTTATGACTGCTTAGCTTTTAGATATGATCATGTATTTTATTTTTTCGATGTTAATATTATACCCCATTTCTCGGCTTTTCTGTTAACACTTCCGAAACGCTTCTGAAGCGTTTTGGCCGTTTCCGTCATGATTGCGGTATCATCTGCAAATCTAATGTTGTTGATTAGTACTCCAGCGATATTCACACCCTCTATTCTTTCTCACTGTGCTCTCTAAAATATTATTAATAAATAAACGTTAAATAGCTGAAGCCACAGCACACAACCCAGTTGTCGCTGTTGATTATAGCATATGTTTTTCTTTTTAAATTCAAGGTCTCTTTGATCTAAATTGATTTTATGGAAATGTTAGACATGAGCTTAAAGAAGTCAACGTAATTATGGGCAATTTTAGTGGCAAGGTTTTGAAAGGCAAAGTGGTACAATATTGTCAATAAAAATACTTAGTTGTTACATATACGTTTAATGAATTTCCTGCGAGAAGGCCATACACGTAAACCTGCACACACTAAAGATACAATAATAAGAAATCAAACTGATTTTATCTTAACATAAACGATTTAGAAATGGAATTAATAGCAAAAAACTTACCTAAATGTTGACGCAGGGCCTCATACGCAAAAATAACAAAAAAAAAATAAAAAATGAGAAGAGTAAAAAAGAATAAACTTAAAAAGACTTCAGGATCAAAACTGCCAATAACAAATAAATAAGATAATAGTATAAAAACGCCTAGAAAAATATGATAGACATTTGGAAACAGACAGTTGACAATAAAAATCGAATTGCAAAAAGCATTAAATGACACAACCAATGAAGAAGAACGGGGACTATATTATTTGTCCTTAGAGATACGCAAAAACAAAAATTCTGTGATATTGCACTCAAGACAAAATATATCTGCCACCTATGCATTCACTTGCAGCGTAACATAAGGTGATAAATTGATTTATTATATAAGTTGTAAAACATAGAAAAAGTGTATTTGTATTCATTCATTCTGGGATACTACCGAATTTTGAAAGATTTTTCAGTATTTTTAATTCTTTATCATACTGATAATGTACACAAATAGGTGGAACGATAGTGAACTTGATTTTAAGTATCCTCAATAAATACGATCGTCGATTGCCACAACTAAAGGTATCAAACGGGACCTACATAAGTAGACCATATAGAGGTGTATCTTTATTTTGAAAAACATCACTGTCTCTGTTTCGCTTTAGTGTATTTATTACTTGCTTACTACTTGTTGTTGTCGCACTACGAAAGCTTGTTTTGAAGTGGTTACGTGTTTTACTAAAATTCAAAAATTATACTACATTTGTAACATGAAATTGTCAAGGTAAAATAAAAGATATCGGATATTCACTGCACACTTTATCTAACACGCATTGATTGGCAAAAATAAATACTATAAAACCATTTAAAATCGGCATTTAAGAAATTTTATATTCAAACTTGAAGTTGGAATACACTACATATGATTTCACCATATGGCGCTGCTGAAACACACGATTGAAAAAGTAGTGAATTATTAGTGCAGTAAAATTGTACACAATACGTCAAACTATAAAAGCAGAAAATTGTAGATAAATTGTGTAGATTTTTTTGAAAGAAGGAATGGCTGTTTTCGACATCAAAAATGTGGGAACATAGTACCGAGTCGCCGAACTGTGTTATGTTGGATATCGCAGTTCAAATGGAGCAAGGTCTATCTTGTGGAAGTTTGCATACTATTATCCGCGAAAAAATGACAAAAGTTTGTGCACAACATACTCCTCATACTCTCATCGACCACCAGAAACAATATCTTGTGGATGTATACCAACAATATGCTGCAACTGTACAGCGTGGATCTAAAGACGTTCTTTATGTGTCTAGTCACAATACACAAATTATGGGTCTGGCATAAAACGCTGGAAAAAAACGACGTTCTATATAATTACAAGGCATTAAAGGTCCTCGTCCCATTAAGTCACAGAAAAAATTGTTTATTAACTCTCCTAATTGATTGGCTGCCCTCCTTGAGAGTATTACCAATGAGCGATACTGCGAAACTGAATGTAGACACGGGCTATTTCTCAATGCGCAATCACATATTAGTCACCTTGAAGGCTCTCGACCACAGTGTGTCGTCTGAAGTCGCATATTTACCGGAGCTTGTACCGAGTGACTACTCTTTGTTTGGTAATGAAACAAATAGTGCGTGGTAATAAGTTCTCTTCTAATGTATACCTTCAGTCGACTGTACACAAGTAGTGTCGTGTTATAACCAAAGTATCGCTTACATCAAATTTACGCAAACCGCTGGGCAACGGCAATACATATATAGACTTTGAAGTAAAATAACTCTAATATAATGTGTACTCACTTTACCCTAATAAATATTTTAATGTCAATAGTTTTTAACAGCCTCAATAAAACTATAAAAATGTATTTCAGTTTGGGGACACGGAAAAAATATTTTCTCCGGGCCATACGTTGGTTCTCGATGTCACCGAATACAACAAATTATATTACATATGAATGAAAAACGAAAATAAAAAATAAAAATAAGGAAAAGCATAAACAGCCAAAGATTGAAAGTAAAATACCTAAACCTAAAAAACTAACCCTAAAACCTGTGATGAATGTCGCCTAATGCGTCTTATGAGTCTGATATTGGAGGTTCTTCTGAGTTATACAAAATCATATGCACGAAAAAATGTAAAGAACAACTTGATTACAGTCAGTTTGGATCCTGAGAAGAAATGTGCATTCTAGAAGCATTATTCGCAATGACTGACCTACTACAAAAGTGCCGAGAGTACAACAAGAACATGTGTGTATATCACATAAACTTTCAAAAGGTTTTTGATCTGGTGCGTTAAAAAACATCAATTTAGGTCAATACAAACATATAAAATTATTTTTCTAGTTTCAATAGTATAGGGTAGCCTAAACTGACATTTAGATATGTTTTTCGGGGGGTAAGGGGTGGCGCCAACATCTAGACACCCAAATGCCAACCTCACCTACACGTGGTACCCCCTGTTAGATAACAGACGAGGCTCTGGCGACCCAGCATCGGGGGGTATAACCTGATACCAGTTGTCCCGAGGTAACGGGGCCCTTGTGGCTGGGCTAATCACCCGCACAAGGTAAACAGATTCAGAGAACAAACAATCGCCTCGGAAATGGACGGAAAACTGGGAAACGGACTCGGCGCGAATCACGGATAAGAATTTGTACGTGGAATGTAAACGGTATAAACGGAAAGGAAGTAGAAATAATAGAAGAAATGGCCAAATACAAGAAGCAGAGGAAGGCCACGAGAAATATGGGAACAGATCTTAGAAAAGAGGGTAGAACAGAGAGTAAAACACCTAAGAGAAGTAAAAAGAATGGCAGCCAACCGGGACAGCTTCCGGAAGTGGTTAGAGGACCCGACGCTTTAGGACATAAGGGAGAAGGAAAAGAAGAAGAAGAAGATATGTTTTTCTGAATAAAATAGGAAATATTAGAACAATTCAAATTTTATTGCCATCAGCGTAAATTATAGGACTTAGCAATTACGTATAAATTATGCTGTCAGCCAAATTCTTTTAGCAAGGTTTCCCATAATGCTTCTCCATATATGCGGCTCTATTTTACCAATTACAAGTCTGGTGTGGTGTTTTAGCCTTAGATTTGTAATAGGTTTCTTAAGATAAACCCTTCCGTTCAAATAATCCTAGAGCAAACAGTCTAATGGGATTACATCGCAAGACCACGGTGACTGCGAAATAACAACTAGAAAATTCAAACTAAAATAAAGTGAGTGTTTCACGTGAAGTGTGACACGTGGCTCGATTTTGTTGACATCGCATCTCATTTAAACTCTGGTTTCACTGAAAAAAGTTGTTTAACATTTACCAATAACGCATACCATTGCTAGTAACAGCATTGTTAACTCGTTTTCAAAAAGTACGAGCCAATAATTTCTTCAGCCTTCAATGTGCACCAAACAGTGCAGTTTTGTGTATTCATTGGTATTTCGTGAAAAGCACGTAGATTTTTACTACTCCAGATTTGACAGTTTTAACGATTCACAAAGGCAATTTAAAAAAATAAGTTTTTTCGCTCAATATGAGTTTTTTGAAAAACTTCTGTTTGCTGTGTTTACAAATTTGCCGCATTTTTGGTGGTCTTCATCGCTCAATAACATGTTTTCATAATAAACTTGAAGGGTATGATGTGTTGCTGCCACACCGACTTTGCCATGTGTTTGTATATCAACTGTACAAAAACTGAAAGGATGAGTATCTCAAATCCCAAAGTTCATTCCATAGTGTGTTAATTAATTTGTTCATTTGGATTTTTTGCCTATTATTTGGTTTACTAATGACGATAAATTGCCGATTTTTCACCAGAAATAATTTTTACAAAAGAATACCGTAGAAGAGCTTAATTTTAGAAATGGTAGATTTAAAGAAAGGTGAAATAACATTTTCAATAAATGCAAACTTGTTATTGCACTGAACAAATTAAATATTCCAAATTTATTCGTTGAAAAAGTAAATTTAGGAAAAATCTGCAGATAGAAATGTCCATGATAATTATTTAGAAACTGAAGAACTCTTGCAAATCCAGGCGTTACGAAATTATAAATGTTGTGGGCAGATTATCGGGAGATAAACAACTCTTATTTCAATGAATTCAATGATTTAAACTTGAATGACTTGTGGTTTCGACAAGGTGGAACTATAGGTCCCCAGCACGTAAAAGACTCACTTTGCTTCAAATCAAATTTCCTGACTCTGTATTCTCGTAAAGGAGTGTCATCGATTGCCCACCGCGATGTAGCGATTTAACCTCTCTAAACAATATACTCCGGAGCTACGTGAAGAAGAGGATTTATCTCAACAAATTTGCTACGATTTCAAAGCTAAAAGCATCATTAGACATATAATTGCTGAAATAGAGTCGCATTTATGGGACGCATTATGAAAAAAACAATGGTCGCAATAGCATCAAAAATGCATAATCACCTTCCAATTGCCAAATTTGATCATACATATACGATGTCTGACAATTGTCCCAAGAAACCCATACCACCACGTTGTATAGAAAATTCGGAAAAATGGGTAGTGCTATAATTTGGCCATAATAACCCAGTAACCACAGGTAATAAGGCGCCCAGTGATGAATTACTGCTCTGGTGTGTTTTAAAAGGGGCGGAGCTTAGTACAGCCGAGAAAAATTATATACAGAGTGCGCACCGTATTAGGAATCTTGTCGAGAGAGAATCGTCGCAGTAGTTAGAAGAGCGACCCAAAACGTAGAGCGAAAAGTGCCTGAACAAACTGGCGGCCACATAGACATACCTTAATGGGCTTTTTTCAAGGCAACCAAAATTTAAACATTAAACGAACTTAGCCATTGCAGATTTAAAGTGCAGTCTGAAGCTTTAAAATTGAAGAGAGTTGAATTCAAATAGTTCTGCTGCTATAAACTGGACTATTGCGGAACTATTCAGTTGCGTATGTATTTTATTTAGCTCGCTTAAATTCTGAGAACCACATGGCTAACTTACCGGGCCCCGCGACAATGCCCGTTTGATAAAACTAAGTTTTCTCCTCTCTCTCTTTCACTCTTGTGCGCTGCGCGAGCCCCCCCACACTAGGCCCTGACCCTTACAAAACGCACTACACACGGTAACACATCATTGACCGCATTATTACCTGTGATTACCAAGTAATTATGCAATAGGCCAAATGATACCACTAGCCCTTTTTTGGTTTCAGATTTTCCATCCAACATGGTAGTATGGATTTCCTGGGACAATCGTCAAGCACCGTGTATAATACATGCACTTAAGACACTTCACTAAACTTACTCTTTACCATATTACTTTTATGTATCTCCGATAACAATAAACAATTGATTATGGATGAAATATTGTATAAATTTTGAATTTTAATATATAATATTTTAATTTAATTTAATTTTCTTAAAAATGTGTTTCAGCTATGTGAAGATAAAGGATTTATGTCACCACATTAACAGACACTCAAAAATAAATTTTCTCTAGTAATCACCCAAAAGAGATACCAAACCGAACCTAATAATTTATATATAAGAAAGAATAATTGACAAAACAAAACAATTAAATTGACAAATGTTCAGGAAATGTCATAAAACCACAAAATTTGTTGTAATTTGTCTCTGTTGCTACACCACGATGCTTTAACCATAATATACGGTTGTCTGCCTATGAGATAATCAAATGCCAGATATTTCTGGGAAAACCTGTAAATCTACAACAAAACTCGTTATGACGCACAGTTTCTCAGGTATGTCTTAAAGTGAGTTCTAAACCAACAAAACGAGCGCGAGAACCGATCCTTCTGCGCGAGTGAAATCTATGCATAGAATTTCATGGTGCCCTTTATCCTTTCTCCATCCGAGACAATGACAACACGCTTCTTTTCATTACGCTTTTACAAATACACGCGCTATGCAAATTGCGGCTTATTAGCCCTCGACATAAAAAATAATTTCAGCTAGGAATCGCGCCGGCGATCTTGACCGCCTTCCTAAATAGGAAGACAATAGCGAAATTCGCTTTGTCAGCTGTGACTGTGCAATCAGTGACAGGTGTTTGATGTAAATTAGGATTACATTACAATGCCCGTTAAACTGCAAACCATCGAGCGGACAGCGCCTCTTAATTCGTGTTTGGGCGATGGTATCGCGCGCTGCGATCGGCCTCGACATTTCCCACATCCGAAAATGCGACGACATAAGCGCAGTTTTTCGCAAGCCGCGGGCGCGCGGCGCTTCCTGCCAGCCCCCGCGTTGGTAGCTCCGGGCTCATTACGCACTTCACTTAGGGCCACACCCTCGCAATTAGCCACTCGTGTACGCACATTTCGATGCAGAATCCCGTGCTCTACGGCACCGAGGGATGCCCCGGAATTAAGCTTTAATCAGAACGCGGAGATAAATCAGCAATTTGTCAAGCACCTATGCGGATAGGTAGGGGAGGTAATTTACTCGAATATCTGCCAGCAAACTCAATAACACTAAATTAAACACTGTAGTGGAATATCCTACCATTAATTAATCATAATTGCAAATGGTCAGTCCCTGGCACGCCCGTTTGGGTCATTTTTGTCGATTGGTGTTTATTGCACAACTACAGCGAGGACACCTCGCTCTAGTTTACGATTTGTAATTATATGCTTTTTAAAATACATTTATAATGCGTTATTTATTTGACAACAGGCTATTCTAGTTGTTTATTATGAGTTTGTCGTGTGCAACCCTCAATCAGCCATAAAAGGCAGTTACTCGTATGCAATTTGTGTTTAATATCTAGTGAGAGCAAATATTTATTTTAGTATTGCTTAAAACCCAATTTTTTGCAAAGCATTGTTTGCCTGTAACATTTTAGCTTATTTCATTTAAAAAACGAGAAATAATTTTTTAATTAACTCCCATTATTATTTATAATTTGTCTAAAGTAATTAATTATTTAGTAAATGACATATCAAACAATTAAATGATAATACGTGGACTGCACGATATCTACTGTGAAAAACAAATGTTTAATGTTGGAAACGTTTCTATTATTCTTCAAAATGATCTCCCTGGCGGTCAATACAGTGTTGCATATGCTAAAATCAATTTTAATACAATTTTCCCATAGCGAATGAAGAATTTGCAAAACATGGATTTTGATCGTATCAACCGCCTCTTCCGACGTTCAAAACCGTTGTCAAGGCAGTTTGTTCTTCACGTGTGGGAGCAAAAAGAAATCTTTAGGAGCCAAACCATAACTGAACGGCGGATAACCCACCAGTTCGACGTTAGAGTGCTCAAAAGTCCGGTTATTTAAATGTGAGCTCGCATTGTCATGGTGAAGAATCATCTGGCATGGTTGGTTTTTCTTATTTCCTGGAAGACTCATGGCAAGCAAATGGTTGTCTACCATTCAGAATTAACCGTTTTATCACCCTCTAAAACCACTGTTGCGACATATCCAGGTTCTTGTTCAGTTTGGCTCATCTTGGAAAACCCACACAGTCGACTCCTGTTTACTTTCGGGCTCACATCCATAAATCCAAGATTCGTCACCTAAGACTATGTTGTAAACTGTTCTTAAAGCACCGCAATCGTATTTCTTGAGCATTTATTTCGAACAATCAGCACGAGCCTAACTTTGAGCTAATCATGCTAATCATACTAATGCCTAAAGATGCCTGAATTTCACGATAAGTCATTTGACAGTCTTGCTGTATCAGTTCGCGCACGAAATCGTAGTTTTCTGGCACCACAACCAGTTTTGGACGGCCTTCTTTAAATTTATCCGTTAGCAAACTACGACCACGATTAAATTCACTGAAACAACGACGTGAGGCTTCATCGCCAAAAGTCTGTTATGCTATTCCTCTTCAATTTGAGTACCAACAGCGTTAAGAGTTTTAAAATCACTTTATTGACTTACATTCGGGTTGCCAATAACAACCAGACAATTTACATGTGCTACTAAATCAAACCCTTTTTAAGTCTCTTTTCTTTTCTTTTTACCGTGAGGGAGTGTAGGTGCTTAACGCCGAAAGTTGATGTGAGTTGATTGATGTACTGTAGTTAAAATAATCCACGTCAAAAGTCGTAAAAAACCGTCAGATCGAACGTATTACAAACAAGGTTGCCAATTCACAATAGATATCGTGCAGCCCACGTAACCAGTGGTACGACCGTCTTGAGTAACAACAATAAGTAAATAAATTGCAATTTCAATAAACAGAGACCATTTTGAACTAAATCTAAGTGAATCTGTTAAGTAATTCTGTTGGTTTGAACCTCTCAAGTCTACGTGTTTCCTCTTCATTATATAGAATATCAGCTGCCATCATATTACAGTAAAGAAATAATCCATCCCGACATCACATGCTAAGCTTTGTAATTTCCTCTGTAATGATAAGTGCTTGGAGATTTTCATAGAAAAGATTGTTTAGTACATACCATAAAGTATTTAGGAGTAATTAGTACCTTTGACTGGAATCGCTAAAGTACTGCTAATTTTGATTTACTAGAAGATCCATGCAACTGCAGCCCATAAATTCAGACAAACTTCAATATTGCTTTATACAGACATACTTTGTCCTCTAGAGATGGTTGACCAACACACCCTACTAAATTAGGTATCCAGTTATTTTCTTTTTGTCCAGATCTAAATAGTCAACATCATCTGTCTGTGGAAGTTGCGCGTTCTTTAGGAAAACTAAAAGACAAGTTTAGATCTTCTTATGTAATACGCCTTGATTTGATTTTATTCACTCTAAGGTGCTACTTTTTTGGTCAGGTTGGGATTTTATTTAAATGGTGTCGTGAGCACCGTGATGCTATCATAATGGTTGCGAGGTTCCATAATAACTCTATCATCAATAAGGCAATTGTCACTGTCATATTTAGAATTGGAATATCAGAAGTGTATAGTAGATACAGCATTGGTCTCAACTCTTCCCTGAGCCATTCTTGAATTCTTCTTCTGGTGGCTTTAGGAGAAGAACTGCTTGTCACATATGATTTTAAAATACTATAGTAGTGATAAGACAGATTAGATTTAATTTTGTACATAAATTCTACGTGCCGTGCCTTATCATAGACTTGCCTAATATTTAAGAAAGCCGCTAAACAAAACCTCTTGTCTCTTACTCAATGTATTAAGTTAGTTAATTAGTGCGCCTACTCTGTAGCTGCATATTGCTCTCTAAATCTAAACTTTTTTAACACTTTTGACAAGACAAGAAGAAGACTAAGACGTCAGTAAGAAAATTTCGCTTCGGGTGCTTTTTTGGGTTTTAGAATTGGTACCATTTGTGCAATTTTTAAATGGTCAGAAATCCTATATTTAACATGGTATTGAATATAAATAGTCCATTTTACGCAAGTTTCTGATGAGTGTTTCAAGATTTCTCCATTTATTAAATAACATTCCGGTTTTGTATTTAATTCGGCAAGCATAGTTTTTTCTTTACTTTGCTTATTTAAATCGTTTGAATAGGTAATGCTACCTGGATGGGGTTCTATATGTATTGAAAATATAATTCTTTTCTACTGAAATGATTTCAGCTACATGTGATGTAAATATTTCTTCCAAATGTTTGGAAAATACAATTACCTTGTGTCGATCACATTTGGTAGTGTTACTATGTTGCTGTGGAGTCCTTTTGTTGCTCTTCATAGAAAATAATCTGCTGCATTCATAGGAAACAATATGCTTAAGTAATTTTGGATTGCTTGCTCCTTCATGTCAAATACCTACTTACAACATTTAGTCTATTTTTACCATTTGGTGCTTTATAATTTTGCCTTATTCTCCTAAGTCTACGCTGCTCAGCAATTCCGTTTTGCTAATATAAGAAAAACCTTCAAATTATCAAGTTTAGATAAAATAGGCAATACTTGCTGCGTAATTTATTAGATGGTTGTAGTTTAACTGAGTTTAAAATACTGTCTTCAGTTATAATTGGTACTTCGAGTACATCTTTTTATCTAAAACTTTTTAGAATTCTCTTCAGTTAGTCTTCTTACATATAGCATAGTGCTTGATTCCTGCAGCAATTAAATACCTGAATACTAAGCTTAAGTATGATAGGATAATTATCCGATGATAAATTTAAGTTTGTTTCAGCAGTAAGGTAATTTCGTGATATTTTTACTACACATATGTTAATGAATCAGGTATATTGTTGATATATGGGAACCAGTAAGTTGACTGATTAGTCGACAGTGCATACAGATTATTTTTTTGGGTGTAATTACCTTGGATCCCTAGTTTTGATACTTAGCATTGTATTCCCTGGTGACAATAAACTGGTTTCAAAAATATTAAAAAGTGTTCAAATTATTCTTGTTTTATGATATGCCTAGATAGGTAATACTACTCTTTATAATTGTTGCTTACATATGGTCATATTTGTATTTCGGTAGTTTCGTATGCTAAATCAAAATTCATATTATAACAGCAGTACCCGCATGTGCAGTACCATTGGGGTGATGTGTACTGTAGATGAAACAATCATGAATGTTTAGATACGAACGTTCAGTAAAATAGACTTCGTATATTATTCAAGTATCTAGCTTGCTGTTTACTGTAAATGATGTTAGGTCCTTCTTATATTGACAGTTTATTGGCGTTCCGTTCGGTGATTCTTGATGTATATTTAGCCCTTGTGCAATTTTTAATACAACTGTGGTTAAAATATTGAACATAGTACTCATCTGTTCCATAAGTCGTGCCAACATGTTTTTAGCTCAAGAATGTTTTCTAATTGATGTACAGACATACCTTGTTGCAGAATCTGTGCATTATAGGCAAATTAGTTATTTCCTCTATCCATTTAGGCATATGACACTACAGTTCTTTCTGGTAGATTTGCCGTTATTTGATCTGTTTGGTAAGCATATATTTGTTTTTTCTCATAACGGGGTATCTATTTATTTGCAAATGCTTATGAACAAAACAACCTCTAGAGTTGGGTGGATAACGTTCTCCAGAGTATACACATTTTACATCCTTACTTCTTTTTAACAGTCAGTACTTAAATAATTACCTGCACTCTTTACACAGCTTAAGATTTTGCTATAGATACTCTTTGTATAGCCGTATTTGTGATATTTCGTGCATCGTGGTACTTCTCTTTTAGGGTGTAGAGGTTCAGTGTGTCTATTAAAAGTTTTATTTTATAAATTTTTTTATTTCAACGAATAATAATGGTAGCTGCTCATTGATGTCTCTTTGTCTTAACTTGCATGTTTTAGTACTTTGTGTCCGTGCTTCCTTTAATACTTTTCTTTACATCTTCTGTGTCAGTTGATTAATGCTTTCTCCACAATACCACTTTACGGTATTATTTGTATTTAATTTGGTGTAAAGTTCTGTTTTTCTTTTCGTTAATGCTGTTATTATCAAAATGTTGTTCATAATTCGTATCCAGTTATATATTACATCTGCTGCGAATATTGGTGGCAGTTTGAAAAATGTTTCTAATGGGTTATTTCTATTGGATACGTTCATATCAGTTTCGTTCAGCATCAAATAAAATCTTAGAGCCACTTGACGTAGTTCGGGATCTATAAGCAATCACTCATTTTCATTAGTTTTGGCGGTTTTAGGGCGTATGTGTTCTGATGCGTTCCTTATTTCCCACTATTTTCCATGTATTTTGTGTTGAATGTGGGAGAATTTATTCATTATAACTTATCCTTAAGACTGTTGGATTTTTAGCAGATCCTTCCATATGTACCAGCACTTTGCGGTTACATTTGTGCTTCACGAGCTTCTAGTTATAATTCGGCGCTCCAGGAGAATGCGACGGGTGGATAAAGTAGCCGTTAACTAGTAACGAAATCTCTTCAACTTTGTTACTGATCAAAGTGGTCAGCACTTTTTTCAGATCGCATAACTAAAACTTGATATTCCAGCGACTGTACAACAATCCGCCATATCACGAAACAATAGAACTATAATAAATATTATATATCCGACCTTAATCAAGCTCTGATTGCTGCCGCAGGTATAAGAAGCACAACACGTCCGTTCTGTTTGGATGCATGACCAAACTCCCCAATCACCTGCTATTAAAATATGGTTGTAATATCTCTTTTTATGCACACTATTTCAGTTTTTTATACAAGTTACAGCATTATATAGAATACTTCACAATACCAGGCTGTTTATAATGTGATTATCGCAACAAAAACTATAATAAAATATTTTTTATTTATTACTTAAGTTACCACACAAATTTTCAAACTCTTATGTAGTCTGTCCAGAAGGTATTGAACCAATGTTAATATAACAAAAACAGTTTTAGCTGCGATGTGATCTGATAGCCCATGACAGTGCACTGCGATGAGCATGCGTAAATGAGAACGACTTTACCGATAAGTTAGTTGGCAGCCTGTTTGAGATAACAAGCCTGCTCATTTACATCTCATGAAAATTATTTGTCAAAATATCAAGTCGCGCAAATGCCTCGGCCAGATTTATCGTCTTGCAACTACTGCCTGCATCCAAAACTTAATAATATCTAAACAAGAAGAGATTCTAAATCGTCAACAACAATCAAACCAATATAACGATACTGTTATTTGCAATTACAACTCAGAACTGAGCAGAATGTTTTGAACAGTAAAAACGTCATTGGAGTGAGCGTGTGAGATTTCAAGGTCTAACAGTTTGAAAGAGACAGAGTATATACAGTGTTACTTGCATCTGCTTTGTTATTATAAATGTAACTTTTTGTATTACGTGCCTCGATATTTCAAAACAAACCACGTATATGTTAATTTATCATTATTAGGCATTTCATTAACACTCGAAGTAAGGCCCACCTGCACACGTTTAGTTTAGTTTCAAATAAAACTATGTAAAAATAGCGGTGTTATCTTGGATTCGTGGTTATTTTTATAGTTCCCATACTAATTTAAACATCAAATTACCTACAGCGCCCATTATTGTAGCTAAAATAGAAAAAAATTATTGCAGCTATAAAAATGGTGACAACTTAAATATTCTTTAAGGCAGCAGCTGCACGTAAGCATAAATCTCAAATCAAAACAAATGAGAAGCTTCCGCGTAAAATGTATACTACAGAGATAAAAAATAGTGATCCCATTTAAAAAAAGTACAAGCGAGAAAGCCACTGAAAATAATTATATTTTTATGAAGATCATGCATTATTGTGAAGCACCTGGTGCTCTGTCCATAAAACAAAGTACCCAAATTATTCAAATATAGTGTTAAGACAGAAATATATATTACAAGATAAAATTAATGACCTGACATCACAGAATAAATTGAGCAAAAAATATTCCGATTGGGTGCATCGTATGCAACCGAAAAATTATTTGTTAAAGGTTGGAAACCCACTTTTTTGTAATTGAAACAAAAAATGTAAGTTCACAGTAGATCATGAAATTATAATTTTGTCTTAGATTATTTGCGCGAAATGACACCTATTTTTCTAAAAACTAGCATTTCTAAACTAATTATTTCTAAACTGTGCCACAACCGGTATATGATAAGCGTATTATACTTATAAAAATATTTTCAGCTCATTGTATTGACTATGGCTTACCAATTATAATCTTTTAAATTTATTGGTTTCAAATTGCTGTAGAAAACACTATTAGAGATGTTTGCGTCCTTAAACATAATGTTTTCTTTTATAAAAAAATTCTAGAAAGATAAATTTAAACTGAAAATCCAAATAGATGAAAACGTGATAACAGATTTTGCCGAAAATTATCCTCCACAGAATATCTAGATAAATTGAAAAGTGTTAAGCAATGTCAAAAATTAGTGAGTGTTTGAAAGGAATCATCACAAGCTTAATAGAAAGATACAAAAATTAAACAAAAAGAAGATGCAAGGCTTAGTTTTAAAATAAATTTATGTTATAAAATTTGTGTTATACAGCAAAAATCTTTATTGCTAAAGTTATACGAGTTCTTGCACAATAAAAGCATTGTAGATCAAATGTGAAAGGACTGTTAATCGGATAGTTTGCAAGTGAGCTATAATCATAATGATTATTTATTATAGCTGCCTTACTTCTTCTTCTTCCTCTTTTATTTTCGATTTCTGTTTTTCTTTTGCAGTTCATGTAGATATAAAAATCCAAATTCGTAGCCATCCAGACTTCTTTTCCGTTTCGATCTTAAGTCTCTTCGTATTATGATTAACCTGTCGATATTTGCTCTTTGAACCTGGTCATTCCATTCTTATCGTCATCTCCCGACGAATTTCATAGTATTCATTACACTTCACTCATTTAATATGGTTTTGTTTGGAATCTTATCTCTTCTTGATATTCCTAGTACTAGGTTTCGAAACAGTTTTTTTATTTTGGTTGTATCCGCACGTGTTTCCGCAGTATAGGTTATCACCGATCTTACTATGCTTCGCTTTCGGTTCTTAGGTATCTATTTTTGCAGATAACGTCTCTTAAATATCTTGATGCTCATGTCACTTGATGTTTTTTACACTTTCATGCAGTACCGGCCAAAATTATGTTATATTTCAGATTTTCTTGAATAACTTTTTCCCATTCTCGTCGAAATCTTGCTGAAGATATATGACATCGAATTCTCAAACCGGATTAACCAGAAATATAATGGATTTTTTAAAAGAAGTATTTTATAAAAATCAAGAAAATCATCATAATCAACAATCAACTTTGTCTAAACAAAATAATTTTTCATAAACATAGAAACATCATTTAGAGTGACTTCTCGGCAAGAATATCCTAATACTTCGTAGCATAATCCGTTGCATCGACGAGAGCTTTGCATCTCTAGGCATGGAGTCGAATAGTGTCGATGGTGGACTGGAGAATCTTCTACCCCTCGTGTTCCAACTGAATGAAGCTCTCCGCTCCATTCTTCGCCCGACGGCTTGTCACACGTCTCGTCAGCTCTCCCAATAGCGGTTCGATGATGTTCAGGTCAGGAGATTGGCTTAGCCAGTCGAGGAGGATCCAAGAGGTGACGACTGCAATGCTTCGGGTCGTTGTCTAGTTGGAAGATGAACGGCCGGCCGATGGCTCGAAGAGAGTGGAGTAGCATGGTGTTATCCAGGATGTGCTCATATTCGAATCGGTCCAGAATTCCGAGATGAAACAAAGAGGGCCGACTCCATTCATATCGAAGCTTCACACCTTACGCGATCTTTCACGATGCTTCATCGTGGGCAGTTGGTCCTTGTGATCAAAGCGAGTGCCGACAGTATGTCGAATCCATGCTATTCCGTCACTGCTGAAGAAGTTAAACTTGGATTCGTTAATCCAGACGATGTGGCTCCACTCTCTCCGTATCCATTGCCTATTGAAGTCGCAACTTTCAATTCTCCTCTCCGACTATTGGTTTCTTCACAGTTCTCTGTCTATGCAATTCTGTCTGTTGCAGACGACGCCTGACCGTTCGAACGGAGAGCTTGGGCCGTGTGAGTATGGATGAGGGCAGAATCGATTGTACGAGTGGTCGCATGGAGTCTTCTAGCCATATTCAAATGTTTTCGAAAGATACGCACTACTGCCTGGATCACTACAAATTGTCATGCGAGTTCAAGTTGTGTTCGCCCTTGCTGCGGCCGATCAAAATTGCGTTCTGGATAGGGCTTAACAAGTTTTCGAAACCTCGATGTTTTCTCATCACTTACAACAACGTAGAGTACATAGAAGAAATAATTATTGAAAAACAATAATTCGAAAAAATATGAACCAAGAAGCAAAATTTGAGAAATTTTCTGTGATTTTCCAAATCACACTATACTAAACTCGCAATTTCGAGCACATCACGTCGCCAAATTTCAAGTTGTTTCGCCGTTCCTGCGAGAAATTACAGCATAAAACCCAAAATATAATATTATTTTGGCCGGTACTGTAGTGCATTTTTGCTCTATTATCTTCTTTCTGATTTCTAATGTACACCATATGGACCACTAAAGTTTTTGTCTTTCCTCTGGAGATTTCCATTACGTACTGTTAATTATCGAGTTATTTCGAGCACAACAATTAGTGAGTTAATCTCCAGTATCATTATTAACTTTTGTGTGGAAGGGTTGTTTGACACAGTTGATTTCACAGTAGATTTCCTGTCCGAGTGTTGAAATCCCCCATTATAACGAAGGTGTGATTGACAGGTCAATCAAATTTTGCAATTCGTCATAAAATATTCTTTTTTTGCTCCTTGCTTTTGTGATATCAAGAGCTGCTGATCACATGTAGATGTTGATTGTCAATTTTTAAAATAATTTTGATCAGTCTTTCCTAGTCAATTTTGTCAATATGCGGTATAAACTTCTCCTATAACAGTATTCCCACATCCGTTGCCCGCTCATTTTATCTTTTCCACTTTACACGAGGATGTAGTTCTTGATTTTTACCAAACCTTTACCTTTCCTTTTTGTCTGCCAGATATTACATATAGGTAGATTTTTTTCTATAATTTACATTATGACCTCATACTTTTGTTAGTCCAGGGTTTGACGTTCTATATTACAAATCATAATATATTTTTCTTTCTCTATTTCTCGGTTCCATTTCGTTGTCGGATTGTCATGAACTGTGACCCACACACAAAAGTACATCAAAATTATAACATTAAAAAGTAACTGTTAAAACCGATATAACCAAAATTCAACTTAATTTTTCGAAAAATTATTGAAAATTGTCAACTAAAACAACGTAAATTTACTTACAGCATCTACTATGTTTAGGAAATTTTAATATAATAAAACCTGTTAGCCGATAAGAGTATTTTGTCCGAAGCAAGTGCATTTGTCAGTGGAAAATTCGGATGGTTTAGAAGGCTTTCGGAAATTGCGCAATGATCGTAGCACCATTAAAGGCACGGTACAAACAATTTAGAGATAATCTGTGAAAAGAGATGCATCTTGTGAAGAACTGCAACCATCAGAACACTAGAAAATATTGAACGTGTGCGACCACAATAAACGAGAATCGGCGGTTGATTGTCCAAGAACTAAAAGACGAACTGAGGATTTCGAAAGCCAAAAAGAAAGATGTAACTAAAGACGTGTTGAGGCAAAATTCGTTCTGCAGCTGCTGTTACCAGAACAGAGAAAACATCGTGGTGTAGTTCATAAGTTTCTTCAGACTGCCACCAACGACCCAAATTTCTTTAAAAATCTACAGCATTTTTAATAGCGTAAGAAATTCGTATAAAAATATTTGTTATTTTAGAATCGATGTTTTATAAGATGAGATCGTTTGCAATTGGATTTTTGAAAAATTGTGTTCCACTTTGGGAAGTGATCAAATTCTCTTTGTATCATTTTGGTTTCCACTATATTACTTGAATAGTTTTTCTATTTTTTTTAGAAAATATTTTACAAATTTTTGAAAAATATACTTTTGACATCTTTATTAAGTTTCGAAAGCCTGTAAGGCATAGGCGAAAGTTAATGCAATCATGATCCTGTCTGTCTGTGTGTGTTTGTTGACACGATATCTACGGAACTACTTGAACGATTCAGTTCACATTTGGTCACTAGGTACCTTAAGTTGGTATCTTCATGTGTGTTTTTTATTTCCTTAATGTTACAATTCTATAAGCTTTGTTATTTATTATTTTTAATTCTCAATTGTAGTTTTTATTATTGTATCCTCGATTACTCACATTTAATCTTTTTTTACCATCTTTATAGTTTTTCTTCTTCTTTTCAGTACTGTTTGTGGTATTTTTATTTACCAAGTTTCAACTTTTTATTAATTTTAAATCCATCATAAACAATTGCTAGCTTGAAATTATTTTTTAGCACCATATAGCGTACGCTCGGCAAAAAATCTATTGTACTTTGAGTAAGGCGAACGTAAAATGTTCTTCAAAATAACAATAGTATTCCACAGATTGTTGTTAAATTTAATAAAGAATATTCGGCAAACTTTTCCGCTTTGCCGATGTCTTAACAAAAAATGCAAAAATGTCTTTTCAAGACTTTTTAATATCCTTTTTACAATTGTCGTTCTCCGAATACACTGCTGGAAATACTTGTTCGTTTTACTTTAAGAAATCTTTAAAAACAGCAGTTTTATTATTTCGGTTCTATTTCATATTTTTATTGTGCTAAATTTCACAGCTGTGTATTAATGTACTTTGTTAAAAATTCAGTTACCCTTTCAAGCTTTATCAGTATTTTTTATTGCAATAGTTCTTGCAATACTTGTTGGGTACGTGAGATTTAGCAGGTTTACAAAAAGATCGGCCAAATGCGCTTTTACTCTAAAAAAATTATTTATATTTAAATTTGTTATCGATAATAGTATGTAGCAATAACTAATTATAGAAAGTTATAATACAAAGTCAATTCGGAAAGAAATCCCTGTTTGTTTATTAATGACAGACTCGCGTAGATACAGACCTTTAGAACAATATCGCTATGATAAATAACTGAAGTACATTTACAAGACTTTCCCATCTGAGAATAAAATCGCTCCATAACAGCATTTTTAAACATAGCGTCATAATAAAAACGGTCCAACACAAGTCACTGTTTCATAACGGGAAAGAAAATCCGAAACAGAATTTATTCCGTGTATTTCATGCCCTCGGAGAGGAATTTTGCTACCAAAAGGACACAGAACATGCGGTATCCCAAATTTTCTGTCACTACCTCGTACAAAAGTATCCAAAAAGTTAGAAAAAGTGGTCAAAAAGTTCAGATATCATAAAATGCAGACTTTATAAACCCTTTTTAACAATTTGCTACATAACTTCATCGTTGGGTATAGATGGGCGGCCACTTCTTGCACGTTAGTGCATCTTTAAACATTCGACACCATTAACGTACCACACCTTTACTCGACACGTTTGGTCAATAAATATTACACAGTTTGCATTGAACTGTAACCCCCAAAAGTTTTTTTACACACAGAAATCGTATTACTGTACGCACTTTACATTTGGTGAGATTTTATATGGTAGCTATCATTTTCATGACGAGTAAACTGCAACACAACCTTGTTGCATGCAAATTAGATTTTTTTTCCAATGTAGTTTAATTCTTACTTCATTCTTTAGTTTATATCTATTTAGTACTCTATAATATGGTAATTAATTAAACTCACAAATATTTTTGAAAAATTTGTAGGTATGCCATAATATATATTCTACTCAAAAATTTACATATAGGAAAACGCCCTCTGGATACATCAATTTTGCAATTTTCGACATCCCTTGGTACATCTGTATTTGATTTCCAATTAGTTCTGCAGAATGGAATGAAATAAGATCGGCAACGGCGGCAGTTCAGGTGTGCTACTCGTGTTCGCAAGAATTTCCTTTGTTTTATGGTAATATTTGATTACTCATTGTGTGCTTCTGTGCATTGTTTTTATTGAAATGGAATTACATTCGCTTCAAGAGCGGATAACAGTAAACAATAGTTTGTAGGCCAGGTAACGAGTGCGTTAAGTGGTAGCACTTGTTCGGCGAACATGACATTTAGATTCTTGAATAATTAATTGACATTGCACAAGTGTAGCGCACGACTTTCTCTTGGCAACCATATCGGTAAATAAAGAAAGCCGAAGCGGAACGCAGAATGACCTACCGCTCCTGGGCTGCCGCAGTGGACTTCGTCGGATGCAAAATTCAACACACGACCGTGCGGGAGGCCCCGCCGGATGATTCACCTAATATTTTTCTGGCAAATCGAATTCGCGCGCAAGCCAGGCCCGGCGCTCTGCGGGCATCGCGCGCTTGGTCATGTGTGCGAAAAAGTCATTAAATGGCGAAGGCCAAGAGACACTGCATCGAAAGTTATGGCGCTCTGGAGGGTAGTAATGCAGGTGACGTCACAGCCAGGGCTGGGATTAGGATTCATCTCGGGGGATTATCCCGCGCGCCAGATGCGAGCACCCCTCGTCAATCCACTGCCGTAACTCGATATAACCCCATACGTGACGAAACTTACAAGGCGAGGTTTGGCGGTGCTGCCTGTGCAGTTTGCACTTCTTGCTTGTTAATACTTCTGATATGTTGACAGCCTGTCGGGGAAATTTATCGCTATCCCGGTCGTAGGAGTCCCGGCAGCTAGTTTTGCAAAGCGCCCTGGGCGCTTGACGTCTCCCTCGCGACTTTCACCGGCGACGCAACTTTGCACCTCCAACTTGTGTGGGTAGTTAGGTCTGCATTCAAAGTAGTTCGGTGCATGATTTATGCACCCGCAAGTGTACTCATAGGAGTTCTTTGCAGCGTCTGTGTGGAATCCCGTAAAAGTATGTATGTAGATTTCCGTAACATGAAGACGAAAACTATCAAAAGTTATTCTGGTAGATATCAACTACAATATAGGATCAACTCTCTTCCATAATATCTAATTAAATAAAACAAAGTTGTCAAGGCCACGAAAGAACAAAGATAGGAAAATTTTTTCGACTTCATCCACTACACAACTCTTTACTTTAGCACATCTAGTTCATCTTCAAATGGTTTCTAATTTTTGGATCTTCTTTTCCATCGAGCTTTCGCAGAAAATTTATTTTTATTCCATTATGCCTCTTGGTCACAAATATCACTTTTTTATATTTATATTTTTTTATTTGTTTAACTACTTGATGTATGGTATTATTTTCCCCCTTTTTAAATTCTATAGTCACTAAACCAAAGTACTTGCACATTTTTCCCGGTTAAGTCTATAATTTGATTATTACTATTATTATTGCCCCCAGACGACAAAAAGTGCCAAGCTTTTACAAATTCTGCCATACAAAACAGTTGTTACTTCGTTGTACTGACATATAAAAGCAAAAAATTTAATTTTATTTAAAGGTTTATTAATCCTAGAAAGTTAAGCGTTGTGGAGTTCACAACAGTGAACCATTTTTAATGAAATATTTTTGGGGTGTCTAATGGAAGAGGCTAAGCAGCCATCGAATCTCAAAATGAAACCAAAAGAAGTTATCTGCCACTGTCTGTTTGTATGTGTACCGTGACGTCAGAGTAGTAAAATTCCTTTTTTACTTTTGCATAGATGAAGTATGATTAAAACGTGGAAAGATCACTCACTCAATGTGTATTGGAAGATATTTATACAAATCGCGACCCGGAAATTGAACAATTTAAAGAAATTTAGTGTAAGAAAACTTTAGCAAGTAAGAAAACCATATCAAAGAATGAATACATACTTTTAAATTAAGAGAATTATGGATATGCCAAAAATTCTCCATTTGAAAAGAAAAAAACAAATTTCACCGTTCAAAAAATGATCTTCGAACAAACGAATCGGGCTTTCAAGACAGGCAAGTTAGTAGTCGTATTGTTAGTCGGAAAAATTCTCAAGAATCAGTTCACTTACGTGCTACATTCACTGGATTTGAAAGCAAAAAATGTCATCGATATAATAGGATTCTAGAAGCTCTCGGAAGAAATCCTGGAAGAAACAGAGTACACATTTTTTTAGACTAAATGAAACACTAGTTTATAGCAGACAACATTTTACCAGTGACTGTTGAACACAATGATAATTTTGAAGGCACGAAAATAGAAAACTAAATCAGACAACTATTTCTCCGATTACTTCATATAAATTAGCAACCTTTATAGAACTATCAATTTTCTCATCTGTAATAAATCATTATTTATAAACAATGTGTAGGATAAAAATCAACAGAGGTAGATTCAAATAATTGTTAAACTGCTCGAAGTTGACAAAAAACAACAAAGAAACAACAGCAAGTAACAGACGTCTTTGCAACTCTTCAGAATATTCTATTAAGTTAAGTGAAACTGCAAAAACTTATATACATGCAGCTTATAAATTTACTGGTGATATGCAGCTAATCGCTTTTACAGTAAAACATCCGTTTCGTACGTATATTCCGAGTAAACCAGGAAAATATGGGATATTCAATATTGTAACAATTTGAAATACGTCTGCAAAATACATATTAAATGCAGCTTCGTATCTTGAGAAAACCACAAATGATATGCCTGTACTTGGGATTAAATCTATTTCAGGGTTTCTTCGGCAAACTAATAATGTATAATTGGTTGACATCTAACCACTTAATCTCTCGCAAGCAGCCTTCAGAAACAAGACAAAAATGCTTTTGTTAAAAAATAGAAATGTCAAAAGCTCGAAATTGCTTGGTCACATCCTTAGTAAAAAAAAAGTACCAACTATACCAACTCATAATTAAAGACAATATAGAAAATCATGGAGGAATCGGACGAAGACAGCAATACTGGTTATGTAAAACCCATAAACAGACTGGCTTCAAGTATGTAGAAGAACTAATGCATAGAGAAATATAGAAATACCCTTACCACACTGATCGCCAACGTGAGGGAGTTCGAAGATAGCACATAAAAGGAGAAGAAAAATCTTATAGATTCAAAATAAATTAGAATGTAGTGTTACTTTTAATTGTGCATGAAGGGAAGAGCATTTCCAAGAGTTCCCTAAAATCTAAGATCATAGAATCTTACAATCAAATTATGGTATTTTGGAATGTCTAATTAGCTGAAAACCAGGAGATCTTTAATAATATACTAAATAGTGTGTCTACCAACGTCTTTATAATAGATAACCATTACAAGACAAAAAAGAACCAAAAAGCTATAGACAGCAACATATTCAACCTAAAACTACTCAAAAATGTTGTAAATCAATGGTTGCAAAAAACTGATCCGTAGAGCTATTGCAAATGTTTGAATAAACCTTTGGCGGAGAAAACACCACCACCAGTGCCTTTATTATAAACTGTTTCTCCATCTGTCCTGGGAAAAATAGGAATAACTACCAATTTTTGCAATAAGTTTAAAATTAAAGGATAGATGTCCTGATGTCAAAGCTTGTTAAATAAAAAAATATTTTGTAAAATTTGTTTTGACGATTTTTTTCCTTTAAAATTTCTTTCTGTGAGAATAGTCGCAAAATTTATTAATTTTTAGTTTTAACAGTTCTATGCTTAAATTATCAGGGCCAAAGAAGCCATAGAAACCATAATTTTTTGCATTTGCTTGTCCATATCTAGTTGGAAAAATTATAACATCATTTTTTAATGAAACTACATCTATAAAGTATAACATAAAAAAAATTCCTGGACCATACCTACATTCTACCTCTTAAAGATGGCTAACATATTTGCATAAAACTTTATTTGAAACTTCGCAAATCTACAAGATAAATGTATTTTCAAGCCAGCAGAGGGATTTGTATCTCAGTTGTTAAGTCTAGAAAAAGAGTGTCTTGGACCTCTAGGACTATCATAAAAGGTAAAGGGAACTGCAATATTAATACAAGTTTCTTCCTGCAGACATCAGGACTTTCACTGCTCGCAGAAACGCTACAATAATTTTAAGTGTCTGATGCATCATGACAGAGCGCCTTGTTGCATCTCTATCGAAACATTCCAATTTATTACAACAAAACATCATAATGATCATATTATACTCATTCTGATCCCTTGATTTAGTGACAGACTTTACCTCGTTTTCCAAAATGAAGTTTGAGCCAATTTTAAGAGCTGTTTCGATGTTATATATGAAATTTGAGTGAATTCATATTGAACTTTTTTGGTCCGATGCAGAAAATTCCAAGTGCTATCTCAAAATTGATTAATAAAATTAAACTCCATAAAATTAAGTGTGCAAGTCTTTTTTTTTAATTGCAACTTTCCAATTTATGTTCAGGATTGACTGTAAACATTAGTTTTTGCTCATTTTATAAAACCAAATTTTTATAACTAAATAAAGATATCAAGTATCATTTAATTAATTAATCTGCTTAGAAAAGCTAGTAGATTGACTATCTACATATATAAACAAAAATGCTCTTACCCATAAATATCGTAGAATTGACACAAAATCTACATCTAATATTTTCCTCAAAACCAACAAAATGCACAACCAAACCCAAAATTGCAATTTTTAAAACTTATTCAAACATAAAAATTAAATAATTTTGTGTCAATCAGTATGCTGCCGCTCAGCTTCTCGACTCAGTAATAAAAATTTGCATCACTTAAAAAACATTATCAGGAGTAGAATATTTTGTAAACGTACTTTTATGTTTTTTTTGTTTATATATGCTTAATTGCACCAGTGCAATCGCGCGATTGAGGCACTTGGTTGCGATATGGATAGGACCCAGATTCAATTCTGAGCTCAGATGTCTGCCTACTAAATCGCCAAAATAACTGAATACCTAGGTTTACTTCGAACAAGGTCGAATGTATGAGGTTCTTAATTTCTCTGCCCCAAGGCCATGAATTAGAGTTATTATATATGCTTAATTTTGCTGAATACATTTTTATTTACGAGAAAATAAGAAGAAAACATCACTTCGTTTTTCATATATTAAATAATAAACCTTGCGTTACAGGTAAGCAACAAGGTGAAATTTCTAAAAAGAATTATGAGTTTTATAACAGAGTGCTACCCCACATGTTTTACAATTTGCACCTGGGAGCTCTTATCTGATCATTAAAACCAATAATGTCATTTATTTATTTTCCATCTCATATCATTATTTGTGGTTTCGTTGCATTTCCAATTTTCCATCTTTTCCGACAGGTACCCAGAGCCAAGAATGCACATATCAGATACAGAAAGTGGTAAAAGAGTTAAAGATTGATAATAGTGCTGCTTCATTGAGGCAACCCAATCGATAAACATTCACTGGTTTTGTAAGAGTCCTTTTAATCAATGTCAACCAGTGGTGTAGCGTAAGAGTATTCAAAAAGGCAACTTCTTATAAATTTCAAAGTACATATCCCTCGCAAATTGACAATTGCTACAACCTACACACTCAACGACTTGCCAGCACCTCGATGTCAGACAACTGAATTGCCAGTTTAAAAGTACTCTAATACAGCTTGCTATCGTCAGCAGTCGCCAACGAGTCAATAGCATTTCGAGTGCTGACAGTTAAGTCGACTTTCTAAAAATTCCTTAAAGTGTTAACGTTGATTGGCTTTCGGTTTTATTTTATAGTGGACCTCAATACAGTCCAGCAAATGGATGCCTCTCATGTGGCAATAGTATTTAGCCGTTACGAAAAGACGATTAATCTTTACGAATTACTTGCTTGTTTTGCCGTTCCTTCTGGAAGAAAAAGTTTTTTTCAAAGTTACCGTTTTATTATATTTTCGATGACGTTATGGCTACAAATGTAGCTATTTTGTGGACCATTTGTCATCTAGTAGTTTATAGTTTTAGCAAACCCCTTTACCTAAGAACTCAATTTTAAATTCCCCAGTTCACTGAATGCTCAATAAAAAGAATAAGGTGTCAGTTATTAAAAATATATTCAGTAGTTTTCGTTCGAAAGCAGAAAAACTACATTTGACACAAATTAGGTGAGGCTCTTTATTGGCTGATTTGTTTGCCTTTCTCTAGAATACTTCAAATCTATATGCGAAACCACTGACACACTAATAATTAAAAGTCTAAATTCAAATTCATAGGATTTGTTAAAGAAATATTGCTTCAAAATACTTCGAGCCTTTGTTGAGGTAATCGTGCTTCTAACTTTGAGATAGGTGTCTGATTTTCTATCGAATTTGAGTAACCTTGGTGTACATTTTATTGTTTTCATTAAATAGGACTGTTTCACTTTAGTCATACGGACATATAGTAAATAAACCACTGATTCTCTGGATTTCTGTGCTAAAGAGGTTTATTGACTAGTTTTTATTCTTCTCCATGCTATACATGTTAATTTGATGTATCTTATAAGATCTGCTATTTCATTCAAAAATGTAATGGAAAATATTTGGTATAAAAATTCTAATTGCAGATTTTTCCAGATAGAGCAGTCAGCCTCTGAAACTTGACTCGGCTTTCATTTTTGTCTTCTCTGTTACATAATTTTCAAAAAAAATATATAAAAAATAAATTTCTCTTAAGGCTCTTATTTCCACGTGAAAAAAATATGTACAACACTATGTTTTAGTGGCTTGATGTGCTGCTCAGCTAAATAGCTGCAGTTGTGTCTTGTTTATTTACAATATTTAACACTATTTTCTTCCTCTTTAACTAAGTTTTGGCACTCATTTAAAATTTCATATGTAGAGCCTATACATTATCGCTATCATCGTGAATGTCGATTTATCTACTATTTCCTGTAACTTCTTATTATTTATATTTAAGAAACAACATAATATAGATCATTTAAGTCATATCTAAGTTGCATTTCTGCAATACAAATAATTTGATAGTTGTAGAAATTGTTGACAAGTATTACACAAATTACAGTGTACAAGGTAACAATAAATTATAAAACAACGTAAGTAGCTTAATACGATCATGCTGAGGTTTATTTTTTTACATTTATCATTATGAATATTTATTATTTCTATTATTTCTGTACGTCAGAAAGACATCTATGCAACCTAATATAATTGTCAAACTTTTTAAAAACAAAATGCCTCACTATAGCATTGTTTAAAACCTCAAGTTCCCCGCGAAACGCTTTCAGAAGCAGTGAAGAGGATTCAGGACCTCGAGTATACTGAAGATCGCGTATCATCAGAACTCATAGGTTCTATGGCCTTATCCAAAAGATAATTCAGCGAAGAAACAAAAATTTATCTGAAAAAAGTAAAAATAATTTGATATTGACCGTTGAAGTGTATGCTTGATATTAAAAAGAGAGAGGAGTGTCTTGCAGAAAGCGACAAATAAGACGGCTGAAAAAATGTCGATGTCTAAAGCATCTCGTTACTGCTAGTCAACCGACAAATATGTTTTATGCAGATAAAAAAGAGTTGTCATTTGAGTAGAACGACAATAACAAAATAAAAAAATTGTTACATTAAGCGTAATATTTCATCAGACAAAACTTCTTTCATATTTTTACCCAAAGTAAATAAAGATATATATCGTAGTGACATTATTTAGAAGTGGTTGTATTTCCTTAAATTAAAAAAATTATAAAAAAATCAAACATTTTTATTCACAAAGCAAAATTACGGAAGAACAATGCAAAAGATGTTTCTTCATTTTATCATAGTAGAAGAATAGTCGTCGAACTGACCTGGCCTGAACCTTGTAGACTACAATTTCTAACCAATTTTGAAATCCTAAGCATATACTACAAAGGAATTAGAAATCGCTAAACCAGTCTGTTCTAACTAGGGAGAAGATGTGGCTCCAAGACCAAGAAGAAAAATTTAAAACTTAATAATATAATTATGTTCATTGACCATGTTGGAAACTATTAATCAACACCCCTTATTGCGAATAAATTCAAAGCGTATGCACGAGTTCATGACTTTAACAACGAATATATCCAAATGACATCTATAAAACACAATTCACACTACAATAGTAAGGCTTTACACTCCGTAAAGAAGCATGGCCTGCAAAACTGAATCGGTATGGTGAATATGTATCTTAGTGACATCTTCTACAAAACGTTATTCACACTATAATAGTGAGGCTTTACACTCCGTGTAAGAGAATAGCGTGCGAACTGAAAGGTCAGAGCCTTCATATGTTCTCTCTCACTACTCGGTTGTCACGCTCCATCTCTGATACAGAGTGATGTGGCAAGCACTGCGCAGCTCACACAATCGCATAATTGTCCCTAGTTCAAATTGAACGCAGATACTCATTATTTTTAGTAATTGAGAAGGGTAGGCCACCTGCCAGATACCTGAAGCCTAGGATCGAAGGTTAGGCAGAATACCCATGGAATGGTTAAAGTTGATCATTAGTAACGGTTGGGATTATTGGTGACCACTTAATTGGAGCAATTGCTCTCCCGCAACATTTCAACAGCCTAGCATAGCTGTAATTCCTGGAGGATACTCTGTTTTGTTGCTTAAAGATGTGTAATTAGCAGTATGCCAGAGCCTGTGACTGATTTTGGAGCACATTGAAGTGCTGACTTTCGCCAATATTTAACAATTTCTCGATCGATTAATCGGTAAGATGACCCCCTTGACTTTTATTTGTGGGGCCATTTTAAAAGCACCATGCGTGTTAAGCCAATTCCTGATGTATAGACGTTTAAATAACGTGACGTTCTAGCTCGTGATGATAATCTAATATAGCCTGGAAGATCTATAACAGGCCAATCTATGTGAAGCATCTGCTCTACCATTGAGGCGCATAAACAGCATCCTAAAACATACTTTAAAATTGCCATAAATGAACAACATGGTAGTATGATACAATGATTAAGTGTTGCAGACTTGTATCTTCATTTGAACTTTTTTGTTCATTTTCCTACTAGGAATAACCTTCAGAAGTTTGTATAGTGTTAACATAAACCCTTGTCTTGTTTCGCACATGCAGTAGCATGCCGATAAAGGAAATTTGTTTCTTAACAATTTTACGTGAAACATTAATGTGTATTTAGTTCTGTTAAACAGCACTACGAAGGGTTAAAGCAAAAAATTTCCAACGACATAATTGACAGAACCTAATTGCACCTTATTATTCATAATCTTGATAACAACACACTTTATTCGCTGACTTGACAAAAAAAAAACACCAGTTCAATACACCAATCAAAGTTTTGTTTACTTCTAATCCATCATCTTTGACAAGTATTCTAGACATTTGTAAAAGTTTTCAAAAAATGTTCACCTTGCAAACTACATTACAAATACAACCGCACGTGTAACATCGATCTGAATGTTGCTGCTTCAGGTTGTGATACAGCAACCTTGATCCGTTCTACTTTAGTTTGAATTTCTTACTCAAATAAATTTGTTACACTTTTACTCTAAATTAAAGAGTAAAAATAGAATCGACTCACAAAGCATCGCAATCATACCACTTTTTAAACAATATTTATTTTGATTATATTACACTTGTTGTTATCACCACCTTTATTAATGTAAAAAACTTTAAATGGTAGTTGTTCTTCCTTTAGCCTATTTTATTATTTTCAAAACATTTAATACTTTATTATTTACACACAAGGAGAAAAAATAAAGATGCTGAAATTTAAACGCAGACCGCTTAGAAAATAAAAACACAACATGACGGCCCACAAAAAGTAGCCCAAATAAATTACTCTGACATAAACTGCTACATAAAGCAGCACTTTAATTTTTGTTTAGTCTGGCTGCCCCGAAATCCAGTTAATCGATCACCACCTGAGAATTCACTTCGTACTAATATTCCTTATAAGCACGTTCCGGCACTTAAGGCAACTCGAAACAATTTTATCATACATAAAACTATAGACGGAATTCGTAACTTTGTTAATGATAGATAATTACTACTTGCTTAATAAACCCATCTATCTTGCAAGGTTTTATGTCGTGCATTTAAAAATAACTGTGACATTATAATAAAACTGTGAGAACTACTGAAAATCAATACTGATAAAATAATTAAAGGAGTATAGTTTCTTTACCATGTGATGATCCGATATGTAAATACACTATATGTTATGTTCAAAAGTATTTGAACACCCCTTTGAAAAAGTAGATCTGTTACGTATACTGAAACGTCACAGAAGAAGATATAAATGCAGGTTGTATATGTATATGTAAGTCATATACGTGCATTAGTCGCCAGAGTTGAGTAATTTTGAATGTTGCATGATCATCAATGGTGTCGTTGATAGCACCATCGTTACAACAAATCGGTTCATGAAATACTTCCCTTGATACAGATGCCTAAGTTAACTGTATTAAGTTGTAGGTCGCATAAATTTAATTATCGTAAGGGTCGAACTCTGAAGAGGGTAGTATTGAAAAATCGGATGTCCCCTATGGCAACTGACATTCGTAATTTTGAAAGTGCTTTTAGCGTCATCAGTGTCGCCAGGACTGAAGCTGAAAACATAGTCGTGCAGACGCTTATAAGACCAACATAAGCACGATCAATGCTAAACGCCACTTGCACCAGCGCAAAACTCACCGCCATTGGACTGCGGAATAATGAGAACAAGTTTTGTAAAGTGATCTGACAATCCTATCCAAATCCCAAGAGAACGCTTCTTATGTGTATTGTGTCAACAGTTAAATTTTGTGGCGAACGCATTATGGTTTCGAGTTGTTTTTCGTGGTTCGGCCTAGATCCCTTAGTTCCCATAGCTTAAAGGATGAACATTGAGATGTATCTTGATATGCTAGACAAATCTATGCTTCCAAGTGTCCTGTAGCAGTTAGGGGAACAATCTTTCCTGTACCAACAGAATCACCGACTTGTTTACATAAAGGGTGGTCCAACCATAATGCACGATGTTAATTGTGAGTCACACTTTAACGTCAAGTTTTTTGCCCAACTTAATTTGACATTTCTTTGTTTCAGTGTTTGACAAATGCAACCATGGAGAGATACACAATTGAGCAGCGCGTTAAGATTGTTGAAGCCTTTTACGAAAATGGGCGTTCAAATCAAAATGCATTTCGTGCACTTCGTGATTTTTTTGGTCAGCATAATCGACCAAATGTGTCCACAATCGGGAGAATTGTGCGCAAATTTCAGCAAACCGGGTCTGTAGGAAATGTGAAAACACCTGTGCATGCTCGCCCATTTCGTCGTGCCCAACAATTTGAACATCTCACGAACATCACTGATGCGAATTTTGAATAAAGATTTGAATTTACACGCTTACACGGTTCAATTGACTCAAGACTGAAGCCTACTGACCATTTCAAGCGTCGTCAATACGCCGAATGGTTGGTTGAACAGACAAAAGTGAATGGTGACTTTACAAAGAAAATCATCTTCAGCGACGAGGCACACTTTCACCTCAGTGGATTCGTTAACAAGCAGAATTGCCGCATTTGGGCAAATGAGATCCACACAGAGTGACTGTGTGGTGCGGTTTATGGGCTGGCGGCGTCATCGGGCCGTACTTCTTCGAAAATGAGGTCGGCCAAGCAGTTACCGTGAATGGTGTTCGCTATCGCGAGATGATAACGGACTGCTTGTGGCCAGAAATTGAGGATATGGACCTGGACGATATATGGTTCCAACAGGATGGTGCCACTTGCCACACAGCCAACGAAACAATGGCTCTTTTGCGCGAGAAATTCAATAGCCGTGTTATCTCACGTCGTGGCGATGTTAATTGGCCGCCACGATCATGTGATTTGACACCGTTGGACTTCTTTCTTTGGGAATATTTAAAAGAAAAAGTGTACGTCACTAAGCCAAGAACAATTCAAGAGCTAAAGGATGAGATAATTCGGCACATTAACGACATTGAACCTCAATTATGTCTCAGAGTCATTGAAAATATGGACCATCGGATAGAGGTATGCCACCGAAGCCGTGGCGAGCATTTGGCCGTTATTTTGTTTCACACATAATTGTCATAGATTCTTCTATCATAATAAAAAATATTAAGATAATTCTCTGAAAACTTTTTGTTTTATTTACAATTAACGTCATGCGTTTTGGTTGGACCACCCTATATAAACGGTTATTTGCCGACGATTAAAGAGATGGGAGTCGAAAAACTGCAGTGGCTTCCATAGAACCGGGATCTGAATTTCATTGAACACCTGTGAGAAGAATGAAAACGTAGGTTACGCGCAAGCTTCTGGTGGGTGTTTCAAGATTCTTCCAGTTATTAAATAATATAAAATAGTTTTTTTACGTTGCTTATTTAAACCTCTTTAATAAGTAATACTGCCTGAATGGGGTTGCCCAGGTATTGATAAATATAATTCCCTTCTGCTGTAGTGATTTCAGCTGCATATGGTGTAAATACTTCTAAATGTTTGGAAAATACAATCGCCTTGTGTCGATCATTGTTGCCCAGGCCCCATTTGGTAGTCTTAATGGAGGAGTATGTTGCTGTGGAGTCCTTTTGTTGCTTCTCATAGCGAATAATCTGTTACACTCATAGAAAACAATGTGTTTAAGTAGCTTGTTCTTTCATGTCAAATACCTACTTACAACATTTAATCTATTCTGGTTTTATTAAAACTCTTGTGAAAGAATTGAAGGCAATCAATAAGGACATATATCAAAGGCAAACAAGTGCAGACTACGACTTATGCTAAAGGTAAACCGATATCCCATTAATACGTACTACATGAGTTTCTGATGCTAACATATTGAGAGAATACTTTTGGCCATATAAACATTCATTAATTCTTTTAGAACTAGTAACATAAGGCAAATGTAAATAATAAATTTAATTTTTTTACACTTCTGTGGAATTCTGAAAAAGATTCCAATGCGATTCAGACTCACTAGTCTTTAAATGAAGAAGCAATTTCGATATTAATTTCCATAATAATCTTTTCGAATTGTTAAAGAGAAAAACTCAATTATAAGAAATTGAGGTTTCGTCCAAGCCTAAATATGAGTAATCAATCACTAGAGTCGTAGGTGCCAAAATCTAAAAATCTATATTTTGCACTCCCTTTGTCCAAAGCGCATAACCACTTAGTATGCAGTTAATTACTATGCCACAATAACTCTTTACTTCTTAACAGACACCATCCATGGTATTAATCTTTAAGAAATCAATTTTAAAAATCCATTATAAGAAGACGAATGATGTTTATATACAGGGTCATTGAAGTAAATCAGGAATTCTTTATGTTATATGTTAGGTTGCACAAGTTAGCTTCACATAATCAACAACTTACAATTGTCGACAAAATGAGAATACGACCACAGAGCTGCTGTACTCGAATCTCTTCGTTCGCCGACAGAAATTATTGCGTGGTTTGGTTACAAAAGAAACTTAAGTTTACGACGTAACCAAGAAGCATACAGAATCTGGCCATCAAGAGATTAACTGTGGACAGCGCAACTCGCAGCAAGTGATCTAATCGTAAAATGAGTGATCGATCAGAAACCTGGGCGGAGCATGACTAACCTTGAAAAAAAATAAGCGTGGCTAGGTCGACGAACAGTCTAAGAGTGCACCAGGGCCTGCATTACAAATCTTTCGTCCCGAGGAGCTGCTATCTGTTGACTGAGAAGAACAAGTTAGACAAGAAGTTAAAGTATGAAAAAAAGAACAGTAAAGTGAATCGCCAAAATGGCCGTTAGATCTACCAAGATACTTCTGAAGTGTCTACCGTTATACATACAAAGTTTCTAGTCTCTGTCTAGTGCGGAGGGTCTTGCAAACAACGAAAGGGATCTCATGGCGCCCCACTTATTTGAGGGAGACCTAAAGGAAACCGCAAACAGCTATATCAACGTTCTGGAGATTGTTCTCAAGGCTTGAATAGAGAAGGTGCCCGCTGGGTGGGAGTACGTGTTCCAGAAAGACTCCACTACAGCACATAAAGCAACTACGACTATGGTATGGCCATACAGCAATTTGTATTATGACTGATCCCCCTATTTATAGCTACCTTTCAGCCCTAACTACAATCTTCTTGACTACCACGTATGAGCGTGGTCGAGATAAAGAAGAATGAGAGGCATCCTAACACCAAGGACAGCTTAAGAGCCCCCATAGTGGAGGTAATGACACATATGGACAAGAACGGGGTTGTGTTTGGTTGCAAATGGTTTAGGTCCAGGCTCGTTGGAGTAATAATTGCTGATGGGGGGGGGGTACATTAAATAATATAGTCCTAAATACTTTAATTGTGCTAAGTTTCATGTAGATATATTTTCCGGATTTACCTCGACGATCCTGTAATGTGGCCTAGACCACTACTAACAGAATTGTTTTTAAAGGAATGGGCCATTAATAAGATGTCAATTTTTCTCCCAGCCCTGTCAAATTAATGTCTACAAAAAACCGTTAAAAATTACATATATCTAACAGTTAACTCACCAACCGTTGTCAGTTCCTTCCTAGAAGTAAACCTTCCTCATCCAAACCATTATCTCGGTTTGGAGGTTCTCGGTTCCATATTAATCACTGTGCTAGTCTTTCAGAATTACACACTTTAAAAGAATTTTTTTTCTTCATTATTTTATGTTACTAGGAAAGGTATTCTTTCAAAAGAAAACTGCAAAAACCTCTATAGGAATGGGTTTCATGAGAAAAACTGTTAGAATTGAATGTCCGAACGGATGATTAATAAAGCAGCGCACAAAGGTAATACGTGCTGCAGCTGGTAAATTCGCAAAGGTAAAAACCACGTAAAAGTACAGGTAGCTGATACGACTGCACACACGTAGGTTTTCGCTACAAATCGCGCGGCTGGAAATTGCCCGCTGCACAATTCCCGCTGCGGTTAATGTTTATGATAAACAAAGCGTAAGATTTCAGGCGCTGGCACTTCTTACATGTTTCAATTAGAAAACAGCCCCGTGCAATGCCAGGTCACTGCGGCGCTGCACGGCGCAAGCTGCGCCTCGGAATCTGAGATTTCTTTCGCAAAAGCAATAAACGCGGAATTGAACACGCGCGACAATCGACAGCTTCAGCCGCGTTTCAGCAGTTTTTGCTCAGCCGTTCGCGAGTCGGTTAAGTAAATGGGAGAAGCGCCGGATCGAGAAGCTTGCGGAAGTTAATCCAACGTGTGATGTTGCTATTTGAACGCTCTTTGAAGTGTCGTATCTTGTTACTGCAAAACGTTTATCCTCATTTGTGCATTCTTTGCGGCGCTCCGAGCACCACCTCGCTTCCGAGCAGCTGCTAAAGCCCCATCGCGAAGCCGAGCTTCAGCCTCATTTTTCACTCGGTTCTCGTGTCACTATTTTGGCTATTTCATACCACCGCTGTGGTAAGACAAGCGCGCATCTCGGAATCGACGTCCTGACCTTTGGGGCGATCAATCAAAATGATATACGACTGCCGCTCATTTACATAGCGCTTTTCTGAACCGCGCCGGACTATTTTTTCGGCTACGATTTCGCGTTTCTGCTAGAACACCGCCGCCTGCGTGCGGCAATCAGACGGCGTGCATGGGAATGATAGATTTTTGATGGTTGCGCGCCGAGCAGCCAATTTTTCACTGTCAATTCGGCGGGCAAACAGGTAAGAAGGGAAATGTGATTACAGCAGTCGCCGAATGAAAGATAAACAGCGGTCGCTCTTGCAAAGTGTCCGGGGCGCTCTATGCAGCGCTACAAGCAAATTAATCTGATTACACCTAACACAAATGAAAAATTGGCTCCTGGCAGGCCAGACGGGCCGGGCTCCCACCGAAACATTAATACCGCTCAAGGTTTCCGCATTTTCATACAAATTTCCACAGAAAATTGAGTCACGCTTCCTTTAGCATAAAAAGGAAACGTTTCGTTTTCCTATCCTTCATCGCTGTTTACGATACCGGCCCATACACGAAATGGCCGCTGCAAGGCGTATATCACCCGCTTTTATTACGCACAACTTCCTTCAGAGATGCAGATAAGGAAATAAACAAATCAAGACATTAAGAAATGCGTAAATTCTCATTTACCTCGTTCACTGTGAACTCAGAAAAGTAACAGCTTCCGCTAAAATGCATTTATTAGGAATTCCCAACCGCTCATAATCAAATGTTTATACATAAAGGCAGTGTTTTCCCAAAGGCTATAAAACGAAAATTAAGTACCAACTTTTAGACTTGAAAAAAATGTAAGAATCACTCATTGTTATAAACTAAACTTTGTCATTTAGAGAAGATTATGCATATGCTATCCTTCTATTGAAAGTAACTAAAATGATAGAGTGTAGAAGACCTTATAGATTAATTCTGTTTATTACCCGGTTTAAAATCTGAGAAGTGAGTATATTTATAATTTTTTATTAAAAACTCCATTTTATATAAAATATTTAAAATTAGGGATCTTCATAGGAGGTATTGCTTTGAAAAACTAATTGTTCCACGGTTTGTTTCGCCGGAAACTCTCTCACTAGCAGCGACGCACAGTTTGACGCATTGACATGAAGAACACAGACGTTGACAATCTCTGGGAGGACTTCGTCTGTCCACGTGGTAAGAACTCCTGATGTACATCTTTAGAGTTGAAAAAGGCAGTGAGCATCGTTTTCATCTTTGATTTACTTATTTGAGCCTTCTTTCATTGATTAAACTCGGTAGTATGCCTCTCAAAGCTCTGTCCTTTCGTCCCTGCACTCAGAACTACAAAATAAATAAGCTCACTTCTCACACGGTTCAAAAGCTCACTAGAAACCGATACAAAGTTTTTCTTCTGTTCGTCAGTTAAAACCTTGGGAACCAATTTAGTACAAAATGCCCAAGTCCGCAATTCATTCATGACAATTTTATAAGCTATTGATTTATAAGTCCTACTTTATATGCTATTAATCTAATACTCAGACGTAGGTCAGAGTCAAAAGCCGCTTTCATGTTAGTCACAGTGTACGAATTGTAAAACGTTGCCACCCAAACACTTATACGTTCAATAAAGTATCCTCCCCGTAGTCTTTCTGAATCACAGCAAGCACCTTGGTTGAGGATTTCTTTTTTAATTTAATGGATTTTGCACACTCTGTAAAGACTCAAAGGCAAGTGAGCTGGGTCGAATTGTTTACCTGACATTTCCCACCAACCATCAAGCTTAAAGACTCCTCCCCTGTTCCTTCTACTTGGGCTAAAAAAAATTGTTACTTAAAACCTTGTATTAAAAGCATTTTAAAGTGCCTTAAAACAATAACCCAATATTTAAATTTTTTAAGGACGGCGGTGTTAAGGAGCCCCCTACAGGATGCTCTCTTTTCTCAAACTATTATTTTGGTTAGTTTTAGGAGAAAGACAATAAATAATTCTACAGAAAGCAATAGGTACGTCAGACTTATATGCTTATTTAGTAATCTTTCATTTATTTCTATTCTTCCCTAGGTGGCCAATTCACCAGTCCTTTATGATTCTTTTAGGTTGCACAAAATTCTCTTGATTTTTGTTTTGTTCTACATTATATTTTACCTCTAACTAATTCCTTAGTGTATTATGTTCCTACATACCACTTAAGTCTGTGTAACTGCTTACTTTCTATGAAATCTTTACTCTTTTCTCGTTAAAATTTTCCTTTAAAAAGAACTCTAGTTGTTCTTTTTGTTTACTAGAAGATGTTAGATCAATTTGTTCTTCGTCATACACTTTAAATTAGCTACATTTCTTCTCAGGGATATCAAGAGCCAACGCCTACCCCAGGTCTCTAAAAATACTATTTTTATACCTTTACAAGTTATTAACTAATAATGATTGCATAGTACTATACTAGAAATCACAGTCACTTTCTCAAGTTTTACAACTCATACAATAAGCTTATCTAACTATTAGCGCCTCGTGCTCTGATGCAACATACAAATGTGAAAATAATGATAACGGCTTGTAGAGCTTAGCATTTAATGATAGTGGACTGTAATGCGCATGCGCGAATAAGAACGACTTCACTAACCGCGTCAGTTGAGATTTAAAAGCCGGTAAGTAAGCTTGTACATGTGTTCATACGATGTGTATTTACAAAAACTGAGCCAGTAAAGCAACAAATTTTCATAAAATTTTTTGGCACACAAAGCTGGAACACTTGTTCATAGAAAGAATTTAGATGATTCGGGAGTCTCTCAAAAAAATAAACGATGCAATGAGTGCAGCATAAATAAAGGCATGGTAGAATCGATCCAGTCAGAAATTTGTTGAAAGTATTTCACGTTTTGGTAAACCAGCAATGAGCCACCAGAAAATGTTTAACATGTACAAGCTACAATCAGTAATGCTTGGTGACTAACAGTTCGAGAACTAGAAGATAAGCTAGGGCCTCCAAAAATTAAAGTGTGTGAAATTTTGAATAAAGATCTTAACAACATACTATGTTTTTTATTTGATTTGTTTCAAACGTACCCAGCCTCCTATAAACTAGGGACATGGCAAAATGTACCCCTTCTCCTCTCATTATTTGTTGACTGTTATAAAAATTTCGGTACAAATAAGGTGTAATAAGTAATGGTGAGCTAAAAAGTATAGATTATTATCCGCTTTTGTAATCTCTGGGCCAGAATGATAAATTAATAAACGTGTAACACTGCAATAGTTAATTCCAAAATAAAACCAAATTAGATAAACAACAATCATAAGGTGTATACATGGTTTGTCAAAATCGTGTAAATGCAATAATTTAAATAACTAAAAAATAAAAAAGCTAAAAAATATTAAAATCAATTAAAACCAAAAATGTGTCTAAACAAATAATAGTTATATTAATAAATATATTTATAATATTAATATATTAAACAGTTTAAAGAGGTATTTATATTGTGAAAAATTGCATTGTATTATACAACACATTCGTAAAATTAGTCCGATGGCAAGTCAATTTAATTTTTAAGCCCAAAACTAACAAACAATATCAATTTTTATTGAACCAGAAAATGTAAGAAAAACTAATTTTTGACAAATTCTAGACATTTTTTCCCTCGGTCCTTCAAAATTCTCTTTTTGGTAAACAAATATGTCGAATAATGCTACTCGTTACTTAGTTCACATTATAAAATTTTGTGTTATAGCAAAACTAACAAACAATTCTTTCTTTCGTAATACTGCGAAAATCGACGCAATAAAAAATAAAGATAAACTATGAGCTACGAAAAACTCCTTTTAGTAAATTTACAACATAAAAGTCCCTTAGAATTTTTGTTTTGCTTAAAAATGCAGTCGATCAAAGAACTACATAATTAAAGTTTGTGCAACAGCACAGTTCAAAAAAAAACGCTAAAATGCTATAGCATTATGAAAACTTTTCATTTACTGAACATAGACGTGTTTGCGAGACCTTATCAAGTGTTTACAAAGCAAAAGCTAAGTGATATCAGGCGATCCGCGGTTAGGGTCACCGCTCTATCGCGCTATCGTGTTTCCGGTGAATCAAATTGTTGCATCTGTATTTACTCAGAACAGTGATGCTATTGTGGCACCTTAAAAAATTATTTCAAATTTATGCTATAAATTACAACAAGCGGTAGCCAGCTGAAAGGTCAACTTGCACCTAAAAGGAAACAAAACAAAAAATTGTAATTATTGCAGGAAAGATTGAATCGCTGACAAAGTTATTCCCAGAAGAACAAAATGGCTTGTGCTTAAATCTAGAAATAGGAAGCCTAAAGTAAATGAATCACATGAAAAAATAAGCAGTCAGTTAAAACTCCTAAACCATCCTCGGTAATATCGGACATTAAAGATAGCACTGTTAAAAGAAAATTACAAATTAGCAATTCCGCTGTAACACTAGCATGTTGAATAATAGACAAATTAAAATAATTGTCAGTGAAATGACGGTGAATATAGATAACTGACAACGCTAATGAGCGACATTAATTTTGAAAGACATATAAAAGTTAATATCTAATAATTCTGGAGGCATCAAAAATAATTATTATATTCAACATTTCAACCAGATAAAGATTAGAACTGAAGCAGTAAGAAATAGCACGTTGTAAACTATGTAAACATACCGGGGGATTCTGGAACCTCTGGAATGCCCTGAAAACCTGCATTCGGCTAACTGCATCTAAAAGAATACTTTTATAAAGTGTGTGTTAACTACTCCAAAATATACCTCCCAATTACATAGCGTTATGGCTACGGAGCTTCAGAAAAGAAGCACAACATAGGCCAGCATGTGTACCTACCACAACTGCATCTGAACCATCCATAATGTGAAACATTCGACAATCTTAGAAACTAGCAATGCTAATATCATATCCAAGAAAAAATAAAGTTATGGATAAATGAGACCTACGAACAGGTAAAAGGAATGTCAATAAAATTCTGAACAACAAATACGACACAGAAGCCTCCGCCTTATTCAACACGTAAATATTTGTCTTATCTCACAGATGCATACGAAAAACTTTTATATCAAGATAAGAAGATATAAAATAATTCATGTCACCCGTCCAGTTCGCTAATAGTTAAGAATTAATTATTTACAACATGGAATATTCAACTGACAATCGACAGTTCAAGGAGAATGGGGGTGAAGAAAATTTTTACCTAAATTCTGTTCACTTAGTTGTCATTGTAACACTGAGTGAAGAGGTCACTGAAAGAGCAGCCAGAACCAATTTGAGAATAGAAGAGCAACTTGAAGCGAGTTCTTTATTAGACTTGTGGAGTCAACCACCTTTAAGAACACGAAAGAAACTTCCGATATAGACAAAGGTCAAATAACAGTAGCCGAAACACTCTGTTGATAAGACTGTTTTAAACAAAACACAAAGATTAAAAAAGAAATCCAAAAGCTTAAAGAATGATCTATACGCTTTTATCTAACAATCCAATCATCAGAAGAAGAAACAGCCTATTCTTTCTGAAAAGCAATGAGTAAAATCAAGAAAAGTGAAGAAAGTCTTCTATTCTATGTTAGTCCCTTTCCATACAACAGCGGATACAGATTTTCCCAAGTTGTCCGCAATTATTTCAATCTGCAACTTTTCTTTTCCATCCAGATCAGGCAATCCTCCGATTATCTTATTTTTGGACGTCCTCTGCCCCTCTTTATTGTCTATAATTTTCATCATTTTAATTATGTGTTGCTCTGTTGTCTCTCTGTCGCATAATGTGATAGAGATGCTGTGTGTTTTGAGACATTTGCTGCTCTAGTTATTTGTTTGATACCTTCTATAGCTAGTTTGTCTATATTTTGGGATATTTGGGAAGCTATTACCTTTAATAGAAAACAACAACTTAATTACCGATTCCCATTCGGATTTAGACAAAAATATTCGATTACTGACCAAGTCCGCCAAATAACCCATATAATTGAACAAGAACTTGAAGACAAACAAGTTCAACAAAGTGTGACTGACGCAGTATGATTTTTACATCTCAAGATTTTTTAGAATTGAGAAAAGACAAATATTCTGATTTGAAAGAAATAAGACCAGGTGTGTCTCAAAGAAGTGTCTTTAGACTAAAATTTACTATACACCAGCGACTTGGTCCTTTTAGAAGATATGGCTATATCTACATTACCAAATGACACCGTTCTCCTATAGTTAATCAAAATAAAGAAGATTGAGCTGCAAAGCTTGAAAGAGCAAGTTAAACAAGAATTGGACCAGGCAATGAAGGAACTAGCTAAATCTATCCAGGCGAATTTTACTAACAAAAAACTAGGAAAACTACCCCTCTAGAGGTTAGTAATATATCACTTTACAAGACGAACTACAAAAACTTCGATGTAAAGTGAATCTAGCAGAGATTTACTAAAACTTTGGTGTGCAATTCCAGAACAAAGTGTTGCGTAACATAGTCGATGCTCCATTTACTTGCATCGAGACCTCGATATTCCAACTCTTAAAGAAGATATCAAAAGATTTATAGACAAATATCAATTCAGATTCCACCTTTATGTCATTGTGGAATCTTTTCAGTTGCTGGTCAATTAACTCCATGTCTGAAGATTGAAAAAAAAATTAAAAGAATCTGAAGGACAACAACGGACTGGTTTCAACTAATGAGAATTTACTTTCAATTAGTATTAGAGAAAAATTAATAGTTAGACTTCTAGACAAGTTTCAGTAGTTCAAACACCCCTTATTCAGAACTTCATTTGTCCACTTCAAGAGTTAAATCCCAATGAATACTAAATTTGTGTGTCTTAGGAGGATATATCTCGAATTGTTTCTCCTCGTTCAAATCTATTTTAGTTTTGCAAAAAAATTTCCTAAAACCATGACCACCTACGTTGCTGTCTTTCTTTCTATAGTTGATCTCTGGTCTGCTGTTTCAGTTCTACCACTATGTTTTATGGGTGGTTTGTTACCTTTTCCACAAGTCCATTTCAACACCGCATTTTTGCCCTGCCAATTAAACATTCAAACACAGTGGTGGGGATTTAAAATTACACGATTTTTATAGCACACCGGTTGCTAAAGAACTTATTTTAATTTGTAAATGTAGAGGGAGAAAAAAATCTACTGCTAAATTTTTCTCATTAAATCTACTTAAAATAAAAAATTTTACGTCTTTTATACAAATTTGATATTTCTCTCTAATAAAAGAAAGGAAAAAACTGTCCTAGTTATAAAAAAGGATGAGAGATCATAAAATATTGAACTGAAGGGGTTTATTTATGAACAATCATATTTTTTAGTTGTTTCAATCAATTTCCCTACACTCAGTTGTCTTGTTTGCCTTTTTATTGGAATGCGTCCTAATCCATTTAACTCTCGAGTATAGTTATGCTTCACTTTGGTGTTTAAACTTCGATGTGAATTTTACAGCTTTCAAGTTCAAACTAGCACCATTTCAGCGCGTTATGATAAAGTCAGCCTGCAGTTTCCCGCGCCTTGCGCATTATTTTACGCCGCTTCACTTACCTGTCGATTTTTGTAAACACCACTTGTTCTCCATCATGCCGTACTTCATCGACCACTCGAAACTATCCATCACGCGCAATCTTAAGCCTAGACGTGTCGACGGGCAATCTCTTCCAAGTTTATTTATTTTTAAATAGGCAAGATAAATTGAACGCATCGGCCTATTGATGGAAAACGGGTTCTATGTTTATCTGCACGGCTCGGGCACTCCGGTTTTTGTTGGTTTTCTCGCGCAAGTGCCGAGCGACGCGATGGCTTCTCGGTTTATGCTTATTTAAACAGCTCGACGGCACAGAAAACATCTTAGGGCGTTATTTAACTGTTTCAGTTTTTCAGCGGGCGTGCGGCCGTCAATTAAAGCGTTTTCAGCACGACAAATCCGTTCACAGTACGCCACATATTGAAACGCCGTCCAGAAATTTATGATTATGGCCAACCATTGGAAAAATTTTATGGCCATAGTCATTCAGCAAACTCAAAAATGTTTATGGCACATCTCTCAGCATTCGTTACATATTCATTAGTAGTTTAAACGCAAACTAAGCATTTAGCGGATCATTTTTCTTAATCGTCGGAAATAAGTCATCGGCCTGTAGATAAAGAGAGTAGGTCAGCCACTTTAACGATCTATCCTAGAAATGCTAGTCGCAATTGTAAGGTTGTACTGCCAGACAGGTCAAGTACTCACAACAGAGAACATACTTTAGTGACAGTAATAAAGATTAATTGGTCTTACAAGCGGCAGCCGCCAATTTCAACGCTATAGAAGATTGTTTTGATACCACCACCGCTGCCCGGCGATATCTTCCTACGATCCGTTCGATCGGGATCTGGAGGACGTTCCCCCCAATTTCGCGAGAATATTCAGTTGGCGCGCTCGCATCCCAAGTTCCGCACCTTATAACTTTTTACGAGGTGCCGGTAGAATGCAATTTTACGTTTACTTGGCTGCGCCATATTTTCTTGTTGGGTGCGTGCCGGATGGAACAGGGAGTAAGCCCGCTTTATGCGCGCTCGCTCGTATATTCTGCTCAAAGTTTTATAACTCTGTCTGCAGCGGAACTGCAAAAAAGGGAAGTTTAGCCGTCTATTTCCGAGAAGCTTTTATTGAAGGTCCCGGCTTTTATTTGCGGATGAAGATATTTTGTTTTAGGGCCGGCGGGGGATCGCGCCGTTCGTTACCAGAGGAAGTTGAGGGACATCCCGGGCGCTGCACCTGCCTGCCGTAAAATTTTGCACATATCCAGACCATTCGCGCCCCGAATCTTCCTTCTTCCGATGAACTGGCGTGCACAAACGTTGCGGCACTGGTGTTGCAAAGTTTTGCATTTTATTTCTGAATTGTTGAATATCAAATGTCCAACAGTTGAATAGTTTTGTGTTGCTTCAAACAAATCGCACTTTATTTTTTATATCAGTTAAAGTCATGATTATATTTAATCGGTTATATAAGTTTTGTCCAATTGATTATAACTTTTTAAATTAAAGTGTTGCAATTTTGGTATCACTCGATAGAGTGAAATCTCCAGAGCATCTTGATATGACTCAACAACTTTTTTGTAGCATGGAGCTCTCATAAGAAGACATTCGACTGCTGCCCCAATTTCCATACAAGTTGAACCTGAACATAAGTGCTTCAGAAGCTACCCGAAACGTCTGCAAGGTTTATGGTGATGGTATTGTTAATGAGCACACGGGCAAACGTTGGTTCACAAAGTTTAAGGAGAGAGAAGAAACTTTAGCCGACAAAAAGCCTTCTGGACAACCACAGAAAGTTGACTGTCAAGCTGTCGTTGATCGAATCGAAAAAAAACCGCCATTGACATGCCTAATGCTGGCGGACGAGTTTCATTGCCGCTATTTGACGATTGCTATAATGCTGAATGAGACCTGGACGAAGGCAAAGTAAGTGCCACAAGATTTAACCGAAGCTCAAAAGACTAATCTTTTTTTTAACCGATACACTCACATCACCTGCAACGAGAAATGGGCATAAGCACAATAAATGGTCAATGTTCTAGAATGTTGAAAAATGAGACAAATACTGTCTGCCTTCTTTCTTACCTAAGAAGTGACAAGAAGTTATCGAGGTCGGTGAAGACGACTATTTGGTTATTAATCTTGCCTTTTGTTTGAACTTCATTAGTAAAAAATTAGAATTATTATAATAGTCAGAACAAAACTTTGCAACAAACTAAACAACAAGTTTGAAAAATAATCTGAAAATGCGACATGAAATACAATAACTATTATTCAATTTAGTTAAGAAAATAAAACTTTCCCTTTTCACAATGTAAGTTCAAGGAAGTCTAGAGAAATATTTAATGCTTGAAAACGTTACTGTCTGAATTGAAACTGTATTACAACATTGAGAGCTAATCTTTGGACGCTTTTCTAAACTAATAAAAACTATAATACTGAAACGAAACAGCTTTTTTTAAAATATAATATAAATAATAAAAAACAGAAAAGTTCAAAGAGTTTACAAGCTCATGATGATAGTACAAAGTCTATCATATCAGCACCGCCAAGTTCATGGGCCAGAAAATACCAAAAGGCAGCCCTGAGAATGTAATCAAGAGCCTTAACACTCTTTGTTGTAAAATAAAGGCTAAAGTTTTCAGAGTTAAAATCAATATACTTTCTAAAACCCATTTAACCTTTTATTATTTTATTAAGTAGTTTCAATTTTAGTCTTCTAAATTATCAAGTGAGGTTGTGCTTCAAAATAAAGATATTCTTCTTTGACACTCCGTAGTTTGTAAATATTATGATACTCCATGAGAACAGAATATTTCCCAGCACCAAACAGATTTTAAGAAAAATGTTACAAATAAAGCTGAGACTACATTAATTCAATGGTCTTGATCTTGGTCCTTAAACGACAATAGAAATGAAAGTAAGAGAAAGAACGTCAGGGCATATCGAAACCATCTACGAACTGCTTAATTCGTTTCTTCAATTCATGCAATTTTACTCATCCATTCTGTATTACTTTGTATATTTTCTATATTAACAAACGTTCCTCTTATTTCCTGAACTGTTCATCTTTGAAAAGTTTAGTCAGCTTTGTAATTTATTAAAATTTTATACAGGTTAGCTGCAAAAATATAAAAATAGCAATTAAATAGATTTTTTATTTTTTTCTGAAAAGTTGCGATGAAATTTTGCCATTAGAATAATAGAATTTTTCTTGTTGCACATTACTAATCATTAGTAAAATAATTGAAGTGGCCGATTTTCAAGTTAATTGGTATATGAAAAAAATTATGTTTTAATTTTTTATTTTTAATTTTTAATTGTTTAATTATCAACCACAATTAATTTTATTTTCCTAGCTTGTAGAGTTCTAACTTTTTCCTTTGACCGGATTAAATTATTCTTTTAGTTTATTTTCTTCTTACCTTTTTTGCCCTGTACTCTGAGACAGCAGACCTTAAAATTTTTTATTTTATGATCAACTTTTTTTTAATTTTTTGTTTCTCACAACGCGATATATTGCCTGCAGCTTGAAAGTTACAACTCTATTACGGGTGCAATTTCTGGTCTAGAAACTGTATTGTCGTTCAAGCACAATATGATCGTGCATTGGTTTAGTATAAAAGATAAAATAGATGTTTAGATAAACGTCCTCCAGCTCATCAGTAAGGTACCTGGTCCGGATAAAATCTTGAACCTATCGATACAGACTCTTCCAAGTGGACCACCTTTTGCATCCTCGCCATCTTCAACGCTGTCCTCAGCCACTTCCTATTGTCATGCTACCCAAACTTGGGAAGACAGGGGAACCTTCCTCCAGAATTATCGGCCGATAAATGTCTTGTAGACCATGCGGGAGTTTGGGTTTCGCTACGGCCACTCCACTACCCTTCAGCTTCTTCGGGTTGCGGAACGCATCACCGAGTGATACACCAAGAAGCAAACTAGTGGTATAGTCCTTCCAGACGCGGCCAAGGTCTTCGACAATGTGTGGCACCACGGACTAGTATACAATACGGCTTCTTCTGCTGATGGTCCAGCTTATCCGATTCTTCCCCTTCGGAAGGAAGTTCCGCATCGAGTTCGGTGGAGTAAGGTTATCATAAAGGCGACTTAGAGCCGGCATCGCCTAAGAATCCGTCCTGTTTTCTACGTCCGAGACATGCCGACGACGCTCTCCATTACACCGATTCTGTACGCAGATAACATGGCGGCATTGTTCAACTTGCTAAGGATGTCATTTGTAACCCGACGGCTCCAGGAGGAATTGAATCTTCTGGAAGACTAGTGTGACAGGTGGAAAATAGGCATTAACGCAGAGACGAGTTCGGCGGTTCTGTTCTCCACCAGAAGACCAGGACCTTTGGAATGAAGAAACATCCTACCTCGGGGTGATTCTGAACAAAAAACTGACTTGGAAATTATATATCCACAGAGCGATCACAAAAGCAAAAGCAGAAACTTTTCTCTCTGAGAGTTGACTAACAAGTTGCTTATGTATAAGCCCATTATACACCCTATTATAACGTGTAAGGCTCTAGTTTCTGGACAGAGCGCAAATATTCACGTCAACAAGCTCTAGATTATCCAGAAGCGCTCCGGTTCATGAGAAACTATGACTTGCATCACGACGCTAACATTTCCACAATCCAGAAGTTTATCTCCGCTTAAGACATACAACCAACCATCCAAGGTCACGGCAACTTCATCGTCCGTAGTAAAGATGCTAATCACAAGCGTTCAAAGATCATAATCCCGTGAGACGACACAGAAGCGGCCTATATGGTCACCCACTTCAGGTCGTATCAGGAGGACCTCTGATTTCGCCAGTGGACCCATCGTCGATTATTGTAGGAGCAAATTCGGAAAACAGCCATGTGTACCAAAAAATATGTTATTAATGATAACTGAATCGCCAGCGTGGCCTCGTGGTTGAGGGGCGAGCTGCGGTGCGGATGAACCCGGGTTCCATACCTCGCTGCTCTCTAATGCCTGGCGAGTGACCTACTCAGTCACTAAAAATAATTGAGTATCTGCATTCATTTCGAACAGGGGGTAATAATGGCGGTCGTCTAAGGCGCGGTGCTTGCCACATCGCCCCCTATCAGAAATGGTGCGCGACGACCGGGCAGAAAGAGCAAACATACGAGAGTCTTAACCTCTCAGTTCGCAGGCCGTGCTCTCACGCGGGGCCTTAGAGCCTTACCACCAATGATAACTGAGGTTAGAGTCTGGATACAGGAACCTTTGATTTCGGTAGTGAAGACAACATCAAGTCAATGTATACATAAACGTTTAAACATTCGTGAAGTCAAATGTTTTAATTTGGGAACCTTAGAATGAATATAAAATAATAATCTCCTACCTTTACTCTGATGCATATGGGCTATTCACCATAATTTTTATATATCAGAAGAGTGTTGAAAGGACAGTTTTGTGTATAATAAAAATTTTTAATTCTTTGCTTACCGTAGTTCAACTGTTTTATAATATGGAATATTACAGTTACGTAATGCAGCCAATCAGATCGTGATGAGGCGCCACTGAATCCGGCGATTATAGTGGCTCTTACACATTTCTTCGTATGCTGGAGGTTAATTTAATGATACGTACCTAACATCTGGCTACTCATCTGCGTGTGTGCAATTAGCGTCGTCCACGAAACGCATCATTAGCGGCAGCATCGCCAGTCGAACATTATCTCTCACGGACACGCATGAATAATTCTTACACTTTATAACATTTTATACGAAATTAGTGGTTACAGCTACCTGAATGTGTTCTACTGCTATCTCCACTGCAGGATCTCTTTTATAAATATTAATATCGAAATTACAGTCTTCCTTTTGTCCAGACAATTAGCTAGTTATGGCTTTGAAGCGCGCAGGGCGTAAATTTTTGTAGTTTATGGACTTCGGTATTGGTAATGCCATTAGATGAGATGGTTTCCGTTTCAGTCATTAAGCACATCGCCGCGACCCTCTCATCTCGGCGATCGGGAGAGGCAGAAAAAAAATGCCCGCAGTTACACTTATAATAATTATAATAATTATATTTACATTTAGCCATGGGTTTGACTAAGACCACGTTTAATAGAAAAATAACTTATATGATGTATAATAGGTAATTATAATACAATAAAGTATTTACAACGAAATTAATTTAATAATCGGTTAGGCTCGGATCCCGCGGTGCCCGAATCAAATTATTCATAGCATAATAACATTAAACTGAAGAAGTGGAGCAATTAAACTCGCACAGAGAATGCTGAATGTAGACCATTTAGAACGAGTTTGGACTCGGCACCTCGAGATCGACTGACCTTGACGAAAAGAAAGACGAACGAGGAGCACATATCTGACGTATGAACCTAAACTAATACGAACATTAATCTGGCTACGTCGTCTAACGTCCAAATATTTGACAAGTATACTGAAATTCAATTAGAGTAAGTTTAGCACTTTACAAAGATTTACACTCATAGCTTCGTCAGAGCGAATATTAACTTGTTGAAGTGGTGTAGCGGGAAGTAATTTACACTTGGCAGCAGCAATATTATTATAATAATAGGTTCGCAGTCGATTCTTCCGTTAAGACTAGTTCTTTACACATTTACACAGATAAGTCGATCTTCCTCTCTTCACGAACGGCACTGGCTTTGTTCTTCACTCGCGCAAACACAACACGTCTCGTCCTCAATGGCGTCACTATGCACTTCGCGCAACTTAGGAACTTTTAATTATCATCCCGTTTGGCGAGAGACACACCGAGAGCATCATCGTGGCCGGAACGTCAGACATGAACTTGGTTCCGCACAGTCTTTTCGGTCTCCTGGAGCAGGCTGCTGTGGTGCACGCCGGCGACGCCGGAGAACGCGACGTCGGGCGTCAGGCCAGAAGGATGGGCCTCGGCGGACCTGGAGTTCGCGTGGGTTTTTGCGCTGACCGTTGCCACGGCTGTCATGACCGGTTGGAAACCTGTAGGCCAGAAGAAAAATGGGCGCCGTTAGTGCCTAAGTCAACAAGCACGATGAAGCTAAAACTCACGAGCAAACATAATAAGAGCGTAATTAGTTTATTACCCGGATCGATTACTCATCTGTCCGGGCATTTCAGCCTTAATTGCCCGCGTTCGGGGCAAACACGCAGCGCGCAGCGTCCTACTCCGGGGTCTACAGCCAGCCGAGACAAAGCCCCTCGTAAAATAGCCGGATCATAACGCGTGTGGCAGGCGGCAGTTGTCCCAGCTTCCGCCCTTCGCCCACCGGGACGGGATAAAGAACGGCGCGCCGGAGATTTGTCCCTGCACGCAGACGGCCTCTTTGCGTTATCCTTGCGGCAATATTTGCGCCTCGCAAAATGGGCTACGTGATAATTTAAGCATTCGCCAAATTATGCGCCGTATCTTAAAAAACACGCCAGGAGGTTGCACACTTTTCAGAACCGTAAGTCTCCTACCTTATAGCGCTATCTGGTAAAAATCTTACGGAATGTTTCTATAATGAAGGGCATTTTTGTATGACGTTATTAATAATTTCATTTTGTTGACAGTTTCCTCAGACATGATATATCCGGTTAGAAGATCTCAAGACAAGATTTTCAGAGAAGATGGAGAAGGTAGCAAAAAGACAAACTGCTAAGTTGGCCAGAAAATTCGTGCCGATTATTAAGCAAAATTTTGTGTGCCGATGTTCATTTATTCTTCTTCCTTCTTTCTCTTCTCCTTGTGCCCTTGCGAGCGTTGGAATTTAAGTTTCGTCTTCTTTTAACCATTTATTCTATTTCCCTCTATCTCCTGCTAGTATTTTTTGTTTTCCTATCTCTACTATTTCCTGGATCCACGTCTTCCGTCGTCTGCCCTTTCTTTGATTTTTCACTTCTCATTTCTAGTATTTTCCTTGGCAGTCTATTCTGGTCCATTCTTGTTAGGTGTCCGTAACATTCCGCTTGTCTTCTATCCATCTTCTGTATAATTGGTTTGTGTTTTAGGCTTTTTCTAATCTCTTCGTTTCTTATTCTATTATACTTTGTTTTCCCAATAATTTTCTAAAATATCTCATTTCTATTGTATTAATTTCGCTCTTTTGGTTTTGTGGACTACCTATGCCTCCTTAGCATATAATAATACTGGTAGTGTTATAGTGATGTACACTGTTCGTTTAGTTTTGTTTTCTATTTCCCTTTTTCCCATTTTTGTGCAATTTATATTGTTGGTTTTCCTATTTTACTGATTATGTCCAATTCCATTTTACCATCGTTTGATATGATACTGCCTGGATATTCAAAAGTAGCAACTTCTACTAGAATCTGTTGATTACATGTTATCTCTGGGTTTTCGGTTTGTTGCTTGCTTAGCACCATTTTCTTTGTTTATTTCTATTTTCATTTTGTTTATGTATTCTTTCTATATCTTTATTAGTTTTTGCATTTTTGAGTGACTATCTGCCATCAATACCACACCATTTGCGTACATTAAGCAGTCCATTTTTGTGGGTTTTATTATGTTTTCTAGTAATACAACCTATTATAAATAATAATGGGCTAAGACTGTTTCCCTGTTTTATGCTTTTCTTTAAATATACCTCTTTTGACTTTTCCCTGTTTATCTGTATTCATATTCTTGCATTTTGATAGATACTGTTGTCATTTTTTGAGATATTTCTAAACTTTCAATTGCACTTTCTATTATTTCCATCTAAACTGTATCAAAAGCTATTTTAAGGTCTATAAATGCTACGATTAATTGTTCCCCTGTCTTTCTATTGCACTAATAATATATAGTCGGTTGTTTGTCTATGTTTTCTAAATTCGGCCTGTTCTTCTTTTAATTTTATTTTCTATCTAATACCTTATTCTTCTTCTATTATTCTCATGTATACTTTACTTAACACCTGTGTCAGCCATACCGCTTTATAGTTCTCACATTCGCCTTTTTTATATATTGTCAGAATTATGTTGTTTTCTAAGTCCGTAGGTTTGTTCACCAGGCCTTTTTATAAATCTCCAGAAACCATCTTTTCCTTTGTAGTCCTGGACATTTTATCATCTCTACATCTATTTTTCCTATCTTTAATTTTCCAATGGCTTTATATAGTTCATTTCTACATCTCTATCTACTTCCTCTTCTGCCTGTCTTACTCCTCTGATATATTCTCTTTCTATTCTGCCTTCCTCTTTTAAATCAAACATTTTATATGTTTCGCAAACTCCTCCCTACTTCTTTATTCTGGTATTTTTACTGTCGTTTTTGCTATGTTGCTTATTCTTATATACTCTACCTTATATTCATCTCGTTCGGTATTTATATATTCCTTCCAAGATTGTTTCTTTTTTATAATTTTTTTTACTTCTTGTATCCACCAGATTGTTCTTTTACTTTGTTATTCTGCAAATATCTAATGCTGTTTTGTACATTATCTCCTTCATGATCTCCCATCTTTCTTCCATATTTCATTTTTTATTTAATTCCAACTTTTGTCTAAATTTTTCATCCGTCTCTGTCTGATATTTATCGATTAACGGTTTATTCTTTAAATTACTTATCTTTATTTTACAGTACTCTTTCTTATTTTCTTGCTTTTTGTCATTTGCAATTATGCCGTTACTAATCTATGTTGTGTGTTTAATTATACTTCCTTTCTTGCTTCTATCTGTTTTATTTCTTCTTTCATTTCCGTCGTATACACTATGTAATCTATTATACTTCGTTCTTTCGCTATAAATGTGCATCCACCTTCTAACGGTTGATGCCGTACTGTTTCCTATTCTTAGATTGTTGATCTGGCAAAATTCCATCATTTTGTTCCGTTACTATTCTTCTTTTTTTCGCCGTATACGCCTATTGTTCACATTCCTGTATTTATATTGTTCCCCACACTGGCATTCTAGTCACTTATCATTTTTCTCTTTTGTTTCATCTAGCATCTGTTGTAAATCTTTATAGAATTCATCTGCTATTTTTTCTACCTTTCAATTTTTGTCCCTATTATTCTTGATGATGTTAGTTCATATTCTGTTATGTATTTGTCTATTTCTCCCCTTACTGCTATTCCTTCTCCCTCCTATATATATTTATTCACTTATGTATGCCCCATTTTGTTCAGCCACCTTTCTCTATCTCCCATAACTTTTCAAATTCCCGGACAAAGAACTTCTCAAGGTAATTTTTATGGCTTCCGAAAAATTGAAGTTCTTGTAGTAGGAAAATGAAAATCTAAAGTTACAATGCCTGTGTGGGGCAGCACATTCCAGACAAGCTCCAACAGTTTTTGTTTGGTAGTCAAAGAGGTATGTGGTCTAGCATAATCCTGATGGAATATGACGTCCTTTCTCCTATATTTAATTAGTCCAATTGCTAACAGTACTTATTTGAATTCGACTGGTCGTTTGGTAGAAACTCATAATACAGGATTCCTTTCCTAGATACATTTATATGACTTTTTTCAGCTGTGGGGCAAGCTAATGGTGGTTCATTTCGTTTATCTCAGCACATTTTTCGCCCAACATTGTTCCATTTGTACAGCGTGTCTCAGATGGAAATGAGATCCATTCAATTTTTTTCAATCATACGTAACCAAGCTTCACCAAATGTTGTTGAACGGTAATTTTCGATATTTTTAGTATCTGCCAAATCTCGTGTCTTGTATCGTGAGTTATTTTCGAACAGTGTCTTGATTTGTTCATCGTCAGTGATGAGGATCTACCCGAGCGTTATTGGTCTTTTAAGATCGAAATCACCAGCTCTAAACTTAGCAAACCACTTTCGAACAGTTCCTTCAGCTAAAGAACTTCTCCGTTATCAGCACATATTTTTGTTTCTTGCGTGGCGTTTTTGCCTTTCCGGTAATAGAAAAGTATTAAGTATCTAAAATGCATCTTCAAAAGGGTATACGAAAATACCTTCAAATCAATTTATTACAAGGAATTTCTTTTCTGAAGATGTGTTGAAATGCCATCTTTAAGAATATGTACACTAATCGTGTTTTCCATTAATGCGACGTAACCATCTAATGGAAATCGGCACAAATCTTCATACAATAAAATGAATAATAAAATCTGTGATTGTTCAAAAAGCACCTTTTGATTAAAAGCAACAGACTGGTCTCGGGATAATTTAAATATTTTCATGCCGGGTAATAATCCGCTGATGCAGGCAGCAGCGCAGGATAAGCGTATTGAAATACAATAGCAGATGGCTGAAACAACGGCGTCTCCGACAGATTAGGTAACGCAGACTTTTGATGGCAGATAAATTTCCCCGCCGCAACGCCTCATGACTACGTGCATTTACATTCATGCAATTAAAGCGCTTCCTGCTCTCCTGCGTTTACTTTCCACATATTTATATGGAGGATTTATGATCGCGCCGCGCGTACCTCGCCTCCTGCATTGTTCAGAATGCGGCGCAATGCGGGAACAATATAAATAATCGCATGTCTCGGAAAGAATCGTCTTGGTTATCGTCGCATGCTACCTGGGCATTACAACGTAACGAGCTCGGCGAATATCAAATCCGGCGCGGAAGCTAAATCAGGGGATCCGTTACACCAGGAAGCGAGTGCGATATTTGTCTCGCGCGTAAATTAAGACGAGTAAAAATTGTCGGAGGGTCGCGTGAAGTCCGGCTGCATTTCCAAGAAGCGACATGCACGGCGGCGTGCGAGCTGTCGTCGCAATGACAGTTATTAAAGTAACGATTTTTACCTGCATATCCGGTATAGTCCTCCACGAGTTTGTGGCTGCGTATCGAAGAAGACCCTGTTATCATGTTGTCCAGCGCAGAGTGTCGCTTGCACCTGAAGAACGCCACCACCAAAATCAGCGAGAAGAGAAGAATGGCCGCGCTGCACCCCAAAATTAACTCCATACTGTGCCAGTTGTGCCTGGTCTTCTCACCTCTCACTGCACCCACCAACACTGACAGAAGAGGCGAGTTAAAATCAACATCCTCGCGAACTTCACCCTGGATCATATTTAGATCTTCTTGGCTCTCCGTGGAGACCTTCTGCGCCCTTCCTGTGTCCAAGTCCATCATTTCAGACTTGAGGTTGTCGACACCGGGCGTTCTAGAAACCAACTCGACCTGTATGTGGTAGATGGTATCCGGCCAGAGAGAGAGAGTGACGCAAGTGGAGTCGGTAAAGAGGTTCCCCTTCAGGCCGCCGCCGTCCACTTCCCAAGTCACCAGGTAAACCCCGCGGGTCGCTTTGGGTTCCCAGGCAATTTCCCCTATCACGAGAACCTTTTGGTGAATCAACGAGATCTCCCGGAGGGTCCAGGGCTCGCTAGCGTCGGTCGCCGTGCTCTTGCTCGTGGTCGCCTTGATTTCAGTGTTCACGGTTTTCTTCTTCTTCCTGCTGTCCCGCATGCTAGACTCGTCCGGGCTATAAATCGTCACCAGGCCTTGAGGATCGACCACGAGCACCCGCAGCATGGAGCCCGGCTGATCCGAATTAAGGGGCACACGTGTGGTGAGGTCTAGCGTTTGAATGACCTGGCGCCACGGACCGGACTGGGATTTACGCATAACCACGTACACTAGGGGAGTCGTGGGACTTGCGGAGGAGGGTCTTGGCCAGACGGCAAGGGCTCCAGACACTCTGATCACCCCTTCGCCCTTCGTGTGGATTACAGGCTGGGCTTGTTGGGCCCTCGTGGAGGCTTCGGCGTGAAAACGGCAAGCTTCTTGGCAGCCCGGGAACTGAAACAATAAATATAAGTTAGTTTAAATAACCCAGTTTAATTAATTTATATACCTCTAAAAATTCAAAGTGTGTTACTTCAAGATTTTAAAAGTTCAACAGCTTCGCCATTAAAAATATGAACAGTTACGTGTTCTTTCAAACATTATGACATTAACTAGGCTTTCAGTTAAATATTTTAATTGCACTATAATTGCATGGTAGCAAAATTTGCGATAAAAACGGCAAGGGTTTGCTATTGCAAGTATGTACCGTTAGCGCGCCAAGCTGCGCAGTTAACACTCCGTAATTACCGCTGCACGTGCAGGTTACACCGAAACTGGCCGGGTTAAGCTAATAAAGAGTTATCAATAATTTCCCGAAGCCCAGTCAATGTAATTACGCTTGTCTCGCTCATAATCAATCATGCAACGCCGCAGCTTGAGGCGCGCGCAAAAAATTAACGCCACAGTTCCAGCATGCAATGCCAGAAAGTCAGAAAGCAATAAATCAATCGAAATGCCGTGATCATAATTTCGGAGCCTAGGTGTGTAATTTTCCTGTTTTTCCTGAACTTGCAAATGCGCCGCGGCAGCCAGTTCGAAGCGAATGTTAAATATTTATATGCGAACCTTAATCAGTTGTTGTGACTTGCGATAATTCATGTCCCGCTCCGGCACCGCTATATGGCTTATGAAAGGATAGGTTGCTACTAATTACAATTAATAACGACGACGCAGTGCCCCCCACGGGCTTCAGATTATTTTTTAAATTATAATAACTCGTATGAGACATATATTTGCAGAAACTCCGGGATGTTCGCAATTTGAATTTAAATTTTTAATTACGACTATCAATTTTTTAATATTGAAGTCGAAAGACGTAACAAATGGGTTGGGCTTGGGTTTAGGCTCAAGATCGAATATAACATTTTTTAATGTTATTTCGTGTTGCCAATTGTAATAAACAAATTTCAATCACTGCATGTTAACGCAATCAACTCCTCTTTCCTCCCTGAGACTTTTGAGAACCATTTGATTAGAGTCTGCACATCTCACCTTAGACCGTCCCGAAAATTCAATGTCCTGGTCCAATTCCTTTTCCCCAAGTGGTCAGCGCATTTCAAAACGACAAAAAAGATTCTCTAAATAGCGGAAAATCCTTCATTTTCCATGTACCTCCTCCAGTACCTTTCTGCACTGTTCCAGAAGGGAGAGGGATTCAAGGCTGTTTAGCTTTTCAACAAATATCCCCGTGATATTACTGGATAGGCTGAGCAGGGCTTTGTCCCAGAGTACTGATGACTTACTAGGATGGTTCGACCTCGAGTCACTGCTCCTGACGCTATCTTTGAGCGACTTCGTCAGAGCTCCTGAATTTCTACTCTACGCTACCCCAAGTTGGAGCGGGAAATTTTCTCTCTACCATGAGCATCTCATCCAATCTTCTCCATCTGAGTCATTGCTGGATAAAGTATAATAAAGGCGAATTACTCCGTCACGTACTCCAAAATGCTAGGTCAGATCAGACCCACCCGTAGCTATAGTGACCAAAATAGCGACAAATCACGGCTGGTTAACCACGACCGAACCCAAAGTTCGACTATCAGATGGGTATCTCAAAAAAACCGACTCAATCCCCCAAAAGGACACTTATGTAATAGTATCTAGAGCTAAAGAGACTAGGTATAGATTATAAATGCAATAAAGAAAGCTTATTATGAAGACTCCTTCGGGGTCTTGCCTTTCATAATTAGGACAATAACCACCTTCTAAAAGCTGCGAGGAACAGTTGTTTAACCAACAAGAGACTTTGACTTTGAAGACAAGCCTTCATCAAGCAGTCCCGATCTGACATCGATTTTTGGAGTTGGATCCTGTTTGGTGCTCATCTCTAAACCCCCTTGCCCCGAATCCCATCTCTACCTGTAACCTTGATCGTACGCTACCCACCCTAGTCACAACTAAACGGGATTTTTACCGCCGCCCGGCGTTCCGATTCGAACCCTCGTGAGCGACGAAGCAGAGCCAGCCGACCCAGGTGCTCTATTGCGCTGTGCTTGCACGCTATCGCTGCCTTTTGTACGTTCGGCCCCGTCCGTGGTGCCCCAGTACAACTGGCCAAGGAAAACCCATCCCCGGGTTGAAGCCGCCAACGAAGAGCACGCCGAAACCCGCCATCCAGGCTACCACAGACCATTATTTGTGGCAAGTCTCGTTTTAGTTGTTCCGTCGTGCATTTGCTCCCAACAGCACTTTTTTCCCGCAATCTGGAGAGTGCACAACCGACCTGCCGCCCACCATATTTGAAGTTATTTAATCATAGTTGTATTGTTTTTTCTCAATTTATTTGTTTTGCTTAATTGTTATTTTGTGTTTTTTATTGTTTTGTTTTATTTCCTGTTTTGTTTATCGAGTTACTTTAACTGTGCTTCATTATCAAACAGGTCCCATGAACATTGCATCAACTTGACTTCCAACAGGATCCCCACAAGCACAGGCCAACAAACGAGTCGAGATTTGTCGTCAATTACTCAACTAAGAAGTTTGATAAGCTGGACGGCATCGATTTTTAATATCGGATATGAAATTTTAAGCCTACTTTTTAACAATCGACCATAATAACAGATAAAATATAATCAAAAACGTATTTATTACATTAATATTAGTACTAAAATGCTAGGAAATTCTAGACAATTTCCTGAAAATCTTTCAATGTAGTAAACTAGGCTACTAACAAAATAAAGCAAAATCCAAATAAAAGTAACCAGCTTATATATATAATAAAACAAATCAAGCAATGCTTAAAATGTAAACCAGATAAATACAAAGTAGTTCTATATAAACAATGCGCTTTCAAGGTATGCTGGCTACAATTAAATTCTACAATTTTCAGCAGCCGTAAAAAGAGCATTTCAAAGAAAAATCCTCTGCACTCGGTAATGCTCCAAGCAGCAATGACAAAACGCGAAATTATAAACTGCTCCACGGCACTCCAGGGCTGCTGAAGAATTAAGACTGAAACTTTATAAAGCTCACCTCATTACTCTTGCATGAAAGCAATTTCGGCGAAAAATGCCTGAAATACGCTGCAAACCCTGTTACTCGAGACCTCTATTAGGTTTTATCTCGGCGCCGCGTAGTGCGCCGTTATCATTTGCGCCTTTTATTTCCGAATTTTCATTGCATAACGAGCGATCCGCTTCGCTCTGTTGGCATGCACGGCTCATATTTGCTTATCTCAGTTGCGCCTTTGTAGCGTTTCGCGCTCTTCCCACGGCGTGCGGCCTGCATTTTTAAATATTTAATATCCAGCTTTCCTCACAAAGAAGAGGAAATGTTAATACTGAAACAAAGCCGCCTATCTCTTCTTTGAGGATGTACGACGCGAATGTGTTTGTTGCCCTGTCAACATATCTGGGCATCCCTGAACTTGGAGATAGTCCACTTAATCACCTTCATGTTACAAAGCAGATAATGCTCCGCATTGGCGCATTAATTACAATAAATAGACACATTTTTATAATATAAAGCTCCCGAAAAAAAAACTGAAATAAAGAACTTGCCAAATATGTTGTTAAGCATTCTCATTAGCGAGCTTACAGATATTTGCATCTAATTTAGTTAATCCTGCTTGTAGCGGGTCTTAATTTGGCCGGAAGAATTAGATGTAAGTAGATTTACAAGTTCAGATGCGAACCTATTCTATGGGAACGACAGCACATTAAGCAAAAAAGATAAAAATAATTATCATGCAACTTTTACTCCGGGATTAAATACAAATTCAAAGACAAGCAGAGCAGCGTTTAAAAAACTTGAAACTAAATCGAACAGAGTGGCATTAGATATAATCAAAAAAGTAAGAAATTGTAAGAAGAGAAGTAATGAACTAAACATTCCACTGGTCAACCTAATTAGAAAATTTTATTTCCTAATTTACTGATAAGTAATTTCGTTAAGATTTTAGACCTGTTGGCGAATTTAATTGACTACAATAACGAAAATGTTAAATCATACTAAGGAAACTGTATAAATTAAATTGAAATAATCCCCGATCCGTGCTCCAGTGCCCCCAAATAGTTTTAATTAGCAAAAAATCACTTATTAACTCGTAACACACTTAAGCTAAACTAACAGCTAATCTAATATTGCATGCAACCAAACACACTTCTTCGCGCAAAAAACTCCCAGCCCGCAGTGCTGTAATATTAATTTTAATTTCGAAGCGTTAAATTAGAAAGAAGCGTGCGGTACTGGAGATTTATCGCAACAGCCAGGTCCGTTACATAATTAAGACCACGTAGTAAGTGTCAACTAGACCGCAACATTAAAAGGTCTGTTGTATCTTTCTCCCGGAACGTTTCGCGGGCATATTTCCGGGTTTCGGCGTTTCCGCGAGAGCTTAATCGAATCAGCGGAGGCGTCTTCCGCCTTGAGAGGGAGCCCGCGAAAAATCGGCGAGGGCGAGTTTATGCACGTGCAGTCCGCGAGCCCAGCTGGGCCTGGAAGCCGGAGATAAATGGCGCCGCAATTAAACTTGAAATCATCAGCTCCGGGCAAAATATGGTCCGCCGGGAATCGGCTATGAAAAAGTTCAGTTTGTAGGAATCGACTGACACTTTGAATAATTGTGTTCTCGGCAGTTGACGCGCCCTCTCCCCGGCGATCTATCTTCTTCCCGGAGCCGCCCGGAGTTCACTATCGCGCCCTTCGCCGCCTCCGGGTGCTCCAAGTTCGACAGGGCGTGCATTCCGTTAAATTACGCCGGCCAACAGTTTGCACCGAGCATCCAACTTTTTGCTGCGGAAACTTTCAACGTGGCTGTTACCATTTGCATACACTTCGAAAGTTGCAAGATTTATCCCGGCGCTCGCGCCGCGCCGTCCCCGGAATAAGTCTCGGCCTTGCTATCTTTCACTTGTATCCCGCAATTCGATAACGCCGCGTCCCGGCGATATTGCGCGTCGCCGCGAGCATCCAATCCGGAATTGTAGCAAAGTTGGGCGACCGCCGGGCCGACCAAACGAGCAAAAATTTTAATAACGGGCTAATTCGGCCGTTCGGATGCAAGAAATTCGCTTTATGAATCCGAAATTGAGATGCGGAAGCCGAACAGGCGCTCCTTAATAACCCCAACTTTCCGCTCGGATATTAAAACAGACATTCCGTAAACTCATCTCGTTCCTGTTGTCCCGGCTCCTGCCTTCGAGCGCACGTTCTATGCAGTTCAGGTACTTCTCCTCCTTCAGAATGCGTTTATGCGGTTGATGAGAATATAAAAACCATCACCTAAATTTCTCAACTTAATATTTTGTTAAAACTAACGATCTTATTAGGAATTTTCAACATCAATATGCGACTACTGCCGTACATTTTGTTGATATTGTTCATGTAACTTTTCTCCCTTCAAAAAGTAGTTTTTTCCCTATTACATCTACTTGACTACACTGTGTTTTTGATTACACACTATCGAAACAAACCACCCATTTAGCAAGATGAGGTCGTTTCAGGTTTTAGAGCCTATGGGTACTGAATTCCGTACATTTAGCACAGTCATTGCAATGAAATCCCGGTTTATGGAGATCTCAGTCGTTAATTCCAGCAGGCTAAGTCGGCCCTCGACAAATATTACTTAATTACCGCTTTATGTACTTGTACAGGCGTAATAGCCCTCTAACCTGAAGTTTCAGAAATTTTCAGCGAAATGGCCCGAAGAACTAATATAAAACTTATCGTTCTGATGATGAATCTGACAAGATCCGTTACCAAAAACATCATAAAGGCATTGGAGAATTTCCATCTCTGAAGGTGTATAAGTACGTTATTCACGCCGTCACGTTCCGTTCGGCGGATATCTAATAGTCGGGCCCATCCATCATTATGGCAAAACTAGACGATTCCTGAAAGTCCGGTAAACTTTCGAACGAAAGGAAGGGGAATGAAGCTGCTCCGCAATTTCGCGGCATTCAAAATCGCGGCGGCCGCGCGCCTGCGCCCCCTGAACAATTTTATTTTAATCTTTCAACTTTTATTGCCCCGGCTTGGTTATCAAAGGAAAATTTCGCGCCGCTTAATCTTGGCTCCGCTTTGCGTCCGTTTGAAATTTAGATTCCGCGTTATTGGCGCGGAGTTGCAACCAAACCTGCGCCGAGCCTCTTCAAATTTGAATTAATTGCGCCTGATTGGATCTGATGGTTGCCATTAAGCGAAGCAAAATTTTTTTCGGCACGTAACCCATGTACAAAATAGCCCATTATCGTAATAGCAGCCCTAGTTGCGCCGTCTAAATATAGCCAAACAATGTTACATCTGTGCAGTAAAAAGCATCATTAATGACAAACGATAATGGAATAAGCGATAAATTACGGGGTTTGTAATTTATGGGGCACTCAGGCGCAATTCCAAATAAAGGACGCTAATCTCTTTTTTAATTAGATTGGTGCTTCGCAAAGCGTTGAGGTATCATTCCGGCGGCGAATTAATTAAAAATGGATAATGGAACCCGCAAGTGTGCAGTACCTGCATGCAGCAATCTGCAAAATGGCGCATCCATCACGGGCGCCGATCGCTGAAAAAATGCTACCGCTAGACGTGTTGGGCTAATTGCAGGTACACGTTAGTGATAAATACCAAGGAAGTAATTAGAGAATTGCGTGTACGTCTTCACCAGCGCATGTCTCGATGACATATAAAAATCTGTTACTAAAGGGTTATGAAGAATTGCGCCGTTAAGGAGGAGAAATGGTGACACTGGAGGTCAACTACACACACAAGGTTACAGACAAAGCAAGCCAGATCGATGAACACATTTTATTCTAAATTAAGCAATAATTTTCTAGAAATGTTATTGATCCATTCTTTACAACTTCGTCATACATTTCAGAAGATTTGTTATCCTTTTAAAAATTTTCATTGTGTAACTCTCGGAAGACTACACTTCTGGTTGGCGAATGGGAAATGGGATTGCTGCGAATATTCATAATAAGCACCCGCGGACCAAAGACCAGCTGTCTCGAGATGACGGGGAATAAAACAGCGGGAACAGAAAAATAAAGTGAAATAATAAACGAAATGAGGAAGTGCAAGGTCCAAATCTCGGAGATATCAGAAATAAAAGAAAAAAGTAGAATAATAGACCTATATTTTATATTAAATAATGTGGTGTAGAATTAAACACGAGATATGCACTAGTAGTAGCAGATACAGATACCAGAAAATACGGTTAATGACAAATCAAAGGTATGTAAGAAAATCAAACCGGAAACTCTTAATCAATACGAAACAGGGCAAGAATATCTAGAGAGAACAATTAAGAGTTTAGAAGCAATGCGCAGTGAGGAAAAATGAATAGGTTAATGAGAGATGAAATAAATTCAAAACGCACTTGTGGTTTAAAAGCAGTTAGACACAATCCAGAGCAAAAGACAATGGCGAAACGACAAATTAAGGAATAAAATAAAAGGAAAGGGAGAAACCTGGAAAAAGTACATTTGAACGAAAACAGAAGAAGACAAACGATGTACAAGAAAATAAGGCGAAAGAAATCGAAAAGTAAGCAAAGAGAGGTTTTGGAAGAAAAATCGAAAAAAATTGTACCGAAAACCAAAAACAGTTTTGGTATGTTGCCAAGTGAAAGACAACTGCAGGCGAAGTTACTAACATGGTATGAGAATAAATATAGAAAAAAGTAATGAAAGTGATAATAAATGAACAACGCGACGAACAAATATCGATAAAAATACATGGACAGCAGCTATTAAACATCAAATAACTAGAATATCTAGGAGTAATAAATAATAAGTAAAGATGGAAAATACAAGAAGAAAGAAGAAAAAAAAGTAAAGATGTACGCTTATACGGTGATGGTACAACGATAGACTAACAGAAAATCTCTTATTCTTTTGCCCACATGCTATCATAATGCATGAAGGGCAGATATAAGTAAATAAGAGATTACCACAGGGCCCTTTAATCATATCTATTCAAGTGGTTTAATAAACTTACTTTGGACAAGACATTTTTTGTCCTTAGGTTGGAAGGCCTGTTCTTATCATCTTTGCTCTTTATTATCACTCTAATTAATTTAGCATTAGTAGTTCTAGCAGTTTACTTTAGTTTATTTCGCCATAGAACAGTCTACAACGGAGCGATCGTGCGAATCTCGGAAGAAACAAAGCACCTAACGAATGTATAGTTCAAAGATTAATGAGGAAGTTTGAGAGTGGGAACGGTAAAATCGCCTGGGCGGAATGGGTCCCGTTAGACAGCAACAAATCGCTTTTGTGCAAGACAGTGTCACTGTGAGTCGACCTTCGCACCAATTAAATAATCCGACGACTTCGTTACATCGAATTTTGCATAAAGATCTCCATATGCACATGCATAAAATCCAACTATGACAACAATTTAAGTCTGCTGATTGTGCGAAACGAAGGCGATTTGCTGAATGGGTTGTGACTGACAGCGGACGAAAATTTCCCCAAAAATAAGCATATTTTCACTAGAATGTGTTCGTCAACAAACAGGACTGCCAAATTTGAGATAAATAAAAATCCTAGAATAATGCAGGAGCTTGAAATGCATACATTCAAAACGACTAGGATGGAGAACGTTACCGTAACGCGACATACAATCGGTTGTGGCCAGTCTTTGAAGATATGTAGATTAACGATCTCTGGTTTTAGCAGAATGGAGTGACCTGACTAACTTCGCGCAAGATAATTGCCTTACTCCACGATAAATTCCCACAACTAGCGGTTTGTTTGGACGGCGCACAGTGGGCCAAAACGCAAAAAAGCTGGCCAAAATGGTCAAAACTGACTTTCAACCCTTATTTTTAGAAAGAAAATCTTTGGGCTTTCTAATGACGTATTTAACTTTTTAATAAGGTTGAAACTATAAAAACGGTACGCGGTTGAAATTGAGCATTTTGCGATTGCAGTGCTGACGGCGATTCAAGTGATTTGCGTTAAGTGAAATAAAAATTGTTTTTTTTTAAATTTGGGGTGACTTATGGAACAACTAAATATAAGTAAGTATTTACTATGTTATACTTTACTTCATAAATAGATGCTTTACTTTACTTTTTATACATGTAAATGCTTGACCATGTTATCAGCTAATTTTCAGTTCTAAAGTAGGACTTTAGTTTGAGCTACAAAACGATTCTGATTAGATCCGGCTCTGAAACTTTTTCGCGCGTATTCCCCAAAGTTTAAGACTACAATATATCTGAAATTTAAGCTGCAGATATTTGCAGAATCAAAAATTATTCATTTTGTTTTGCGTAATGACGTCGTATTGCATTCAGTTCCCGTTTGCTCGGACGCTCTGGTTGTTTTTCTGGCTACAAAAAATAGCTTTCAACAAGTTACATAAAATAAATCATCATGTATAATCGTTTTACATTTTTTGTGTAATTTTCTACAACTTTCGTGTTTTACAGATCTTCCTCTATCGAGAAGAAATCTCTTCGACATTTGGCAACAAGAGAAGGGCAAAGAAAATTCGATCAAATGTCAACATGTGCCAAACGTCATTCTACATTATATCGAAACTGAAAATTTGAGTGACATCAATATAGAAGAAACAAAACTAGCGATAGCTTGTTGTTGCAGTGAATTTGCAAAAAGGTGGCAAAAGTGCAGTAGGATGATGTTATGGCAGAATCCTCGACCTTCTCCTGTGCGTTTTTGCAGACCCATCAAGATACGGTTCAAGAAAGAAGCCACAGACGTGACTCAACAACAAATTACTTATGCGGAAGAACAAATATGTAAATTGGAGAAGACGGAAGTTATGATTGATTCGCACAAATATTTTGTATCGCATCAAATGGTATTAACAATGATGGATGGTAAAGTTTGTAATGCTGCGACCGCTACTTCTTCGGCTCAAATATGTTACGTTTGTGGAGCCACTCCAACTGAAATAAACGACAAAGAAAGATGTGAGAACAAAGAAGTTGATGCCACAACTTACCGATTTCGTTTGTCGTCTCTGCATGCTTGGATTCGCTTTTTCGAATGTTTTCTTCATATTTTTTATAGACTGAAATTTAAAAATCAACAGAATAAGATAAGAAAAAATTAGAAGAACTAGGTATACTAGTTGATCATATTAAACCTGGAGGAAGTGGAACAACGAATGATGGTAACACGGCTCTAAGACTTTTTAGAAACCTGAGAGCTACATCAGAAATTACAGAGATAAACGAAGAATTGCTACAAAGGTGTAGTGCTATTCTGCAGGCACTTTCATCAGGCTTTGCTTATAGATGGTGACGCGTTTAATGTTTACGAAAAAGAAACAGCTCGACGATTTGGGCAGGAATATCCGTAGTACTACATGCTAGTTACCATGCATAAGATTTTAATCCACGGAAGCGACGTCGTAAAGAATCCCATTGTCCCTATTGGGCAATTGTCAGAAGGGGCCCAAGAAAGCAGGAATAAAGACCTGAAGCAATATAGAAGAAGTCGGACCAGAAAAATTTGCCGAGAAGCAACGAATGAAGATCTCTTGAATTTACTTATTGTTTCTTCAGATCCGGTCATTTCTTCTCTACGAAAACTGCTGAACCGAAAACGCCAGAATTTTTCTAGTGAGGTATTGTCACTATTGTGTCCTAACGAGGAAGAAATAGAAATAGAGGCTTTGTACTCCATCAGTGAAGACACGCCTACTAGTGGGACCAATACGAAAGTGAAAACGACTCTGGTGACGATGAAAATGAATAATTTTTCTTTGTAAATAAAAAGTTATTGTTAATTAGTGTTTTTATCCGTATTTTTACCCGTTTCAGCAAAAATAAATAAAATTTTAATTTTGGACAGCTTTTTTGCGTTTTAGACCACTGTGCGGTGGCCAAGAATGGTAAATTGTGAAATAATGAGCGTGATTTGAGGCATCTGACCACACCTCTGTCAGAGAGTTATCAGTAATTTTGAGGAACGCATAAATGCATGCAGATTCAGTGCGGGTGGACATATACCCGACATCGTGTCTCGTACGTAAATGGGAGATTTTATTGATGTATGTTAAAGATAACCACTTTGATAAGAATTTATTGCACTTTTCAACTTCGGCGTCCTTTACTAGCCTCAAAAATCCTTCCTGCTATAAAGCTGTTTAGAGACTAAACTTACACGACTCATAACACAGCAACAGCATATCTGCAGGAGTAACATGCAAAACTGGCCATTTTGTTTCACACAATTGATGTAGAGGTTCATTAAATGTAAGAATTGTATGCAAATGAGTTAATCATCGTAGAGTTCATAAACACTTTCTTAAATAAACCTTTTAGACATTTTGTTAGAAAAATTGGATTACATCAGTCCTCGTTACGATCACAAAAGTTGATCGGCAGACTTGAATTATCAAAAAATTCTTTCAATGAACAGACAAATACTTAATTTGCAACCAACGGCGTATTATCCGCCATCCTTTTTAATATTAAAAAATTCAACTCCCATTCTGCGATTCCTCTCAGCAGGGCCGGATGTGCAAGCGCGCGCTTAATTTTCCTGCGATCAACAGCCCCGCTCCCACACACGCGCAAGTCCCGCGGATCGGAAGCTCCGGAACGAAAGCAAATAGCAATCGAATGCATAAATAAAAAATCGCTAATGCCACCCGCCGAGCGCTTCGCCTGCCGTTCGCGCTTTATTGGACTCATCCGAAGTCTCGACACGAAAGCGCGCATATTATAACGAGCTTCGCGCTGCGCCATGCCGTTCGAACTTTTAATTAAAGTCGGGTGATCTTCACCCGGAAGAACGGTCGGCCGCCACCTCGCCGGCGACGCCGGCCGGGCATGGGGACCCGGAATACACATTTCTTCAATTAAGCCGCAGAGATACAAACGCCAGGGGAGCTTTATCGAACTTCTATAACTTCTTGAAGCGGCGATGATTTCGGCAAGACACGGGCGGGTGTGGGGCGGCTCCGGGAGGCAGAAGCGGGCTGATGCTTAAAAGGTCTCGTTAGGTTAAAAGCAAGTGAATCTTGAATTGGCTGCGCGCAGAGGTTAACTGGGGAGAATTAGTCAGTGTAAATTAGATCGGCCATTTATTGAGACCACCAAGAAGTATTGACCGCAATGGATCAGAACAGATTTGATTGTCGCGGCGACGCAAACCAAATTGCGTTTCGGTGACAGAGTGATGACTGTTGAACTGAAATTGACGCCTTATTTATTGGCTTGAAGCGATTTCAACAGTCTTGCTTGATTTACATGAATTTATTGAAGCAATAGGATACTAGCCGATGTTAGAGGGGTTATTTTTAGGCAATCACGTCATTGCGTTTAATGTTAAATTGATATTTAAGGAGGAAAGTTTAAATATAGAACAACTAGCAGACGAAATTACAGCCTGCATACAGGGCCTGATTACGGTTTTTGAGGTCGTAGGCGGACAACTTTTCACCCGCGACCCCTCAAATATTTGCCCAAAAAACCTGATTTTTTGACGTGTGTTATTTAAGAGTTAAAAATGTTACTAAATGCACACATCCTTCAAGAAATGTTTCATCTAAATCAGAAGGGTATTTTTCTAACTGATGTATTGTCATTTTCAACTCAATTTGAGTGATTTCCGTAGAAATCCGAAATCGTTATGCATTTCTGTATAGATTATTCTTTTTCGTACAAAGTTCAGCTTCAAGGAATCAATATGTTGCTATCACGAAAGGCAGGCGTCCAGAAAACTCGCAATTTCCATGTTTGTTTATACCAAAAAGAACTTTTAGCTTCCTCTTTCTTGTAATGTCTGTTTGCAGACGCCAGTTCCGCATATGAATTCTGCTTTGTTTTCTAACTTTGAAAACTCATTTCCATTTGGAAGAGTGTTTATAAAAGATTATATAATAACCTTTGTTGTGCTTGTACTTTTTCTTTGAAGCCTCAGAAACTAGTAAGCTTTGTATAATGCTTGACTGATATCAACACAGGCACATCATCAAGTTGTCGACAAAGTTGCTAAAGGCAAAGAGTCGTTTTTAAGGTAAAACTGCAAGATAGCCCATATTTTGGCTAAAGAACTACAAAAGTTATAGATTTGTTATTCTGAAGAAAAAATTCAACAAAGCACTTGCTACAACTACAGTCGAACTTCTGTAAATCGAACTTGGATATGTCGAATTTTTCCATAAGACGGATTTTCTTTTGTGTATATTGAAGACTCGACTTACGGAAGTTCGACTGGACTTGTAAAGAGTGGTCAGCTCAATCAATTTATGTGACCTGCAAATGTACTTTTTTTATTCTAGTCTGAAGACCTTTGTACACCCAGACATGTTGCTGGCATTGTCGTAGCTTTGTCCTTTACAGTTATTTAGATCAAGACCCACAAAATGTACGCTTTACATTGCAAATTCGCAAACGCTTCATCTTTATGGCAACAGTTAGGAATAAACTTCAAAAATTGTTCAACGAGAGTTCCCATAGATAGCGCATAACTTACCACAAAGGCTAGTTGGTCTGTATGCGACACATCTGGCGTCCTCAGTATAATAATACTTGGCATTTGCAATATCTGCCTTAATTTGGTTGGCTAATTGTATATCGAATTGATAGACAATTGTACTTGAGAAATATGAGGAAACACATCATTCCTTGTTTCAAATTTTGCTACATGTTCAACCTAAAAGGATTGAATTATGAATTTTGAAGTTCTACGCAGCCAAAAAGTTACTGTTTTCTACAGAGCATATTTCATTGGCGTCTTAAACTGGTGGTTCACGGAAAACTTAAAACTTCACAACCAACAAATCTTTAAAGAACATTTCGCCAATATGAAGCTTTATTCACAAGGACTGCACTGCTGCACAATAATTATAAATTGTGATACTATTAACACGACGGTAAACGGTTACTATAACACTAATTTGTTTGCCTTACTCCTATACGATTCTCACGAATGTCCATTTGTTTCGCCTTACGAAGGTAAACGAAAAGTCAGATGTTGTTCGGATAAAATACGTTTTCTTTTATAACATTTTTATCTATTTCTCAAGATAGTCTTCTTTTAACTCGATACACTTCGATGTTCCAACATTTTTAAGCCTCCACAAAGTAAGACTTCCCAATTCTGCAAAATAGCCCTCTGTTGCGGCGATGACCTATTCATTTGATGAAAACTTCCTCTCAGCCAGCCAGCCAGCCAGCCATTTTCATGTTTGAAGAGGAAAGAAGCCGCTGGGAGCCAAATTCGGAGAGTAAGGCGGATGCAGCACCAATCGTAGCGCAAATCGACCAATTTCACCATAAGTAAATACAGCACCCACTGCGCTGAAAGTTTGTGATGCCTAAATGTTCACACACATCAACACTTAAACTTCTGCTTCGTTTTCGTGATGGTTGTTCCACGCAAAAAGTAGTGTTTAATTCATGTTTTTTTCATTATTACCAGAATGTTTAAATTATTTATTTTGAACAACTAAATGTCAGATCGGCACTATTCAGAAATATAATCTTTGCGATCGCGCCACCATTTTATCTTTTGACTTTTCAATCTACCCTCGCATATTCAAGCGCACGGTTCTAGCATGAATCAGAAGATTCGAGAATTTAAACGCAAGTTTAACAGTTTTAACCTAAGTTTCTCTGGTTGGGCTCAATTTAACTCAAAATTTTGCGCCCCTTAAATCTTGGTGCCCTAGGCTAATGAGGTTAATTAAATTTCCATTGAACTACTGGAAATGATCTAGATAAAACATTCTTCCATTAATCACAATTTGACTTCCAGTATCTTCATTACACACTTTACTTTTCAGAGAATCCTGAATATTATAAATTTACAGTTTTAGCCTCTCTTTGTCGTCATCATTATTACAGTACCAAAAGGAAGCCGAACTTTCATTGTTCCCCCAGTTTGTAATTTTTTCCACGTTTTTGCGGATTTTCGCTTTTCATTTGCCTTCTGCGTCTCACACGCGCGCCACGCTCCTGTTAATAAAAACGCGAGCAAAACAAGGCCTCATCAAAAATTTAGGGCAGGATCGACGGGGTTTCCGCCGAGGACGAACGGAAGGAGAATTTTAATCCGACGAGCGCTCCTCAAAATTCCGGTACGTACTCCGGCAAAGTTAATAAACACAGTGCGCCGCTATCAAGAGTTCATCCTATTAAACTAGACATTATTAAATTAAATCTATTAATCTTTTCGCCGGGCTCGCCGCCCGGCGAGGGTCTCACAATTCATCTCGCGAACAAAGCGCTAGCTGATCGCGATTTCGCCGAAGAGCAGACGACGCAGATAATTCGCTCGCGTTCCGGCCGAATCTATGGTCTCAGAAGTAATCGTCGCATGACAACGCCCCATTACCGCCCGGGTGAGGCGCAAGCACGTCTCTATTGCGCCCGAAATAACCACCGGCGACATGAACCGGGGGCGGCGAGCCGTCCAGGAGGATACTTACGCATATCTCTTTCTCTTCGCACATGGCGCCCCAGACCTGGAAATTGGACTGCAGCAGCTCGCAGTTCTCCCAGCACTGGAACAAAAAACAAGCCGTTGACAGCCACTCTTCTACTGTTGCTCTACATCTAGCCGTACATATCAAGATAACGCATCGGCCGCATGGAACGGATATTCGATGTCGGAATGAGCACTAAATGATTAAGCAAACAGAAAACAGATGAGATACTGACGCGGTACTTTATTTCCCGCATGTGTTATTTATTTAAAGGAAAAAAGGGCAGAATAAACACCGCGCGCGGCGGCGCTTGCGGCTGTTTAATTTCCCCCGAAAAACCGGCATAAATTTTGGATTTTACGCCAATGCCGTCCTAGCACTGCGCCATCGAGCAGAATTATTTACGTGCGCGGGATGCACAACGGCAGAGTTATTAGCATATTAATCTATCTATGGCAGAGCAAATGATTCGTGAAATCCTCTGAAATAGCACGGATACATTATCGGCGTTTTTAACACTCACACACATGGCGCACTGTATTATAGTGATAACCTTCTATGTATCCAAGTTTTATTTGCCAACGTTTTAATTACAAACCTTCAAAGGGGAGATCAACGAATTTCTGGAGTAACCATAGCTAATGAGTTGATTTTTTTCTTTCCCTATCTGCTTAGTACCCAAGAAGTTTTGTAGGCACATCAATCGTTTAATTTTTTTATTTTGGGAATATATCTGATTCATTAGACAGTCATATTTAAGTACACAAAACCAAAATTGCTATTGTTGTAACAATATTCCTTGTTTTGCAAAGATAAAGGTTTATCAACTCAACAATGGTGTGTGCTTACGCAACGCACAACTCGTGTTAAATATAATCTTACACATTATGAGTGAAGCTTATGAAGTTGACAGCCTTTCTGGGTTTGGCATTTAGTCTGTGTATTGTTATAATTAATTTTGAAAAAGACCCCCACATGAAATTATTTTTCCAAATACAGCCCGCTTGCTCGTATTAGACAACCGTAGACCCAAGATTGAGATTAATCCTGTTACCTACGATTTCACGGGATTTTTTTATTTAAGATTCAAGCTTGGCTTGCTCTAATTAGTATTCTTGACATCTATAATAGAAGACATTCAGAATGTTTTGACTTTTCAGCATGAATAAATTCATTTGGATAAAAGCATATTCCTAAATCTCAGTCGTGATTTATTTCTTTGACGGAAGGATCGAAATAACTTTGCTTCATAGTTAGCTTACGATTTACTAGTGGAATGTCTGATAGTATCGGAGAATTGCCAAAAATAGTACTACTGCACATCGAACAATTCCTAAATAATCCCTCGAGTTTCATCGAGCCCAAAGTTCTCTGTAATTAATTTCCAATTCGTGCAGAATTGGCAAACTCTCGCCTTCAGCACTGAAATGCATTGCGCATTTTTCGAAATAAATCGCCGTCTCTTTCGAGCAACAAAAATGTGTTCGCCGCATAATGTCCACTTCATAAGTACCTCTTACCATCTAGGGCATCTGCTTCTGAAGTGTATTTGTTTTTCTTCTCCATTACCTGCCTGAATTATTCCGCGCGTATCGCCAAGATCAAACAGTTTTTGTTAAACACGCTCTGCTTTTAAGTCATCTTGATTAGAGCTGGGGCGTCTTCTGAATAATCATTTAAATATTTATTGAAATATTCGAATTCGATTAACCGAATTCGAAAAACGCAATTCCGATTTCCAAAAGCGGAATATTACAGTTGGGATGCCAAATATTGGAATATTCAAATTATCTCAATACGAATCCCAACTCCAAACATTACCTGGAGAATTCCAAGTACTTGACCTTATCGAAGATGGAAATGTCTGCAAATGTACATCCTTTAGTACTTAAGTGTGTCTAATAAATTCACGCGCATTTTTTTCTGTTTTTCTAAGTATTTTCTAGGCATCGCCTTATCGGCAAGCCCGTCGAGGATTGGGAGGGGGGAGGGGGTTATAATTGCCCGACCTGCATGGATTGTTTTAGATGCCCGGGTAAATTCCAATACATTGTAGTTGGTTTTGATACATAGAGATCCATAAGGAAAAGTTTCCTTACAGTAGCGTGACAGATAGTTTAGTATCCTAGATTAAAGGTTGTCTATGTATTTTAAGTTGTATTAAAAATGGCTAATAGGATCTCTAAAAATTTTCTGATGTGTCGGTCCCGATATATTTTTTTCTTATCGACAAAGTATACAAACAGATGAGGCGATTACCAATTATTTGTAAGTATTCTTAAACAAAGCATCTTAATCAATCGCCGTGGTCAGGAGTATGACAACAGAGCTAAAATAAAGAGATTTTGTAACTGAAAGCTACATTTAGAAGACAAATTGGCAATTTATATTATCCCTGTGCTTGTCATGCGCTTAATTTTAATAGCGTTCACGAGATGCACATTAAATTTTAAACTGACTAGCCCTCAAAGATAAATTATTAAAAAATGTAGTGAATATTTACTATACTTGAAAATACTGCAGTAATACTACAAATTAGGCTATTTACCACAAAATCGTTTAAAATAGGCATTTTTTGTTCCTATAATCTTAGATTTATTAACGCAGTTAAAGAATTACTTTTTTAAACAATTTTCAAACATTTGCATTGCTTTAGAATATTTTGCAAAATATCGGTACCATGACAGGCTTTTTTAGGCTATTGACAGGAAAGTTTAATATAAACCACATCTCACTAGTTTAAATATTTTGGCTGTTGAAATAGGATCATAATTATATTTATTATTACAAGTACTTTTATGTGTAATTTATAGTACTCCTGGGACATTTTTTGAGTTTTAAAATTGAAATACTCATTTAAGTTATCCATTCAAATAGTCTGACAATTTAAGCACTTGGAATTAGTATTTAAATATTCGAATATGATGTTTTAGTTAATTATTGTAATGTTCAAGTCGATTTTTCTTTATAAAAACGCAATATAATTATGAATTATTCTTATTCATTCATTACGAACTGATCAACAAACCTTTCAAAATTACATCGACCTTGAGCGGATTATAATGACCCCAGGAAAATTCCTGGTCTACAAGAATACCTAAAATGTTATTAATAGTGTTATTTCAGTTTTGAGAAATTTGCGAAATACTTTTAACTGGCCATGAAATGAAGGTAAAAATGTATTTTAGCAGTATTCATGCGGAACTTAAAACAATTAAGCCAAATAAATAATGGTCGTTCGAACCACTCTTTAAAAAAATGTATTTTGATTGATTAAATATTTTTCTTCCTTTTTATACCTTTATACAGACTTCCTGGATATTTTTTCTACTCATTTTTGAGTCCACCCAAGACAATCTTTGATTATATCATCGATTAATCTAGGATTTGGTCTACTATTCCCTTCACTTTTCTCAGGCTCTGTTAGGCATACACTGCAGCGCACTGCTATTATTGTTGTTATTTGTTAAAAAGGTCAGTTTGACTTCTTAGCATGAGTTTTGGGACATTCCTGTCCAATTCATCTCACAACAATTCTATAGAGGACAAACCGAAAGCTGTCGGCCAAATCATTCTTTTCAGAAGAGTTTTCTAATCAGTATAAATAATTGTCATATATCTCAGAGGAATGTTTTGCAGTTATTATTTTGAAAGATAAAACCGTCCCCGATGATCTTTTTGCGAGATGGTACTTACACTTCTTTTATCATTTTATTCTTAATTTGCACTAAATCTCAAGATTGGACGCCATCAAAACATTCCAGCAGTCAAATTTAAATTTATCAGCCTATAAGACTTAATTCCATTGCAGTGCTGTCCAGTTTTTACATTTAACTCGTGTTTTATAGCCCTATTAACTTTGCAAGAGGCTCAACTTAACATTAGTTTGTTTCGGTTTAATTGAATCTGTTACTAACATTTTGCCAAGATTATTCGCAAATGTAAGTGATTTTAGAGTAATTAAACAACCTGCATGCGCTGCATGCTTTTAACGGTTTCCCAAGTTACAAAATAATTTTAGTAAATAGTAATGAGCAAAGCGATAAGGCGTTTTTGTCTTACTATTCCGTTAACAAGATTCTGTATGGTTATTCGTGCTACGAGGTATGTAAACCTTGTAAACTAGTACCGACCATGATTTGCAAATATTTTATTCCAAGTTTGTACGGCACAACAGCAAAATAAGCAAAACACTGCAATAAATATCTACAGATATCTCAGAACTGAATCTGCTGTTCAAGTAAGCCTCAGACATTTTTCTGAATGAAAACCCTTAGCTTTTGAATAATTAGCTCGTAATTCCCAAAGTCGTATATTCATAAAAATCAACAATGCAATGCTCTAAAGGTAATGGAAGTGAAGTAATCAGAAAACAGCATAACATTTAATAGACCTTCGCTAATATGATGGAAAAAGTTATCAAAATATCAGTGGAATATATAAATCCTGCTGTAGGTGAATTACCCAATAAAATCAACTACTGTTATATATGTTAAGCAACTTATGGATAATTGATTACAGACAACTAACTACCTCTACTTCACTTGGAAAGTGGCAGATATCATCAAGTTCTCCAAGCCTCGAAAGTCAGAGATTGTCCCTAGGATCATTGGCCGATAAGTCTCCTGTCAACCATAAAAAGCTTGTGGAGCAAGTAATTCACAAGCAACTGTCGAGGACCTTCAACTAATTCCGGAGAGTCAGTTTGGCTTCCACTCCGGCTTTACTGCGAACTACACCAGGAAGCAAGTAGAGTGTTCCTCGACGTGACCAAGGCCTTCGACAAAATTTGTGTTAGTCCCCACTGTAATTGATAATCCAGCTTGTCCGGAATCTTTCAACGACGTTCAGCTTGTTAAGGACCTCGTTTGTGGCTTGGTGCGACAGGTGCAGAATGGGCATTAACGCAGGAAAAGCACTGGCAAGAAAATCTGGTGAATCTTAGGATCTTTGGAAAGGACATATCCTAGAACGTCATTATGGACAAGAAATTGACCTGGAGATCTCACATCGATAGAGCGATCACGCAAGCAAAAGCAGCAAGATCAACATTCGACTCCTGGAGTGGAAGAGGGACGTTAAAAAACAATAAGTTGCTTTTGTATTAAGACCACGATACGCCCTATTATAACGAATACGGCTTTTTTCGGGGTGGTAGCAAAGACCCGTATCAACTGCAAGTCGTTTAGAATCGGGCACCTTCAGCGTGGTTTGTCAAGAAGTTCAACTTACATTGTAACGCCAATATTTTCACGATCTTCCAATCCAGAAAAGCATCAACGCCGCAGCAACCGTCTGTGGAAGACATAATCCTTCCATGCGAGGGTGGGTAGGCAGCCTATTCGACCATCTATCATCCACGTCAAGTCATATCAAGGGGATTGAGGCTACTGGCTGAACTCGCCAGTGAAGCATCATCGCCGTCGACAATTCAAAGAATAAATTCGTAAAATAGACGTATTTACCCAAAAAAATCTGATTTATGAATTCAGGTCCTTTAGCTTAATTAGTAAATTTGATGTTAGATCTGTTCCGTCAGATTTGTTTTCAGATAAGCTAGAGAAAAGTTGCAGTGCAGTTGAAACGCATCGCGACGAAAGCTTAATCAAACATGATTTGCAGTTTTATTATGAGCGCCGCGGCCGCATTGTAACGAGCGCCGCGGCCACAATGATAAAAATTCCGCTTGTGAAGCGAGATAACCCCCGATATTGTGTTGAACATCTCGGTTCATTAGACTGCGAATAACAATAAATGTTCACATCCTCTCGTAATCCCTGCGGACCCAGCGGCGAGGCGGCGCAGCTCCGAGAATAAGAATACCCGCTTATACATATAAACTGTATTAAACCCCTCATTATTTCGCATCAAAGCCTGTATTTACCTAAACGTCTGTATCAGCTGGAAAAAGGCACGAAAGGCTGCGCGCAGCGAGCATTGTTATTCCGATATTTGCATTTTTCGGAGATCGGCGTCGCGATAAGCGGCAGACGACCCGAATCAAAAGTGAAATGGGCCGCCGTCGCGGGCTGGGGCACGCGAAGCCGCGCCGCCGGAAAATAAATGCCCGGGAAATTAGTGAGCGGCGGGCCTTCCGAGGCGGGCACTTAATCATGCTACTTAATAGTCAACCATAAAAATTTTGACGTGTGGCTCCGTTTCCGCGTCGGCCGCTGCATTCTTGCTCTCTGGGCATCACACCGCGGCGCGGAGAAGTGGAGGCCGAGCAGTGCTTAATAACATAACGGACAAGAAATTTGAGCCCGTAAATTTGAATCTGCTAATGATCCGATGCTCGCAGGGAAAATAAAATATGGCGGCCTCGCGTGCTGGAGTCGCCGGCCGATACCGTACCCAACACTAACCACTTCATTCGAAGGCTGGGACGGCTGTAACCCGCGAAATTCACGTTAGATGCTCTTAATGCGGCGGAAAATCGTTACGCAAGACCTAACATCTGTGGAAATGCTGTTTAACACAGCAAACCTTTTAGTCCTCCCATAATTCACTTTTCTAAATCAATCAAGCAACAAATCTACTTCAATGTGAGCGTAAGAACACAAGCTTGGGGTGGGGGGGAGGGGGGTTCAAAACAGAATATCCAAAACCTCAGTTATGAACTGTCTACCTACTGATACAAATAAACTAGTAGATTTGCTTGATTTTGCAAATACTTACACCCAAATAGAAGATAACCGTGATCTATTGTCATATCATTCCCCAGTCATAATTACCTTAAGTGCAACAATTATCAGCAAAGAATCCATCTTAAAACTGCATAAAACTCACCAGCCGGGATCATTTTAGTGGTCAACTGGAAAAAACCCAATCATACTATACGAACTAAAAACCCCAAACACCTTAACGACAACTTAATTTTGACGACAGCTACGCAAAACACAAAAGACTAATAGTAGCTAGACCTCTAATCAAAAAACTAGACGGTACATGGGCCAACCAGAAAAAGGAAAGTAATGTTTTTACAACGCCACTACCCCAAGGAAATAATGACGACACTGAAATTACATCGTTTAACCAGCTAAAGTACGTCAACAAATTCTAGGCACCAAACCTCCTAAAGCCCCGCAGAATAATCTGATAGTAGAAAAAGTTTTACAAAATCTTCCTAGAGGAGCTTTAGCGCTTCTAACCAATTATTTATTACAGTATACCAAGACCAATCAACTTCTTACTCTTAATGTCCAAGACATTCGCTACTACTTAAAAGAATTTACTAAACTGTAAATTTAGACAATATAACACCATCACATCAATTTAGATTTAGACAATCATTCAAAAATACATCAAGGTAATCAAATTGTTACACATATAACGAATAACCTCGAAACAAAACGAATTAGTGCAGCTGCATTCCTAGTTATACAGTAGGCTTTCGATAACGTGTCACACAAGTCAGTTATACAAAATCAAACTTTCCAAGTAAGTCGTACTTAATACTAAAGTCGTATGTATCTCAGAGAATGTACTAAGTTAAAATAAACAATTCTGTCCGATAATGCAATTACCTCTGGTGTCCCACAAGGCAGCGTAGTAGGACCACTACTCCACCTGTTGTACAACAGAGATGCCAATCAAAAATTCTCAGAACCATAACGAATTCTCCATGGCACGTCACAAACGAAACCCTCCATAACAATCATATGTGGCGAGGCAGATCAAGAAGCTCGCAAGAGACTACGCCAGCAATTTGATCAACTCGTAGATCAGCTTTTCTAATCAACTGACCGTCACGAGAAAGTCAAAAAAAAGCAATGGCCTACCTATACAACCTAATCAAAATTAATGTGAACTTTTCTAGAGAGCGGCACTGGCCCGACCCCCTTCATGTCATGAAGCTACATTACATTCCTTATAACGAATAGATTGTAAATGCAGTTGATGAATTAAAAAATCTGGGCGTTTCCTGCATGCATTCTTCTCTATTCTGTTCCTCATTAGTATGTTCAAAGCACCCAATACCATTTTTTTCAAATTCGAACGCATTAACAAAATCGAATACCATGTTTTCCTTGAAACTCCTAAAACTTGAAATAAGCGTACTCATCACACCATCAGATGATAATAAAAAATTTCCCAAGATTCCTTGATTGCTCTAAAGTAAGCCAGGTGAATTCGCAATGCTACTTCAGCCGGAAGCTCTTTGTAATCACTCCAATTAACAGCAGCAATCAAGCGCAGTTGTTCTCAGACGTGGCAATTTGTCTTTACAGCCTTTGACGACATGTTGTGGGCGAGAGCGAGAGCAATAAATAATTATTCCGACTCCTGTTTCGCGTGCGGCGCAGAGAACGTCGCACCAACCACGTCAGTGTGAAGACTTCATCGAATTTGTGAGTCCGCAGCAACAATTTTCCCCGGCTGCAAATGATGATGATCCTCGGCGATAAGAACCCTGGGCAGCAATCACAATTAAGCAGATTGGAAATTAGTAAAAACTAAGCGTTTCCAGCAGAAGGGTGCGAGGAATCCGCGCACATGAGTGAAACCTGCTTTTTATTACATTCTCTAATAATGGCGGCTATAATTCACGACATAAAGCAATGAATCTTGCAGCTCAGTTCATCCGAGCGCCTGTGACAAGCCTATCATTACCAATGTTATAAAATAACTAAACACTACCTGCCTGTAATCATTTTATGTTCTGTAATTTCACTTTTATTTAATCTTCCAGCAGGTTAGGCTGGCCTCCCGAGAAACGCCGTGCCGAGCCAGATAAGATTGCACCTCGGGTTGACCTCATACACAAGCAAGCAGATCCTAATCTAATGCACTTGGCGGTTATATCACCAGGACATTCCGCGGCCGCGTTCGGAGTGCTCGCGGGCGCTTCAGTCCTCTTCCGTTTCAGCTACCGGTTCTGAAAAGGCTCCTAAATCACCGTCCCCGGACCACCTCCTATCGAGACGCGATCTCGACAGCGACAATACAATGTGTAATAATCATAATCATACACGCCGACCTCGTGGTATCTCTAACGCGATTCAAATTATAGTCGTTGCGGTCGGTTACTCTAAACGAAGAATAAATGTCGCTCCTGTCATTACGATTCCAATTTAGATACCGCAGCAGCTGAAACGCAATTAAATAAACGTTCGCTCGCCTACTCTCATGTAGCTCCTTTGTTGTAAGGCTAAATGGATGTCAATAGGTAAAAACATTCGATATGTTATTGGCCTAAACTTCTCTATTCTCCTCGCTTAATCGATGAAGATCATTACGGCATTTTTACGAGCTACACGCATTTCAACTTTAATTGGTAATTCCCACAGCACCGTTATCCAATGCAAACAAAAAGCAGCTACTTACGTGCAATTTTGCTGCTATAAAGAACATAAATCACACCGACCATGATAATTGTTACGTGCGCCACGTTGCGAACTTTATGGCGATTGCGAGTTGCAATCTCTATTAGAACAAAAGAGCACGGCAGATAGTGCTGCAGGAACTATAAACAACCGCTCTACCTTCCGCGTCTTTTCCCAGTTGCTCCTATATTGCTACTGTAAGGCAATATATTACCCTTGAAAGTTGGCTATAGTGAAATATATAAATATTCAAAAAACCTACATCTTTTATTAGGAAAATACTTACACAACTTTTCACTAAATAAAATTTTTAAAAAAATAAAGAATTTCATAACGTTATGGATAAATAAGAGAAAAAGCTAAGTAAAAGTAACATGTACTAGAAAAAATGTTTGAAGCAAAAACCAAATATAAAATTTTGTATTGCCAACGCCCCATAAGTAGTAGTCAAGGGGAGTACAAATAGTTATATAGCGATGCCTGGGGTTCTTCCTTGCCTTGGGAGCTGGAGCGGAGTCTGGCTAAAGCGTGTACTCCCACCCAGCGATCACCTCCTCTATCGAAGACTTAACAACTGTCTTCAAGTCTTTGATATAGCTGTCGGCGGTCACCTTCATACCTTTTTCAAAGAAGTTGGGCACCACAACATCCCCACAAAGACAAAAAACTTTGTATGCATGACGGTAGGTATTTTAGAGACATTTAGCAGATCCAACGGTCATTTGGCGATTCAACTTCCTGTCTTGGATAAAGTTCTTTTCGCCCGAAAAGAATCCCAGGAAGCCAGCGCTGCCGTGCTTTATGTCGTCAGTAGTGCTTGGGCCCTTAACTCCCTGCCCCTATTATTTTCTCAGTCAACAGTCGACTGTTCTTTAGGACGAAACAGTTGTAGTGCAGGTCTTGGTCGATCTCGCCACGCCTATTTCTCTGGTCAGGTCAGTCATGCTCCGCCCAAGATCGCGATCAATCTTACCTTTTAATTTCTTACCGTGAGTTGTCTTGTCAACAGTTGTCTCCTCTTGGTGATCAGATTTCCTGTACGTCTTGGCTACAGTGTAAGCTTAGGTCTTTTCGGAACCAAACAATGCAGTTATTTCGAAGGGTTTCGAGTATAGCAGTTCTGCGTCGTATCCTCGGCTCATTTTGTTGACTATCGTAGGTTGTTGATTATGTTGATTGTGTTATCTAATCGAATATTGCGCATGTGCATAAGGGGGCTTTGTCGCAATGCAAACTAAAAGACGAGCCTGTAGATGATTTTTTGAAGAACAAAAATTGACAAGCAATGTTGCTGCTGTATTAGCTCAGCACTGCTGAAATACATTTAAAGATAACGGAAGCGCCATCAGATTTTTGCTATTACTAGAAATCTGGCAACAATTTCATAATTACTAGGGGGTTCGAAACGGAGCCTGCAAGTTTCCTAAGATTAATTTAAGTTGAACACGTAATTTATTCCAACTATTGTGAACCGCGCAGATCGAAGTTTAATTAACTCGCAGTCGTAACTGCCTTTATTTCCCAGATAAAACATCTCTTTGCTAGTTAGTTCGCGGATTATGTTTAAATTTAAGCTCGCGGATGAACGAAACGCGCTCGCTTAGGAGTACACAGGCGAGGCAAATGGAGACGCGCTGTTCCAATCGCGAAAAATCCCAGGCGCGGTAATTTGTTAAACTGCCGTGTCAAAACTGCGCCTTATTCGCCTAATTAATGGAATCTGCGCGTCAGCCATTCGCGACATTTATTATGCCAACTTTTAGCAAACCAGCATAATGAGAGCCGCCGCGCGTCGAATTGTTTTCCGCGTCCGTCGCAGATGCAGGAAGAGATTAAAGGGGCTTAGAAGAAACGCATTAGAGGATGAAGTCGCGGCCCCGCCGTGCGCGCTCGCTAACTTAATTAATGCCGAAGATACTCTTGGGTTCGAAATGTCCGCGAGCTTAATCTGCGAGGAACGTGAGCGCGCAATTAGGGTTACGAAACCGGATTATGCGCGGCAAATATTTTTGTCTAGCAGTGAATGGTAGCTAATTCGAAATGCCATCAGCGCCATATGCCAGTTAGCCGCGTGCTGCCTGGTTGCGATATCACGCGAATTGCTTTTCAATTCTGGCGAGGCCATCGGAAATCTCGGTGGCAGCGGCTACTTGGGCAGATAGGCACGATTTCGCCGTGGTTCTCGTTTCGACCTCTCGGGGCAAGCACAATAGCCGATAACTAGGCCGTTTTTGAGGTGGCATTTCAAGGAAAGGTGGCGAATACAAAGAATTGAATGGTCTTTATCCCATAAGAGATTATATCAACGAATAAGCAGCACCAAAACATTTTGTTTTCTTCTTTACCTGCTTCGTTAGGTAGAAACACAGAAGAACGAATATATTCTAAGGGTCTCCCGGCAGAAGAATACGTGCTAGTTTTACAAGTTTATTTTGTTATGTTCTTTCGAGTCTTCATTAATTTATTTGACGCTCAACAGTTTTGGGAATGGTGGTCCACAAAAAGTAATAAAGGTCGGAATTAACGCCAAGTACTAAAACTATAAGTAGGTTATCTTAAAAAAAGTTCTAAAAACAATAAAATAAATAAAGGAAGATAAAAATGTAAGTTGTTTTGGTTCGTAATGCCACAACACGCACTGCATCAGCCAAACCAAAATTTGACCAACTGCATTACAAACCCTTTCCCAATAATATTTCAGTAACAAGCAGAAAGTAGCCATATTTCTGTTTTGTTGGGTACAGTAGAGTGGGATCGGCACCGTTCACCCCGGTGCCAGAATAAATATTAATGGATTTAGTAAATAATGGGGAAAAACTTAAACAACAAGACTTATTAGATTTTCCTTATTGCGCCATAGCAACACATAGCTGCAAGGAAAATATCAATACTCACCATAAAAAAAGCGAATTCAATTCTTTCGTGGAATATGTAAAAGCATCGAGCACTCCTGACAAAGTCGAGACAAGCTTTAGTTCAGATATCATTTAAAACCCTACTCAAGTTTTCCCACAACTGGGTTGAAACCGGGCGAGTGATTTGGCTATTCCAAGACTTGGAGTCTTTTCTTGTTAAGATACTCCTTGATCAGCTTTGATAAATGTTTTAATGCGTTGACATATCCGTATATGAGGTTTCTTCCCAAAACTTATCTTCCACATAAAAGCATAATGTGCCGGGGAAAACCAAAATATGTGTTATCCATTGTATCTTCAACGAAAAGAAAAAGTCCAATAATGTTGCTTTCATGTTTCATAGTCGGCAACCGGTACTTAACATCGAATCTTTTACCCACAGAACTTTTGATGTACTTTATGCCGTCTGTTTCAAAAGATATGCACTTTGGCTGACCATATGATACACGAATGTACATGACTGTCCGCAATTGTCAATCGGGCAAGTTAATTCTTCTTAATAATTGCTAGCTTCTTCATGGCACAACTAACACGTAGATGATGTCTATCAGTGTAAAACTAGTAATGTTCTCGCACGCTGTTTGAGAAGTTGCAGGAGCGAGTTGTTAAAATTGCGAACGTATTATTGTTGTCCGATTTCGAAACAATTTATCAGACTACCTCTCTCGCTTCGAGTTCTATCATTGTGAAAAATTTCATAGTGATCTATTTCGTAGTAAAAGCGCTGCAGATGCAACAGACTGACGGAGATTGTCGCATTCACCCACTGTATACCAGTGTATAATAGCAGTCGCTCGCTTCGCTCGCTCCTGCAATAAAAGATGGTACTTGACCGCAAAGCTTCGTCTGCGTTCCACCCTGTTGACTTTTTGTAACATTGGCAAAAAAAAACGTATTTCTCAGAAAATAAGATCGGATCTTTTTCACGTCTTTGGCACGGCGAGTACTAAGCGGAAGCATTAAATTAGTCCACTTCCTTACAACTACTTAAGTGAACCAAACCTTTCCAGTTTCAAGAACATAAATGCCTGAAACACGTTTGATCTTAACTTTATGATTACAAGTGGGGCTTTCTTTCCGTTCAGACAAACTATTAAAGTACAGGTGAGACATAAGCTTTCATAATCAGTGGAGGAAATGTAGACTGACGATGGCAATCACGGTGGATAGTTGGTATTTCTAAAACTAACCTGCGGTCGTATGCAATCGCCTGATTTAATTTATTCAGAACAGGACTTTATTCTGGATATTTTGACAGCGGTCGATTATAAAATCGTCTTGGGTACATTATATGAATGATCACAGTAGCTTGTAGAACACTATGAATCGTCTAATTTTCAGTTTATAAAATATTTATTGCAAAAAAGTAGTAGTAGTATGTAATATACAAAACAATGGTTCATTGCAAATTATGGTATACAAAAAGACGGTTTCTTTTCACATAATGGGTAATATGTAAGAAACTTATTTACTTGATTCTCGTAATTTTTTTCGTAGCAGCCTTTACAATATTTTCTAACTTTGCCAAATTTCCATACTTCCTTTTTCAAGTACTAGTTTGACTTATTGTTAGACTTCTAGGTGGTGTTAGTATATTTTCGTTATTTTATTGTGATCTACGAAAATCTATTACGACTTTTCCTTGAAAATCTGCGATCTTAATTTTATTGTTGCAAGTTGATTTTAGATAATAAGACAATTGACTAGGGTTATCCTCGAAGTATTTCTGGTGCAAATTTTCTGTAAAATTTTAAGAATTTTCTCAATGAAGAATGATATCTGCTCATTTGATCTGAATGGTCGATGGATGATTGTACGTTATTGTAATGGGTAATGGCCAGTAGTAAATAACATTAACCATCTCTCTTAGATCGTCATTTCAATATGCAAATTTCCTTTTCGTTTTCGTTTTCTAAACCGACTATTTCTCCCTTCTTGAATTTGTTATGAATAATGTGAGTTTTTTCTTATCACGTCAAATATTACTTAGTTCCAAAGTGGTATAATAATTATCAGCTACTATATTTCCTTCAGAATTTAGAATATGTAGCACAATTTCGAGACGACCGTTAGCACGACTGCCCGTACAGGACCGCTAAATGATATTTTTAAAAGTTTCAAGTAACTTGTAAAATTACCCGAAAATAATTTGTTTCTAAAGCCCTCAGAAGCTCTAATTTGTCTTGGCACTGTGAGAGTTTTTGGCCAATTTTTCCGGGCTTTTCCAGCTTGAACAGTATTATTTAACTTAGAAACAGTTTATATCGCTGAAGAATGCTTTCAATTCTTGTAGGTACATTTCTAACTGGAGTCATCGCAAGAGCAAATGCAGCAACCCATTCACTGAGGATGTTTTCCAGCTTTTGCACTTCCTAGTATTTCTTTTGCCCGCTGGCTGACTTATTTTTGGACCATTTAAAGACCCAACTTCTCTTTATCAGTATAAAAGTAGCACCTCCTAGGCGTTGATGAAATTTTCAGAGAATATACATTTCTAATGAAAATGGCCTACTGCACAAATCCCATTACGTTTTACGGTACTTATAATTTATATTACTATTCATATGACAGACGAAAAAAATTTATTTGTCTGGTTAGCGATCTGTACTAGAGCTTATATTTGAGGTAGGGCTTTTATTTGTTTTATGTTGCGAAAGAAATTAAAAATTCGAATGTGCCGAATGGCCCTTGTCGGACCTCCTTACCAAATAAAACAATTTAAAAGTTTGAAGTTTATTTTTTAAATATATGCAGAGATAGATCCATTAGTAAACATAAAAAGGCCTACTTTATATCCCCTACTGTACATCAAACTATGATCTAAACCAAATAAGGAATTGTTGAGCATTTTCTGTAGTTTTTCTCTAACACAAAGTGATTCAAATAATATGAATAGGTAATGGGCCATACAAATAGAGGATCTTAATTCTACTTATAAGTTCTTATAGTGACATGTTGCTTCTTGTTTTTTTATTGGGTACGAACCAATGTAGCAAGTTCAAAGTTGAAAAGTATCTTGAAAACGCCCTGAAAGCAAAGTTACGTTACAGGGTGAGCTGGGGGCGAACCTCGCGCTATCGAAAATTTTAATTAATTTCATTATTAGAGGCTGCGGCCGCGCTCTGCCTGTGAAGATTAGCAGCTCCAGATAAGTCAGCATCCTTGTGTGCTATGCAAATACTTCTGCCCTCTTCGAGCTGCAACCTCGCCCTCGTTCAGCCCCGCCGCGTCTTGGCATTCAGCCGACAGCATTAGTGGATCCTTTGAATAACCCAAGAGCGTCGGCACAATCAACTTATTAAATTCTATCTCCGAAGTGTCGTCTGGCTGAAGGATCATCATTCTTAATAACATCTAAGACAGTTTCAATTACAACCTACCATTGTTCTAATTCAATTTCTCTCACATAATAATACCCACATTGTTTCCGAGATTTGAGCGTCGGCCGCGCTGGGGCCCGCGGGGCGACGTACCAGTAGATCAACAATAAAAAAGGCCCGGGGCCGCTCTTCGCCGAGAATTGGAACAGCGCGCCGCCCCCGCCCGCGCCCTGCGCGGCTCATTAATATTCAATCAATAGGAACACACGAGCGGCCGGTAATAAATACAAGAAAAACACCGTAATGACCGCTCCGCATGCAAGGCCGCAACTGCAACAACAATGGCGCAGAAAAACCGGACGAGCGCGCCGCCCTAAAAAACCGTGAAATATGCAATCAAAGCGGCCGTCGATGTCGCTCCGGTAAACACCGCGATAATTCTAGCGCAACACCTATGAGCCTGCCGGCTTGCGGCGACCGCCGATGAATCGGACAATTTGCAGCCGCCAGCAGGACAAAGGCGGGTGACAATTCGGCGAGATGACGCAAACAGCGAGCTGCGCGTTTATTCGGGCCCAATTTGTCCCATTAGGCCCACAATTACCGGCACCTGGGCACGCAATTTTATGCTTGGAGAGATGTTTTGGAAAACTGGCTACAAAAGATTCTCCTTGCCGCCTCCCGGCGCTCCGTCTCTCTCGGGCTGCCAAATTAACGCGGCCCCTCTTTGTCTAGAAGTATCCGAATAATAGGCTTGTCCAGGTGTCGATGCTGAATAGCCGAATGGCGACTCCACCAAAGGCGAAGGATCCCGGCCTGCAGCTTTGCGCTCATAATGGGCGGATTTTTGCTTCGCGCTGAATCCGCACCAAGCGACACCGCTGCGGATAAACCTATTTATAAATAAGACCATTATGCGCAGTTGTTTTATCTATCGACGGCTGAGATATGATAATAAGGTTTCTTTGTTTAATGGATGAACATTCTTGCTGGCGAAGCAATTTGTTTTGGTCTCACTCCGTCGACGATGTGTTTGCATGTTGCGGGGCAGTTTGTCCGTCTGCTCGTATTCAGAGATGCAAAAACCAGCACAAGCCTCTTCGTGCGCAATGGGTATGTCGAAATGCTGCAAAATTGCATGGCATCAAATGAATTAATCAGAACATAAATATTTTCGTGGCGCAGTAAACACCAACAAACTAGCACTGCCCTATACCTCACATTTTTGTACTATTTCAGCTAGTATATTATGCAGGAAACAAACGATTTCGTTGTTACATGCCAGTTTAATACTTCTATGGTGCTGAATAACATTTTAGGCTAGTTTTATAACATTTTAGTAATATAACAATAACAAGCTTCAAACATAATGTTTAGTTTAGTTTAGTAAAGAAAGACTGCCAGTGATATGGATCGACTGAAAGAACATGGATCGCGTTTAATGCTTTGTAGTATCAAGGATTACCTTGAGACTAATGAATTGCCATTGAAAGCGCTGTTTCCATTGGATAATGTATTAGAATACCCAAAGAAACTTGAAAATAATTTGCTATAAGACTTCCTGGCTGACAGTTCAGTGTCTGTCTCCAAATACCACTTCGTTGATTCAGTCAATGGATAAAAAAATGATGATTGCGGGTTTCAAGAATCTGTACACTCGCGCGCTCTTTCATCGGTATGTTGAAGCATATCAATTCTCCTTAAGGTTTTGGAAAGAAACATTTGATACTCTTGAAGCTACCCGGCTTATTCGAAAGTGTAGGCAGAAGTCTGCTTAGCAAAAGCTGTGTCCAGCCTGCATTCAGACAGGCGGAGATGATGTCCGTAAAACGGATGAAGTTGTGACAACTGCTAGAGATCTGAAATTGGAAGGTGAGAAAGATAGCATTAACGAACTCATAATAAGACATGAAGAACTCCAAGAAATCTCGAAATAAAAACACCAAGAAACTCATCGAGATGTGTTTAAGAAAAAGAAAAAGACGAAAGAAGACCAAAGCCGACATCTACTATTAAAAATCTTTCTAGAACTAGGAAGGTGTCAAAACGGTCCTAGAATCTCTATAACAGCTATACTATTGATCACTGAAAAATCATAAGGAAGGGAGAAAAGCAATCGACCTTGGACAGATTTTTTAACGACCCACAAACAAAAAAAAACACGACTAATCAAAATGCAAGTCTGCGTATTTCCAAAAAGTATGGTAAATCAAAAGTTTAAATAATGCACACTTTAGTTTATAAAAAAAGAAAAATTAAAAATATAGAAACATTTCTGTGATTTAAATATTCTTCTTTGAGTGACAAAGGTGCAGCATCCATCACGCTGTTGTGCTTTTCCGATGCTGAACTCTTAATTGTGCGGCTCGGCCACTAAGAGGCGACACAATCAATTCCGCCACAATTAAAGAATGCAGGAGAGCGCGAAGAAAGGCCGCGCCGACCCATCGACAGCTGTACGACTAAGCAACGCTATTCGGCGAAATTGCGGCTTTTAGGGCAACAACACCGAGTAAGTGCTCGTACTTTGCGGTCCAATCCCTCAAACAGGTTCTCGGCGCTATGCTATGGGTGCCAAAAATCGCAAAAATGCGCTCGCCCGCTGCCGCGCAATCCGTCTTCGGCGCGACTTTCAGCGAAGTTATTTTCTGAAAGGCCCATTGTTGGGGCCAAGCGGGCCAGAAAATGCGGCGCTGATCAGAAAAGCCGAATTTGCAGGAAGCGGGGAGGGCGGCGCGGCGCTATTAAATTTTAATGGAGTTCATGCCGGGCCCGCCGCGATGGCGGGCCACCGTAAATCGCAATCCGCTGATAATAAACCGGGAACTGTTTGCATTTTTCTCCTCATCAGCTTGGGAAGATGCCAGCTTTATAACTCATAAATAGCTGGAGCCGTCGGATGGAACTCCTTAATTCGTTTCAATTTCACCCGCCGCATTTAGGACCTATCAAAAATCAGTGCCCATCACCGTATACAAGTTTATGGGGGCCATAACTGTTGGGCGATAGGAAGTCATAACTTCAAGCACCAACATAACGGGCAAAATCTACTAAAAAGGTTAGAATAGGATCTAATCGTTTCGCAGTCAAATTATCAAAGCTTTAGCTTCTTGATGGTAAGAACCCAAGGAAAGCGATGCTGAAAATTTCAATTTAAATTTTATAATAAAACAACTATAGAATTTTTGCTATTCTTATTGTAGAAGTATGAAAACGTGCAAATCTTAGAACTACTATGTTGGTACTAATTATAGAAATACTTATATGATAAAATCAGGGCTACGTGCCAGTTTACAGTATTATATAGAACCGACCAATCATTTGCCCAAAATACTCTACGATTTAAATAATATAACATGAAAACACTTTTTGATTATCGAAAACAGCGCAGCTATATTAAATATTGATTTGCCTTTATAAGGTTTTTTAATGTACAAAAATGAGGTTTGTGGTGCTATTTGTTGTTATTTTAAAAAGCCCTCCTCGGTTTAAAGCACCAACCTCAATTACAAAGGCGTTAATGTAGTTTTCCAATCGGGGTCGTCACAGACCCCACTGTGCCAGCGGCACATATTATTTTTTCGATGTTAGTGTCGAGGAAAAGGTAATTACTTCATGATATATTGTGCCTATTTATTTAATGTTTCGATATTATTAGATGATCTATCATTTATGTTCTTGGCCTATACGCTTCGTGCTGATCGAGGAGGATCTTGAAAATGATCGTGGAGTTCACAAGTTTGGTCTTGGCAATGTTCATCTTTGGTCCAATCTTACTGGAAACATGTTGCAGTTTTGTGTTAGTTATTTTTAGTTCTTTTACATTACTGCTAAAGAGCACGATATCATCTGTATAGATATAAAAAATAAACGCCTAGAAGAAAAAACCTGCTTAAAAAAGGGAACAAAAGCCTACTATCTTAGGTCTATAAATTACTGGCAAAAATAATATGCAACCTATTAACATCTACATTAGATAACTGTTGGGCACTGGAATAAGTTGGTTTTTGAAAAGGGTACAGCACTTTAGATCACCTGCAAATTGTAAATCTCCTCCTAGAGAAAATTAATGAATATAACGTCGACATCCACCTGGCCTTTATTGATTTTTAAAAGGTCTTTGATTCAAGCGAAACATGGGAATTTCTCAAAGTACTGAATAACTGTAGAATCGATTCGAAACATTCGATCTTTATCAAAAACATGTACGAAAGAGCAACAATCCAAATTCAAATTGACGAACGACTCAACACTGATAAAATTTCATTAAGTAGAGCGATACCTTACAATCGAAATTATTCACTGCGGCTCTAAGGATATATGTACATACATCGATAGTTTTCATTATTATTCTTCCTCCGATTTTGTTTTTCATTTTTTTTAATATTTAATGATATATTTCACCAAAATTAACTATTTTATCTTTTAAAAGAATATTTAAAGATTATTTTGGAATTCTCTCAAATTAAAACAATGAATAACTTCACAGCAAAAAATGTTTTAATTGTTGGGGTCTCAAAGACTCCAGTGTACCAGCTATGTGATACTCGTAGTGTGCAAACTAAAGGTTAATTTGATCCCTCGAAATATGTTAAAATTATATCCGTTGTTTAGCTATATAAACATGCTAAAAAAGAAATTTAACGGCAAGAAATACAAATCGTTTGCTGCATTTGATGACTTCTAGTTTAATTTTTAAATTTGAATTTTAAAATGTAGCCGAATTGCATTCGTGGCGTTTCTAGTGGATCATGACTAATGTTTGTTAGACGAAGCTTCAAAGCAGCGGTAAATTTCTATGGTTATAAACATTCAGCATCTCCGACTTCCCTTTTGTTGCCCGTTCGGTGTTTAGATTAAAAAGCTTCGCGGGATTTTGTGAAGGCATGACGCGCGCTTCTTAGAATTCCCAATTTTCCTGCTCAAAACGCTCCCGAAGACGAATGTCGCCTGCTACGGCCGTTTTTGCGCCCCAGCAGCGGCCCGCATACATGCAATAAACATGTCCAAACCGAATTTCATCCGTCCGGCATCGCGTCCACGTGGCCGGCCGCCCGACGCAGATTTACAATGGCGACGAAATAAATACTGCGGGCAGTATTTCAGCGGCTCCTAATTAATCGCGTATAGTTCGTCGGGCCGTATTTATTGCCGCCACGTCGCCAAGTTGCTGCAGCAGGGGCGTAAAAAACGGCGGAGTGGGCGCGCGCCTATCCCGATTTACGGCGCCTAACAAGGGATTATATTTTAAGAAAGCGCCGTTAATTAGGATGCGCTCCGCGCGGCGCAATTGGACTTCGGCGACGACAGGATTGCCGCAATAGGCCGCAATAAACATCTCGCCTTCGTTTGCTTAGAATTACGGCCCGGCGGATCCCCTGGGATCCGAGACGCTGCGACGTTTCCTGCTGCCTACACACGAGATTGGACAAAGGATCTTTTCTGAAGGTTGTTATTTATGAGGGATTTGTAAAACGCGGGCCTAAAGCACGCAATATTTTATCGTGCCGCGCTATTGGATTTGAGTTCCGCAAAATTTGCTTTATGCGCTTAAAAAAAGGCCGCCGCCGCCGTTTCGCGTTCGCGCGGTCTTCCGCTCAGGAGCGCCGGCGGCCCTCGCGCGAGGACCATAAAACCGGCAATTTCGGATCATCCACGCGGGGAATCGGCAAATGAAGCGCGCGATAAATTTGTTCAGAATTATCGCAGTTACGGGGTTGTAATGAGGAAAGTTGGGGTAATAAGAACGATCCCAAAAAATTCTATTTTTTCTATTTTTTTCAATCACAATCGTTGCTATCAACTTCAGTTACTTCGGACGCAAATTGTAGTGCATCAAATACATAGCTGTAAGAGGCATCGAACTCGCAGAACTCTGAAAATACTCTTAAAGAGATGGACCAATCACTCGATAACCCGGCATTATGGTGCGTGAATAATGAACTTAGTGAGTTGGGGGCATACAATGTTATTCAACAAAACTATTATTTCGTACCAATCATTTTTTTATAACAAGTTAACGAATGGAGAACGCATAACGCGAAATTGGTTTGTTTATTCAAAATCAACCGGACGAATATTTTATGCGCCATGAAAACTCTATGGAACAGCAAACATTCCGAGCATCTAAAAGGTTTGATGATTGGAAAAACAACCATATAACAAACGGACATGAACTCAAGTCTTAACATAGAAATAGCAGAACAGTACAAGGAAGCAGATTTGTATTGGTGAAATGTTCTCTTAAGAGTTGTTGAAATTGTTAAGCTATTAGCTTCCCGTGGGCTGCCAATTCATGACGATAATGAAATATTAGGCTCTGTAAGAAATATATAGTAATTTTTTTGGTTGTATAGAACTGATTTTAAAATTCCATCCCTTTATAGCCGAACATGTAACAACATCTGGAAATAAAGAAAGGGGTATTTTCCCATACTTATCAAGTACACAAGTACACAATCACTGAATGTATTATACAGTTAACAGACCATAGATTGTAAATGCAAAGTATTATTACATAATTGCGGATTCACACAGACGAACTTGCTTTTGTGGTACCTACAGGAACTCCAGTTGAACAATTTTTGACGTTTATCCTAACTGTGTGCATAGAGGTGAAGACGGCGGATGTTATAATGTCCACTGTAGATTGTAAATTATAGGTCTTTATAAGTCTGTAGAGAATAGAGCTACTTCAATGCCAGCAACATGTCTGGGTGCTACAAAAATCTTTAGATTAAAATAAAAAAGTAAATTCTCTGGCCACATACATCCCTTCCAACCGTCCAAGCTTTACAACAAGTAGGCTGTGCAGCTATGGAGAGTAAGAAGCACTTCGCAACATTCTTCCTTTAGAACAACAAATCTATAACTTTTTTAGTTCTTCAACCAAAAGATGGGACACCTTAAAAAGAACTCATTATCTTTAAAAGCTGTCTCGACAACATTATAAACTGACACACACTACCCATGATAGTGATCAGGACGCATAGTATGAAAGAAATGTGAAATTGGAAAAACTTAGAGTCTTGAAATGGTGTATTTCTAGAACAATGTTGTTGTAAAGTCGAGAAGTAAGTGAAAAGCTTCAAGGAGAAAGTACAGACACAGACACAACAAAAGTTATTATTTTATACAGTATCTCAGAAATTTCTATAAACACACTTAGAAACGAAGATCAGTTTTCAAGGCTCCAATACAAAGCAAAATTAATGTATTACACAGACGTCTACAAAACAGACATTACAAGGAAGAGAAAATCAGAAGTTCCTTTTGGTGAAAATAAAGATAAACATTACGAGTTTCTGGGCGACAGTCTTTCGTGCTAAAATTAATTCTCTCAAGCTCAACTTCGTATTCAGATTTCGGATTTCTATTGCAAATCATAAATCAGCTATTAGAAAAGTATGCTTCTAATTTAAATAAGACACCCCCGCGTAGTATGTGCATTTAGCAGCATTTTCAAGAATTAATAAAAGTATTGTCAAAGAAGATTAGAATACCAAACCAAAAACACAATTGGAACCACAAAGATTCCTGCCAATATTGAAATTGTGGGATGTAGGGCCTACTTTTTCCAATACTGCCATCGTTATAAAAGTTTTTCCAAGTACGACACTTACTCATTGCATCGAAGAGCGATCATTTTCAGCTCTTAAGAGAGCGAAAAGCTTTTTGAGATCAACGTTAAAACAAGAATAAATGACGGGCCTTGCACCTTTATTTATTGGGAGCGAGTTTTTATAGTCTTTCTTTTGATGACAGTCTAGAGGTTTGCTAATTCTAAAGCCAAGAAAAGAAATATTTTTAAATAAAAGATTTCAGATAAAATAGATTTTCTTTTTATTTCTTTCCATTGATGTGTGAACATATATAAACGTTATATTACAGTGTATATATGTAATAAATATTTATAAATGAAATAAATGTTTTGTCTAAACAATCAAAATCTTCGTAATTTTTTGATAATGTCCCAAACATGCAAAAAATTGAGGGAAGGCAGCTGAAAAGGTGCCAATAACATTAGTCAGGCACTGATGGTAAAAGTTTACTTCTTTTATTTAGTGTTTCATCACGTTATCTAAAAAATTAATGCAGAACACCAACAAGAAAGATACAAAGTAGCTTTCCAAATGTAAAATGCTTGAAATTTGATCAAATACTTTCGATTATCTTAAGAACATATTATTAGTCATGTCATAGATTCTAGAATACGTAGGATTTTATTTAAGTAATTAAATACAGCAGCTTGCCAGCAAAAGTAGACTCCACACTAGACGCAATTTAAATGCATCTTTTAAAGTTGGGATATCTTTCTGCATATCTAATGCGATCTCGTTTTTATGCCTGAAAATACGCCTGCAGCTCGAATCTCAAACAGCATCTTCTTGTACAGCAAATATTGAACTAGGGTCGCTCCAATCTGCGCTGATCCTCTAATTTTTTGTATGTTTACCATAAACCCAAGCACAATTTAATGAATAACAAAGCGAGCCCTTAACATCGTTTGCAGGCGTCAGCCTGGGGGGATTATTTCGGAAGGAGTCCCTCGGCCGGGAATGATAAAAGAAGTGCCGAAGTAGCACCAGATTGCCTCGATCTGAGTACTTTCTGATATTAGATATTAGCCCCTCGGTCGGGGGTGAGCTCGGTCCTGCAAATAGCGGGCCTCGGTGCGCCGAAGCGTCTGCAATAGCATGTTGTGCGACTGCAGCCTGATGTGACTAAGCTGCAGCCAGGCGCTAGCACGCGAGGATATGGGATATCCTGGCAATAAATTATCCTGCCCAGCTTAGAATGCGATAATACGGGGGACTTGATATTCATTCTAGACTTCATTTGTGCCATTGACACACGCGTTTGTCACGGCCGCGCCGCACTGCACGCAATAAAAGATGCACGACGGATTTTCAGAGATTAAATTCGCTCCCTAGATGCTGCTAGACAATAAGCGGGGGCTCACGGCGACGGAAAATAGGAAATGCATTTATTTAATTATCCAGATGGCTAGGCATCGCTTCTGGTGATATTTCTGAGCAGGGGCAGGAGATTGCTGATCTGCCATATAGGGGCTGCACTGACAGTTACTGCAAACACGTCCCAATTTACTATAAAATATGGCAGTGTCGGATTATTCTAAACAATTTATTTGGATTTCGTTATTGCGCCCAATTATGTATTCTGAAATTTGGGGTTTTCCTAGTGCTCTGATGGTACCCAACTGGTCGCAGAGGCTCCCTCGCACGGCTGCAGCCAGACCATTTGGAAAAGTTATTTATACACGGCGAAATGCTGCGCGACGGCCTCCTTTACGTACAATCTCCAATTTGTACTGCGACTCCCCATAAATCTGAGCATGAAATATGGAGTTGCGCGCCCGGCCAAGTCGCTGAAAACCTTATTTATTCAAAATAGCGCGCGGCGCGAGATTGGCTCCCCAAAAAGCGGCAGTAAAATTGAGTTACAACAGAAAAATATAACCAAGGACCATTATTCCGAGATATATCGTGCCGAAGTTACGTACACCTACTGTCATAAATCTCCGGTAACGAATTTTATTACGTTTGTCGCCGACAATGCTCGAAACAATGGTACACCGAAAGAATATTTGTGAAGGTCCCTCGCGGCCCCTGACCCTGCAATATATTTGACAAATCTTCATCGATATGACTACATAAATTTCTCCTGAATTGCATTCTACGCTGTTTCTGAATTTCCTTTGTACACTTGGCTTCTTACATTTTACCCCCGTCTTCTAATATTCTAAAACTTTCAGAATAAGGTATTGCTTCAATGAGCATTTAAACTTTTAAATGCATTTAAGAAATAAAAAGCTGTGTATATGCAACTGTATTTGTTTTCCTTTACAATCAATTCTGCGCTTCAGAAGCTTAGGGAACCGTTATATTGCGCATAATAATTGTTAATTGCGGCACAACTATGTATTCATGCGATAACTATGAATATTATTACAACCACCGTTGCCGCTGCGAACATTTGACAGCACACACATGTGAGGTAGATTTTTATTAAGCTGTCAAGCTGGATGACAGAAAACGAAGTGTACCAGTCTCACAAAAAAGGAGCTATAGGTTATGAACTACCTTTATTTGTATTCCTTGCTGCAGTATACACTCCCTGGCCACCAGAGTTATGGTTTATTCAAGTTGCATTTGCTTGATACTTGGAAAGATTGGATTTTTGTGGGGAATTATAAATTTCCGTTCGAACGTGCGTGGAAGTACAAAATGGGGTCCTTTGCAGCATCTACAGCTTCAGGTCACACTTAAAATTGCAACGAATTTCAGTTATAAGAAGCTGCCCCTGACACATTTTTCGCAGACATTTACCGTTGAACCTCTGCAGAAGGATAAGCCAGCAATAACCCTTAACAATTTCTAAATTTGCACTTTGAAGCAGCAATAAAATCCATGCCGGCAAATTTCGCTTTCCACACCCCTTTCATAACGGCACTTTATAACATCAATAAACTCGGTACACCTTTGCAGACTCCGCAGATGGATCCTTTCGCCAAGTCCCGCAGCCTGCTTTATGGTACCACTGTAAAATTAAGTGCGCTGTTTATGGTGTAGCGGTCATCGGCGAACCCTTGCCGAATTTCGGCAATCCTTCCGCTACCTAGCGGTGCTACAACGGCCCTACCAGCTTCTCGAAATTTATTCCTCCTGACCGGGCCGGCTCCAGGAGAGCCGACGATTAATTCTGCTTTTTCTACGCAATAAAAGTGACAGGCGAGTCAGCGCTGGGGGGTCCTGGAGCCGCGCCTGGCCAGGCACCCTCCGAGGGAAAAAACGAGTTATTTGTGTATTTACAGTCGACGTCTCCACAATGCACCACGTCTATTTCAAAGAGCAAATTTGTCACACGCCGAAATGATGGATGGCTGGTCTCTTTAGCCACTTACTTAGCAGGCCTCGGTGCTGCACAAATTAGAAATTCCGGGGCCGTCACTGGGGTCGCCCAAATATAGATTCTTCTCGCTCTATTAGTCAAGGCAACGGAACGAGTCTGATTTCCATACAAACAATCAACAACTGTGAAGAAAACTACTATGCAACTTTACGTGCTTACTTGTCACCATTCCAAATCTAGAATAAGCTAAAGCTCTATTTGTGGAAAACTTACATTTAACGCTTACTTAATCTAAGAAAAGTGTCAAGATAATAATTGCTCTAATGAAAGTATAAAGAACTGAAAGAGAATTTATGTCTATCATATCCAAATTTCAATAAAAACTATTTTTGAGAATTACGATACCATATTGTTACTGCACAAAAAAAATTAATTCTGGTCAAATAGATGTGTACCTTCTTCAATATAATCCAATTTAATATCCATCTATAATCAATCAAATAGAAAAATGTTTGATCATCTTTTAACAAATTTTGAATCAACATTATTCCACACATTACTTCCCATAGTGGCTAAGGGAAGTAATGTGTGGAATAATACTTCAAATTGTTATTCAATTTGAATAAACTAGGTTGACGCAATTTAGTAGAAAACCTGTTGTTCTAACAGATTTATTCTCTGAAGAAAATCATGCGCCTCATCTTCATTATCAGCTCAGGTGAAGACCTGGAGGAGGTTGCACAACAGCTCGCCACCTCCACCCAGGAAAGAGAAGATTCGGTAGAACCAGGCGTAGCCTTTTTTAAACAAGACTCATTGCCAAAGTGAAGTCAAGAAACACCGCCACAATGCCTGGCAGAGCAAGGTGGAGCCCTTCGATAAAACTCCCTATGGACAATGATCGTAGTCCTGCGAAATCTTCTACCTAACCATGGGAGAATGGAGTCGGACACACAACTGACGACAAAGTTAAGTTTGCTGAGTGCCTTGAACGTCAGTGTGACCTCGACTACACAGATTCCAACTTTGACCATATAGCTATCGTCGATCGAGTTCTGAGACATTTGAGGCATAAAAAACCCCAAGAACACCTATGACGAATTCCTTAAGCCTTCCTAAGCCTTGAAACCGTGCAAGATCCGACGGAATCCTGAACCGTGCGATACAGGCTTTTCCAAAATATTCAGCCTGCGTAACAATAATAACCAATGCTGTCCTCCGTTTCCGTCACTTTCCGAGCGCTTGGAAGGTGCTCCCCAAACCTGGAAAATCCAAAACCTTTTCCTGGGATCACAAGTCTATCAGGCTATCAGTTCACCTTAAGAAAGCTTGGCCGCAAAGGCCCGAGAACAGCAATCGACACCTAGAACTGTTACTCCAGCTATTCCAGGTATTTAAATATCATGGAAGGCTACACGAAGAAAAAAATCACTAGTGAAGTCTTCCTTAACATAGCCAAGGCCCTCGTCAAGGTATGGCATAATGGGCTCATCTTCAAAATGGCTATCCCACTGCTGATGGTACAATTGATCCGGTCCTGCTTAACCGTTCGACGTTTCGGATCAAGATCGGCGGCATGAGGATATCGATAAGACACCTTCGAGCCGGTATCCCACAAGGCCCCGTTCTGTCCCCGATACTCTTCAACATTTACATCGGGGACATGCTCAAGAACGATAATGGCCCAATACGCAGACGACACGGCGGTATTGACCAGTTCATCTTGACCCTATTTGACGATACGACGACTCCAGGACCATCTGGTCTGGAAGGCCCACGTGGCACGAGCTGAAAATGAGATCGAGGCTGTTCGACAAGCCTTGAGCTTCAAACCCAAGAGCCGGCTGTCTTTCCGGAATAAATTTAGAATCTACAAGACCATTTTGTGCCCTATCATGAGCTACGCGGCACCAGTATGGAACTGTCGTAAAATCCCACGTAGATAAACACCAAGTCACCCAGATTCAGGCTTTCTGTGGTACATAAGGAACGCAGCTTGTACAGAGACTCAAACATGTCTACAATCCAACAGTACATCTCTCAATGCTCATAATAACTTTATTCCAGCATCAAAGGCTACCGAAACCCATCCATCCGTGGCCTGTACAATTATAGTTTACAGAAGTCCCCGGCTTCCAAAGATCCTAATTTCCTGGCAAAGCGGTACGGGGGGTGGTCATAAGGCCAAAAAAATTCCATGAGAGGTCACCAAGGAGGACGGAGGTTAAGGGCTCGTCCCAGGAACCTTCAATTACACCACTTAATTCAATATCAATGTGGATTTACTCTGGACAATTCAGCTCTCAATAATGTAGGCCCAAAGATATTTCAATAAGCTTGCGAATGTAGTGATAACTAAATATTCCAAGGTTTCGGTATTTAACAAATCACATATGAACTCAAAATTTCAAAAAAATTAAAAAAATACAAACAAAATTAAATTCTAAATGACATATACTTAAACAGTACATAGTATATTCGAATAGGACATGCAGCAAAAATAATTTTTGTTCTCTTTGGTCCAGGTGTATTTATGTATTACATCAACTGAAATACCATATATGCCTTTCTGCAACTCCATACCAAAGTGGGTGCACTTTTCCTAATTTTGCCACTTCTGGTAAGATTGGGTCAGTTCCAATTGCAGAGGACAGACCCACGAAGAAATCTGTATTGCGGTGAAATGCAATAAACCGATCAGGGCTCGCATCACGTGCGTGACTTCGTCGTGCCCATTAAGGCCGGGAGGCGGCGCCGCAAATCAAATTTGCAATGTTTCTTTCTAACGGAAGAGGACATAGAATTTTTGCCGCTCCCGGGCTTGAAAGCACTCCAATGTATCGGGCTGCTCATCAGATAAGCTGCTTCTTATATCTCAGGCATTTTATCGGTTTAGATAACCGAGCAGGAATTTCTGCGATTACGAATAAATGGCGCTGCGCGTCTAGCATCGTGTCCCCAGGAAATCGCGATAGGGAGGATAGAAACACGACTCCATGCATTACTATCTGGCCCGGCCGCTCTGAAGTAGGTGTCCGTCAATTTATGTAGCACACTCGTTACTGTGAATTGAACGTGTACAAGGAGTTAGCTCAAAAAAGAGGAAAAGTGCCACTTGAAAGTGAGATAAGAACCATACATCAACGTCCGCGAGGAGTTAACGGTTAATGTGAAGCCCCCACAATGATTAATTATCCTCAAAATATTCCTTGCTCTACGATGCCACATTGTTATTGCACACTCGACCCGTTTATGTCGAATCACAAAAAGCTCGATACCGCCAGCGAGGCCTGCACCTCCTTGGCTGCAACATCGGGGCTATTATCCTGCAACTGTATGCAAATTAAATTTCATCATCCACCATAAAACACGCGAGCGGCTATAAATCCGGCCGCAGTGCAAAATTTTAATTGCATCGTTAATGCTACAATTACTCGCGCCAGGAATTTTAACGGACGTCATTTTTTACGCGCGCCCACTATCTTTGGTGGCACCAGAACGAAAAATAAGTCATAAGTGCACGTCGATAAAATCGGCCGCAAAAAATTGCGGCGCGAAAGGAAACCTGACTAATCGGGCACAGGGCTTCGAGCGCTCAACCAGGAATGTTATGCAATAGATGTCGGGAGTCAATGCCGGCCGAAATGGTCAAGATCTGCTTGACCTGCTCCTTTGTTCGACGCTGTTCGCGGATGAAAACCGGACAACGCAAAAAAGTAATTATTATTCGGCGCGCAATTTGGCTGCGCCTAGAGCGTAAAAGAAAGGGCTCGCGAAGACGAGCTTTGAATTGGACCTCTGTGTAGATAACTTGCACATCTTCCTTCTGAGCCGAGAGCAAACTGGGCGTACATTTGTGGAATTTCAAAATTTTGCAAAACAATGTCAGACATAGTAAATTGCCCCCCTCCCCTTCAACATGTCCGGTACTATTTATTAAGATGGATCAAATCCAAATTCACAAAAGCAAAGCTATTCAAACATCAAACAAATTAGGCCTGTAATCATCGACTTTTGTGCGCTCCATCAAAATTTTCTGAGCTTGACAAATTGACAACCCCGTTAAACCAATAAAAATGTTTAGAGAAGTATTTTTAGTATAATATAGAAAAATAACTTATCCCGTTAGCTGAAAAAATACATGCAGAAGATGAAATTTCCTCTTTAGCACATGTAAAGATGACGAGACTTCTAACCAACACCAAAAAATTTAAGAAGTACGCAGAAAAGTAGTCTTAAAAGCAGAATGCAGACGATTGAAAAAAAAATTTACATTTATGAGATTTTGTGTTTATAGTAAACTAGAGTCATGTAGCAATAACTAAAGATAAATGGAGCATGTCAAAAGGTTCACTGTTGTAGAAAAGCTAGAAATTAAATGAGATGTCAATATGCATCGATAGTGAGTTATTATTGACACGAATAAGTTGCTGACAAGTGCAGGTTCTGGAGCAAACGCGCGCGAACACTTGTCAGCAGCCAATTAGAAAAGGTCTCTGTTGAATTTGCAACACTTTGTTGTGCACTGTCAGTAACGAGGCTGAAAATCGCGCTCTCCTTGTAGCCGGCCGCCTCATGGATCGGACACAATAATTGCGGGCCGGGATCAAGATATCATTGACTCGCGAACAATACAGTCGTTGTGTCATATCCAGTTACCCCCAAAGGTCACCTGTTCGCGAGCGGAGATCGCCAATCTGCAGTTCCCACAAAGCAACAAAGGCCGACTTCGGAAATATGGATTTATTGTACATATCTGTTGTGGGTGGCAAACGTCATGCCCTCGGACGCGAGGGCTCACGATCGCGGGGCCCTCAATTCGTGAGATATCGGCATTAGGCAACGACCCGCGCACGATCACGGTCACTGTAATTTGTTGAACCCGATACCTTGGCTCGATTTAGCCAGGCTGCATGAAAAAATAATTCAGGCCGGCTGGTGCCGTTGCATGCGGCGTGCCCCAACCCGGCTCGGCGTTATCTCGACCGGAACTATCACGTTCGGTTGATGAAAGTACGCCCATGTGAGCTGGTCGGCCCCGCAGCCCTGAATTAGGGATGCCCACACATGACCAGCAGTATCGTGCGTTCTTGGGGCATTACACTCGACTTCAACCCTTTATGACCATGGCTATTTGGCGGACGTTGTTACGATTTAATCTGGTTGAAGAAACAATACACGGGTTGATCTGCGGTTCCTTATAGTGATTTTGTATGAAAAAGTAGGCAAATTCAAAACTCAATACATCCTAAAGGAAAAAACGACATGTCCAACCTTCAATTCTCAATTTATTCCACCGGAACAATATAATATTTTGTACAGTTTGTCCCAAGATATTAGATGTACTAATACTATTAACATGGAAGACAAACCTTTATTTACTATCTTTAAAAATTCCAAAAACTGTTTTCCCACTCAGACATATATAGTGAATGAGACGAAAAAATGCGATTAAGAACTTTTTATATTTCTTTCATCATAGTATTACACCAAAGATAAAGCAAATACTGTACGAAGACATGTCTATTTGTAGTTTGGGAAACAACGTGGAAATTATGAAAGAAATAGTTATGACCTCCAGAGACGACAAATGCCATGTTCATCGAACTTGAGCGGGCCAAAAAACGGGAAGACAATATTCTACCTCAGAGGCACCCTTAACGTCGTTGTCACCACGCAGCAGCCAAGAAAGAGAAAAGTGGTGAGTCAGTGCTATCGTTGCCAGCACTTCGGGCATGCGCAGTGTTGCTGTCGCGCTGCCCCGAAGTGCGTGGAGTACGGTTGCGGTCACCACTTCGGGAACCGTAAAAAACCCCTGGTGGAACCCGCCACCTGTGTCAAATGCCAGGGCCCGCACCCAGCCAGCTGTAATCCCGAAGCCGGCTCTCCGCCAAGCGATGACTACACCAGGTCACAGTTACGCCACAACAATGAGGGGCTATGCCGCAGCGTCCGCTACTTTCGCGTGCGAAGACAACCAGCAGCACTCCTCACACCAACCCAAACATCGGGCCGGGCGACCAATACCGGATGACTCAAAACGTGAACCCCCCCACGTTCCTAGAAGCCATGCAGCGGCAACCGAAAATGCCAGCAACATCTTCTAAATCGTCGCGAACTCATGGCCTGCAGTGAAGACATCAAAGTCACACATGGCATGTTCAGGAAATACTGAAAGGTCACTATTAAGCTTACGCCCCTCTAGGAGCGCCTGAAGGGCTACCAACTTCCAACAGCAGGGCTTCCCAAAGAAGAAAGGTTAGGGGTTTAGACCCATCTACCTTGAATGCCAAGGATACCAAAGTTATGACAAGTTTAAATGGGGTGGAACAGGTTCAAATATGAACAGCAGCCGACAGGACGAGTTTTTGGTGTTACGTGGTCTTAAAATATGGGAATGAAAACAGTTCGCAGTATCATTTTGATAAAAAATGAATAGTGGGGGATGTTGCATTAATTTATACCATCCTGTACGAACAGCTTCAAGCCTGTTGTCCTGTAAGTTTAAAAAATGGAACATAACATAATAACATTGTAATGAAATCTAAAACAAAGTTTTTTCAATCTTTTAGCCGCATAGCAAAACAAGTATATCCAGATCCTTGCGAAAACGTGGAAGAATTGTGGTTTAAAGGCTTGTTTTGAAGATTACAAAAATAAATACCGCGGTAGAAAGTATTCTGAAGAATTATGAAAATTCGTAGTTCCCAATGTATTTAAAGTTTTAGCTAGTAAAATACAAAAAAAATGATATAAACGCAAATTTGTGTTTTCAAGAAGAATAGTTGACAAAATATAATTGTAATTAAAATGATGCAAATAAACAGTAGGGGAAGATATGTAAATAAAAGTGCGAGTGCTCCTAGACGAAACACTGTATGCAGCAGAGGACGAAACTAAACTGTATGAAGATGTACTAAATGAAAAGTGAAGGATAAAAAAATACTGATCAAGAACTTAGAAGTATATAGAAAGATCCAATATGAAAATAAACAAGACTATGAAAAAACAAACTATGAAAATAACAAAAAGACTGCAAAAACACCCGCTATACTTGGAAGATAAAAACTAGATTAAGAACAAAAATTTAAATATTTGGGATCAATAATTACAGAAGATGGAAGAATAGATGAAGAATAAAAAAATGCGTTTCAACAGAATTAAGAAACAAGGGTGTATATTTTCAAGAAAGTTGTTATTTCAATACTTACATCTGGTGCAGAAATGTGGACATTAACTGAACGATAAAGAAATGACTATAGAAATGCTATAATGAGATAGTAAAACCGAAACGGATAAGATCAGAAATGTAACGTACAGAGAAAAACTATAACGAATAAAAAAAAATAGAATGTCAATTAAGATGGGCACATAATAAAGACCAAGTAGAACTTGAATCAAAGACGTGAGATGTGCAGTGGTAAAAAGAGCCATCCTCTAGGAATAAATAAGAGAAGTAATGCAGAGCAGAAATATTTAGAAAGAAGTACGGAAGAAACCAGTCAGTACAGAAAAGTAAATTTCCACAACCGTCTTACACCCCAAAATGTATGTAGGCTAAGGATTATGTATATCTGCGCCTACAATTATTTAGGATTATCTATCGTCAAAATTATGTATTTAAAATCTTATAAACAATTAATCTTAAGACAAAACAAGATAATTTCAAGAACTTAATTATGTCACCTGCCACAGTAAAACATTGCAACTACAACAAAAACCAACGCTCATTGTGGTAATTTTTCATATCCAAGTAATGCCCTTTTGATTCACACTGCCTTCGGCGCCGTACCATAAAAATACAACGCGCCGTCGTGCGGCAATATATTTCTGTAATAACAATTTACCAAACGCCGTACACAGTAAATGAGAAAAAACTAAATTGTTCCGCCTTCCTCGCAAACCTATTTGAACCCATAAAGCAGTTCCGCCCCGGAACAGCCTCAAATACGTTCTCCCGTCACGTGGGCCCGTACTCCCGGCGCCTCAGGTGCCATTAATGTCAGGTTCTGTTTTATAGCGCAAAATGTATTTCTGCCTCACTTTCGAAAATATGAAAACACGATGATAACAGCCCATTTCTCAAAGCGTTTATCTTGGGGCGGCGGCCGCCGCAACGCCGGGATGAAAAAGTTCGACCTCCCTTGTTTATTGCAGCGGTGGAGCATGCCGAGTTACGCCGCGTCCAAAAAATCTGGCCTGCGCCGGGGGTTATCGGTACGCTTGATTATTAATGAAATTCATAGGTGTGGCTGCGTTTCGCTTGGCAGCCGAGCAACGCCGGAGTTCCTGAAGCCAGCCGAAGTTCGGCCAAATATTTCTGCAGAAGTTGCTGCTGTAATCAAGATGCGAATGCCGAACAAGTTTGGCAGGAAGATCCGATAAATTACAGGGTAAACGATAACAAGGGGTGGTAGTTCGGGGCAGCTGAGAGCACAATAGGGCCGTAAATCTCGCTGGAAATTTTGGACGCAATTTCATTCAAACACTTGTTCGGCGGGCGCACGTGACCCAAAAACGCCATTAGGTACGTCTACAAACCGCGGGCACGAATTCGATCAGACAATGCCCGGAATCCAGCGCGGCCGTCCCACCGAGCCATGATAACGAAGTAATAATGGTATCGTGACCTTCGGCCAGCAGCAGGATCGCCGATAGAGTGGCTGCCCGTAAATGCTCTACATACCGTATTCAAGAGTAACGCCGGACATGAAGCATAATCACGGAGCAATGCCGATCGCATTAGCGGGGCCATAAATCGGCCCGAGGTGCATCCGCACTTCCGCCTCGCCGAGAAAAATGGGATCGGGAACAATCCACGAGCGGTTTTCTATCGGAACTCGCCCGAGCTTTCCACACATCCCTCTCTTTAACCGCGGGAGCGCGGTAAAGTGCCCATATTCACGACTGAAACAAATTTCCCCATTCTTCGGGACTGCAGTGCTTGTGACACTAATAGTCTATACTGCGGAAATATACCTTTTCAGGCCGGCCCCGTTTATCACCGCGATGTGATCCTGAATATTTTCGCCCCCGAGGAACTACCTGTTATTATAAAAGCTACATAAATTTCATCGGCGGACTCCTGCAGCGCGTGGGCGCGAACTTAAATGAGTTATGGGGCAGGGTACTTCCTCTGGCCGGGCGCCACCACAGCGATAACAAACGATGCAGCTCTTCATGTGCATCCGTTCCCCAAACGTTCGGCGGGCCAACCTTGAGCGCTAACGACGCCGATCTACAAATTGCCCGACCTGGCAGCGACTCATTTAACATTCCCTCGTTATCAAGAGACACAAAGCAACTTAGTCGCGATCAGAAGTCATTCACGTCAGCCCATTAGCGGAAGCCCGGCGTTTCAGGGGAGATAAATTATAAATACCCGAAAGAAAACAAACAGGAAGACGCTCTTTAAGGACACAATAGCGCGTGCACCTTACAATGAAATATTCGGCGTTCGGGCTACAACTGAGTTAATGGCGCATTCATGCCGGAGCAGTTCCCAATCCATTACAGAAATGTTTCGACCAAGAAGTACTTCAGATGCAAAGAAATTGAAATTGAAGGTCTATATGAAGCAACACGGAAGTGATGAAAGTCTATCATTAATTTTTCCAAATTATATCTTAGTCTTTTTGCTTATACCTTCAAAACGCTTGAATATATCTTGTACTGCAAGATTCCTTTAAGCACTTTTAACAGACCGTTAACCATCTTTTCTAACCTTGCAACCCGCACACATCTGTTTTCAATTCTAAAGTTGAAATGAAGGGTAATTATTTTCTCATTTCTATGAGGTTTGTCCGTTATAATACATATTTTGAATATTTTAAATATTGGAACACTATTATATGAAACCTAAAATTGTCAGTATCATATATAACAATACATAAGTAAAAAAGACACGCCATTACACTTAAACATATTACCAAAGCATATAATACATGATCTTCTTCTTCAAACTGGTCTTTAATGATGCAAGAAAGTTCGACAATTCTTTTCATTGAAACACGGCGGGGTCCCTTGATGCCACACTGATTAACGAAATAGAAAATCAAGAAGCCTATTAGTATTATTGGGAGTTTGAAAGAATTAACAGTAAAGGCGGAAGAACATTTCAGAAATTTGAGGAGAAAATACAAAAAGTGTGTGCATACTTTCAAAAAGCTTCCTGATATATGATATAAAACAATTGAAAGTACGAGCGGTAGAACATTCTAGACGTTTTAAACAAGAAATAAAAAAGAATAATTTCTGAAATGTCAGAAGGGAATTGTGAGAATTAAAGGAAAGCGAAAACCAAAACTGCTAAAGTTTTTGAGAAGAATTGAAGATAAATACAGAAGAACATATCAAGAATGTAACAGGGATATTACAAGAATTTGAAAATAAATGTGTACGACTATTGTTGAATTGCTCGCTACTAAAAAAAACTTTCAGTTGCAAAGATTACAGTGGTTAGCTGACCGTCGCAGAAGTTATAGCAAAAGCAATAACTTCATCTAGTGGTAAGAACTTACTAAACGCAATGAAATTCATAGAAACTTCTGAAAACAGAACGTTGATGGCGTTAATTTTTTGTGCTGAAAAACGCAGGGTTAAAAATCCTGTGTTGTGTGTAACTCCTCCAAAAGTACTGTAACACAATTAGTTTGTAATAAATAAGCTATCATTCCATCAACCGGCTTTTCGATTATCTGACGCCAATTTGGTACCATTTAAGTTGGTTAGGAGAAAAATAGTTCGAAATCCAGTACGTAGCTTTGCTACCTTGAAATTTTAAAAAATTGTAAGATAATCATGTTTATCTCGTGCACCAAAACTTTCTTCCTCTTCTTCAGCTTAGCTACTTTTATATTCTTCAACTTCATTACATATTATATTATTCTCTCTAAGTTAATAGGGAAAATAACTTATGCAAGCCATCAAGATACAATGTTCATATTAGGATCATTGTTTTCTGTTTTGCTCTGTTTGCTCCCAATTTGCTCCAATTTTGGCTATAGAAACGGTTACCGCCCACCTACTACTAGAAGTATTACAAAGAAAAATAACGAATTTAAAAAAAATTAAAACAAAAGAATACTTAATATTGTTTATCAACATAAACATTCGAGGATGCTCGACTTATTAGAAAAAGGGCAATACAGCAAAAAGATATTTTTGTATTCCCACAGACTTAAATAATCAGATATTTATTTAAATTCGTTCCCCAGTTAGAGAACACAAAAAGATAAACAAAAAAAATAAATATAATCCTGACCAGAGGTATGCTTAAGTTATCAGATAAAATCACACAATATAAAATTAAAATCCAAATTGGCTATATAAAATTGTATTAAGCACTGAAAAACACACAATGATTTGACTCACACACAAGGACAGAAAAACTGTGAATTTAATCGACAATCCTCATAATGGTCACTTCATTAAATGTATTTTTTCATGTAAACAATGGGTAAATTCAGGTCAAACGTCAAAATCCATTTCTATACGCGACAGATTCCAGCATGCTGAAAATATTAAGCATCTGGTAGAGCTACAAAGGTCCAATATGCTAAATTTTTTCCAAGCGGTCGTGACGTGACTATAGAATTTGTACTCTGCTCAAGTGAAACACCCACCATAATTTGGCCTTGTAGATAGAAAGCTGTTATTACTACAAGCTTCTCTGCATGTTGCCCAAAGATACGGGCCAAAATCTATGCTACAATTAAACTCTTGCTTCATTCTGATTATAACCCTAATCTTACGCTATTTCACTTATTTCAGTCAATGGTTTATTTTCTTCGTAGCGGGTCGTTTGAAAATATCCTTGAAAATTGGAGTATAAATCATGTGCAAATGCGGCCGAAAGATTCTTTTTGATCAATAAAATTTTCAATTTATATGGGGGGAAATTCATTAGATACCCTATACACTTGTCGTTAATTCATAGGAAAGTATTGAGAAGTAAGAGCAACAATTTTATAGAAAAGAGAAATCAGAAAATCAAAAGAAAATGAATCATAAGAAAATTTTTCATTTAAAATTATCAAGCTATGATAATGTTTCTGCTTGGTTCTTGCTTAGTTTGTAGAAAACCAATTTTTGTTATCAAAATGGCTTCAACGTTAATAAAAATAAATGATACCACTATTCCAAATCCATTAATCGTAATTTTTATTTCAGAGGCTAAATTGATTTATTTTATTGGAAGTTATCAGACGAGGTTTTTCATTGTGACTTCGATTTGCATTGCAATTTAGACGGGTAATTTCTTTTCACCACTGTATCTAAACTGGAACATCGATGCCTGAAACACGACCGCGCATTCGACAGTTTAATCGCAGCACAATGCAACATTAATAGGGCAATTTGCAATCAGCCAAATGAGCTGAAATCGAGATCAGAAATGCTATTGCAGCAGTTGCATGACGTCAACGGTGACGCATCCGTTCCATCAGATCGTCCCCATGCTGTTCAAGCGGCCATGGTCATCCATATTTGCACACGTCCTGTGGGATTCAGCCATTACTGATGATCTACAACCGGCAAGTCATAAAAATCCGCATTTCGTTCGTGATCAGCAGGTAATTGCGTTTTAAATGAAATAAAGTTGGGGAATGCGCCGCGGAGAAAAAGCGAGCCGCCATGGGAGTGGCCAACCAAAGGCTTTGATATTAAATTATGCTAATGCTAATGGAGCATTTGTTATTACTGTCTCTATAGCTGCTAATGGCATCAATGTCCGTTTTGTTTTTAAACGAATTAAACGGTAAATAAAACTAAGAACAATAAAATATTTCGGCGTTCCGCAATTATGCGCGCCGAGTCCGTTAGCCGAAAGCGCCTAATCAAGTCGCGGAGTGGTAGATATTAATAAAAACAAGCGTGTCTATCAAAGCGAAGGATGGGGCTTCGACTGAAATGCCAATAGTACATTATGTAACTGCCGACCTCTTGTCCCTCTAACGCTAACGGTATAAGCCTACGGACGGCGGGCCATGCGCGAAGAGCGAGTGGTGTTAAATGAACTTGTCCCGGAGCGACTTAAATTATAAGGTGCGCCGCAATTACAGGTTTAAACGATTTCCGTCGCTACCGAACCGATTGCGCGGCGATAGGAGAACGACTGTTTCGGGGCGCCCCGACTCGTCTCCAGCAGAACGTTCGAAAAATGCCAAAAAAGTTTGCTCGTCGCCGCGGCCCCGGGCGCGAGACGGAGCCTGTGATGAAGCGCCCTGCTGCATCTGCGAATCCGGCGATTTATGAATTCGCCGGGGATTAAGAACTTCTGAAAAAGGGGAAGAGCTGACAAGGTTGTTTACAATGAAGGTGGTGGACTATTGAAACATCAATAAGGAGGACCGGGGTGTCGAAAGAACTGGGACAGCAATCGATTACTGCTGACAGGCGTCTCCCATTTCTGAGGCAATCAATTTTATCAATCTTTAATTCGCTCAACTACCTCACACTGCTGTTCCCAATAAGATTAAATAGTTCCTGTACTACAGTACAAATTACAAAAGCTTCATATTCAGCGTCGTCGAGGTAATCTGAAATTTTTTTAGGTTGTATTGTGGAAAACGCAAGTTAGCTTCACATAATTGACAAAATGAGCGGAGAATACGACCTCGGAGTTGCCGTAGTCGAATCCCTTCACGTCAGAAAATCGCCGACAGAAATTGTTGCGTAATTTGGCTACAAAAGGTCAAAGTTTATGACCTCGCCAAGGACAGGAAATCTTACCATCAGGAACAGATAGATACCTGCTGACAGGGCAATTAAAACCAAGAAAAGTGATAATTTCGTTCGCGAATTGAAAGCGAAGATCTGTCAGTATCTTGGGCGGAGCATGACTGATCTGGCAAAAGGAATGGGCGTGGCGAGGTCGACGGTCAATCTAGCAATCCAGCACCTGTACTGCAAGTTTTTCGTCCTGAAACACCGCCAACTGTTGACTGAGAGAAACGAAGATGGACAAGACGTTAATGGCCCAAGCACGCCAGCGCTAGGTTTCTAAGATTATTTTCGGACAAGAAGAACTTTATCCAGAACCGAAAGGTGAATCGCCAAAATTAGATCTGTCAAGAGCCCTTTAAGGTGCTTACCGTCATGCATACAAAGTTCTCGCTTCTGTGATGGTACTCAGGCTCGTGAGCAACAAAACCAGATGTCCTGGTGCCCCATTTTTTTGAGGACAAACTGAAGCTGATTCCCGAAAGCTGGATACAGTTGTCAAGCCCTGGATAGGGGGGGATGGCCGATGGATGAATGCGTGTTCCAGCAAGAGTCAGCTCAAACCCAGGCACGGTTATACAACCATTTGTATTACCACTCGACTTGTTGCCACTCTCCAGTCTCAACTACAAACCACTTGTGACTGGTGTGTTCGAGGCAAAGATCCATGAGAGAAATCGTAACACCAAGAACAGCTTAAGGGCATCTATCATTGAACTATCGACACATATGTACAAGGAAGAGGTTTAAGTCCTGGTTTGATAAAGGTCATGGTTGATGATGGAAAGCCATATTAAATATTATTCTCAATATTATTTACTTTAACTGTCCTAAGTGTCATGTACATAAATTTAATTTTTGTTATATTTTAATGTTATTTTCATTGCTTATTCCTCCTTCGAAATTACGTTTTATTACCCAGTTTATGCCGACACATTTAAATAACTAATTATTCTTTCGAAGCTTACCTGATCTAACAGTCCAGCAGACTGCCTGTTCTTTTAATAGTTTTAAGGAAGCGTCTGTCGTAAAAGGATATTGAGTTAATATTTGTGGGATATCGATTACGACGATGATGTTCAAACATCAATAAAACCAACAATGTTATATAAATACAATAAATAAATATAGAAGAAAATAAGACTAGACCTAGTGAAAATATCGTGGTAATTATAAAGCTAGAAAACATCAGCATGACCAAATAGGAAATTGTAAAATGTAGAAATAGTTTAAAAAGAAACGGCTGTTTACGCAAATTATTCGCCCCTAGTTTGTACGTAACACTAATAACGTCAATATATAAATAAGCTTTCATTGGCCAATTTCCTTACACCAGAGTTGTGAACTAAAACAGTGCGAATGCTGAAGAATTTCCCTTGGATATTTAACTCTTTAACCAATAAAAAATAAAATTTGACTTTTACCAATTAGTTAAGGACTTTCAAATTTTTGATATTATTTTAGGTGACTATCCTCAAAATGTACATACCAGCGATGTCGGATAAGTACGAAATAAAGTATGTTGTTACCATGAATATCAGTCTGCTAATTAGAAAATATTCCTGTTGCAATCAAAAACTCGTATATGGTGTAAGTCGTAATTGTAAATAGAATGGATAATTAGTTCACTCTCGCTCCTAGAGCGAAAAATTTCGCGATCAATGCAAAATTGTAGTTGGAAAATTAACGAAAGGTACCATCAACATTTTTGGAGCTAAAAAATCATAAGAACCCACATATACACTTGCACAAGCCGGATTATTTCCTTTGCTTTCACATTATCCTAAAGTAAATAAAACTGTACTTTGGCTTGTTTCTATCCCTAAATGAAGGGATTCATTTTGTTTTATCGCTGAATTGGGTAATTCAGTTTTTTAAATGAAACTATGGAGTTCAATCATTTGACCGAGTCATAAATGTTACACACACACATAGCCATTAACTTTTCGATAATAAATGAAAACAGTAAATAGGTGTCGAGTTAGAAACTCAAAAATCAAAAATATGGAAAGAGCAAACATTAAATGCCGAAGAACTGTTGAAGGACGTCGTATTCTTCTACGAGTCTACGAGTCAAACATCCAGACAACACACAAAAACCATTTTCAGGGTAGATCATATATTAGTAGCATTCAAAAGCATGCAACTTGAACAGACAAATGCTAATAGCCGTGGCCGCTTTATTTTTTAATTTTAGCATGTGTCACCAATAATAATAATGTTGAAATTAGAACCAATTAAGCGCAATTTACAAAAAGTGATTAACACTTGATATAAAGAAAATTGCAGCTGACTCTTATCAAATGCTTGTCGAACCTTATGAACATGCTCTACCAAAAACAACATAAGAAGAGTGGTTTCGATGCTTCAATTGTGTTGATTTTGGCGTGGTAGGCAAAGAACGTTCAGAATGCCCGGGAAAATTCAAAAACGAAGAATTGCAGAAATTACTGGATGAAGATTACTTAAAACAACGTACAGAAGCGTTGAATGTTACTCTATTTACAATTTTCAAACTTTGAAAGCAATGAGAAAGGAAAATGTCTGTCACATGAATTAGCAAAAAAATTATACACGAAATCCTACTTGACAAGCGGAAAAGGGGGTTTTGCATCGTATTTTTGGTGGTGGTAAAAATAAACATACTTCGATAATCTTAACTGCTAGAAGTCAATACTCTATACCAACAATTAATCAATTTGAAATGTCTAGAATACACGAAAGAGGCGTGATACAGTGGTCTTTTAATAAGACAATGCTGGGCCACATGTTGGAACACAAGTCAACTTGTTGAAGCGCTTGGTTGAAATGTTTCACCTCGTCTGTTACATTTAGCGGATATTGCCCCTTCTGTCTACATCCCTACTTCCCAACATAAAGTACACACCCCACAGAGAGTAAATTTAATTTTTAAGAGAGGGGGCATTTAGATAATAAGTGATTGACGATTAATGGCCTTTTACATTTCCTCCGCATGAACAGGCGTTTACTTTTTGAATAAATAAGAATTGTTTGTCGGGTAAAAAATTGGGGACCACTGGCCTACACTACTTGTTTGGATCTATAGCGTATACATGCGAAGCAGCACTTCAACTCATACGAAGATGTCCAAAATTGGATCTCTCAAGTTTTTCTCAGTGGAATCCGTAAATTGCCAAAAAAAAACTGGAAAAGTCAAAGCTAACGACAGCCAATACTTTTTATTTGTTGAATAAAGGCTTATTGTATTGCAAAAGAAACTACAGTTATAAAAGTTGACTATAGGTTTGATTAAATATTGATTATAATTAATTGAGTTGAGTCTCTGGGTGGGGTTGGGATTTTAGTCAATAAACCTTTTGATTGATAAATTCCTTTAGGAGCATTCTGCATATCTTTTAACGTCGCTAGTTACAACTTATCTTGCAAGAGTAACCAGAATAAAATGAGATTTCTCTTCTCTGATGATGATATTTTTGACTTATCACTGTAATTGAGAGACTTCTTTTTATTTCTCCTATTTCTTGTTGTGTTTTGTTACAACGCCACGCACTTGTATTAGTGACAGCCAGTTCACAATTTCATTTTCTTACCTACATGTCTATTCGTATCTTTAAATATTATTCTATTTGCATAAAAATACTGTTTATGAGTATCCAATGTTCATGTAACAGCAGTATTGATAAGTAAGAACTAGATAACTATATGTGGAATCAATGGAATACTCCTTCTCTATTTTTAATTTGAAATCTAATTCATAAAACTGGAAAATTAACTTAAAACATAATGTACCGCCAGATGTGTAAATAAAATTGAGTTTGTTTTGCTATATGCTGATGCAAAGGAGTGCAGTCCGAAAATAGTACAAAGTTATGCCCTTATTAAGAAAGACGGTCCGAACTACAGTACGATCTCTAAAACGTATCGTTACAAAAATGAAGCGCAAATTTCTCTCAAAGGCGGGCGCGATTCTCATCGAATCGATAGGATCGGTTACAACAATTTTCTCACGATATTATCGGCGAATGGTTCTGCATCTGTTTTGTAAACAACAGTGTTCGTAAGTCGTCACTCCCATCTCGGTAATTCAGTCACGTACAGAATTTGTTTTCGTAGCAACAGTGAACTTCAGTGGTAGAGTTGGGGTCATTCTACCAAATTTATTCCAGAAAGAAACAAAATTTAAATGATATCGGCTTTCAATGAGGAACATCGAGAATAAAGTCACGGAGCTTATAATTTTTTCAAATATAAATTTCATTTCTCGTTCTTCATTTGTGCGTTAAATTTGATCAGCATTATCAAAATCTCTAATATCAGTTACGAGATGAATCAAAACTCTGTACAACATTGTGAATTTACAGGTATAAAGTAAGATATTGGGCTCGATTTGGGCAAACAAAGTATTTTTGAGTGCAGTTTACTGATACAGTCCACAGATTAAAATTTTCGCCCTTTCATACTTTCACAACCTGTTGAAATTACAAAAGATACTAATAATTCATTTAGGCATGAACAAGCTACCGAATATTCCGAATAAAATGCAATGGAACGGATCTGCAAAAGCAATTTTGTAGGCCCCGCATGCGAGAACTCGCACTCATCTGAACAAATAGGGAGCATCAAACCCGTCCCAGAAGCTGCGCGGCAGCAACAAATTGAGACAAATTCCCCAACATGGAATCTCCAACAAAAAGAAAAACCGGCTTCGAATTTCATATTTTCAGGAACTTCCTAGAAAACAATCAATCAATGCTGCGAAAAAAGGAGCTGGCTGGCCTCGTCTCGCAGCGACTGCCGCACAGAAATATTAATTTTTTCGGGAAAGCTGGGAAATCCGGCAATTTATTATTTGTCTGATGACGAGGACGAATTGTTTTTATATGATAGTACAATATTAAAGTTATTTCCGTAAAACAAACTTAAAATAGATCTCGTTACGCGGTTGGTATGAGGATAAACACCATCACCATTTAAATCTACTGGTTCGCAAACCCATCCAAATTATCTTTGGCAGGAAATATAGCGTTTTCCAGATTTGCTCCATTTTAATGAGAACCAACGTTTCAGCCCTGATACTACTGGACCAAACAGAAACGGCCGAAACAAACCAAAAAGGCGCCAGAACTCGCAACGTAGTTTCCACCGAAGAAAAATCATTACCGCGCTCAACAGAGGTGAAAATTACGCCGTCTTGAGCTAAGCGCTCGCAGCACTTAAGGCTGGAATTTCAGTTCTGGGGAAACCCGCGCTGCATAAATCCTGCCGGGCGTTCGAGGGCTTCGCCACCACAAAATGGCGGCGGTACTCACCATGAAGCAGTCCGGTCCCTGAAGGCACATCGATTCGCCGTTGGGCCCGTCGTTCGAAAACTGAAAGAACAAATTCAAATATTAATCTCGGAGTTTGCGGATTAAAAACTTCATTAAAGTTTGCACATTGCAATAACGCTGCGCTACTAAATTGTGGTCTGTCACTGGCAGCTCGCTCGGGGCGCACAGTGGGCCAGATCGTATAAGTAGGAGGAAAAAGTGCAAAATTAAAGGTAAAAAAAATATAAGTATTGGTGAATATTTTATGTATTATACATCCTACCAGAGACATGACATGACCTCTAGTATTAGTGTATTCAACAATGAAACAAATGACGGAGGCAAACGTCGCGTCGTAGTCGCATGATTGTTTCACAATAGTCAATCGCTTGTTGCGAAATAACGCGCATCAAAACGTATGTTGTGATTATCTGACTGTTATAAAAGGCTTTTATATTCATAATATTATAAATTCGGCAGTTGAACTAATTGCAACTATTTTTAAGTAACACTCTTGTACTTCGTATAAATTGAATAGATTTTTTGCATTTAGTTGCCAGTTCGTAAAAAATAATTTTTTTTCTGTAGGTCGCGAGCGTGCCATAACTCGGTGAGATATGGTTCTTCATCTAAAAGAATTAGGACTTATGCAGTCGCCTGTAACTAAAAATCGTCACATTTTCATAAAGTATTTAGAGAACAAATTAAAAAGTACAGGAGGGCAAAATTTTTCAAATCTTGCTATCAAAAATATGTATATAATTTCACAATAGTTTTATAGCGTTATTGGATTCAGTGTCACAGAACCTTCAAATTATTAGAAAGCAAATATGCCCAATGGCTAGATGAACAAATTATTTAAGAATCAGACAGTTCTGTAGATAAGACCAATTTAAGTCAAAATCAACGTGCTAAGGTTTCATGGTTAGTAGATCAATTTAGTACAAATCAACTTTCCTTGGTTACTCAATCATCTTTGCACCACCATGGGCAAAGAGCAGCAGCTGCAATTGTTGGTCAGATAGTAGAATCTCTAACTAAAGCAGTTACAATACAGAGAAGGTTGCAATATTCTGAAAATCAGACGAAAGGATTTTCACCAGTTGAAGCTCTGGCACTACTTCTGGATTTAAAATTATCGAAAAATTAATATACAACTCTTTGATTAACGTGCTTAAAAAATGTTTGAATACATTTCCTTCGTACAATTTGATATTAAAAGCTAAGACGGAGTACTTCCCAAAGAAGGAGTCATACACAATAACAGAGACTTCAGCTTCGGTTGACCTACAAGCAATTGCTGATAAAACAATTGAAAGATTAGTTCGAAGCAACAAACAAATTTGTCGATCGCACGCTATAGATGCTGCTTCTTTAGAAATGACATACAATTGGGTTTCGATGGCAGTTGAAGATAGTGTATGTGAATCATATCTTTTTATGTCCTCATTTGTACCTAACGAAATTAGAAGCTTTTCTTTAATTTTGTGGAAAAATCCTTGATCAGGCTCAACTAGGTATTGTCGACCTCTTTGATTTCTATTTCAAAAAGAAAGCTCCGCTTTAATTCAATGTGAAAAGAAATAATTCAGCATCAAATTGATAACCTTCAGCATACTACTATTAAAATTCAACAAATTAGTATCACTAGATTCACCACAATCATTTATTTACGATGGAAGATATGCAATTCATTAACAAATACATCGTGGCAGAATTTTTATCTGTGTAATGCAAAACCATCAGAGATGAACAACCTCAAAATGGTAAAAATAAACCAATAAAAACTGAAACACTTGCATTTGGTTTATCAACTCTTCACGCATGGATAAGGTTTTTCGAATGCCTTATTTACATGTCGTATCGATTGGATATAAAGCAATGGCAAGTCAGGGGTGAAGAGAGCAAACAATTATTAAAGAGGAAAAAACCTGGAAGTGTTTGCGTCAATTACTGGACTTCATGTAACCATAATTAATAAATTTTCAACAATTTTGCAAGTGTTGTCAAGTGGTCCTATCAGAAATATCAAAAATTTAGAAAGTATACTTATGAAACAGTTGAACTTTTTGTTAAGTTGTACCCATGGTACAATCTGCCTGCATTCGTTTATAAAGTTTTGTTGCATGGACATGAAGTAATCTAAAATTTTCTTTCGCCCATTGGAAATTTATCTGAGGAAGCACAGGAAGCTCTTAATAAAAATGTGCGATACTTCCGTGAACACAATATCAGTAAAACGTGTCGATTGGCAACAAATGAAGACTTATTAAATAGATTATTTCTTGCGTCAGACCCTTTTCTAGCTGATTTACGGCGAATTCCTAATTATAAAGAAGATGAATCCTTGTCACAGAAAATTACAGATCTCATACTTCTCCCGGGTGTGGCACAACACGAAGAGGAACGAGATCAAGAAAAACGTATTCCGAATCTAAATGACAAGGAGAATATTTAATTATAATCAGAAAAATACTGTATGAGACAACGATAATTACACAAAGTAAGTTATGAATTTTCTGAACCTGAAATCTATCGTCATATCTTTAAAACTATTAATCGTATCGAATTCATTTTGGTCTTATTCGATTCAGAATGAAAAAATGAATAAAAAGTGATATCGTACTCATTATGAAAATAATTTTATAATTTTTTCCTCCTAAACAGATAATCTGGACCACTGAGGGGCGTCGGGCTCGCGACTGCAGCCGCGTCCCGCCATGACAAAGGATTCGCGCAGAGCGCCGCTAAGCTACTTTTGCATCCCGACGCTTGTTTTGGATTCACAACACGCCCGCCGCAACTGCCGCGCTAATACGAAATTGCTAGGCCGCGGAGTATGTGCAAAACGTACGCCGTTATTTTTACATATCTCGGAACAGCCGCTAACGCAGATTAGTGGAACGGCTGCGTGTAGTTAGTTAAGCTAATTAATTAACAGAACGTCTGTGCACCCCAGCAGCGTTCCATTGTGCTTTTTTCGCTAAGCGACGCCGTTAATGAAACGTACTTTTGTACAGCTCTAAACGTGCAGTGCGCTGTTAAGCATGTAACGTCGATAGAATTTCGTGGTTGCGTTTGTTTGGCAACTCTCCGAATCAAAAGTGATACAAGTCGTGTATCAAATCAGAAATGGGACAATGTTTATTATTAGAACTAGAGTTCATTTGGCAGTAAGTTACTTTGATTTTCATATTTTGCACATTTAGGTATTTGACATGTTATGCACATTTGCATTTGGACGTCAAATATTTTCAATTTATATTGGCAATAGAAAAATGTTCTTAGAACTAGATTCCAACTCATGCTTTAAAAGTGACAATTCCGTCAAGGTATATAAAAGAACTTTCCAGTCGCTAGTGGATGACGGCATGCAAGAATACCATAGGATCGTCGCAGAAGTTTGGAACAGTGTCGTCTAGGAAAGTAAGCTGAAGAATGGTCAAGGTCCTACGCCCTACCCTGTCCCCGCCCGTTCTCGAAAAGCGTGGACTCGTCTACATCGCTCATGAGAAAGCTGAGGCCAACCTGAAGCATTAGTCCGACCTTAACTATAACAACGTCGACATTGACCACCTAGAACCAACAACATATTAAGAGGTCCTTCAGCTCATCCGAGCCACGCAAAGTACCCGGCCCAGGTGGCATTCCGGTGACAAAGGTGATCATCTACGTCACCGCCACCATCAACGTTATCCGCTGTGTCATTTCCCGAGCCTCTGGAAGGTGGCGAACGTCGTCATGCTCCCTAAGCTAGGAAAGTCGGGGACTTTCCCCCAGAACCACGAGTGTACTCTTCCTCGACGTGGTCAGGACCTTCGACAAGGTGTGACAGTCTTGTGTACGGAAGAAAGTTCCCTATTCAACGAGCCCGCGTCCCCCAAATCTCCGTTCTGTTCCCGACGTTACGCAATCGCAATGCCTTAAGCCATGCCAACGACACACTCCATTACATCAGACGACACAGCAATGCTGCCCAACTCCTTGCGAATATACTTCGTGACAAGGCGGTTACAGAAGGATCTTGGACCTGCTGAAAAATTGGTGTGGCAGGTGGAAAATGGGCAACAACCCTGAGAAAAGCATCAAGAAACCAGTTCACCAGCGAGACAACCTAGCGAACTTCAAAAGTTGACCTGGAAAACTCACATCCGTAGGGTGGTCACGAAAGCGAAGGCAGCATAATCAGCACTCCCGAAATAAGTTGATCATTCACAATGCAATCATCAACTGTATCCTGATCTATGTGGCTCCAGCAAAGCCTCATCAATACGTATTTACATGTTCACATTCATAGTAAAATATAAACAAAAATAGTATTTTTGTGTTTCTTTCACGCCTAAGCGACTCAGGGGCGGAAGTCCGACGAACGAATGGCAGTTTCGTCTTCCTTTTTGTTTTTGCGCCCGTAGAAGGTTTGCATAATGGTAATGGCTGGACTGCAAAACCCCACTTTAAGAATCAGGCTTTAAGGTTCATTTTTGCTGCCCCGTGGTTTGTGAGAAAACACGACCTCCATTATGACGCTAAAATTCCCATAATCCTGGAATTTATCTCCCTCATTGCTCAACAATTGTACAACAATATTCAAGACTACAGCAATTCCATCGTCAGTGGTCCTTACAACTGAGAGATAGGTAGAGGCGTCCGTTACAACGTCTGAAGATTTTGATTTATTCGTGAAACGTCACGGGGTGACACAGACGCCGCTATACAGTCATCCAATATGCACACCAGATCAGACCAAGACAACTGAGAAATCTCAAACCTTGCCAGTGAAGTCGACGTCAACGGCAACTTTATGGATGGCCTTTAATTATATCTTATTCCTTCCAAATATAATTATTATAATAATGGTGGCGTGGGGGCATGGTCTTTCGAAATGAGAGGTTAAAATTCTTATATGACCATCTCTGATAAGGGAAGAGAGAGAAAGTAAAACTTCTCCGGCCACTAGTTCTTAGTATCCGGGCACGTTTCAATATATTATCCTTTATATTAATAAAATTGTTTTTTTTAATAATGGACTAATTAGATTCCATCCAAATTCAAAGATCAACCACATTACCCCTTGTTTGAAGTGAACAGCAGATACCCAATTATTTTTGTGATTGAGTAAGTCAGCCATCAAGCATCTGAGGCCAGGATTAAACCCGAGTCCTTCCGCACGCAGCCAAGAACCTCAACCGCTTGACCACACGGACACTAAAATGCAATTAACATCTTTGAAGACGTCAGTTTACAATAATTTTCTCGAACACTTTTATTAAATGTTGTATTAAATAGACTGAAGGAATATGGTCGAATTAGAAAATACCCCCAACCCCCAACATTTGCACGTAAGCTCAAAAGGAATTACGTAAAACATTTTTAAGAAAATATCATCAAAGTGAATACAAAAAATCATGGACATCGTCTTTCCTATTGCTCCTTTCAATATCATAATTTCTTTGTGTCATTTACTTTGAAATGTTAATAACAGACAATTAATATTACCAAAATATTTATTTTACGGCTAATTGTGGGGGCTTTGTGAGAGAAGGAATTTGCCATTTATATGGAGAAAGGTTTTCCTTCCTTCTATTGCGTTGAGAGCAGTTCACATAGTGGTTTTAAAAAAGAAAATTCTGTTGTTACTAGAATTTCAAGACCAGGGTTTCTTGATTTCGAATTGCAGTATCCACATTTTTAAGTAGAAAGGAAATGGAGGAAATGGAAGGAAATTATAATTTTCTGCGGTTTGCCTGGATTTCCCTCACAAATATAGCAGAGCGTGTAGTTTTACCCACACGCTTAAAGACGGTGGCTCTATAGTAGTGACACACATTTTACATCTTCTGTGTTATTCGATTACTTTAAGGTTAATAATATATATGTTTGTGAAACTATCCGACCTAAAAGTAAAGGGTGGTGCGCCTTCCTAAGCTTGAAAACAAAAAGAATTAAGAAATAGTTTTATTTATCTTTTTCAAAACATCGTATAGCCAAGAAATGCAGAAGCGCCTGTGATATAACAATAAGTGATGCTGATAAAACAGATATGCTGGCATAGACTTATATAAATACATTTGTGATTTCTAAAAAATCCACCATAAAATTTCATTAAGGTTTCTCAGAATCTTACAATACTGGAAAGCACTTTTCTGAAAAAGAGATTGTTCCACCTACTCTAAATATACTAAATAAAGTAATACGAGTTATTTTGTGTCCAAAGATGGCCGAATCCAGATGTCCATTGGCCTATACTCATGAATTGAGAGAATTTGAGAAAAAAAATTATTATTATCATTGATGAAAGGAATTTGAGTAATTTTGAACTTTTTATTGGTGCTTATAAGTGAATTATCTAAAGCATTATTTCGTATTCACTCTAATATATTATGTGTACAAATAAGTTTCCGTCGTTTTTTTTTATAAACAATTAAGAATTTATTGTAAAAAAAAGGTACAAATAATGTCATTCAAAATATTGCCCATCGCTTTCTACTACTTTTGACCATCTTTCGGGCAGCAAGTGGATACCCCGTCTAAAAAATTGCTCGTCTTTTGAGGCGATCCACGAATCGACCCATTTCTTCAATTCCTCGTAAGAAGTGAAGTGCTGCTCAGCCAGACCATGAGTCATCGACCGGAATAGGTGGTAATCTGAAGGAGCAATGTCTGGTGAATACGGCGGGTGGGGTAGGACGTCCCAATTCAGTCCTTCCAACGTTTCCTTTACAATTTTTGCAACGTGTGGCCGAGCGTTGTCATGCTGAAAAATGACTTTATCATGCCTTTTGGCATATTGTGGACGTTTAATCTTCAATGCTCGGCTCAATTGCATCAGTTGTTGTTGGTGACGTTCCCCGGTGACGGTTTGATTAGGTTGGAGTAGTTCGTAATAGATTTTTCCAAGCTGATCCCACCAAATGCACAGCATTAACTTCTTGCCATGAATGTTTGGCTTGGCCATCGAAGTACCCCATGACTTCCTACGCTTTGGGTTGTCGTAGTGGATCCATTTTTCGTTTCCCGTCACGATTCGATGCAGAAATCTTTTGCGATTTTGCCTTTTGAGCAATTGTTCGCAAGCGAATAAGCAACGCTCGACGTCTCTTGGCTTCAGTTTGTAAGGAACCCAATTTCCTTGCTTTTGAACCATACCCAGGGCCTTGAGACGTTGTGAAATAGCTTGCTGAGTCACTCCTAACTCTTGTGCAAGTTCTTCTTGCGTTTGGCACGGATCTTCCTCCAGTAAAGCTTCCAATTCTGTGTCATCATACACTTTGGGCCTTCCACTACGTGTTTTGTCCTCCACGTCAAAATCACCACTTTTAAATTTCTGCAACCACTCCCGACAACTTCTCTCACTCAAATTAACATTACCGTATGCTTCTACGAGTAGCTTATGCGCCTCAACTCCAGATTTCTTTAAATTAAAGAAGTAAATTAGCAATTCCCGCAAATGACGCTTATTTGGCTCAAAACTTGACATCTTAACACGATGAAAACTAAGTGATGCTAGCAAAAAGTCAGAGGTATTAAAAGGTTATACTGTTGCCAGATGTCAACATACACTATACGACTTTTTACAGCTCACAATTTCGATGTTATCTTATCGGTGGCGACATCTTTCGAAAACGGCGGAAACTTATTTATACACCCATTACTAAAAGCTATTTAATTGTACAAAAAATTAATTAAATTAATGCTTCTCATTATCATATGCTTCGGAGATTGAGCCCGACAGTTTTTTAAAGCTCCATTTATCACCTGGGCATCGGTTCAACATTCCATTTCCCATATGATTTACAGTTTCCGATTGTTTTTGCTATTGCCATCGTGCAGTTAGAATATTCGAAAAAGAAACGTTAATTTTACTTTGGTAAATACTGGAAGTATTTTGATGCATCTATCTATAAGGATCTCGCATTTGCATGCTCATAAAATGCACGGGCTCGAGCAGCGTTTGTAATGCACGTTAATGTAATTTATTACTCAATTAAGCTCACTTGCGGCAGCGTTTCGCAGCAGCCACTTCAAAAGTCCGATTTATTCCCAGAGAATTCAATGGGTCAATAGTGCGGCGAGCAGCAGAACAATCCCCGATCCGGGGAGCAAAGTCAATTCAAGTTCAGAACTGTTTTATCCAGCGCAACTGTACATAAGCTAAGCCAACGTATAAGATGAAAGAACAACCTGGATTATACAGATACCAATCTAAATGGGATGTAATACGTTAGGCTAAATCGTGATTGCGCCTAGAATTTGGAATCCCTGCTCTAAGCTGGCTTACAAAGGCTTAGAAAGCCAGGATTGTTTTGCTCACGTAACACGGAGCGCATAATGCCGAACAAACAAGACGGTATTTCGAGGCATTTTAAAAATTCTCCAATAAAAGGCGGAATCCGCCGAGTCGTGCACACTCCTTGTTCGGCGGCCGGGACGCGCTTCCCGAGAGGTTTGGGCACAATGAGCGTCGCCGGGAACTTATTTCGCGACAGCGGAGTTAATTACGGAATTCTCCAAACGGCGAAGAGCTAACGATCCAGATATCGCCTTTCCAATTTGAATTCGAAAGTTCAACGTTCCTAAGGTTACATCTGTTATTGGTTTGCGTCCTGCGCTCTTCGGGCCGTAAAGTTGCCGGCGCTGACATAAATATTATTCAAATGAGCAAATAAATTATTCAATTACATACATAGCAGATATATCAGCGCATACTTGAACTCCACTACAATGCTAGATAATCAAAGTGAATAAATTTCATTAGTGCATAGCTTCCATATGCAGGCCCTTCGGAATCCAGAAACATTCTCGGAGCGTGATACACATTTTTGCGTCGCCCGCACAATTACACGTTGGCTGCACAAAGGAAATTAACGGCGCAAGGCTAAACCAATTAAAAACACGACAATCCCGGCGCGATACCTGCTTCCCACAGGCCCACGACAATGACGCTGCTGCTGACCGCAGATATCATAGAGGCATATTGCTGGCTACGCCTGACGCAATAAACGGGCCTAATGCGACCGCGAGCGCGAGTCCGTCTCTGTCTGGCCGAACGGGCGGCACTTGGCGTGATGGCAATCCACGCCGGTACAGCGGGCACTTGCAATGATTATACAAGGAACATGTTTAATTATAAAGTGCACTGGAATCGTGACTTTTGAGGTCAAATTTGACTGCGAATTTACGATTACCTCACGCCTCCGCTGTTTTGTGCGCAGACTCGACAAAAACTTACACATACACCATGACGGGCCGAACATGAAACAATGAGTTTTTTCAGCTACACGAGATTGCCGTTTTTATCTGATAGCGCCTCGACATTGCCCGAACCTTCGATTTTTTCAGCCTGACATTAAATGCAATCTAGTATGAACGTTCTTGGGATCCGAACGTGGAGCAAACGATTCGCAACTAACAGGTATTGCTGTTCGCCAGTTTTCTTTAATGGCATTCTGCTATCCGCAGACAAGCCGTTTAACGCGCTGCTTTAACCGGGCAATTTATCACACTCGGCTTTGAAAACGGAATAACCACCTGTTTTTGAAACTCCGTCCTTGGACTAACCTAGAAAGCTGACCACCGTATCAGGAATTTTATTAATTCGTTACTTTGCAGCAACACGCGTAACGGATCCTCCTCCAAAAATTTTACTTCAGAAATTGTACTGGTCCAGATGGGCCAGGAAAACATTTTAATTCTCCTCCTAATCGCCGAAACAGCTTTATCAAACGCATCGGGATGCTAATTAAATGTTGTGTCGTTACTCCAGCCAGAATTTCATCAAATCAAAAAAATCTAATCTACCAGCCCACGCTCATGGAGCTCGGCAAACCATTAAATAAATAAGCTTATAACTGACGCGTAATCAAATGGATCTCGAGCCATCAAGTTAATCTTTTTATTTTAATTATCATAATGCGTGCTTTATCCCGATCTTCCTCGGCAGCGTTACGCGTAATATATTCGTTGGATTAGCCGAAACAATGCAATTTCTTTAAGTGGTTTGCACGGTCATTATAAAATCTTTGGGATAATTAAGGAAGACCTTTTTAATACAGCACTAGAGCTCGAGCTATGGGTTAGCTCTGTAGGAACCTAGCCGATTACACTACGCACAACTTACACGTAGAGCTAGTGCGCGCTGGTCTCGAGCTACGAACTATGCGTGGACCGAATAGGCACCAACAACATTAGGGAGCAAGTAACTAAGTAAAGCGTTGAAAAATCATTTGCAGATTACGATAAGCCTTGAAAGTTACAGGTGTAATCTAAGAGCTGACTATATAGGAAAGTTACATCATTCATAGATTATAACAATGTTTATTGTTTATCCACCAACCATCAAACAAAACCAGTATCATAATTACGGTACATCAAAATTATAAAAAAAATAATGATAAACAATTGGCTATGTTTGAATGTAACTTTAATGATTTATTTCTGCTTATATTATTATATAACATCACGCATAGCATATTTAAGCTGAATGTAATAAAATACCCGATATAGCAGCTTTAATCCTAAAACATACGCTGCAATGAATCCTCCTTGAAGAGGATAATAACGGAAAATAATCTGGAAGGAAAAGACTAAAATGTCTATGCTTTTAACAACGCTAAATTAAGACAGAAAAAGAAGAATGAAAAAAGACACATAATTGAAGCAGATGGAAGAGCATATGTAAATAAACTAACCCTATTAAGCCTAGAATCTTAAAGTAATGGGATAAGAAGTATAGTAATAAATTACAGATGCAGAAATTTCTCCCATGTTTAAGGAATGACATACATTATTTTTCATTCAATTTGCGTCTTAAAGTACCTCAATCCGTTGATGTTGGTAGTAGCAATTCCAAATTTCATTACTATATGGCACTACTTACCACGAGACTTTCATATGTATATGTAGTTCTTTACCTTTTCAATACTAACAGTCAAAAATGGTATTAAGAACTAATCTCTTTCTTCTACGTTTTGTTAATTGGATTTACATGGCTTTTCCTATCTTTCATAAGCTCGTTAGCAATGTCTAGAACTTCGCTATCTTTGAGCTGGAATCTAGCGTGCATTCTTCCATCTCTATGTAACCAAAAAGTCCAGTAGCAGCTTTAAAATTGTCGACCATAAAATTAGTCTTTTAGATAACCCGCGTCACAAGTTAAAGTATAATTTGAAAGTATATTACAGATTAAAAATGCAAGACGAATTGGTGTGGCGGCCTTTTCGCCCTTGAACCGCTTTATATCGCGGCGGCATGCGAGCCTTTGATATCAGCTACGTTTTGCCGTCGCACACAAAACGGCATATGGGCTTTTGCTAAGCCGACAAGTCTGCATACGCCGTCGGCGGCACCTTTTGATATGAAAGGTGCTGTCGAATGAAAATTGCCCGCAAAGACCTACCGCCTAGCCAGGCGCGAAGCCCGGCAACATTCACGCCCCGCAGCGCGGCCAGTTCGGTCGTGTCTCAACCCGCATACATTCACGCACCGCAGCTCGGCCAATTCGGTCGTGTCTCAACCCGCATACATTCACGCATCGCAGCTCGGCCAATTTGGTCGTGTCTCAACACCCCGCATACACTCGCCATCCGCAGCGCGACCAGTTCGGTCGTGTCTTCACCCCGCAAGAAACATTCGCTACCCGCAGATACCCGATCCGCAGCGCAGAGGTGGCCACCTTGGAATCGCCGACGAAGCCGAAGCCGATTCAGGTGAGCGATTTGGCAATATTCGTTGGTTGATATCGGTAGCCGCCCCCATCCGCTTACGCGACGGCCGTTTAAGGGACGACTTGGGCCTTCTCGGTTGACGTTCCAAACGGGCCGTACTACGTTTCCACACCGCACCACGAGAGCGGCTATTTACACGCCTGCCTCTCCACGAATATTTTTAGCTTCTTATTGTTCCGCGTTGACTAACTCGTCTCTCAGACCCTGTATATTATTCTGGTAATTTACCTTAGACTGTTCCATCTTGAATTATAGAATATTATAACATCTTATACATTCCTCAAAACAATGAATTGTGGCAACAGATCTTTAGACATTTGCTCAACTCTAATTGCCTAGTTTTACTGACAATGAGAATACGGACCCTTCAGGTCACCGGTTTTGCAGAAATTTTGCAGAAACAAAGTACCGGTATAGAAATATCAAATGCCGTTCCGAGACGATGAACCTCTCAAGTGTTTTCGAGAAATTGCGAATCAAAGTTATGCATGCCGCATTAAGGCATTTAGCAGTTAGTCCCGGTAACCGAGCTACGAACGGAATTTCAATAAAATCGGTGACCAGAAGGGCCCGTCGTACTTTCCTTGTGAGATCTAGAAAATTCAAGAGAACTCATGTGATACAACCTGTTGCAATAATCACGTTAGGTACTTTGGAGTAAAGATTGACGATCAGATATTGTGAAAGAGTCACATACGGGCTGTTTGCTACAAGGGAAAACGAGTTTCCCACCGAATTGGGGCGGTGACACGTATATTCGAGGGAGTAATACAGCCGGCTATGCTGTACGGGAGGAAAGTTGCAAAGTCAAAGAGAGTAAGTACTTGCTTAGCGTACAGAGAATACTCACGCACCGTAGCCACCGAAGCAGCGTTAGTATTTCATTTTGCAGGAGGCAGCAGACCGGAGACGGCTAACAACCTGGTCGGAGTAACAACTTTGAAGGAAACGGAGTAGAGGTTGCGGCCAGGCTAGATGGCGTCCCATTCAGCGAAGATAAGTAACTGTGCTGTTACGGAGACAGATCGTGGGAGAGCGGGAGCTGTATTTGTGGTCATGCGAGGAGAAGAGATCTACCACAGACAAACCAAGCGCGCAGGTTAGAGCACAATTTTCCAAGATGAGTCATCAGAAAGTGCCTTAAGACAGACACAGACACAGAATAGTTATCTCAAGATGTCCTGTGATATTTGACAGTAAGACAGTGCTGCTTGCTCTCAGAAGCATGAAGACGTCGACACATTTGCAAGTCGAGATTTGAAGCCTTAAAAAGACGCTGACCAAGGCGCACGTCGAAATTCTGAGTAACGAACGTGCGGATCAAGTGGTCAAAGGAGTCAGTAGGGTTCGTAAAGATACGATTACTAACAAAGACGAGAGCAAAACGAGAGCAAAGTACTATAAACTGGCACACTGTTCAGCATAACTTTGGACATGGCAACATCCGGTCTTATTTCGTAAGAGTCCAAAAGCTGACGGAAGACCAGTTGAGAATGCATGGGAGGAGATTAGGACCAGAGCGAAGAGGGTCAGTCCTTGCCATGAGCAGGTGGAGATGACAGTATAAGAAATTACGTGTAGTTTGTAAGGGTACGTAGGGGTTGGCCAAATTAGTACCGGTGCGAGATGCAAACTTTAGAAAGAACAAAACAGGGACTACGACGTAAATTACTGTAGATTTAATCTGTTTCTTTGCGTAGGACTGTAAGAGGTAGACTCGGAGCCATCAGCAATTTTAAGTTGCCTGCCTGACTCAGTTTTCTGCACTAAGGCGAATACCGGGGTAGAAAAATTGGGACCATGGTAGAATTGTAAGAAGCTGAGAATTGTGGAAAATAGATTTAGAGAGTAAAGAACGATTATTGTATTTGCAGAAGTGCTAGTGTGGTGATGTAAGGCGAAGCACCGACTAATAGAATTTAAGAAATTCAACTACAGTGCTCAATGTACATATTCCTTTATATATAGCAGCTTTATGAGAACAGTAACGTCCAGTCAAAGCTGTTGCTCAAGATTATGTTAAATCTGGTAACGCTAGTCGGGGATCGAACCTGGGAGGGCCGTTTCAAAAACCGCGCTTTAACCTCTAAGCTACCCCGCCGACATATATTCCTTTAATAATTCTATGTGTGGTACAATCATATCCTATGAAGAACGACTCAGACCAGATATTTTTTGCGTCTTTATCCTGTTTTATATACTTATATAGTTTTTAAATGTCTGAAGAACTTAATCAGATTAGGATTCTTTAAATAGGATCACATAATTACAAAAAGACTATTTTCTTTATACAGAGTTGTGTTTTATAAAAATCTATGACTTACAGGTATGTTTAAAAGTTATCAAAAACCATAACCAGAAGCAATGATAATCCTAAAATTCACCTGATACAGCATTATGGAAAAGTAAATCTACATCCTTCACATAGTGTGACAACTGGATACAAAACCACATCTTACTTTCGGCATTCATCGGTTCAGAATTACTAATATTGAAAATGGCGCTTTAAAGGTGGTTCTCTAACTCACTACTGGAGATTCAGCGCCGCAGCAGAAGCACTAATTACAAATTCAAGAACACGTGTTGTTGCTTGTCGCACGGCGGCCAAGAACCGGAATAATCCAAGAACTAATTCTTGATCCCCCGAGCAGATCTGATTTAGTGACGCTCATTAGGGGCGAAGAGCACCTCTCACAACAGCGCATCGATCCTGTCCGCTGAAAATCGCTGCCGATGGTAAGTGGCGATGGAATTCAATTATTAAGCTGCAACAGATTCGTTTCGAGCGTGAAGTGCAATCGGAGCGGCCGAGTTGGCTACAGCATTTCGATAACCCTTTTCGCATTACGCGATTTGATCTTCCATCAACTTGACGCCACGAGCCGAAGCGATCAATTAAGTGAAGCATCCTTCGAAACAAATGAATCTTATTTTGCTTGCAGCTAGCGCAATTACGGCTTAATTGCAGGGAATAAGAATAATCTATTCGGGGGTTGCGCTGATAGTCCTTTCAACCTGATCTGTAGGTTAGTTTTAATCCGGTACAATAATCAGGGGTCGCAAATGCAGCATTCGTTTGCCAATCAGCGTATTTACGTGGCAGAACACTGAACCTACCGGAGCCTAAAACGTTCGCGTTAATGAAGGCTAGCAGTTAATTAACAACAGGCTTAAAAATAAACTGAGAACACTTTTAATTAAGAGGTAAGAGGCATTCGTTCGTGCTGCTTCGAGTATCTACGATTTTTATTACCATTGCAAAGTGCAAACGTTGAAATCTACTACTGGCTATCTTTACATTTAGAGATAATTCAGTAATGAGTTCATAATTAATTTTTCTTGTTCTTTCACGTTTTAGCTATGACAAGCGTCCACTAATTCATTTAACGAACAGAAGCAAACCCTGCATTAAAAATGCACGGCGAGCTGAAAACAAGCCGTTTATTAAACTTGCGCAGTTTGCGCGAGCACCAGACAGCCGCCAGAGGATTAAACGTACCCCGTTGCGTTATTAGTTAACACGAGAAAATTAGCGTACACGCGTACGCCCATTCAGCGCCATAATGCACGTCGGTTTGCCTTTGTGCATCTCCTGGCAGAGCGGAATTGGGTACAAAACGCGAAAATAAAAATGTCGCGCTGCGAATGCCTTTTCCGGAAATGAAAGTGGTTTTCCGTGCATCTCGCGGGGAATGCGCGGTAGCGAGCTCCCGCTCGCGAAATTAGAAACACCGAGCGTTTTAGAACAAAATTAAAATGGATCACCACTACCGAAGTTTCCCGTCTTTTAAAAAGTTACGGCATTCGTTATTTGTTTCAAGAATAATTGAGCAAAACTTATATGACTTCCAAAGACAGCCGGAATTGCCTTTTGCTCCCAACAAAGCCCGGCGACTTTTATTACTCATTTTTTCGGTGCACAAGTTTCTTGAATAATTCCGTAAGTAGGGCGCAATTATTAAATATTTTGAACATCCCTGTTCTCGGCGTTGCGTACTAATTAAGCTTCAGCAATCAGTCGGTGATAAGAAATCCAAAAGCAGCGCCACGAATTTGCACTTCGGCATTCAAGCCGACTAACAGCCTTATGAATAAGCCACCAAATATTTCATATAATATTAATGGTGATTATTCAGAACACGCGGATGAATGAGTGGCAGGTGTGCCGCGAACGTAGCAATAAATTTTTGATAAGCCGTGGCAGTTATCGCTTATTCAGCCAGAAACTATAAAATTTAAACGGAGCTTAGGATGAAGCGACGGCGCAACTATTTATTGCGCATAAACTAATAGTCTCGAGAAATTACGTGAAAATAAAGTTCCAGGGGGAAAATGCGGTTTAGTTTACACTTCATTTAAGGTGGCAAAAAATCACGAAATATTTTGCTGAACAGACCAAGAAAGTATAAAATTAAATTAGGCCCGTATTGAGGTTTGATTGTTGATATATCTTTCTCTGTCTTGGGGAACATTTTTTGTGGTTCTGTTGAAAGAGAACAAAAGTACTGTTTACCTTTAACTTTGAAATATTTTAGTGCAGACCTCTACAATATCTCAGATATTTTTAAGTCTACGTTTGAAAGCTAAATATAATTCTTACATAGAATAATTAACAATGATGAAAATGATGCCTTGTTCTGATTTTTCTTAACCTCAAGCTAAAAACTTGAATTTCTTCGCTTATACAAATATGAAAAGCTATACTATATATTTTTGTACCGCATAGTCGTTGCATGTTTCAAAAAGTCAAACAGAAAAATTGCAACACTGCAAGAACTGTTACTAAATTGTAGGTAATTGTAGCACTGCTGTAGAAATTTAACGCTCAACAGTCTTCGAATGGCAGAGAAAAAGTAGAGAAAATTATTTATTGTGTAGACGAGACTCAAAAAAATGTAATAGATTTGTGCAGAAACTCCAAAAAACTAGAGATTAGAAATATTATGAAGGAAATTATCTAGGAATTGCTAGCCTCGCTATTCCCTCTCAATATCCATTTGAATCGAATATAGAAATTCCTCAATGTAGCCAATACCTTGTTTGATTCGTAAAATGCATACCAAGAGAAATTTTACGAATAAAACTGAAGAAACAAATTCCGTTCCCTTTACAATGCCAAAGCTCCTAAGATACTTGGAAATACATCCGATTTTGCTTGTTTGGTTTAAATAATACCTTAAAGTTGTCATTTATTGTTTTTTACACAGAAATACAATCCAATAGCTCTAAAAAGTTTTGTAAAAGATCATAAGAACTATTAACATTATCAAAATAATTTCTTTGGACCATCGCATATAAATAATTGCTAAGAAGTGGAAGAATAATGTAATATTTTTCTACCATCTAAGCGTACTGACTTTTAAGAGGGCAATTGTTAAGGCGCTTGTTTTAATCAAGGGTAGAATTGACGTTTAGAATTTAATTTGGCCAACATTGGTTTTGCAGCCATCTTTATCCAGTTTATAGTAGCTTGATGGCCGCCTCGTCGCCTACACAATAACATCAGCACTGCTCAGCGAAAGGCTTAGGTTTGACAATGGTAATATAAAGGGTGTCCCAGAATTAACGCAAGATTTAAATTTGCCGCCATTTATGCAGTAAAGTGTTGACAACCCTAAAACAAAAACAAATCGACAGCTGACAGTTTAGGATTAGTAAAAATGGAGCGTTACACGATAGAACAACGTGTCTTCATTATTGAACAATGTTTCAAAAAATAATGAAAGCTTGGCGGCCACCGTTAGAAAATTTCATACAAAATATGGTCGTCCAAAAGTCAACATCGAAGCAGTGCGTGAGAGTGTCGGTGACAATCCAGGAACCTCAATTCGGCGTCGTGGACAAGAATTGCAAATTTCAAGAAGCTCTCTACAGCATATACTCACTAAAGATCTGTGTCTCAATGCTTACAAAATTCAATTAACACAACAACTGAAGCCTAATGACCATGCACAGCGAAGAGAGTTTGTTGAATGGATGATTGAGCATCAACAAATGGATGCTGATTTTCCGAGCAAAATCATCCTAAGCGACGAAGCACATTTTCACCTTGATGGGTTTGTTAATCGCCAAAATTGCCGCTTTTGGGGTTCTGAGAACCCACATGTGATTGTCGAAAAACAAATGCATCTACAACGTGTCACTGTTTGGTGTGGATTTTGGGCTGGAGGCATAATTGGACCATACTTTTTTGAAAATGAGGCTGGTCAAGCAGTGACTTACTGGTGCTCGATATCGCGACATGATAACACAGTTCTTTTTGCCGTTGGATGATATTGATGTGGCCAATATGTGATTTCAACAAGACGGTGCCACATGCCATACAGCCCGTGAAACACTTCAATTACTGCATGAGATTTCCAGGTCGTGTACTCTCTCGTTTCGGTGATCAGAATTGGCCCCCTAGATCGTATGATTTAACACCATTAGATTTCTTTTTATGGGGTTATTTAAAATCACAGGTCTATGTTAACAGGCCCACAACCACGCGTGCATTAAAGGAGGAGATTCAACGTTGCATCAACGAAATTCTGCCACATTTATGCAGAATGGTTATGGAAAATTTCGACAAACGAGTTCGTATGTGTATGCAAAGCCGTGGAGGCCATTTGCCCGATGTGTTATTCCATAAATAACCCTATCCTATGTACTTTATGATTCAATAAAAAAATTACAATCAAAAGACTAAAAACTGTGTTTTCTATTTAATTCAAATCTTACGTTAATTTTGGGATACCTTTTAGATGCTTGCGTTCTCTCTGTAAAAGAGGCTGTTACGATCTTAACCAATATTTACATACAATTTAATGCTCTCGTTACAGAGGTCGTGATTACGTAATCCAATCCTTTATACTTATGCTAGTCATCAAAGTAAAAAGATCACTGCGTAAGTTGGCATACCCAGTGTTTCTCTCGAATCATCCATTTAACTACGTAAAATTGTCTCCTTTTCTGTAATGAGGACGGGGTTGGCGAAAAAGTGGGTAGCGGGCACCTTTACCAATTCGTTGAAAAAATGGCTGATGTTGATAGAGTAGCTCGAGTGGTGATAATTTGCACACTGAACATTACAATACAATTACAAAATGAGCATGCCTACCCAATATTTCTCTTGTGATGTTGATACACATTGATAAAAGCCCTGCATTATATCTCCGTAACATAAGGGCTGTTCAACGCATTTTACATACAAAAATTTCTTACATCTCTCAGCTAAAATCTTTGTTGATTCAAGTCATCGCTAAAAATTACAAATAGTCCTCATATCACCGTTTACGGGAAGTTTTTCAAGGGTACTGATTCCATTTCCATTTGTCACACGATCCTCCTGGAATCAGCAATCATGCAGAAGTAGATCTCATAAAGTCTATGACACGTCTTGCTTTTATAAACTTCTCAAATTTCTCTCACCCTAAACTTCAATCGAAATTTTGGTCAGTACTACATAAAAGTTGCTTCTTGTTGGTGGTTCATTCAGACGTCTTTTTCATTTTCGCTATTTACAAACGGTAAATTTCCTTTCTCGATAAGATGAGCACCAAACAATTCATATGAGCATTAGCGGAATTTCAAAGAAAGCAGTTTTGGCGTCTTCTGCATGAACTATCTGATGACATATTCATTAGTTTAATTTATTAAAATTCTGCACATATGCGAATTTTTAGAGTAGCTCTTACAAATTGCACACCACTAATGGTAGGAGTACCAAAATAAGGAAATGATGACTGGAAATCTAAGAAATGGTTTCATACTTGCGAATTTAAATTAGTCCAAATCATTCGTGCCGGCAAAGAGTCGTTGTCCACTAGAAAAGCATGTCGAGATGTCAACATTCATTGAATTAAGGCTAGTGCCGCTCCAAATCTTCGGGCTCTGAGACGACCAGCTAATCGTCTCGACGCTAGAGTGTCAGCACTGACTAAGAATAGACTTACTTTTGGAGAATTTTAAAATAATTTTATTTATGAGTTGACCTTCCTGGCAAATATTTTGCACCATACGACTTTTAACGAATTTTACCTCTTCATATTGAAGATGATTTATACCATAATAACATGAAAGCATTCAAGATAACAAACTTCATGTTGATGTAACCGATTTCCGGTATAAATTTATTTTGTGCTCTTAGATATGTTATTTTGAGGAAGAGGTGAGTGACTTTCATCTGACTAGCAGAGAGGTCAACATAATAAAAACGTTAAAAACGTATAAAAGTAAAGTAAGCTGAAAACTATTCATTACACAATGATAAGTCTACAGATGAATATTTTGATAGAACAGAGATATTAAACTTGAATTGTAAAAACACAATCAAGTTTACCTTTACTATTGATTATATTTTAAAAAAATGTTCTTTAGCCTCTTATTAATTTTTCTGGATGTTTCCCTTTTTTATTTTCTTTCTAGTAACCAAACTACTCTTACTAACTCTTTTAATACAATTTAATGCGCTTAATAGAACTTCTCTCGATTCAGTTGTCGAAACTTCTCCTTGGCTAATGGAAATAATAACTTTTTATTAACGCACTTATAATGGAAGGTCCTAAAATGCCCCAAATATTCCCTACAACAATATTTATCTTACAAAGGCGAATGTAGGGCGGAAGACACTTATAAACCGACGCCTATGGTCGTATAACTCCTGACCCTAACCTCCACTTATCATGCTTTCAACAACGGTTCCATTCCGTTTGTACATTTGTTTATGACACCCGGTGCGGCGCGCTTATGAATCGGGGTTTTTGTATTCACAGGAGTAATTTCTTTCCGCCTAAAAGGCACTGTCGGCGGCGGCGCTACCACAAAGCGCTCTCAAAGGCATCGATAATTTGTCCGAGCCGAGTAAACAGCGGATTTTCATAATCGGCGCTTTGTTCTCGTTTTTCCGCCCGCGAGTCGCGGCGCGCCGGGGGCGGCGGCGGCCGCGAGCCCAGAGCCACATTAGCAGGGCAAATTTGACTTGGTAATGAGCCCTATCGCGTCTATCCGGCGAGTATCCGGCTCATATCTCGCGGTGTCGTGGGTCAAGTCGCCGATATTCGAGAGCGGCGGCTGGGGAGGCCGCCCCCGAGATCGATTTACATAATATCGGCGTGGTCGCAGTCGGGCTATCACGGCCGTAATCGCGGACACCGGCGGGTACCTGCCGAACGCGATCATTAAAAACACATTTGCTCGGAACCGGAGGACTTCCACGATCCGAGCCGCATTAACATTCATATTTCCCGATACATAATGGCCGAAATAGTTTGGGCGTGTAAAATGTCGCCGTAATGAAATCCGCGGCCAGCTGCGAGCCTTTTTATACGCGGCGCGTTTCGCCGCATAAATTTCGCGCACGGCCAATGTATAATACTTAGCATGCCCACAGTCACATCCTTATTATAAATAGCCTAAATAATATCCTCTCCGCCGCTCTGATTAGTCGTTTTGTCCGCCGCTGCCTGCCGGTCGCGTCGCGGCGAAGATGACGGACAGTCACCCAAAACGGCGCCTTCTGTGACTTACCGTTAACGCGGCGCGATAATGCGGCGCGATAATGCGGCGCACAAGGCGATAACAGTTAATTTTAATGTTTGCGTAAACTTGCTAGCGACAAACGTTTGGGAAAGGGCGGGGAGCGGTCCCGGCCGGTCGCAGCGTCCTGCGGACTGCTCATTAAAACTGTACAACAACGCGTCTAATGGCGTTAGCTTGATTAATCGCATTGTTCCTATTTTTATAGTTAATAAATCTTGGAAACAGATATGCATTTTACGGACGCGGGCCGGAATCATTAAAATTTGCACCGGTCGCGTTTAATGATTAATTATCCCGTCCATATATGAGCGCGCGCACAATATCGCTGATTTACGGCCCTTAGTGCAACAAAGGCGGGGGTCAATTGTGGCGGCTCCCACGCGGGATGCGTGGCGAATATTTCATAAAAATTTATGTCGCAGTGCAACAATGGTCTGTCTACGAAGCCGAACTATCGAACGTCACGGCGCCCGCTACAATTATGAAGAAAAATATAGTACTAGTTCGGTATAAATCTTCCACAGCTCCTCAAAAAGCCCACAATAACAGTAAACTGTAGTACACTGATAAATAAAAAGTAGAATATTAAAGATTAAGAGACACGAGGTTAATTTTGACCAGACCAGAAGTGGCCACACCATTGGACTATGCTGACCCATGCACAAAGCAATTTTCGCAATATCTCTTACCATTACAATGTTTCATGGTTCAGCTTTCCCTATTATAGGGTAGTGGCTAATAAATTTGGAATATTAGAACAACCGACACCAACACGACCAAGTGATTGAGGCGGTCAGAAGTCTGGCGGATGGTCTACTCAGTCGCTAAAAATAATTTAGTACCTGCGTTCACTGAGTATATCGCCCTGTATCAGAACTTTTCACTTCGCAGTCCGTGCTCCCATTATTAATGGAACCGAAGATGTGTAAATATGCCAAAAAAGTTATTAAAAAATGATGTAAGAAATAGGGCGCAGTAAAAATATACACCCCCTAATTTGAATATAAGCGCAACAAGTGTTCTACACTGCTTTCTCGAGATAGTCAAGGCTTTCGACAAGGTGTAGCGCAACGGCCTAGTGTACAAAATGGCCTCAACCACAATCCCGCTACCGATTGTCCAGCTTGTCCGGTCTTTCTCCCCCGGAAGGAAGATCCGGGTCAAGTTCGGCGGCATGACGTGATCGGGTAGGCGACTTCTAGCTCCAAGGCTCCGTTTTATTTATATACGCCCGGGACATGCAAACGACGCCCTCCACTACATTGGCCCAGTAGACAGACGACATAGCGGTGTCGTCCAACTCGCTGAGGACCTTCTTTGTGATCTACCTTCTCCAGGAGGAGATAAATCGTTTAGAACCCGGAGAAGGGCCTGCTTCAAGATCTTTGTAAAGGAGATACTCTAAAGGGAAGGAGTAAACTATCTCGGGGTGATTCTGGACCGCAAGTTAAGCTGGAAATCCTACCTAGGTATCGCGGTTATCAGAGCTAAGTCGGCAAGATCAACACTCAGATCACACATCCATTCCTGAAACAGATTACCAAGCCGGAACAAGCTTATCATCCGCCTTATCATGGTGTATGCAGCTCCAGTTTGGAACTAGGGTACGAAGTCAGACATCAAGTTCCAGGTCGTTTAGAATCGGGCTTGTGAGAAACCATGACTTTCACGGAGATCCGAAAATCCCGAGAATCCAGAAATTTAACTTATTTGGCGCTCAAGATTTATACAACAGTATCCAGAACTACGGAAACTCTACCATTCATTAGCTCCACGATAATAAAGCCGACAGAGCCCCCAATCATAAACGCCTGAAGATGTCGGTTCCTCTGGTGGCTACTATCCACACCAGAACTCTTCAAATCTCTAATCTCGCTAGTAGAGCCAACGTCAACGTATATCCAGTTGTACTTCTTTTCATGTTTCCTGTTTTCCTGTTTCTACTTTAATTTTTTATTCTCCATTCTAATACTTCCTTCGTTCACCTATTGTCAGTTGTACCAAAATAAAAAAGTCTTCAAGATGAGTCGATTGGTTACTCAACATCAAAACGAAAAACAAAAAATATAAAAAGAAAAAGCGATTTATATTGGCGCCTGTAAAAAATTTTTAAAAAATATTAAATAATTTAGATAAAAAGCTATAAACAACCAAATTGCCATAGGGCAATTTATTGCAATTATTGCTTATATTCAATTTGACAGAATAAAAAAGGAAAAGACCAACCGAAGGCGTGCTTCATTCCGAAAATTAAACAGAACTGATCAGATTGACAAAAAGAAATGAGAATCAACCGAATGTTGCAGCAAAATCTTAACTATATAATAAAATGATACAGACGAGTTCTACAACTAAATTAAAAAAAATTTAGCCCAATCAAAACTAAGCATATAGAATTTAACAATCAGTAGCTGTTTATAAAATAAATGAAATAATTAAAGACATTCAGGATTTTCGTAAAGGAACTATAATCATGAAAGCTTTCTGAATTACGGATATACTTTGCCTTGTTGAATGCTTATCCAAATAAACTCATTTGAAAGGAAAGAGAAATAAAGAAATTAATTTTATGTTTCGTTGTATTGTGTTTGAACAACAATAAACTACAGCGCCTGTATTACATCGTGACGTTTTAAATTTAACAGATCCGGCCATTAGTTACGAGTTTTGACAAGAAGGCAAATTGTTAGAAGCCCATCAGATTACTTTGGATGGCTCTCAAATGTTAAATAACAGTAATAAATGGATGTTGATGGGACAATGTGAAGCAAATTAACAAATCGCCAAATTATGGGATTAACAATAAACTTCACTATAATTCAGGATTAGTTATATTGATATAGAAGTCAGATAGAAAATAAGAACCAATAAGGATCAATTGAAATACTATTACGCTTACAGAAGTCGTCGAGCATTCGGACGAATTTGAACCAATTGTGTATTATGCTTTTCGATCTTGGTATAAAAGTTTCGATTAATTAGTTAGGATAAAATTTTCAGCCATGTAAACAACAAGTGTAGATAATCCTCGATTCCGGATTACTAATCATCCGGATAATCGACGTTCTACTATAATTAATGTTTGTATTTTTAAGAACAGGAGTTGCTGTTTCCTCGCTCAAATAACACTGTAACGTACACACGAGTTGCAATTAGCAAAATTGTTGATGGGAAAGTAATATTCTGGAGAGAGTATGGAGCCCATTAAAACGTGATATCCTTAGAGTTATATGGTGCCCTTTTTCGCAATTCCTGTTCCGCATATATGATCTACAAATTTCCGTAACTCACTTTACAGTATCAGGTCTGCAAGGTTTAGCTTATACGATTCTTAAACAGATACTGGACTGTTGAGGTCTTGCATTCCAAGGGATTGTATTATTCAGAAATTTTAAATCTAGATCATTATGGATTAAAAAAATCATATGACCAAGTGTTTAGTTTCAATTTCTAGTAGCTTGAACACTTTTTCGATAATACCGAGATTAGCGAGGCTATTCACACGAAACTGAAATAAACCTTACTATATCTAGAAGCTAAGCAAGTAATAAGCTGAGAATGATAAATATACCAATGCCTGGTAATATCGACAGGAGCATACCACCCTAGTGCAGCTTTAAACGAAAAAATGTGCGATTCGAGCTGAGAAAATGACGAATTTAAAGTGAGATGGCTTTACTAATAAGTCACAGGGCCTCTTTTTTATTTTGCAACTACAAAGCCTTCATTATCTGTTTTACTACAATTTTTATAGAATCTTCTACTAGTTTTTGAAATTGAATTACTGAACAGACAAATATAATACTAAAATAACGAAATCCCAGATAATTAGAAAGATTAGGGCAGATTCCAAAATTCATAAGTAAAATGGCAATAAAATTGCAATGCTAAAAAAGAGAAACGAAAAAACTTGGAAATTTATCTTCAGTCCTAAAAATTGGCCTATACAAAAACTTTTTGAATCGCTACGTTTCTATAATAATATGAATTTTTCTTCAGGAATACTTTAGAACTATTTTTCATATTTGTTGCCGGCTCAACAGACGAAGGCAACAAGAAGTTGACAATTGTTAGTTACGGCTGAGCAAGCGCGTTCGATAGTAATGTGGTTATGTGCAATGCGGGACGAAATTAGTAGGCAACGTGTCTTCAGGGCATTCTCCCCGGGCCGCATTACCATGCCGATCTCATCTGCAACTAGACGCCGATGTTGCGGTGAAGCCCCATCAATAGCCGTCATAACTATGCATGATATTCGGCCGCTGGACTTGAGCGAATCTACACCTCTAGTGGTTCCGGTCATCAAAATCCACAACAGCAAGAGAGTAAATTGGATGGCCTCTTGTTCATACGCACGCGGGAGGCGGTACAGCCCAAGGAAATACCAATACACTCTCGGCACTTGCCGAATATTCGCTGAATGTTGCATCTCCAGAAGCCCGTCAGCTTTCGCCCACATGGGCTGTTCGTTAAACATTCCAATTCACTTCCGTTTAAACTCTTGGAATACAAAGCCGCAGCGATGTTGAACATCTGCTGTACCTTCATGTCCGAACAATGTACCTCAAAAACTAACATGGCGCTACTGTAACCGATATCTGGCCATGAAAATGCAAGAGTGGAGCAAACGCTACACCCAATCAGGCGAAAGAAAAGGGTCCGTCTCAAAGGATAAGCCCAAAATGGATGCCACAATGAGAGCGGTCTCCAGTTACGTGATTGCTCGCCGCTTAAGAAAGAACGCGTTTTCACGCGTGAACTAATTCTCCAGTGGCGCAGGGCGCGTCCGCGCCGAAGGGTCAGCCGCGACACTCAAAGAAAATGTTCATTAATTTTGATGGGCGTTCCCAACACCATGTTTGCTTTGTGGCAGACCGAGGCCAAAGAAATGAAAATTCAACCCCTGTCATTAGCAACAAGCACGCAAGCGTTGCCGATGCCTATTGATGGAGTTTCAAACCTTATCACAGCTGAAACAACGTTAATCAAACGCCGTCCTACTTTGCAGATTTATATCAAAATATTCTCTTTTTAACGACCAACTCCACTTACTGAAATTGCTGTTCGGCCTTGCGGTGCTAAATCGGAAGATCTAGAAATGGCGGCAGCACGACAATTCCTCTTTGTACCCAGACATTATACAGTCTAATTTTACGGAAAATGCGCACTTAAAAAATCCTGGGATTTAATCGACACGGAAATTATCCTCATTTTGCTCCGTTTCCTGCACCACTGGCTGCCTTCCGAGTTATTTGGTTTTCCAGTTCTTCGCCTCGAAATTGCGAGCGCGTCCGCGGAGTTCCGCCGCCGTACTCAAAAGGCGGAATAAAGCACGCCGAATTTGAGCTGGAAAACACCGGCAATATGTGCCCTACACGTGTTCCGCCCCGCGCCGCGCGAAGAAATAAAAATCAGCCCGCACAAAGCTCCCGGCCCGGCAGGGCTAACTTCGTCAAGTTGTTTGTGAAAAATTCCAAACAAATGATATCTGGAGCGGCGCAGGCGGACGAAAATTATTTCCAAAACAGGATTCGGATATTGCGTTACTTTCTGAAGTTTCTCTAAAAAGCAATCTCGCAGATTCCGAAGTTAACAATTACCGAACTTGCGCGAGCTCGCTGCGGCCCGAAAGGGCGGCATTAATTCAATTCCGCCATTTTTATGTGGACCGGCGGCTCGTTTGCGTCTCAAAAGGTAATTTGATTTGAAATTCCAGCGCGGAGGGTTGGGTTTTTGCTCTAAATGTAAGAAGTTCGAAGTCAAAATTGTGCATTTGAAAAGCGACGCGCGACCCCAAGAAACTTCGGCGTTCACATAATATCGGCATTATTTAAACATAAAAGCGACTGCAGCCCTTAACGAATTTAACGTTGAGTCGAAAGATTTATTGCCTCTAATTTTTATTATTACACTACAATTTCGTTTACTGAAAGAACAGAATTGTAACATCTCTCCTCTGACCCTCCACCGATAAGTACATCGTTTGCTGCTCAATTTAATGTAAAAAACAAATTGCTATTGATTTTACATCAATTGTAAATAATACCTATACAGCCAAGCAAGTGTGTGAATTTTTCAAACCAGCATTGCAAATAAAAGTCCCTTATTACATTTAATTTTCGGCCGAAATTAGGGGTTTTCTATTAAATTCCCATCAATTTTTAGCTTCAATCACTTCCGCGGCATGTATTTATCTTTCATAGACTTTCCGAGCCACGGAGCTTTAATGGAACTACATAATAAATATTGATTGCTGAAAATGGAACGGGATTACGTCGTAATAGAATTTTAAAAGTTTATTAAGATTTCAATTTTCTCCGTTGCAAAACTTAAACCTTTTGCGAGGAGCGCGACCTCCCCGGCGCCTTTCAGGATTAACCCAGCGGAAGATTCGAGACCGACATATATAAAAGCAATCAGTGGCAGTGTGTTTGCAAGTACGTTAATAGTAATTCCAACAAATACACACAAACAAACGGAAATCGCACTAAAACAAGAAATAAATTGAGTACAATTTGGTTTGAATTATCAGCTATTATTTCATTGCAATCTATCCAATTTAGAACACTATAAAATATTAAATGGTGGCTGTTAGTGGTTGCTTTTAGAAAAAAGAAGCGTTGGATAATCATTCACCATTCAACGTTCTTGTGGTAGCCGAGGTTCTCCTTAATTTTAATTTTTTTATAAGATAACACGGCGCCAGTGTATCCGTGCAGTTGAGGTGCTTCCCTAAGGTGCAGACAGATCCGGGTTAAATCCTAAGCTCAAGATCAAAATGCTAAAAATAATTTAATCGTAATTCACTTGCTTTACACTACCGGACCCTTAAAATATTATTTTTTTATATCTTCACGAGTTACTAATAAATAATTCTTATATTTTTCCAAATTTTAAAATTCGTACAATAATACTATTTAAATTACCTTCTCGTGCTTTGTCGCATATCTACAGGTGATGAATATGTGATCTTTCGCGTCAATGCTAATGTAACAAAAACCTTTTGCGCGGTCGCGATTAACTTAGCAGTTAATGAGACTAGGCTGTAGTGCGCATGCGCAAATGAGAACGACGGGTCAGTTCAGAGTTAGACAGTAAGTAAGCACACGTAGCGTGTGATCGTCGTATTTGCAATGACTGAGCCAATAGGGTAGCAAAATTGGATCAAAGTTATGCGAAGCTGAAAAATTCGACCACAAAACTATTTCGATGGTTCAGAAAGAAAAGCACAAATAAAGGCTTGGTTAAGATTTGTTAAACGCGGCCTATTTTCTAAACCACTAACAAACAGAAAGTATGGACTATAACAAGGCTCTAATTGACAGCCAGATTTATTATCCTGTGAATGTTGTCAAAACTTAAATCACATTTGAAGAAGCTTTAGGCCGATACGACGAGACAGTTATTCGCGATTCCAACACAGAATCTTCGAAATGTTCCGAAAATATTCACTCAATTCAATTCAGCTTAAACCTAGCGGGTTAATGAGAGTGGACTGTACTGCGCAAGTGAATGAGAACGACCTCACTGGTCGTGTCATTGGTGATCGTAGTATTTGCAATGACTGAGCCAACAAAACCATAAATCTACATCACAATGTATACGAATCTGAACATTCCGTCACAAAAACTATTTGGATGATGCAGAAGATTTTCGGAGTGCAATATAAATAAATTCATGGCGGAAATGATTTAAAGGAGGCCAGAAATCTATTAAAATATTTTACGTTTTGAATATAAATTGGGGTTTCCAAAAACTAATAATTTTGACTGAAAATGTTAGCACCAGGCGTGCCACGGCATAATTTTTTTCGCGGCTACTATTGATTGAATTTAAAGGCCATGTGTGCTGCAACTGCCTATAATTTGCTTCAGATTGTATCAACGAACCATATTTCTTCAAAAAGGTCATGAAATGTGGATCTACGGCTACGATCGGGAATAAAAGCTTCATCGTCCCAATGCAAATCTCCTGACTTGCTATGTCGGAAAAAGTATACGAAACCCCAAGGTTTTATATTTAAATGGAACTGAGGTTATATACTGTTTATAAATTATTTGTTATTGTAATAAAAACAATTTGTTTTGTATATACAATTTGTATACAACAACCACAATTTCATTAATATAAAAAATTTTTTTTGCAAGCGCGCATCACAGATGGAGCACGACGAAGTCGAACATATGAGAGTCTTAGTCGCACAGTTCGCAAGCCTTATCTCCGCGCGGATCATTGAGTTTCATTATTATTTATTATTACATATTCTCCTTTAGGTACAAAATTGTTAAAAATTGTCTATTTAGTCTTAACCCCAAATTCAGTACAATGAAATGGTGTAGATATTAAGCATTAGCTAAAACTTGTTAGACGAACCTATTGTTGCCAACTATTTTAGATGGGCCGTACTTTCTTTTCAGTCTAGAAAAAATAACAATAAATTTAAACCAATTATTTGGTACAACAATGCTCCAATTTTCTTTTATCCTTCTTTTCCCAGTATTAATTTTCCCTTAATTTTTTACTCCACTTCTTTATCGAATTCACTATCTCCCCTTTTTGAATTGGCCACCGTACGCAATGTAAAGGGTGTTTTTTATTCGAAAGATCAATGCATGGCATTAACATTTGAAAATGATTTCGGGCATATGGCCACCGCGGCTGTTCTTGACGAAACGCATTCTAGACGTCCAATTTTGGGCCACCTTTTCGAGCATTGCTGGCCGTATGTCACGAATAACGCGAACAATGTTGGCGTCAATTGTTACTGGTTTATCAACATAAACCAGTGACTTCACGTGGCCCCACAGGAAATAATCGAGAGGTGCCAAATCGCACGATCTTGAAGGCCAAGTGACAGGTCCATTTCTGGAAATCAACTTATCGCCAAATTTTGATTTCAATAAGTCGATGGTTGCGGTTGCGGTATGGCATGTAGCGCCATCCTGTTGAAACCACATATCACCCGGATCAATGTCATCCATATTTTCAAACAAAAAATCATTGATCATAGTGCGGTAACGATCTCCATTGACCGTAGCGCGAGCTCCGGCTTCATTTTTGAAGAAATAAGGTCCGATGATGCCACCAGCGTGTAAACCGTACCAAACGGTGCATTTTTCTGGATATAATGGAGTCTGTAGGGTCTGTCGTGGATTGGTTTCACTCCATATGCGGCAATTTTGTCTATTAACAAACCCGTTAAGCCAAAAATGAGCCTCATCGCTGAACACAATTTTGAGATAAAACATCGGGTCAGTTTCCAACTGCTCTAGAACCCAATCGGCGAAAGAACGACGCATGTGGTGGTCTCGTGGTTTTAATTCCTGCACCAGCTGGATCTTATAGGGTGTAGCCAAGATATTTGCGCAAAATTTTCCACGTAGTGGACGGACCGAGCCCCAATTCCTGCGACCGACGACGAATTGATAAATTTGGATCTTCTTCCACACTTTCGTTTACAGTGGCGATATTCTCTTCAGTACGCACATTCCTTCGACGTGTTGGTGTTATTGTATCATTTAGAGAGTATGTGGTCTGAAATCTATCCACAGTTCGACGGATGGCTTGCTCAGATGGACGATTATGTGCGCTATAAAAATCACGAAGTCGTCTATAAGTTGCGTGAATCGACGACTGATTTTCAAAGTAAATCTGGATAATTTGGTAGCGTTGTTCAAGCGTCAATCTATTCATGATGATTTGCCAGACTGTACTGATCATAAATGTCAAAAGTGAGCGCAGTATGACAGTTAACCCTTTTCGTAAGTTCTATCGGGCTTAAAAAAACACCTTTTATTAGTAGACGGCGCTCGAGTCGTATAATCTTGAACAGCACAAGGCAAGCCATTTTAACACTCATAATGGTGTGGGGTAGAGAATAGCGTGCATTTATGTTGGAGAATTATTTAAAAATGGTTATTCTGTGAAAGTGGCGTAGCGGCTATTTCGGGAGTAAGTCGTAATGGAAGACATTGATATTGACTTCATTGGTGAAATTGGAAGTTCCTAGATCCAGTTCTTAACCTTAGGCCCTCTTGATAAGGCCTAGCGTGGATGGTAGATTGCCGTCTTCGTGCCATCTCTATCGAGCTTGTAGTTGGAAACGCCACGGACGATGGAGTTTCCGTAGCCTTGGGTACTTGAGCGAAGGTCTCTATGTCAGTGTCTCTATTAAGGTCATAGTTCCTTATGAACCACAAGCCCCAAGACCCGATTCTGAATGACCTATAGCTTATTGACGTCGACCCCCAAACTGGACCCGCGCACTTCATGATAGGGCGTATCATGGACTTGCTGTTGGTGAGTGTTGATCTTGCTGCTTTTGCTCCTGCGACCGCCCTGTCGGTGTGAGGTAAGTTTCCTTCAGGTTAGTTTCTTGTCCATAATTACCTCGAGGTAGGATGTTTCTTCCTCCTAGGGTATCACGGAAGAGTTCCGATCAAGAAAATCATAATGTTGTGGGTAACACAATATAAGTTGCTCAATGGCCTTGTAGCGTTCGGACACTGGAGAATATCGGAGCAATGAGGCAGGTTGTTATTACATCACCATAACTTAGGAATATGTGATCGAATAGTACGAAGAATTCTACACTGCGATTCCGTGTTCTATTTATACAAACTGATAATGGTCCAGGAACTTAAAGAATGTGAGTGGTACGTCCGACAGATTGCTTGGAAGGACCTGTTGGCACATGTTCCAGCTGATGCTATTGTGCTCAGTAATGACGAAGTTCATTTTCATTTACCGGACTGGGTAAGCAGAATTTTTGGTATTGGGCCCACAAAACCCCCGATAACTCCATAAGCGACTTCTTTACAATCGGTGTTTTTTTTTTTTGAACAAGCAGAGCGTGTGTTGGCTGCCAGAGCCACCCGCTATGTAGCGATGTTATGCAATTTTCTAAGTCTTGACTCTTGAAGTATGGAAATGTACCACTGTGATTTCAACAAGATGGGGTTACTGCACACACGGCAAGAATTTTTCGATGAGTTCCGAGATAAGTGTGTCTAGGCCGCCTCATCTCATTACATGATGACATTCCATGACTACGGCTAGAAATACCAGAAGGCTGAAGATTTTCAACGCGTTTATTAAGAAATTTAAGGATTATTTCGCAACGCGATAGCAGCAGTACAGTGTAAATGACTCCGCAAGCTATGCGAAATTTAAGGTGAGCATACAAGAGCGTATCGCTCGTGGGAGCAAACATTTAGACGATATCATCTTCAAAACTGATTGACTAAATGGCAAGCATCGTTCTGTGTGATGGTACAATAAAAGCTTGAACAGAATCTACGTGGTCCCCTATTTGCTGTTTCGAAAAGAGGAGATCATTCTGTCGGACCCTGTATAACACAAAAGAAAAACAAAAACTCAAACGACCAAAAAACTGGAAAGATTCTGAAGTACTGAAAGAGTAAATAAGAATTCATGCTTGGCAAACAATAAATTTTGTACAGTTGTGCTCAAATGCCTTTCGCTAGTACTGCAGTCGCATGGGGAATTTGAAAGTCTAAGGCATATGGTGTTTGAAGAGCAACTTCTGTGAAATAAACCTCCTTGCCGACGGATTCCGCGTGTAATTGTAACTCGATACCGGAGCAGATCGAATGCAATATAAATATTTATCTGGTGTGATATCCATGTTAACAGACTCAAACCGTAAAGCTTTGATCAGGAACACTGCAATTCCTACCAGCCGAGACACGGTGCAGCCAGGGATAGTTGGGATTCTTTTCAGGATTCCTCCATACGTTTGCGCCGCGCTGGCTCATTAACGCGGAGAACTCCAGTTTCGCGGAATAGTTTCAATTTCCGCGTTCGCTTCGCGCTCTTACCCTTTACGGCGACGGGGGGCGATAAACTCCGACCGCCGTTTTCATTACGCCCGCCTGTCACTCAGACGGGCTAATGCGGCCCGGCGTTTCCTCCAAATACGCGCCCGTGCGTGCGTACGGATAATACCAATGATTTAACGAAGTTAGCGCGCATTAGCACGTTATAAATTCGGCCGAATGCGGGCGGCGGCGCGGGGCATCAAAGGCGCAGCGCGACAGATGCGCATTATCCTTTGTGTCCCACGCACCGATTTCACCCCGGGCTGGTGTTTTGCACGCACAAAGCCGCTACTTTGTTTACGCGTACGGCGAAACGCGCCGCGGCGCGCATTACCGCGCAAGGCGCCCTTTGACGGCTTTCCCGCCGCGCCCAATTTGTCGGGCGCTGGGACGGCGGAATTATTCAGGAGCCGCCGGGGCGGCAATAAAAGCGCACCGGATGACGTCGGGCGCCGTTTGCTCAGCGGCCGCGCCGGCGATTTTCCTTTATGCCGTGTCGGCGGCGCTGCGGCAGCGCCGAATGGGGCTTTATCGCAATATGGCGGAGGAAACTAGCCATTAGAGGAATGCGTCGCGTGCTGGAAATGACACTCCGCTCGGTATCAGCGGAAACGTATAATGGCCCCGTTGAACTGTCTCTATACACCCGGCTGCCGTTTGCATTCCGCCATTTCCACCGGTCAAATGCGCCGAAAGCACCTGATTAAACACAATGTACATGCAAATTCTGCCGGCGTTCCCGTTCTTCACGAAATTCAGCGGCGGAATACAATGGGTCGGGGCCTCCTCGGCGGGTCGGCCAATCAAGCGAGCTCGCTCTTGTCAGCCCATCATCTTTGCATCCAGCAGACAAATGCGCCCATTATAAGGTAATTAAACATCTATTGCACCGGGTTTTGCAGTGGATCTCCTTGGACTACCGTTAAACAGAACCTATAGATCAGCAATTTCCTCTAGACTAACAAAGCAATGAAGAATTAAAGCTCTCGACATTCTAGAATGCACTACAAAACCTACGGTTAATGGTACTGACTGAAAAGAAACTATTTTCTTTAGCTTATTTGTAATCTCTCAATAAAAACATAAGCTTAAGCAAATGTTTTGATAAAGATGATACACATATATACACTACAGTATGCTTGTAACCCGGTAATTCATCTCAGTTACTTATCCGAAGTTGAGTTAAGTAAGTAAGTGCTCGAGTGATTCGCAAGAAAATAGATAACACATCCGCCGAAGTAGTCTAGTCAGTTTTGCATTGATGAAAGAGGACCTGAGTCAGAGGACCGTGGCAAAGCGACTAAATCTGAGTCCATTAGCTGTGTCGAAAGTGTGGCGTCGGTATCGAGAAACCAGTGACTACGTCCGCCGGCAAGGAGGCGGCCGTAGGCGCGTGACAACGTAGAGAGACGATCGAATTCTCGTCTCGATATCTAAAGTCTGAAGGCAGCCAATCTGACCTTAAAAAAGCTAGCTACCGGTTTCAAGCTGACTACAGTCCAGAAGCAAAGGCGACTGAAATTTGCTCGCGAACATCTCGATTGGAACCTCGGCCATTGGAATCAGATATTATATTCACTGACGAGTCCAGAATGTGCCTACATGGTAACGACGGAAAAACTAAGTTAGTTTTCGTGCCTAGTGGAGAACGCGGAGGAGGTTTAATAGCGGACTGCTACATCAGAGACATTTTGGAAGAAAATGTTCTTTTTGTGGGATTTGTTGGTGAGGACTTCATGCTAATGCACGGTAATGTGCGATGTCACAAAATTAAATCATTAAATTAATTTTAACCGAGGATTTCATTTTTTTCCTTTCTATATAGGAATGTAAGGGTAATCCAGTGGCTTCCACCTCTTCATTAGCCTTCACAGATTGTAACTGTACAAAATAAAAACTTAAGTATGATTTTTAATTATCCAACTTATTCTAAATTATTCTAACCTCACTTAAATCTAGTCTATAGGTTAGAGGGCTTATTATGTTTTAGTTTACAAATATCTATTTTTTATCAATCAAGTTGGTTCCCAATTAGTTTAGATGTGTTCTTTCACTGATCCGATTTTTTCTAGGATCTCGATATTTTATATTGAACTGTGTCCCACAACTGAATGCCACAAGAAAGTTTTGAATTTGGTCCTGCTATCCAGTACATTTATCCAGTTCAGCTATCAAAATGGTGTTCTAAATATCTTGCAGATTCAGCTTGTGCTATTTTCTTGCCGTTTAGCGTTGTTGGGCTGTTGTTTCTTCTTTGAGTGAATGTTACCTGTACTGAATTTTGTTCATTGACTTTGATACGCCATCGTCTAAGCCAATGTTGGGCCATATTTAGGTATTCTTGAAAGTAATATAAGTGTGTATGTGAGGCAGTTGCAGTTGTAGTATATTCTGCTATAGGTAGACCTAGCGAAAATAATAGATACAAAATGTGACCAGAACATTACCCTGGGAACCACCAGATCTGTGTAGCATTCGTGTTTCTTGATCCGAAAATGGCCTTTTTATTATAAATAAAAGTCAGGACTGCTGAGCAGTTCAAAAACTTTATTGAAACTATTGAATTGGTAGTTTGGTATGAGGTGCCTTTCTCCCAAGTAAGATTTTAATCATTTCAAGAACAGTTTTTCTAGACTGTAACAAACTTATTGTTACAGTAAATTTCGAAATTGGTGGTTTCATTTGAAAGATTGCTTCTAGATGTTGGTGTATCGTCACTTCTTCTGTCAATACACTTTTAACGTTTCTCGCTTGTTTTTCCCGTGTGTTCTTGGTTGGCGTTGCCACCCAGGCTGATTCTTGTATTTATTGGTTCAGGTGATCCATTGGGTCTTCTAGTTCGCCTGCAGTTTTCATTGAGATCTTGCTTTTTAAATTATTTGAAATTTGCAATTTGAATAGCTCCTAATTTGTATTTTTGTTATGCAGTGTAAAACTTTTTCTTTCGTCGAAGAGGTTGAGTACTTAGAAGAGAATAATCAGATGTAAGGTCCAAGCATGATTTTTTGCACACTCTATAGTGCAACTAGTCGACTTTTTGGCACAGTCTCATATAGCTGTCGTCCTTTTGGTGTTGGTGTTGGCAATGTAAACCCTCATGCTTCGCGTTATAGTCTTCATCTGCTATGAACCTACCGCCTAGTTTCAAAGAAATCGTTTTTGCTTAATTACATGTTAGGTAGGTTATAAATATCTACGAATTATATACATCATACCGATCTTCTGCTGTACTACTAGACAAGAAGAATATTAAAAAACGCACTTATCATAGAGAATCATTTTAAAATAGGATGGATTAAGCTGGCACCATTAATTACCAATAGTTACAATTCTCAATTGTTTAGGCAAATTTGCAAATTATAGGGTTTGTTTATACTGAAAAGTGGTTTATTTTATACTTCCCTATTTGGCAATTTGCATGTCCAACCCTCGTACTTCTGATGTTTCCTTTCATTTGAAAATCTGCTCCTAGATAGACGTATATTCTTAAGTGCTCTTAAAATTGCCTACAACTGAGACGAGTGTTTCTACGAGGAACTAACGTCATAGAGAACAGTATATCGAAACACATGCATTTTCATAATTATTTTCGTTGCCTTTCCCATTAGGAATCATTTTAAAATTTGTTCCTATATTTTTGCGCCGAATTTCTATAAAACAATTTTTTTTGCATCAGAGCATAGAAAATTGTTAGACTATTCAATAAATACAGACACGTTGCTTTTTGCCTCAAAGCTTTTCTATGTACCACAAACACAAAAAAATATTTTTTTTCAATTTCATTATCAATCAACGGTTTGCTCGTCTAAGTGAAAAGAGAATAGAATTTGTTACGCTATATGTTCGCCAAAATATACAAGGTCGTCGAAGCAAATCGATTTTTTTAGTTTGTATTACGGAAAAGTCGAAAAGCCGTCTTATGCACATGCGCAATCTCGTAACACAGAAACACAACAAGTTAGCTTCACATATTCAAAAACCTACGATTGTCGAGAATACAATAGCAGAGCTGCTATACTCCAAGTCTTTCATAACGGGAAATTGCAGATAGAAACTGTTGCGCGGTTTGGCTACAAAAAATCTAAGTGTGCAGCCAAGAAGCACAAAGAACGTAGCCACCAGGAGGAGGTAACTGCTGACATAAAAGTTCACAGCAAGAAAAGTGATAAATTCGTCTACGAATTGAAGAGAAAAAATCGACTAGGATCCCGAGCATAATTAAGCTGGTAAAAGAAATGGGCGACGGTCAGTCTAGCAGTGCACTAGGGCCTGCATTACAAGTTCTTCGTCCTAAAAAACCGCCAACTGTTGATTGAGAAAAACAAGGCCCAAGAACGACATCAAACACAACAGCGGTAGCTTCCTGAAATTCTTTTCGGGCGAAAAAAACTTCATTAAGGACAGAAGGTGAACTTCCAAAATAACCATTGGATCTGCCAAGATGTCTCTGAACTGCCTACCTTCATACATATAAAGTTTCCTGCCTACGGTGATTGTGCTAGAGCTTTTGAAAAAAAAATCAAGGTGCTAAAGATAGTTGCGAAGCCTTGGATAGAGGAGGTGTAGTGGGCGGAAAAAACGTATTCTAACAGGATTCTGCTCCAGCCGACAAGTCAAGAAAGACCCGGGTGTGGCTATATAACAGTTTGTGACTTGTGACCATCCTCCAGCCTCCCTAACTACTACGTTTAGGGCGTTGTCGAGTAGAAGGTCAATGAGAGACCGTATTACACCAAGGACAACCTAAAGACTTCCGTCATAATAGAGGTAATGACAGATATGGGCAAGGAATAAGTTGTGTTGGGCTGCAGTACGTTTAGGTCCCGGCTCGAAAAGGTCATAGCCTCTAATAAGAGCTACATCAAATGATTCTCAATACTATATACTTTAATTGTCCTAAGCTTCATGAAAGTAAATTTTATTTCTCTTGCATCTTAATGTTATTTTCATTGTTTATTTATTTTCTGGATTTACCCCGATGATCTTGTGCCTAGGACAGTGTACATGTACATTCCATTATACGTGATTGCAAGCAACTTCAGGCAGTATTCCTGAAAATTGTTTTGCTGAACTGCTGGACACTAAGTACCCACGTATTCCGTCCGGCTGGCCTTTCCCTGAAATCAGTGCTCAACAGTCCGCACAAAGCGCCGCAGATAAACAAATCCGCCAGGAAGAAACGTCGAGCGCCGTAAATCACGGCGGCAATTCCGCAATAGCGAATCTGCCCTTTACCGGCTTTTTAGCTGATTTGACGACGCGGAGCTGCGGAAAATTTAAAAGGTTATAAATTGTTCGGCAAGCACACGCCGCGCAGAATTGTGTTTTCTGCGCCGCTATTGGGTCTAATTCGGCCGCAAAGTTGCTCGGCTGGAAGGCGCAATTTGAATAACAATTTCCGACAGATTGATTTTTTATGTAAATCTAATTCGGGAAACCGCGCACCCGACTGCTTAATTATCGGCGGCCCTTCGCGGCCCAATTTGGTTTCGGGCGGGGGTCGGCTGATTGCGGGGCGCGGGCGGATTTCGCAGTCTGCTGCATGGTCAGCATAAAACGGCGATTGATTACCGAAAATGCAATTGTCTGCCCATTGCCGACCGCGGCGGCAATTAATTGTTCGGAAAAATGGATTTCGCAGTCGCTTGAATTTCAACTAAATTAAATTCTATTGATTTGATTTTACTGCTGCTGTTTTAGAGCCTCGAAAATAAACCATTCGGAAACCAAAACACAAACAGTCAACCGATGTAATTCTAGAGGCAGCAAACACGAGGACCACCAGAAGATAATAAAGTTAAAAATAAACTTGCGATGAGGGACGCTTACATACCGTTCACGTGGTAACATTCCCTGCTATTGCTATTTCTCCGTCACGTACATTTAGATTTTTCAAAATTTTTGAAGACTGCAAAACTTTTAAAAACTCGAAGAAAGATTCAGTAACGAAGCCACCCAATGAGCTTAACAAACACTCATTACATCAGGTCGTAATATTTTATTTTGATTGACTTCTAATTGTGCTCTCCTACGATGATATAATCACTATCAATCATTATGGCCTATATAATTTTGTGATAAATTGCCGCAAGTCCATTGTATTTAGTCTAAACGCAGACCAAGGCAAAAAATTGTGGAAATAAAATAACCCCCCCTGCACCCCGCTTTTTTGCTACGTCTTCTAGGCGAGGAAACGGTGCGTCCTGGGGCTAGGGAATGCCTGCCCAAGATCCAGCATCAGGTGTGGGTAGACAATAGACATTGTTTACGAATTCTCCTCGAATTAAAAATAAATTAAATCGTTAATTTTAATTGACTTTATAATTAGCCGAGAGTCATTAGTCATTGAGATGGAAATAGACGCGAATGAGTTATTGCAAGAGAAACGTCTAAATAATTGGCTAATAAATTGTCCGAGACCGCCGGTCGGGGGAATTCTTTTTGCGGTGCTGGTCGGTTTAATTTTTAGGAGTGTCCAACTATTAAAAAGCTCAAGTACTGTACCGTACTTTTAAGATTGTGGTACCTATAAGTATTGCAGATCAGAAAGTTCAATTAAACGAAATATATTCGCAAAGATCTATTTATTTAACTTTCGTCGAGTTTTTAAAGATGACAAATATTTCTCTACAAAGATTTCTTCCAATTAATTCAAAATTAATACTTTACAACTGTTTCTGTGTTGATCAACCTCTTCTCCAAGTAACCCATCCACAATAAGTCGGAATAATGCTCAAAAATAGTTTATTTATGTTACATTGATGAATTGCTGGTGTCAGGGCACCCAATGTGTTTAATAAGACCAAGCTTAAATTTTTGGAGGTATGGGCTTAGTGTTAGAGATAACAAAAAATTGCAAAATTATGTATTATGTTGTATCGATGTCCTTTAAATGTTGCCCGATAAAAATAAAAACTGTTTAAATAGATCATAAAAAAACTTACAGAAAGTGGGTCACAGGTATGATACACTGTTAAGGTATATACTCTTCAATTTGACGAACAAATGTTTTAGGTGATTCCTTAAGTTTTGCAAGATCTTCTCACCTTATTACTATTAGTTGTACATCATTTTCCTTGCTTGGAAAACATATTAATTTTTTAAGCTACATTATCTTTTCCTATTTGGCCAAGTGACTCGATAATGGTTTAGCTACATTTGTGTTTTGCGACCCTTGCATTTGGTTCCTTAGTATGTAATTTTACGTGAATTAACACTTTTTAGTTTTTTTATTTAAACAGAACCTAATTGGTCCGCAAAAATAAAAAAGTCATCCCTAACAATAGAGTAAGTACTTGCTTGAATCGTTTAAGGCCCAATTACCATCACAGTTCTGCTTTTTAATAAAAGTAATATCAGAAATTTTTGTCAGTTATAGTGTCTTGCTAACTTTTGAACCATTAAGCGTTATTAGAAAAATAAATCGTCTATAAAGATTAAAAAAATTATATAAAAAGAATTTGTAGCGCCTGACAACTTATTTTTGGTTACTATGTGACAGAATAGATGAAAATATTTACTGACTTTTCTAAACTGTAAAAAAGTCATGGTTGTATTAGAAAAATATTTACCAATTTCCTTTGTACCATTTCTGACATTACGCTTTATATTGATAGCAAAATTGTTTTCATCAATAACTTTCCTAGAAGGTAAGATACCTTCCTAGTTGTTCTAAACTATTGTTCAGCTGTATGACAGAATTCATTAACTTGTGGTAGTTTCGAGGCGAGCTCATATTTGTTTAAACTTTGTAAAAATCAATCAGAAGATTTAGAAGAAATGAATTTCATTATCCAGCCATTTTTTATGGCTGTGCACAATAAACTTCACGCGTTTTACAGATTATGAAGTACTTCGACATATAAACGTAGTTTATGATATGAGTGATTTGACTTCACTCCATATATTACTATTAGAACAGATGGAATTATGTCCATTTTTACTAAGGAACAGTGTAAATCTGAATTTAGTAAATAGGCAAACTCCACTGATGCATTAAATATACCAAAGATCTTATCTTATCCACTCCCCATTTATCGCTATGTGTCGGGGTATATACCAAAGATATTAACTGTAATTTTCTGGAGATCCAAAAACTACATTGTGATGATTTAATCTGAAACTCTATTCTATAGGGTAATCAAAATTATACTTCACACATTTTTGCTGAATAAAATGCAACAATGGAACAATCCGAATTGTATTGCTATAAGTATAAAGGACACACCTAGTAATTTCGTATGAAATATGATGTCAGCCAAATGCCCTCAACAACTTCTTTCCTATAAATGCGGCTCTACTTCAACAATTACACGTCTGATGTTCTCTTTCAGCCATGGAATTATAGTAGGTTTGTCGATATAACCCTTTATTCAAATAGCCTCAAAGGAAAAAGTCTAACTGGGTTACATGTCAAAATCAGGTCACCCCGCTGCGAAATAACACAACCAAGAAAGTGGGTGCTTCACGTGTTATGTGACTCTAACTTGTTGAAACCATACATAATTCAAATTCAAATGATAACATTTCGTGATAACGTACACCAGTGACAACAGTAACGTCCTCAAAGAGTACAGGCCAATGATTCTTCCAGGCCACAACAGGGCGTTTCTGTGAATGCATCGATTTTTATGAATAGCAGATGGGTTTTCATTATCCCAGATGCCACAATTTTTACGATTCACAAAGGTATTAAAATAAAAATGAGCTTCATCATCATCGACATCAACTGCTATATTCTCTAAAACCCAGTTCACAAATATATGGCATTCCTGGTGGTTTTTGGCAGCATTGCTGTGTGTTCAGATGCCAAAGATACAAATGCAGCAAACATCCAAGGGTTCACAGAATGCAAACGGCATGCAATTCAAATCCTAAGTCCAATTTCAATCACCCTTTACTTTAAAAAATTTAATGCCCACATTTCGAAGCACATACCTTTATGACTGCAATTAATGATACATAAAAAATATCTAAATAACAAAACGTACTATGACGGTTTAATACAATTTCAGTGTTTGTCTACCCAGTTTGATGGTACAATTTGTCCCCTGTTAACGACTTCTTTCAGCTATCGCTAAGCCGTAATCCCATTTTAGAACTAAATTTTATCTGCGTCACGGTCGAGAGTCCGTTTTCGATAGATCACGGTTCTAATCTAAATGGGGTTAAAAGGCACAATCTCACTCACTCTTTCAAATGTTCCCGTTGCCTGACTTTATCTGACATGAGCCTAAATCAACATGGACTCGTATGTGTTAAACAAAAAAAAAATGTTAGTAAGAAGTAAAGATTTTTGTTCATGACGATCAGTAGACACATTGGTACTGTTTTCACCTACTGTCCTAGCAGGATGAATTCGAAACTTTTTTATGAATTACGACCAGTTTTAAAAAATTATATTTCACCTATATAACGAAATTAAATTAAAATGGTTCTAACAAACAAGCAAATACAAGCTTCTACACAAATTAAGAAAATGTAAACGGCCAACATACGTACATAGACATAAGGTTTTATAAACAGTTGTTTTAAGAGGAACTTGCATGCATTTGGTAACTATTAATGTTATTGGTAAATTGAGACGCTCTTCTTTACACCGATCCACATCTTGCAATCAGTTAATTGCACAAATAGATTACTGTTATACATCAAGGATCAAAATTTTACTTGCTCATTATGGGTGTAACAAGGCAATCATTTTTACAACTCCTAAGTCAAATTGTATCTCAATGTACTGCAGTTTGCGCGTGATGATCACGTCAAAATGCCAATGAGCACGCATTTGGTGCGCAATGTATGGTTTGGGCGAGCAGCGGAGGGCCGCTTTGTTCGGGACCAGCAGACGTCAGCGAACAGTGAAGTGCGTTATCTGGATGGTATCCAGTGGCGACTGTTGTGGCGGTGGTTAAATTCGCATTGTCAGAGCGGAGCGGCAGTAATTCTCATCGGCGAGTATTTAAAGGAATTTAGATTAAAGCAAGTCTGGTGGCGAGTTCGTGCCAACATAAAGCCGTCCGCGGTACTTTACATGTCGAATTTACACAAAGTTTGGTAGCGCTGAAATGGTAGCGCATGTTGACATTAAATTGTGTGACATTCCGTTGTATCATTAACATTTAATGGGAATTATACTAACGCGGCCGCCATATTTTAGTTCACAAAAGGAACATGTGTTCGGCTTGTTTTGTTCAGGTACTTACAATGTTTCAATGGCACCGTTCTTCGCATTTACATGCCGGCTGTTGGCGTATGGGCTTAATAACCGCCCGTATTTATGGCGGTAGGCCATGGCAAACACATCGCGGCGCATTCGGCCATTTTCATTAGCAGGCCCGCCGCGGGTTCCCGGGGGATCGGGGCCACTGCATGATAAAATCCCGTTACCCGTCGCCATGGAGACGACGCCGTCCTGTCCCCAGGATAATTCGGTTACAGGACCTGCACTCCGGCCGGCGTCGCCGACCAATACTCATTTCGGTAAAATAAACACTTGTGACGCGACAATATTGATGTAAGTTCCGCTTTCCACGATCAGCGCCGTGTGCCCAACCGAGATTTGTTTACATGCTCCAGCAGCGGGGCCGCTGCAGCGGCAGCAGCGCCAAACGACTCCAATAACTTTGACACATGGCGCACGTGAGCGTATTGGCAGAGGAGATATTAAATTGGCAGAGGGCCAGCGATTCCTTTTTATCCTGTTGCTAAATCGCGGCGCAGGCTGCGCCTCGGTGACTCACGAGGACAACGAAATTATATTCGCACGGTCAGTTACCCCCGCACAAAGCTCAAAGGGCGCATTCGGCCCTCCGCCGCAAACGGACGTGCACCCAGCGAAATCAAAGGCATTACTGAGCCGCTTTGATTGATGGTATTCTTCATTACTCTTTGCAGCGCCGCCTCGCAGCGGAGAACAATGCGAGCATTGATGTCTCGGCCGGCCGAAATCGTCCTCGAGCCGCGACTTTTACCCGGCTCGGTTACGTAAAGCGCCCAACATCGTCCGAAGTTTTCCGGTCAAGCGCGCTACCAGGTGGATGCCGTCACGTTCCTTCGAAGAAGTGCCTTTGTTATCAACTACAAGCGGTGGCTCCGATCTTCCGGCGGCCGAACGCCAGCGATGCGCTTCGAGGGTGTCGCACCACAAGGGCCACGCCGACCGCACGTCCATCGGGATCATCACCTTTAGGTGATAACTTTCAAACCGCAGAAAGAATATTTTATTACAGTCGACCATAAAGTTACACCGGCGGTGGAAGGCCAATTTTTGAAAGTGACAGCGTTAAACCAGATGATAATTTACAGCGAGGTAGTGCTGTACATTACATGTTCCTGCACACCTACAGACCATGTAATGACTAATAAATTGAAAGTAGCACAAGATTCGACGTTGACGTCGGCATTTCATCTCCATACAGGACGGTCCCCCTTCAGAACACAACTTTAACTATCGATGCACATGTGATATACAAAATCTATTTCGAAAATATGAAGCCAATGTTAAAATCAATTGAATTATATGGCAGATCTATAATGAAAATGTGGATTTTAGTCCTATGCTTTGTATAGTTACTTGGGATAGATTTGTCGTAATATTCAACGTATTATCGCATATATTTATTCGACCCGTAATAACTTGCAAAAAGCACTCAAATTTGCCGAGCATTTGGAGAACTTGACATTATATACAAAAAATTTATTGATTACTTGAGCGAGACTCCAAGCAGGGGCGTCGAGAGCTAATGCCGGGTTCGAAGAAAAGATTTTTACCTAGCCTACAAAACATAGTTTTTTTTATACCTTTATGTGTTATTTTGCCAAGTTTTACAACTCATATGCTAAACCAATTGCCACTACCTTAAACTATGCTGCATGTGAATGCATAGTGATAACATTTACCTAAAAAATAACAACATAATGTTAATATAATGAAAACACTTCATGCAACCGTGATGTATATCATTTAGCAAAAGAACATTTGTTTGTAAAATGATGAACAGTATGAAATATAAATAAACCAATCACCCAATAGAAGTCTCCTTGTTCGCCACGTTCGAAAAAGTATGAAATCACAAGGTCTTTACTTTAAAGGCGAATGAGTCTACTTACAATATTTCTTGTATCTTATAGTATTTTTAATAATCCTGTATATTAGTATTTTGTATTAGATGCCTCGATACTTTCGAAAGAGATCATGTATTTAGTCTGGAGCCATTTCAGAGAGTTTTTATTTTATGAAAATGCAAGAAAAAACGCCGCAAGTATGTATCAATATCAACGAGCTCTTTGAATTTGCATAAAATCAAATTGCGCTCATAAGGGATTTTTAAATTAAAAATTTTATTACAAAGTAGAATATATTGGAAGCTTCTCGGACCCCAAGAAACCAAGAATCCGGGGACTTACATCTCCTCCTTCCAGCGATAAACCTGCACATAAGCCGATATTGAAACCCGTGTGGACTATCCCAGAAATAATCACCCCAGAAGTCAAAACAACCGCCTCAAACTTTCGAATGCCACCTGGGAAAGCAAGTTGGAGGTCCTCAGTGTAATGACAATTCGCTTTGCAGGATGATGCGAAGCGATTCATGGGAAAAACAGGGTCACGTGCACGATCGCAGAAAAGGCAGAAGCGCTCGTAGACAGCCTAGAGCGCAAATGCGATCAAGATTACCAAGATGTCGACCGTGACCACCTTAACCTAGTCGACGGCACTGCAGAACAGGCCCCCAGAAGCCATTAAATTATAAGTGCCAAAGTCTGATCACTAAGCAAGCCATCAAAGCACTTCTCAGGATGACAGTTGCCTGCGTAGGCGAGACCACCAACGCTGTCTTGCGATTATGATACTTCCCCCACCAGTTGGAGCTGCCTTTCAAACCACAAAAGACGGGTATCTCCTCCTAGTACTACTATCCATCCACCAGCTTGTTGTCCATCCTAAAGAAGGTAGTACGAAAGATAATCCACCACCGTCTAAAGATAGCGGTCGAAGGCTTAGAATTGATCACGAAGAGTCAGTTCTCTACTCGGACGGTAGAAAAATTACAGAAGTTACCTGAGTGATTTTCTTAGACATGGCCAAAGTCTCTGGTAGGGTGTGACACAACGGGCTAGTATTCCAGATGGCCTCAGCATCAATCTTTAATCTCATTAGGTCCTTCTTGACTGACATAATGTTCCGGATCAAAATCAGCATCACGAGGTCATCAAGGATTAGTGCTGTCCCCGACCTTCTTCAACATGGGGACATGCCAGCCCAATACGCAGACAACAGAGCTTTAGTAACCAGCTCACTCAAATCCTTTTCGATAGTTAGGAAACTACAAGATGAATTTGACACCTTCGAGGATTGGTTCAATCGATTACAGATTAGTATCAATACCGAGAAAAGCGCCGGAGTGACGTTCATAAAAAATCACCATTTTCAGGTGTACCATACCTCAGCGTAATCATAGATGCCAAACTCACCCGTAGGACGCACGTTGACAACGCAGCAGCTAGAACAGCTTTAGGCTCGCTGCTGTAGTCACGTAACAAGCCGTCCCCAGCGAACAAATTGACAATATACAGGACAATTCGGCGACCAATGATGACATATGCAGTTCCAGTCTGGGGATATGTTGCTAACTCATCCAGAACCGAGTACTATGATCCATATTTCGTGGTTCGTTAGGAGCATGCTTTTTCACGGGGATGCAGAAATTCCTGAAAGATGAAGCGACTAAACTCTACGGCCAACATCCAAGGATGCCCTAACCCAAATATTCGAGAACTCACACACTACGGTGCAGAAGACCGCGACCATCTCAAACTCCCGAAAACGGTGATTTTTTCCCGAGGCAGTAACAGAAGCGACCAACATGGCGTACCACAAAAGGTTCCCTACCAGCGAGTGAACAGGATAAAGGCCGAGATTCAAGTTCCTCAAAGGAGATGTGCCAGTAAAAGCAAAGTGCAACGATTCCAAAATGGGTGTTGAGGAACATCGTTGATGCAGTCTAGTTCTGACGAAACGATGAAATGTTGATAAGACCATTTCCAGATTTGTTGGTAACCATTATCAGAGGCTACTCCGTCTTGTGAATGCCGGGACAATGCAGAGATAGAAGACTCTTACAAAGGTTTGGTAAAAATACATACAAGCTACATTACAATTTAGACAATGTAAGTGCGCGGTTAATGTGCAGAGCAAATTAACCGATGAGCATATTAGCATCTCATTTTGAGAGCATAATTTAGAGTATTTAGATTAGTTCCTCCTTTTAGTTATGCGTTTGGTGCCAGCGCCGTAAAGCGCCATAGCTACTTGCACAGCACAAAACGAACGAGAAAGCTCTCGCTGCGGACCACTAGCGGGTGCTAAGTAAATTAATGTTGCGTCTCGGACATCAGTTATATCTTGCAGTTGCAGAAGTTGGAAGTCGAACGGCGACGCCATAATTAGCGCAGCCCAGCGCAATCGGCTAATGATCAAATGCAACCAGTTCGAAATTGAATTTGCAGCAGCTGGAGCCCTAAACAAATGGCGGAGGCGCGACGGCGACGCCGCCGCTCACACCAAACCCGGCGACCCGACTCCCTGCGCGTTCGCGGATTTAATATCTAGGATTTTTGCCCGTCAGTCCGATTTACATGTAAGAATGTCGCCGCACAATCGGCCGTAATTACAAGGGCTCGCTATTAACCGCGCTCTGGCCGGCATAACTCAGCGCCGCGCGCAGTGGCGTTTCCATTAACATGCTAATCCCGAAGAATTCATTATGCGCGCCCCCGGCGCAACGCATACCTACGCCAATGGCGATGTAATATGTAAAGTCCAACGTAAGAAACGGCGCAATTATACCGTAATAGAAACTGTGCGAGCGCGGGCAACTCGCGGCCGCTGATTGAGCGCATGTTTAGCGCAAAGGAAAACCGCAGCAATTTATGGCGCTACTCTTTCAGAATGTACTGCGCTGCTGCGAGTCGTGCATCCCGGCAGACGCGCAAAAAGCTACGTAACGGTTCGTCCCAAGTTCGAGCAAATTCTGATTCCCTCAAAAACGCGCACGATCGCGCCGTTACGGCTCCGATACGGACAATGCAATTATTCCGCGAGCATGGAATTGGCAGTAGTCGGACAATTGTGTCGGCTAACTGTTGATAACGAAAAATGTTGCTGCGAAGCGACATGTCATTTCCCGGCACGACTGCGAACTTCGTTGTGCTCACTCGGAGCTATGCAGATTGTACCGGAACAACTACCAAACACTGCATCTACGTACTGAAGCACGCTGCTACGAAACTGAAGTAAAACGGAAAACTAAATATTTTTCTGGACTTGAACCAAAGAATAAGCTGCAATTGAGTCCAATAATAAAATAACCATGAGGAACCATTAACTTTATGGTAATTGTTCTAATACTCAGTATGATAAGGGATATAAACTATAACTTAAAGTTTTCTAAATAGAAATGAAGAAAATCCCAAACACTCTTGGTAATCATCTCTGTCCTAATATATTGCCGCATTTCAATCTAACATAAACTCACAATTTATCTCCTTTGTTAACAAGTAAACATAATCGAAGTGATTAAAATGTTTGTCAGTTTTGACAGAAACTTATTGATATGTTCGGTGAGTGACTAAGATTAGAGATTTTTCATCAAAATCGGACGCATAATAGAATGGTCATCAGGATATATTCATGATTTTTTGCAAAATAGCATATCATCAAGAGCATTCTCTATACACAGGGTGAACAAAGGGAGTAATTGACGAGACAAAAAGAGCATATTTCGCTAAAACAAGATCATGATCAGTTTTCAAGCTAGCCATGCTCGTTGATGTTTTGAGGGATTTTGACTGGGGATTTGTATGTGGTCAAAAAATTTGGGAACGTGTCCCTCACAATTTGATAGAAGAACAAAGGCAAATTCAAATCGACATCATCCCATAATAATCTCTTTCGGTACAACCATCGACTTCAGCTATTAAAATGGACCCTAGTCATAAATGAAAGCTTTGTACCCCTCTAACGATCCCTACCTAAGTTGGCTCAATAGCTAAAAGAGGGCGAGACTGCTCAACTGCTCTGCGAAAAGAAAACTATCATCATGAAAGAGGTCTATGTCATATCCAGGAATAAATGGAAAAGAAGAGTCGGAAGGCCTAAGTCATTCTTGACGATAAGCCAGACTACATGAAGCAAAGTTAGTTACAGGGTATTTGATGGAGAAAAAGTGGGAGATTTGGGATTTAGTCGTTGAAGCAATCAATAAGGCGATATTGGAAGATTCGTCTCTTTAAGGGGGCTACCATGCTCTCTGAGTGGTGGAAAACTGTGTTTGCAAAAGATTTATAGTTAACAAATTATTAAAATTTTTGAGTATGATAGATTGGAATGAGGTAACATTAACGAAAATCGACGAAAACAAAAATCTTTTACAACTTTATTAACAATTAATTGCTTTACAAGCAGAATAATAACCGGCTTTGTAAGTTCTGGATATTTAGCAGTAGTTTAACACGAATGTAATCATATAAAATATTTCCCCAACTTTGAGCAAAATACCATCAGAAGCCGCCAAAAATTCCAGCCATCCGTGAACCAGAAAATGGCGGATCACGTTGAATAAGAGAAGTCAATACACTAATAAACATAATCAAAACTTAGCCGTTAAAAGTAATGATGCTCAAATTTCTTACGCTAACTCAGTAAAGTATCTGGGTATGACATTTGACGCTGGATTTCTGTGGAAAGTCCATTTAAAAAATAAACGTAAAAAACTCGAGATTAAATACAAAAAATTCTTGCTTCTTTGAGAGAAACTATCATCGTACAATCAGATGCTGAAACCCGTGTAACTTTGGGGTTGTGCCACTAAAAGCAGCGTGCAAATTATATACAACAATATCAAAATAAAGTGCTAAGAAACATTGTCGGTACACCCTGGTTCTGCCGAAACAGTGACAAGTTGACAAGACTATTTCCAGATTTGCTAGTAGCCATAAGCAGAGGCTACTCAACCATATAAATACCGAGGCTACCCAGTTCCTAGACAATACAGGAATAGAAGAGTCAGGAGAATCAAGCCATTTAAATTGATTAGTGCAAAGAAAAGTAATGTGTGCGCTTCTGTTGTGTAAGACCTTAGTTTTAAGATTGAAAACTAGTATATTATGTTAGACAAAAATTACCCACTGGTCAGATTGTAATATTAACTAAAAAATAATAAAAGCAAAGAAGATAAAATACTAATCTTCACAACAAGTTCATGGAATGACTGGTTTAGCGACAAATATAAACCTCAACAAACACTCAGCGAAATTCACAAGGAAAACTGATTAGGATGTCTCGCCAAGAAGCCGAGATAACACAGCTAACGAGGCTTCGGTTCCAAATGCCTGTTAAAAGTAGTCTATTACAAAGAAAAACAACATTAGTCTGTGAAAACAAACCACACTTACTCATACCGCAAGAGAGGCGGCTTCAAATGCACCGAAGTCGAGGCACGTGAATCATCGGCCGTTTTGGTCAACACGGCGATTAGTCAAGACGAAGTGCAGCGCCGCGCAACTCGCAGGACGCTTCTCCAAGAATGCAATTATTGCTCGGCCCATCAAGCAACGACGGCATAATTAGCCGGATAACGGGCCTAACCAATGCGAAATAATTTACTGACAGCGGTTTTAGTTGCTGAAATAATAAATCCTACAACTATTTCACTATCAGTCGATTGCAATACTGAATTCAATGTTTTTTCTCCGTTCTGAAAGCTTTTCTAAAATATGAAAAGGGAATGAACTACAACAGGTTTTTGATCATTGGAATCCTAATCCCAAATCCTTATTATTATGCTGAAAACTTTTACCTCTGGAAAAATACAATTTAGATTGGAAGGTTTTTAAAATAAGAACAAAATTAATTTATTTTGATTGGTTTTTGTAATCTAAATTTGTCCAGCTTTTCCATTTCCTCCTCAAAGTGACTTTTTTTAAATCTTCAAAATTAAAGACTAGATTTAATTAATGTCTATAAGAATAGAATTTTATTTGGTTTTCTACTGAAGGTCTGGGTAATACCGATTAGTCAAATAAAGTCCAATTCTTGGGATGCCCCTTCAATCATCTTTTATACAAGGTTTCCGACACAAAACTGAAGTTTGCTTTTCCTTTTGCTTCCCAACCTGTTGCGTGGACCATCGTGAGTATTGGCCTAAGATTTTCGCTTGGGACGCAGAAGATGGCAATAAGAATTATAATTTCAGCGTTGAGAAAACTAAAGCGATGAGGCATGGTTTAATCCAAATACTACCGCTAGGGACAGGAAGAGATTTCGAAAATGGATAGAGGACCCGACACCTTAGGGTATAAGGAATGGACAAAGAAGAAGAAGATTATTGCCCGAACGTCATTTTTCAGTAAAATGGTAAGCCTTTGTCAAATATGTTAGTCAGTCTTAAAGGCCATTAATGGCAGATCCTTAAAGAGAAGGTTTTCTCTTGTTTTTTGGCTTAACTTTATCAAGAACCGTTTCATTTGTCTGCATTTGCTTTATTTATCTGTTTTCAATACTGAAATGATTTTGATAATCCCTAATAGAACATTTTCTGCAAAATTTTTGAACAACCACTAGCATCTTGCGAGTCTTTCAGATGCTGCTTAGTTTGGACCATTAAACTGAATATCTTGAGTTTCAAATTTCAATTTACAAAGATATTGTGATACTAAACAGTCATCGCTTCCCAGTTTTTAGAAAAATAATCATCAGATCACCAATCCTCTGGCGTCCAAGAAATTGAACCAATTACTTTTCCAGTGTCTAGCCCACTCTTTGAATTGTATTTTTAATTATATTACACAATAGTGAATATATCGAGGAAATCATAACTTAAAATTAATTAGGTACCTCACAGAAAGTTCCAAATGATGAAGCATCAAATTAATCGTATAAAACGCTCCACAAGAAACGCCTACGGCCTCTTCATCTCACATACTTTCATTTTGCGGTTCGTCAATACCACATCATAAATTTCATTTATGATTTCTCGCTGATAACGGTTATTGGACGTCCTGAACATAATTCATCATTTGTCCATATAAGGCTACGCTTAAATTTCGACACCAAAAAGCTCAAAGTAGAAAATAAAGATGACGAATCTTTCATTTGCAGTTTTCCGGCATTTTGCAGTTTTCTCTTTTCAGATTTGAAACAAAACCTCTACAGCCATTTAATTTATGCTCGCTCGTACGTAGGAGATCTAATCCGGAATTTGTAAATCCGGCAGGCTTTGAATAATTCACAGAAAAAAATCAAACCGCTCAAAACGGAAATCAAATATTAACGCGGCAACGCATGTTTACGCGTGCTTTCTATCGAGGCTGCTTTTGAAAATCGGACACACTCCCCTGATGAATATTCATCCGCAGTTGGTAAATAAAGAATAACCTGAACGCGCGCGTCCATATTAACACTGCAACACGATAGCACGGAATTAATTCACGATAACAACCCGAATTCTAAAGCACTCGCCTTCGGCGGCGCGGCCCGCTTTCCCGGAGGATTTTTCCGAGTAGCGCCCATGCAAATGGCGCCCGCCCTCGCGTGCTGCGCGCTCTTTGCCGTTCCCGGCGTTCCGCGCCGAAACCGGGCGCATCATAAATCTAATTAACCCCGCGAACAAAATAACCTGTCAGATCTCGATAATAAATAGCGCGCATCATGCTAAACCGCACCTGGTCTAAAACAAACTAACAGCCAAAGAGAATGCTAAAACCCGCATTCTGTCAAACGAAAATAAATAATCCGGCTGGCTGGAAATCAATCACCGATGATAGGCCGCTATTAGCTTACGCGGCGATATTTTTCATTACCGAGGTATGTTGCGGGCTTTCCTGCATGCATTACGATTTTTCGCGGTCTAGCGCTATTCATCATTCTACAGTACACGGCTCTCCTCCGTCTCGCGAGCCAATCAAGTCGAGGAGTTGTACGGACTTTAAATACATCAAGCGATAAAAATCGTTTATTATTATTACAACCACAAATGATACTGCACACAGATTAATGCGACTCAACTAGTAGAAATGGAATTAAATGGTGGGCGGACGTGACCTCAAATATCTTTTCATCAAGCCTTACACCGATAGATCAAACCGTTAAACAGCTACAAGATGATTAACTTGCAAAACTTAGAGAAAACACAAGTAACTAGCTCATTAGACTCTTTCCTCTGGGCCTATTTGAAGAGCAGCTTTTATGTTAACAAACCTGCTGCGATTTCAGGGCTAAAAGAGAACATCAGATATGTCATTGCTGAAATAGAGCCGCATTCGAAGGAAAGCAATATGGAAAACATCGCTAAAAGAATAGTCGCATCTCAGCAAAGTCGTGGAAACCATTTGGCCGATGCTTCATATATAACTACTAAGGCTGTAGTTTACACTGATATTTTGTTATTTAGGAAAACACCCTAAAGTCCAATTTGGATCACTCTTTATATGTATGAAAATTGCAAAAATGATATGATCGAACTCCTCTTTTGTTTCTAAACTTTGTCTTGGACCTAGTCCAGAAGAGTTTTCGTAAATTTCATCATATTTTTGTCTGAAACTCTCCCAAGATCTTCACACAAGCACCTAAAGTCACACTCAATAGAAAAGGCTAATAGTGGTTAACAACCCCAACCGTCTAGTTGCAAAATTAGAAATTGGAGAAATTCGGTGTGTTCGATATTTTCATAACTAAATTAGTGATAGAATGTTTGAAAAAAGTGGATCAGAAAAATTGATTAATGAACTTAATTGTGCCAGGACGAAAAGCGTATTAATTTCTGGGCCAATACTAGAGAAAAGGAAAGAGGTAGATGGAAGTAGATGGAATATCAAATAAATTCAAAATTGTTGAAAACATCAAAGGATATAATAATAAAGAGATCTCTGGCCTGTCTTTTTGTACACGTATCGGATTGGTAAAATAGAAAAACATAATTTGCCTGTGTGGAATCGTTAGAAGATAAAGAAAAACCCAACAACAGATCTTGACCAAAAAGTTAAATTATGAGATCACACGTTCACCTTAGCTCGGATCATTAAGTTCATCTTTTTTTTATGAACAGTAATGATATTATTTTGATTTAGAAGATAAAAAGAATTAGTAAAATAAACAAATTATCCTAATTAATGCGATGGAGATTGTACGTATATCGTCAGTTCTGTCGAGAGGGACAGGTAGAAAGAGATTCCCAGATGCTTCTAGAGTGGAAGAATCTTATTTGGTACTCGGGCAACTCAGCCACTCCTGAATATACCAAGCTTTGGTTGCAGGTCACGCAACCACCTCGGCGAACCTGATAGCTTTCTCGGTTGCTGCTACTATGTTTTGGAATGATTCCAAGAACGTGGTGGGGGTCTACGTTCCGGAACTATCCAGCGATGGTAATCCAGATCAGGCTGCAACTTTCCCGATCATAGCTATATACACAGGTTTTATCTTCGTTTTTTTAAAAGGATCCGGTGCGTAGGTAGTAATCTAAAGCAAATTATTGACACAATGTTTTGTCTGCACGTTTGATGTTAAGTTCTCCCCCGTCAAGTTTACGCACTTTAGATTTTGGAATTTGCAGTTCATCTTTCAGTTCTAGGATTATCAGTCACCGCGCATGTTTAACATTTTCCGGTGGAAAACTCAACAGATTCCTGGTCATTTCCGAGTTATTTGTGTCTTTATGCATTATTTAAGAAGCCTCCAAATAGTTTCTGTGAACGAATGTTCCAGCTATGACAACGAAGTTCGATGAAAATTTGTTCCTTTACTCATCCAGTTATTGGAAACTCCATAATTCCACATTATACGTGTTTATCCACCAACATGTGCGTTATAGTCCATCTTCATCGGCTGCCAGGTTATAGAGCAACCACGCAAAGTGCTTTTATCATATTAACATTAGCTCGATATTTTCACGACAGACGTTGCCGTTGGCTAAAAGGTTCTGCAAAAGCCTGTGATAAAATCACGAATAAGTGCCCCGTAGCGTTGGACACAATATCTTGGACGATCTGAAATTTCTTCCTTTTCCAATATGGTTTAAGTTTTGGATAGAATGGCAAATCTGAACCGTCGTATAACATATGTTACAGTTCTCACAATGTCAGTAGCCGATTCTGGTGGATTTTAGCCCGTACGCTTTCAACATTTTCCGATTTTCTGCTTGTTACCAGTCTTGTAGAGTAATCACTTCTAATAGACTCTTGACTGTCTAAATTGCTTATTTGATGCATTTATTGTGTCATTTCCAATAATCTTCTAAATCATCCAAATAGTGTTTCCGGCCGAATGTTCCAGCTTTGCATTTTTTTTCAAATTTGCTGCTCTATTTGTTCAGTCATTGCATATACGACGATCATACACTACATATGCTCATTCGTCGCCGCCTAACTCTCAACTAGCCTGGTCAATAAAGTAGTTCTCATTAACGCATGCGCACTACCAGGTTACGTAACGGACATGCGACCTGTTTTCTTGGCTGGATATTTTCTGGGCAGACCGCGTAAGTTCATCAACTGTTTAATATAAATCGACTTATTATATAAGTTATAAAATTTAGAAAAGTATAGTACTGTGACAGGATTGTTTATATATATTACATATAATAATATATATTATATATTAATGTATGTAATACAAAGAACATTGTACTATGTAGTTCTAATCTCGCACACCTCTTCCGGCGTTATTTCGACTGTCCAAAGCATTTACAAAATCATGTTTCTTTGGAATCGCGATAAATCCGTTGTATTGGACTGAATGTCATTAATGATCCGGAATCTCTTTTCTTTCAAAATCTGCAACAGGCTATTAGCAACTGTAGTAGGATGTTCCTTTTGCTTTGATGACAATAACCTTGCAACAGGTCATGTTACGATCTAACATAAAAATTTTATATAATTTAGTTCTTCGAATCCCAAGGTCATCTTTCAGTTCTCGGATTGTTAATCCCCGATCCTTCTTGATTGTAGCTCGTATACTTCTAATATTTTCCGTTGTTCTGCTCGTTGCTTTTCTTGAAGGACGTGGAACACTTTCAGATCCCCACTTATCTCTAAATCGTTCGTACCGTGACTTTATTCACGCCCTAAAGGTTTTTAAATAATCAGAATAGTGTCTGCGGACGAATGTTTCAGTTTCGCATAAAGTTTGGTGCAGATTCGTTGCTTTATACTCGTTCAGTCATTCCCAATTCCATTACCACCCACTGAAAGTGCTCGCTCACCGGCGCCTAACTCCCAACCAATCCGGTCTGCAAATTTGTCCTCATTCGCGCATGCCTGTTACAGTTCAGTCTCATCTGCTGTTAGGTTACATCAATATTTATGGTTTTGTATAAATTATTAATTATAATCTAAGATTAATTTAAATAGTATTATAGTGTACTTGATCTTCTACAACCCTTCCAGCGTTATGTGTCTGGAATCCAAAAAATATACTACGTATAAAAAATTGCTCTCGGGCTTTTTGTGTTCTTTTTGATACATTCTAGGAATGTACACAATACAAATTTCTATTAAGTTTTAGAACACTCAGAACTGCTGCTTTTGAAATATCTGTGAAATCTACAATAAAAGCAGAAGTTATTACAGTTGTGGTGTTTACATTTATATTATCGTTTTTATATGTGTATGGAATAGTCTTCCTAAGTATGCCCATTTATCATCAATATTTATCAACTACAACTAAATACTTCATTTAATTAAAGCAATTAGCAGAATTAGAGGCCGTTAAAGATCGTTTTATTAGAAGAATACAAAAATGGTTCTTCAGGAACATCAATAATAAAACGCGTGTCGTCATTAATTTTTTAAGATATTGTAGCGTTATGCAAGATTTAGAACAGTAAGTTATTATGTTTAGAAATCTACTAAAGTTTCTAAGTTCTTAAAATCCAGATTATTAAGGTTCTTAATTTGTTAGCACAATTCTATACGAAAAAAACACTTTCCAGATTACACCATGAAGAAGATTTGATGATAATGAATTGAATAGCCCTTCTAAGACAATGTTTAGGGCTGCCCCGCGTCGTTAAAACATTAATTTCACAATTTATGGCAGTGGAACTGGACGTTAAGGGAAATGCCATTCCGGAGCAACTTCAGCCCGCAATGACAATGACAAAGTGGCGTTTGCCGAAGCCCGACAGCACGATGTTGTCACGCAGTCCTGCGGCGCGGCGATCGGCCAAGAAGAGAGGCATTAGATCCGCCGCCACAATCCTTTCATCCTGCGGGCGCGATTAGATCGCGAGAGGCGCGCCGCTAATTTCCAAAGCGCGTCGCGCAAGGTGCAGCCTAAATAAACAATGACGTACTCGCCGGCAATCAGTATTATTCTCCCGCTGATTTACATTGAATGCAATACATCTCCGGCGAACACGATCGCGGAGAAAATTCGCGATCCATAAATCTTGCGGGGTCACAGCGCTAAATAAGCCTTATTTTATTGGGGTCTTCATGAATATGAATCCCTAACGCGGAACGGCCGCTCGCGGCCCGGCGCCCTCTTTTGGGCGCTCTCGTCCCGGCGGAGAACAATGGTCCAGCAAATACCAGACGCTCGGCCGCGATGTACAGCGAGGCGACTTAGTGGTAAGTAAATTTCTCGCCAGACAATGGGAGATCCCATGGCTCGGCGCCATTTTGGCTCGGAGTTAGCCCGCGCGGGCCCCTTTTTGTCGCCGGATTCCAGACTATTTTTTGCCTCGCGAAATTGCTATTAAAGAACTAGTTAGGCAGAGCTATTAATTAGAGGGATGGCTGAAAAGCAGACGTCGCCGGCTGTTTGCTTTACCTTTCAATCGGCAGAAATGAACCTGCAGCTCTTCTATTTGCCCCGGACTATTGTTGTGCCAACGGAGCAGTCTCGCATTAATTGTAGCGCCTTAAATATGCACTTGCGCAAGCGCTGAATTAAACGGGCATCAATTTTATTGAGAAAATTACGTCGAGTTAATTCGGCGGCGAGGGAAATTTATGGGGGAGCCGGTCACGCGAACGCTGAACGGGGAAAGCTGACGAAACACGGTGATAACGAATAAGGTCACATATGCATTGTAAATGTACCCTACAACGAAAAATACTCAGAAACCTCTAAAATAAGCACACCGAAACTTGAAAGAACTTCTGGTTCGGACTTCACTGGACCCTATATCTATGCGTTTGTTGATTTGTTTAAAACTCATAATTTTGTTTCTTGTAAATTAAATCTTGCTCTATAGCTACCATTAATTGATATTTCAAGACGATTGAGCTAAAGTTCTATTTATAATAATGGTGCGGCTCTAATGCTCCGCTTGGGAGCATAGCCTGAGAACTGAGAGGTTAAGGGTTTCATATGAAAACTCAGAAAAAAATATTTATTTATCACAATCATCATAAGTAATCAAAAAATTGACCACATATACCTCCCAGTCTTCGAGATTCTAAAGTGATGTTTTATTTGTATATGTAACCACGCCCATATTAGTATCCCATGTGATCGATGTAATAGCAGAAAGGTTCTGTTAGTATATTTACTCAAACTTTTCCTTGTAGATTGAATAATAAAAGCTTTATTCCTTTATATTTACCCCTATATCTTCTTTGCCTTCTTATTATTTCTGTTAAATCAACCGGCCGTTAGTGATATTCATTCCACCAGCAGACTACAAAAATAATGGATCTGATTTGTATAATTACACAAAAACCCTTATGACAATTCCTATTTTTAGTTTTAGTAAATGGTGTAACCTACTCATTACGAATCCTATCACTAGTAAGGTAACTCAACCAAAGTTTCCCTAAACCAAAAAATCCCTTTTTAACAATATTTGAAAGTCTTTTAACTTTGCAAAGATTCATATCACTAATAGAGAAAGTTTCTTTACACAGATATATTAATTGAATTTAAAAAATATCCCAGTAATTCTCGTAGAAATTTTGCTATAGCTTCAGATTAACCCTGTAGTTTGCACATGATTATGTATAGATGCTCTTTCACAATTACCTTTTTGGAGCAAAAGCCGAACTACTGAAAAAAAATAATAGAACTTAAATTACATGAATTTATGATGTTTAAATGTATCTTTATGAAGAATGGTACCGTAGTTTGATCACAGTGTGCACACAACGCGCTTTTTAGACATTCCCGGTCTAAAATAAATTTTGTGGGTAGAGAACTTCAAAAAGAGGGCGTGAAAATTTGACAGTCCCCAGACGATCTGCGTGCATTGCTCTTCACTCGTCTAGTGCTACTGTACCACAAATTTTATAAAAAGACTTTCGTCTTTATCCATAGAAGATGACAGTTCTATACATCTGAAAATCTTGGAAAGCGTGCCACATGGCGCAGATGTTTCCTTTACCACTTATTAGGACAAACAAATCTTTTGCTATTGAATTAATAACAATCTCTTCATAATGAACATACCACTATTTTGTGTGTGATGAGTAAATGTCTTTTAAAGAGGAAAATTATTGTGTTACTGTCAATAAAAACAAATATCTGAAAGTAATTTGACAATTTATTGCATCAAATCTTGTTACTCTTTAACTGCATAACGTTTGTTTCCAACAGGATGCAGTTACAGCCCATACAGCAAAAACCTTGCTGCAAGTGTTAGCTCAGATATTTCCCAGATTCCTTAATCTCTTAATGTAGTCGGACATCGCTTTACCACCCCACCCACTGGATGTCGCCCTCTATAATTCCTTTACAAACACCCTAGCAAATGCAATGCGCAAAGAAATAAAAATTAATAAAGAACCTCAAAATAACTCAACAGAGAATTGAAAATTAGGGCCGTTACTTGATCGATATCCTCTTTAAAAAACATAAATAAAAGTTCCAGTTCTGTAGTTTTACCTGTAAATTTTGTAGGCCTCATATCGTTTTATGCAAACTGAAAAAGAGAGATACTCGGTAATAAAAGTCCTGTCTAGATTTAGGTGTTGATCCTCATAGAGGTAAAATTAGTGCTTAGTAACTGTGCGAATCCCAAAAATTAAATTGAAAGAGAGGTTATACATATTTATTGTGCCTGACAAAGTCAAACCATTTCTTCAATTCTTTAAAATTGCATAGATTGTTTAATTAACAGCCAGATTGGTCAAAGTGGACGGACCTAGGAAACAATGGCCGTCATGTAAGGCGCGGGGCTTGCCACATCGCTCCGTACCAGAGATGGTGCGCGACGACCGAGCAGAGAAGGCGAACATATGAGAGTCGTGACCTCTCAGTTCGCAAGCCGTGCTTCCACAGGAGAGTTAGAGCCGTAAAAAAATTTAATTATCGTTGCTACCTTGTTAAGAAGTGTTCAATATGAGAACAATACTAGGTGGCAACTTAAAATGCATTTTCCCCACAATTCTCTTAACAACGGCCAACTTATGTAACTTTTTTCTGTCATCTTTTGTTGCTGTTTCGTCGGATCGTAAACACGATAGAATAGAAAACGGTTGATACTAATAGTTCGCGGGAAATTTCACGTGACTTGATTTTAGATTATTATTTCGAGATGGGTGTAAATTCAACATTAGAAGGTTCGTATACGAGTTCCAATATAGCACCTGAAACGCAAAAGTTTCGAATTCCGATAGCATAAAGTATTCACTTATTACATTGGTAGTTTTATTAATTTTCAAATACAATACCGTCTACCTATACGTAACCTTCATTATCAAAACCATTGGATACATTTTTCTAGTTTGTATTTTGATTACTAGCTGAAAATGCCAATTAATTGACAATCGTCCTTAATTCCACACTTGATGAAGCTCAGTTAGTATCATGGAATGTCAAGCTGTAATTAATTGCATATAGGTGAGCTATAATCATGGCGAGGCTTTGCACAGCGTGAGAGAGTTTCATACCTAACTAAACACAGGTACTCAATTATTATTAGTGACCGAGTGGGCCACTCATCAGATATTTGGAGCCTAGCAGCGAACGCAGATTCATCTGTGGTCTAATCAAGACCCTTAACCGCTCGTCCTGAACTGGCTGTAGGAGGTTTAATCCACAGCTGTTCAACCTTACAACCATTTTGGCAAAAATTTTCTGTTACTAACGTGCATATTTCGCTTTCGGTGTTGCACAAATGATCCTCAGTCCATCACTCGTCTTCTCTAATTAGATTTTATTGGCATGAGACTATCGTGATAGTAATTGTTATATGTACTTGAAGCTATATCTTCAATCTTAAAAATAAAATACTTTGGGCTTATGAGTACAAACTTCTCGTCAGTCCTATTTTTTTTTATTTAACCTCATTTGCACTAATAGCATGTACGGTTAAATTAGTTATTTATGGTGATGTTTTTCTTCCAAACCGATGATGATACCAGATTACGAATGCCATTCCTGATATGCCTGCCCTGCAATTGTTCCTGCCGATGCACCTTAATCAAACACGTAATCGAAACACCCAAAGCAACAAAACTAGCGCTTCAAACATTCCTCGATTCGCAGACCATTGGCCGACCGTAAAATAAGCCTGCAGGTCTCTCGTTCACTTTCGACAGCTGGATTCGATCTTGCAGCCTCGTTACGGGCCAAAAGGAGCAAAAGCCGCCGCTGTTCCAGTAAAGCACTTGGAACGTCGCAGCACACCTTACAAATAGCGCAATTTATACGCAAATGCGATAGCAACAATCGGAGTTCATAAAGTGCGGAGCACAATGGGGGGATTATCAGGTGGGCTAGCGAGAAGTCGTTTGATTCGTCTTGCCAATTAAGATACACCCAAGCCAGGCGGCGACAGGAAGGTTTATGGGCTCCGCATGGCAAGGTACGGCGCCTAGCTAGGCCATGTGTTCCCGTTCTGTAAAATTCTCGCGAGGTTATTATTCACTCTTTATTGCGACTATAAAATAATCCCGGCTGCGGCCAGGCACGCGGTGCCGAGCTGGTGGGGCGCGGAATTGCCTTCAGCAGGGCTGTTGAAGTGAACTTCCTCGAGGTGCAAATTTTCATATCGCATAGAATGTTACTTAAAGATGTACGAGCAAAAAACATCACGAGAAGATACCATAAATGTCGAATGTGGCCACGAAGAACAGTAGTGCTTTCGTCAATTTCCATTCAATCCGCGTCGCACTTAGATTACAATTATCAGCGCCCGACATTGTTAGCCTAAATACCAACTTTCAGCAGCTAATAAGCGCTGACAAATGGCCGAAATAATCTGAAATGCCCATTTTCGTTCCAAATGGTCTCTTTCCATTTGGGGGCATTAAAGAGGGAGATAAGTTCTTTATCGTTCGCTGAGGCGAACAAAAAAAACAGTAAGCCGAGACCCCAACGACAGGTCGTTCATTAGCTTAGAAGGCTGATAACTCCAGAAATAATACAGATCCCCAGATGCGAGCGGGCGCCTAATAAATGGTCGGAACTACTTTTAAGTAGTTCTGCTGATAAAGGTTTTAGAAACCGAGCTTGAAGGGCGACCGGCAGATTTATCAGCGACACGAATCGACCGCGAAGACGATCTAATTTACGGCGCTCCCTGAAAGCCGCGACAGAGAGAGGAAATGGGACCGCCACGTTCGGCGAGCTGGAGCGCGCCATAAAAACCGGGATCGGGGGCTGCAGCGGGGCTCTGCGGAAAAGTGTGGGCATAAACGTCGCCGTAAGCGCGCGTTTGTGCGTTGTTGCACCCCGACGTGTCGTTTTCGAACAATTTCGAAAAATACACGGTGAGAATGGATCTCCTGGGCGGCGGGTAGGCGCAAGCGGCGGCTCATCTCGCTTTCGATTACGCGCCCTATTTCGGCCCGCTAAAATTTTTAAACGTAATCATGCGTGCGGCGGCGTTTTTCGGCAGTGTTCAACTTCCACTTCGTTTACGAACAAAAAGCCCGAATCCCATAGGCCATCGAACTTTTATATCCCATTAAACGTCGAGCTGGAAAACAACATTATCAAAATTTAAATAACAATCTTATCGAACTCGACAGGCCTACAGTTTAACCGCCGTTCACATAATTGCTGTTTGCTCTATTGACTAGTTAAACACCGGGAGAGACAGGTCTTTTATGTTGAAAAACCAATGGCCAACAAAGAATGCTGAACACTAATATATCTCTGACGCAACCTTTGCTGTTGTAATCCTCTGAATGAGCGACAAGTTGATTTAAAATGGCATACATTATAATCATTTATAAAGAACGATTAAAGGACTGACGGATGCCAACTTCATAGTACAGCAAGTAACTGAGTTAATTAGGAAAACAGGGAATCCAGCCTTATTTTATCGACTTAAAGAGACCCTTTAAAGAGACAAACAGGTATATGCAGAATAACGGAAGAAAGAAAAATAAATAACAAAATAATAGGAGTAAAAACACTATACAGGCAGACTAACAACTTGGTCAGATTCAAGATGAAATGTCACAAATGTTCGAAACAATCTAAGCCCTTTAGTGTTCACAATAGTTTTGGATGGAGCTATCAAAAAGATAAAAAAATATTTAAAGTAATATAAAATAGGGCATTAGAAGATGGAAGACATAAAAATTTCAGAATTGTTATACGCGGACGATGTGGTCATCATTGCTTAAAAACATCGTAAAATTAATTAACATGAAGATCAACGAACTTAAAACAGAAACTATGACTGCCAGTAGGCAAAAGAAGACACACCAGATAAAAATGGAAGAAACAACAAGTTGAAGACAACAGGAAGACTCTTCAACGCAATAAAGAACATCTTTCTAGCAAAATAATTAATACAGAAAGAAGTAAGAGTAGAAATTATTAAGAAAGTAGCCACTCTAATTCTTACTTAGGGGCCCGAAACATAGACTCTAAGACAAAACGAAAAAAGCACAATTCAAAGCTCAGAATCGAGATTGCTACGGAAAATAGAAAACTTTTGAGAAATTCTGAACACGAAACCAATACCAAAAAAATTTAATAAGGATGGGAAAGAGAAAACGGTAAGAGCTACGAAACAAAACCTTACAAAAAGAAGAAGAAAGGACAATATTGATAGAATAAATGAAAAGTGCAGCGGAAAAACGTAATATTAAGTGGTCCGAAGTGAAATACAATGAGCCAACTTTAATTGCATTACACTCGAAAGGATAGAAGGGCCTTAGGATTAAGTTGCGATTGATATAGCGCGTTGGGCATTTCATTAAAAAAATGGGGGGAAAAGAAAATGATGGTTTCAATTTCGCTAAAGGTATGAATGTAATATAATAGCAAGTTTAGTAAGTACAGTGAAAAAGAGAATCGTTTTATTTCTTGATAAGGATATAAAAATTTGTCGACACGTTATATAATTCAAAAACACATATGAGATATTATGAAACAATAAGAATATCCAAATTATCTCACAGAATACTTAAACATCGCATTAACGAAACACCTACTCAGTTATTGACTGCAATATTTTGGCAGTAAGTCTTTTACCACCATTAAAGGCATTCGACAAAGGTGTAACGTATCACTCACACTTTTTAACATGCATATATTAACTACGGTTTTTCTCCCGTGAAAAACTGAAAGCCATAAAGGTATTTATACAGACAGAGGATAATGCATAAGTTGTCTATTATTCGCAGATGCCTTAATCATTATTCACAACTATCTTTAATAGGTACAGATTATGACTAAATTATCTCCCAAAAACAAAAACTATGAATTTTTACGAAAATAACGCGTTATATCTTAAATTATAATAAATATAACAACATTAAGTTGAAGTTCCACAAGACATTGGCATTTTCTGCGTTGCCAATGGTAGTGCAACATGGCTTTTATGGAAAAAATAATCTCGTATCCAAGTGAGAGAAATGAAATTTCTAAGGACACTCAAGGTAAGCTTAGAAACGATACCGTTAAAGAAAAGCTTAAAATAATCCCTATCTTAACAACAATGTAACATAATAATAAAGTTGATTCCCAAAATAGCTTTAAAGTAGCACCAAGGTGATGTGGCTTGATCCTTGATATGAAGATGAGAAGATATAATTTATTTTTCCCGGAAAAAGAAAAGACAAAGGAAGCGAGTCATATTATCAATTTCGCTAGTGAAAAACTAACATCCACACAATGGGTATTAACAGTTCACTAGCAGTTTTTTATTTCGCATGCAGATCATCGGGGATTGGCCAGGGAGAAACCAATTAAGTTCGCCGAAACGGCCTGTGGTTATTTCTAAGCCGTGAAAAAGCGCTGTGCTGTAATGACGATTGACAAAATTGCTGGTTGGTTTGCTCCACCGGCAGCGATGTGTGTAAACTTGCGCAACAAATAATACAACATTTGTTACACGCAACGGTCATTACCGACCCGCAGACAACGATACGTTGACGTCCATTTCCATCAAAAGAAACAGGATGATGGCACAAAAACGCGAGCTGCTCATATAATGACACGCACAAAAAAGGCAATTCCAAAAATCGGACGGATCTGCGTAATATAATTAATCGAGCAGTCACTTTTTTGCGTAAAAACGAGGAAGCTACAAAAAAAATTGTAAAAATCTAGAAAAAACTAGTTAATTAGACCTCGGAGCTTACGAGAGAGTGAATATAGGGTGCAAATCTAGAAATATCTCTCCTATATAAAACTGTTCATAAATTCATTAATAATAAATAATACAATCAAGCTATAAATTCATCGTGGCTCATATAAAACATTAATGAGTGTAATTTGCACCATCTAGAGATATCATAGATATAGTAAAGTATTGAAGACTATAACTAAAGGGTGATCCAAATTAAATTTTTCTATTTGAACTGCGTGCCGTTTGACTTCTGTGAACATTGGAAGTTTGCATTTGTACATTGGGTATCTAAACCCATGGCAATAATATGCCAAGTGTGCGTGCAATTCGTGATTTACTTCGAAAGTTCGAAACAAGTGGTATGCTTAATAACAAATCAAGGGTTTGCTATCGACGCAACGGTCATTAAGGTGACGATATTGCTCGACTAAGTGATAGTGTGTATGAAGAATCAAGCACGTCAATTCACTGTATTATAACAAAGACGTATCGAGAGATTGACCACTAGAAACGCCGTACATTTGTAAACTTGGTTTCAGAGAACACAGAAAAAAAACTCATTTTCCATTAAATGGCTTTGTGAATCATCAAAATTGTCGCATCTGGGGTTGCGAAAATCCACGTACTATTCACGAAAACCAATGCATCCACAAGCGAGGTACATTGTGGGTTTGAGAAATCATTAACCGGTGTTTGCTTCGGGACGAAGCTGGTAACGCGGCTATTGTCAATGTCGTATATGTGGTTGCAACAAGATGGAGCCATATGTTACACAGCACTTGAAACACACTTTACTTCAAATTAAATTAAAGGTCGTATTATTTCGCAGAGATTACATGGATTTGCGATCTAACCTCATTACAATTTTTCCTTTAGGGTTATTTAAAGAATTTATGTCAACAAATCCCCTACAATTTCAGGGCTGAAAGAGAACATCAGACTTACTGAAATAGATGCACATTTAAGAATACTTCGTTAAAAGAGCAATAAAATTCGGACTGTTTTAATAGTTTGGTATTTAGGAAAAACTTCCCAAAGTTAGCAAAATTGAAGAAATAATTGATAAGGTGTTATGATAGCAGACTTCAACTCTCACCACGACTCAAATCAAAACAAAATACTTAATCGGTACCAAATGTAACAACACATTGACCCATTATTCGCATTTAATATTTTATAATAGCAGCTACGCCGTTTTTGTTACGTACTAATTACACTACAGGCCTTTTAATTATAGCCAACGTTCCTTGTTTTTATATCCATACTTCTGCTGTGAGCGGAGAGATTAATGGCCACCTTCCGTTTTATTGATGAATTGCCCATTGAGCTTTCTGCACGTCCGCAACGTGCAAACTGAAGAATAACGATGCTGTTAATTTGAACACTAGACCCGTATGCACGTAAAGGCGAGGTTTGGGTGTTCGGGCCATTGGCCGTTCGGGCGCTTCGTATTCCGGACGGGCCTTTATGGGCCGTTCCGGCCCGGATTCGGACGACCCAAACGGGGACGATCATAGCGAAGGGCTTATTTGGGAAGGTGTCCGTTTCGGACGCTATTAGCGGAAGTGCACAATAGGGCGTAATTGCGCCGATGGCCGGCGACGGCGATGCGCGTCTCGGAATAATGGTGCCGCGTCGTGACGCAAAAAGTAAATTGCTGAATTACGAAGCAGTATTTTCCGGAGCCATCGGGTAATTTGATTACTGCAGCCTAATTATTTTCTAATTGAAGTTTAAGGAGATACCGGCGTGCTGGCGGCAGCGGAGACGGACTACTTCACACGGCCCGGCGTCTTAATGAAGTATTTTGATATTTGTTTTAATCTGATTTGTTACAGTGAAATTACTAATAACGGTAGTCTTTATATTGAGTTTTTGGTTCAACCTACATATGCTAAAATATCCATCGTCCTTTATTTTTCTAACCTATCCTTCGATGGTTTTGATAGCGTCTTGTTTCCTTCATATTTTACCGCATCGTTTAATATGGTGAACAATCTGCTGTTATGTATTGTTAGTTTTAGATTGTCCTGAAACCACACAAATAGTGAAGTCATGTAGTAATAGAAGTTCCCATTTCTATAGTCCAAACTTGTTAAATTGGAAATGTTTTTATTTTAATTTTTCCTTTCTAACTGTACACATTGAATACTGAATTCATATTGAATTCAGATTACATTCTTCTTTTTAAGGTCCTTGATTGTTTTCAAGTGTTAGACATCACTACAGCAGTGATGCGCTAGAATTCTTCGCTATCTGAGGCTATCCGGAGACCCCGAGACTCCTCCCGATCTGCGATTTTCTCTTCAACTTTTGCTTTATATAAAACGGTTCGTTTGTGTTTTAGTCCTGTGATTATGCTACCAAAATATTCTGTTTTGTCTTTTAATGGTATTGATGATTGAGTTTAATATCTGCTCATTTGATGTATTAGATAGTGTTAATAAAATTTAGTATTATACGTTAACACCACAGCTCAAAAGCTTTTAATTTATTCACGGTTGTTGTGGTTAACCATAAAACAACTTAGTAACATTCTTATACAAATATTAATAGAAATGATTCTGTTACATAAAGCTGTTTTCCACTTTATGGAATACAAATACGTGCTAATATTTCTTCATCTAAACTCAAAGCAGTTACCACGATAATAAAGACGCGATACTTCTTCTGTGACTAGATTATTTAGTATATTTATTTTTCTATCAACCGTCCATTTTGTTTTAGAGGTGTTCCTTGAAACACCTGTACGACAACACACTTAATCTATGGTCACTAAATTTTGAAAACCTTCAACATTCCCAATTAGTATTGCACTTGTTAATTGGTACACCGGCAGCTTTTACTCCTTCCCTTCTACTTCTGAAATCCTCCTAAAAAATCTTTTTGGTGGGCATTACAATGTTTTGGAGGGATTAGGCAGTAGCGTTTGGTCCTAACCTTAATGAAAGAGAAAAGTTAACCTACACCTCCTAGCGATGGAAAGCATTGGGACTGAACGAAGTTAGACGAAAAAGCCAAGGAACAATAGACACTATAAACAATTATCGCGTGTACTATTCTGGAGATGATATAAATATCCAAGAGGGTGCTGATGTTATTATGAACAAAGAGTTCACATATTATCAATTTTATACCACAATAAGACAAAATTAGGTTGACTCAGTTGAATTCCAGACCATTTAAAGTAAACTAAATCCAAATATAAGCTCCTACTAGCAACAAACCTGGAGAAGAGTAAGAGGAATATTACGGACAAGCGGAAATTGTATGAAATTTGTAAAAATTGTGTGATTTAAATATTTATGTGAAAGGCAATAACAACAGCACTAAAAGGAATATAAAACACTACTGGACTGACACGAAAAATAAAATCATGATTGCAGCAGGACTAATATTACCCAAAAAAAGGTCGCAAGAAAAGGCAATGGATAACAGATGAAAATTTAAATCCCATAGAAAACAGAAGGAAAGAAAAATTAAATACATCAATATCAAGAATAAGACAGATTAATAAATAAAAAGCAAAGAAGCAACGAAGAAATGGTTGTAAGATGAAGATATGAGAAGACGTATTTAAAGATTAGAAATCCAACTGAAAACAAGAAAAATATACTTTGGATATCTAATGCAACATAAAGAATACAAATAATTCTGCATGGCAAAATCGATGGAAGAAAAAATGATAGTCGAAGAACATAACAGGGTGGAGAAAACAAATGCAGACAGAACAATTTATCAGAATTACAGTCAATCTCGATATAGACGACACCTAGGAGGAGAAGGAATGTTTGTGGTCGAACGCATCCTTGTCTTGCTCTTCTTTTGATAGGAATTTTCCTTGTGATGCTGTTCTTTACCTTATGTTTTTAATATAAATTTTCTAATAAGTTACTGTCGTGGTTATCTACACTTATTGTTTCTATGCACTCAAATAACTATTAATTCGATCAAACATTTTTTCGAAATTCACAGCTTCCTTTTAGCCTTCAGATTAGAGTTTTTAAAAATGTTGATTATGCATGTAAATATATAGTAAATAGTGTCTCATCGGTAGACTTTTATTTTCAAACGCTATTTGTCGGGATGCGCAAAAGTATAGCAGCAACTTATATGGAATTCTGATCCAGTTTCGGCGACGTTCACGGATGGGTTCGGCTGCAGACCGCCCCTGTGCGGCCAAATTGGACTGCTCGAAGATGCTCAACGTCAGGGTCGGTTTAAATACTTCATTAGGCTGGCTTCATTAGAGCAGGGTAATAAAGTGACATTTTTAACATTTTATTAATATCAGTCGCGATCGTTCGCTATGCGATGCGCGCGGCGATACCGCCGTCGACCACCCGCTTCGGCCGCCGAATCCGCGGACTAACTGCCTCCAAAATGAGGACGGAGGACGCGGCAGATTCCCGGCCCATGTGTGGTCTGTCGACGCACCGGACTATTAAGGACCATCAATTACAGCACGTCGTACATGGTCGCCGTTGCATCACCTCGCTGGTTCAGCTGGTTGCCACATAAATCAAATTCTCATCGCCTATCGCCGTACCATCGTTGCCATCTCTCGTTATTTCGAACTGTTTATCTGTGAAACGCGACTACTGTTTCAGTTCGCACTATATTTCACGGCCCACCGTCGCCGCGCTCTTTTTCGACTCCTTATCGTGTCGTTAGCTCTAACGACCTCCTTTTCCAAGTCATTTGCACCCAGCGTCGGTCTTTGTTGGGCGCTCGCGCCGGTAGGCACCTAATGCGTTTTGTATGTTGTGTCGTGCTCGCTACGCGGCCCGACTGCACTTACACCGCCCCACGGCCCCCATTACCGGCGCGAACGGACGTTACCTGTCGCATGCGAGCCGCAATTTACGGCTATTGAGACCAGATCTGTCATTACCTGCACCTATCGTCCATCAGCCCTACTAAGCCCCATTCAGTTGTCGACGGTATCGCCGCATCGCTCACATTGTGCGGATAAACCATCGCGGAATAAAGATGAATTGGCGTTTCGGTTTTGACCAATACTAATTGTGGGCGAAGGAAAGATACGGCGACGCGCCGGCCTTCCTGGGCGCAGTCATTACCGTCCACCTGTAACGGCGCTGCTTCCGTTAATCTGCACATGGCCTCCGAGGTGTTGCACAGCACCTTGCCGCGATCCGGCGCCCGATAGGCTAGAAACGGTAACCTCCTTAAACGCGCAGTTCGCGTCAACAGCCAAAGCCAATTCGAAGGCCTACAACTAATGACGATTCGATGTTACTAAACCTCGGTATCTGCCATCGCTCATTCCATATTAGGCGACGAAGAACCACAGCCTCAGAAATATCACTGCGTGCAATCGTAAACTTATAAAGTTAAACGTTGTGCGCCTTTCAAAACATCCCATAATATATGGAACCATCAGTCCAAAGAAGACCTCGATGGATTGCTTTCAAATGTGATCTTCGCTCCGACCAGTCTTTATCGGTTCCATTTATCTTACATCTACTTCTCGATGTTTCTATTTATCTTTTTAGAGATAAAATAACATTGAGTTATACAAAAACAACACGTATGAGAAGCTAGGCCTTCCATAGACAGGGTCCAGCAGAACTCTTTTTTGAATTGACTGCCGCACGCCAAGTATTGGTATACGACCCTCGAATCATACATCCTTAAGCAGCACGAAGTATGCTATTTTAGTGTCCATCATGGTCTGGAGTCGTTGAAGACTTATTTTAAACATGGCGATTCTGTGATTGTGACGCAACGACGAAGAAACCATAATGTGGATACACAATTTCCAACAGACTGATTCAGAGTTCAAACGGAAATCACCCACTAAACCTCGTAGTGTTCCTACACCAGAGACGCAGGCTGTTGTCACATTATATGCGCAGAATTCTATTCTGCGATCTCGTATTCCATCTATACAAACTGATGGTGGTCCAGGAACACAAAGAACGTGGTTAGTACTTATGTTGGCACGTGTTCCGGGTGATCCTGCTGTGCTCAATAGTGAAGAAATCCATTTTAGTTTATCGGGCTACATCAACAAGCAGAATTTTAGGTATTGGGCACCACAAAATCTTCAACAACTCCATGAGGGGCTTCTACACAGTCGGAGTTAACTCTTTGTTGTACTGTAATGGAAGGAGGCTGCACTGCGACTGTCGCATCTACCTGCTATGTTGCGATGTCATGCAATGTTTTGGAGCCCAGCCTCAACAAACGTGGAAATGCATTGCTGTGGTTCCAACAAAATGGCGCTACACGGCGAGAATTTTTAGTCGTTCTGGGGCAAACCTCATGAGGTCACCTCATCTCACTACATGCCCCATGGCCCCATGGCCCCGGCTAAAAACATCTGAAGACCGAAGTCTTTCAACGCAGGCATCCACTATCCATTGGACACGACTCGGCAAACAACGCGGCATTTTAAGGTGAAGCTCAAAACTGATTGGATCATACTGCCGGATCTTGCATACGAAACTAACTTTTATTTTATTAATTATATTTTATTAAATATAAGTAGAATTAAACACTTTCTTTGACGAACTCGTGCAAATATAATCTTGGTGTCTTTACCAAAACATCTGTCCCCGTTTTTAGCAATTTTAATGTTTATTGTCAATAGAAAAAATAAAGCAGGGTGTGAAATTAAAGAAACACCAATTGTAAATGTCTAATCTGCAGAAGGTAAAAAATAAAAAGAACAGAATGTTGTTCCTTACAGTTTTCATGTAGCGTTCGCGAATAAAATAAACATTAAAATTAAAATATTCCTTCATATCGGCGCCGGAAAAAGGCGATACGCCTTTTCCGCCCCCGTGGAACGCTTAACAAACGCCATTTGTTCATTATGGCATTGATTAATTTGTCAAACTCCCGATTTAATGCTGACGGCAAAGCCCCGGACATTTCCGCGTGGCTTAAAAATTATTTCCTTTGATGTCCGGATCACGAAAGCCTGGCTGCACTTAACTCGAGAGCCAATTTCCTCATTTATCGGGATCATTTTTTAACCAGATTAATATCCCGTTCCGACGCCGCGGAGGAGCGCCGCGGCGCGCGCCATCCATTCTCGGCCACCGCCGCCGCCATTCTCCCCGCGCCGCAATCCGGCCGGCGAGCCGGGCGCCCATAAATTACCGAAAACCTAACTACAAATCGATGCCGAGCTCTCGATACGGCCCTCGTGACTGGCAAGATTAATGCCCGGCAGGATTTTTAGAATTTTTCCCGCGCAGATGCCCGGCTTAGCGGCCGTTGATTAACGTCCCGAATGGAGGGCAAACGGGAATTATCTGGAGTTCTAGCGGGTCACTGCGAAAGGGAAAACTCGAAAGTTGGTATGCGCGCAGCGGCCATGGAGGCCGTACAGAATGACAAACTGCCGGCTCTGCCGCCCTACGCCGGATAAATCACCATTACAAATGCGTTCTCCCATGAACTAATCGGTCGATACACTGACAATGCGAGATTCAACATTGAAAGAGATGTTGGAACAAAGCTGGTCCATTTTTGCTCGATGTAAAAAATGTTTAGCATCTTATGTTTCATTTCAATTAAAAAGATTAAAATTGAAGAACAAAAGTAACATAAAACCATAAATTTTATAACCGGTTGAAAGTTTCTTTATCATTTTACGAGCCAAATAAAGATAGTAGAGTAAATCTTTGAGAAAGAGTGAAAAAATGATCTCAATACACCATTTTATGATATTTAATATATAGACCGACACCCTACACCGTAAGGTAAATGGGTTAAGATTATATATATATATATATAATATATAGACCGAAATGGATAAAAATGATTGTGCTTTAAAGGTCATTTTAAGAGTATTTGACCAAAATAGGTTTTATTGTAAAAGTTGTATGGGGGAAACATTGCCGTATGGCAGCGTTGGTATTTATTTTGTAGCTCTGCTATATACCAAAGGTACCAAATCACTGTAAGTCGATTTGTGCGTGAGAGAATTTTTTTAATGGAAAACGATTGGTTGCATTAACATAACTGCGTTTTATACGAAATTGGGGAAAAAGCGAGTGTTGGAATCTCAACAAAACTCAGTCGGGACGTTTATTTGGACCATGCGCCTACTCTCAAAACATTGAAAAGGTGCTTTGCGAAATCTTAAATTGACGAGTGAACGATCGACCTCACTCTAGATGTACCTTCCGGCATTTAAATAACTTCGTTTCACTGTGAAGCTCGATATGTAATGCATTCTTAAACACAGGGCAAATATCTGTTTGGGCATCATAAAAAAACGCCTTTTTAGAGTCGTAACAGACGATAAGTGGACGTCGTAAACGAAGGTCTTGGAAAGGAGCAGGTCAAAGTGCAGAACCTGCGGCAAAGGCTGGCTTATATAAAACGAAGGTATTGCTGTCTGTTTTTGTTCTCCCATAACTACAACAAACAAATGCTTTAACCAACTCGTAAATCTACTGCGGAAATTCATCAAAACATACGGTTCTGGTCAAACGAAAAGGCGTCATCTTACAATAACAAAGCCAGAACTCATGTCGTACAGTCAACATTACGAAAATTAAAGAGCCGAAATGAGAAATCCCTTCAGCATCCATCGTGTTTTCAGAATTTACTTCTCCATGTTTTCATTTATTCTGAGCGCTGCAGAATATTGTCAATGATCAAAACCGTAGAAGACTGCTTTCAAGACACTTTTGGAAAAAGTTTCTACGAAAAAATCCACAAATTTTGTTTGCTAGTAAAGGCTGGTTTTGTAATTTAAAATAATGATCGTGAGCATCTATGGAACTAATTTATTATTACAAAGAGCAATTCTTATAATATTCATATGGCTATCTTAAACGCCATTGGAGAAGAATGAACTATGACACGACCTAGAAACGTCAGTCTACAATAGTTAAGATAACTTACATATGATATTGTACATATTACAGAGAAGTTCCATTCAATGTATAAAGAGGAAGAATAAATGGTTAATATAATTATAACTATCAATATAAAACATGAACAGTTGGGATCACGGCTTACAAACTGAGAGGTTAAGTCTCTCATACGTTCGCCTTCTCTGCTCGGTCGTCGCGCACCTCCACTTATGCGGGGCGATGTAGCAAGCACCGCGCCTTAGACTACCGCCATTGTTGTCCCTTGTTCAAGCGAGCGCAAGTACTCAATTATTTTCAGTGACACCCGCCAGGCATCAGAAAGCTCCGGGAACGGAACCTGGGTCCGTCCGCACTGCAGTCCGCGCCTCAACCGCTTAGACCACTCTGGCGATCAATAAGATTAGACCAATAAAAAATATTAATGGGATATGAATACTGCAATAGAAACAATTTTGGCGTAAAAAGTACGATAATCATCTATTTTGATGACTGACGTTAAGAGAGAAAGTAGAGTATAGAAGATATGTAAAAAATGAGAAGCTGCTAGTTGTGTTGTAAGACAAAATTATTTTTAGCTTCTATAACAAAACGGGTTGATCACGAAAAGGCGAGTAGAGCTAGAGGTTTAATGTTTCCATCAAGTTCAAGTAATAATTCGTCGATGGTGCAACTGCGAGGCAGTCCAAACGGGGATAGTACTAAAGCCTCACAAACATTCTACATCACTGGTGAAAACAGTGGCGGCTAGAAATAGCTCCATTTCGTAAACTCAAGATATTGAAATTGGAATTGACATATTACAAATAATGTAAAGGCTACTGATGGTAATGGAGTTAAAATAAAACAGTCAATTATCAGATAAAAAAATGTTCTTTTTTTTTGAAGAAGGCATTCAATTACTGAAGAGGGCGGAGGGAGAACAGAAAGAAAAACCATACACCTACTTAAATTGCACTTTGGAATGGAGGAGTGGAGAGTCAAATCAATATCCAGAACTATTTTTGCAAAACATTAATTAATAAAGTTCAAGAGAATCAGAGGGCGGCAGCCCATCATACAGCACTAAAACTTTATGGGATACAAAATAAGTTCATAAAACTAGAAACAACTCTGAAGTAACTTGGGGTGAATATGTGAAAACTTCCAATTTTGCGCTATTAATTTTGGATTGCGTTTCAAAGCAAAACTTTGGGGGAAAACAGCCGAATAAAACTTTTTTCACAGCAGATTTAGTGCGTAATAAAATAAAGTTGCCATTTAGAATAGTAATTACAATTTCGCATTGATGCAATAATTATGACAAGCCATTAAAATTTACCTATTTCTCTCCTTATTAAGATTATATGTTTATTAAAGGTTCGAAACAACAGATTAAAGATTTTTTTGCGCAAGCTTGTAATGCAGCTGATAAAAACCTTCATTGGATGTTGCTCCTAGCACTGCAATGTCATTTTGGTCTGGACTGTTTCAACTTTGCACGTGGTTTGAATACTAATCAGAGAAAATGGCGTTTACGCTGGGAGAGGACTGTCCCGAGGTATTGGGACCGTCAAATAAATTTCTGTCTGGAGTAGAACATAGGATGGTCGTGTCCGACACCTATGTGATCGCCGAACGGAAAATTGTGTAAGATCACTTTCAAGTGAGAAAGTATGGCATGGGAGTCTTCAAAAGTAAGTAGACGGTGTGACGAGTTTGGAAATTTTAAAATGGTACGTTTTGCTGTAACGACATTCTTGACACATCACAAAACCTGATCTTATTTTTATGGCATGCCCACTAACACCCAAAACCCAAGGACCTTCTAATGAGGTGGCCAGAACCTTGAACCGTAGAAGAATTGTTTCGCCGAAGGTTTTGACTGCATACAGTATAGAAGAGAGAAGTGTTTTGAAAAAAATATAAAAATTAAGTTTGCATTGTAGTACCGCCCTCTCTATAGATGTCATAGACCTTGTTTTAAGATGAGAAAAAGAATGTTGGGATTTTCACAGATAAAATTGTTTTTTATGAGTAACTAATAGCAACTGATAAATGTTTTGTGCTAATTGTGTGATAAAACTGTTATCGCTTTCGCAATCCCTCCATTCTATTCCCACAGTGTGCGCAGCTGCGTATTTGGCGATCGTCACTGGCGCGTCGCTCCATTTCACTTTGCTGCACCGAATGCCCCAGGTTACATAGATAGAAACACCCCATAAAGCAATAGTCGGATACACCGGCAGCAATAATACCGTTCCGCGCTTATCTGCCCCGCTGCAGTGGCATACATTAACGCGCGATAACGCGAACAGTAACGTCTTTATAAAGCGGGCTGCGCCGCGCCAATTGCAATTTCCCTAATTTGTAAGCAGAAAACAGAATCAGAACCTGAAAGCTCTATGTCGGCCGGCGCGCTCTACATAACCAGTCGAGCCGGAATAAAAACGAGAACGGACAGCCCGCTGCATGGACATTTACGCCATCATTAAACGGAGATAAGTATAATTACCCTCGCGATGATCGGGCCGAGACATTTGGAAGCCACTTAATGCAAATGCCGACCGCAGGAGCTGCAATAATAACAAAGCGCGCCGAATTTCGGCGGCCGCGGCAACCAGCGCTTCGCCTAGCAGATAACAAGCAGCGCACCGGCGCACTTGACAACCCGCTTTTTGCAGGCTGCGGTTACCCATTAGGCGCTATACGAGCGCGGTGCCCATATAATTTCATCTCCTTTTAACAGAGAAATAGGAAAACGCCGGTAATACGATATAGTGGCCGCGATTTATTGCAGCAACATCACGGCCGCGCGCACACGTACTGCATTGCAAGCAGCGCAATTCACCCCCGGACGTCAGGCCGGGTGCCGGCTCATTCTCATTCATGGGATTTTGACAAATTTTATAGTTTAACCTCCGCCACGTTGGAGCAGAAACAATGGCGGTGTTAACAAATGCTCCGGGGAATAGCAGGTCGTTAAACGTAACTACTAATAGCGAGACCGACCCATCGACCCTTAGATAGCTACTGCTGCGAGTCGAAGAGCTTCGTAATCTCTGTCATTTGCTACATTGCCGGTGAATTCCAACAATATACTGCGCGGAACTAACCTTGCGGTAAGCAGATCTCGTCGTTTTTGAAACTCTCAATCAGATTATGCATCGCGAATCTTACCTGAAAAAGAATAAAGAAATTAATAACACATCCACATCTATATCCATAATTAATCAATATACATAACAATAATGATATGAAGAAATTGTGTAGGATATTTAGCAATGTGAAGAAGAGAACTTATACAGTCAATAAACAAGTAATTTTCTGTTTTGAATTCTCACAAAGTCGCCTTTCCGCATCGTTTCGAGAGGAGGGGGGGGTACAATTCCATGGGCCCCAATAAAGCTCCAATATATTGTTTTATACATTATCATGCTGTCCCAAAAGTTTTATAGCACTTGCGAGAAATTTAATTTTTTTGCAATTGTTGCATTTGTATGTTCAGATGGTTTTGGACAAATTTTAATTCTGGATTTCGATGCGCTATTGGGGGAAACGGGAACTTTTGTCAAGAGGTAATGCAAAGGAAATCTACGGTAATGAAAGTAAAGGTAGTGTCCACTACTCCACTGTCTCCAGATAGTACAAGCGCTTTGATTCCCGCGACATGAGTCTCAAAGATCATTTTCGTTTCGGTCGGCCACTAAAGTTGGATAATGAAGACTTGCTTGAAACGTTGGAAGATGAGCGTTCATCGATTATTGGATTTGGGATCGATTCTTGGAGTTGGCAAATCAATGGTCCATCGGTATCTCCAACAGCTTGACTTTGTGCACAAGAAGTTCTGACAAGATCCACATGAACAACAACAATCCTTTAAATGATACATTCTGAAAGTACATTATTAGGTCGAACAATCGTCAGAAGAATTGAATTCCACAAGGTAGACAACATTTTGCATTTGTGCGGAATGGCCGAACTTTATTATTAGCAGTTGGACTCTGTTTACAAGTTGAAGGAAAGGTACCCGACTTGGGTCAACCAAAAGCACGCTTTATTTCAACAAGAAGACGCCAAATCCTACACTGCCAAGAAGACTAAGAAGAAATTTAAAGAGTTGGACAGCTCTGAAGTGCTTCTGTGTCCAGACGATACCTATCTTGTCCGATTATGACCTTCTTGCGCGGTCGCCGATTCGTATCACTTGATGAAGTTGAGAAAAAGCTTCTCAGAAGTTCTTCCATTCAAAGCCGTCCGAGTGGTACATCGGCCAGATCCAAAAACTTCCAAATCGGCAACAAAAATCGCAGACCTCTATTTCGAAGAATAATTTTCGTTGCTTTTAAATAATTTCATCCATAAAAATAGGGCTTTTCGCAAGTGTTGCAAAACTTTGGGACAATCTATTTATTTTATGAGCAATTCTCCAAGAGTTGACAAGAAGTCGGTTGAAGAGCTAGTTGTTATCAATATACGGTTATATCGTTTTTCCTTTCTTCTGCGCGAAAGTCACACCCGTCCGAGGCGATAATCGAGATGAAACGTATCCGTTCGCCACCTACTAGTTATAAATTTTGGTGAAAGTGACCTTGTGACTCCATTTAATTTTCCATCGTATTTTTATCATTTATCTATATGGCTGATCAAGGATAATTACGTATATGCAATTTATGTTATATTAGTTCCGAATACAATCGATGGGAGTTTGGAAGATTTCCCGATGCGTACAAATGAAAAAAGGAATTGGCAAGCTCATTCTCAATACCTTAGAGGAACACAAAATCTCGATCGTCAGTTGTTCTTACAATAGAATCAATATAAAGTCTTTATAAAGGTGTTCAAATTTTTATTTTGAAAAACTTTTTCACCAATATATTTTCCTCGCTTAATCTCTGTCGTATACACGGTGTAGCTTGTCTCGATGCTGTCATTTTTTGGCACAACGTGCAAATTGAAATAATGGCGGCAATCAAGTAGAAATAAAATTTTCCAGAGTTCTATTTTTAATGAATACAAACTTGTTGTAAAACGTATATTTAGAAAGATCTGCAAATAGAAATGCCCATGTTTAGACAGCTGATTTTGGTTACATAATCCAAATGTTGCTAATACAAAAGACAGGAAAAAATATTCATAATCTTCTTTCATTTTAAGCATTTTGGCACTACAAACAGCGCGATTAAATCTCCTTTTAAGTGCTCTCTTTGAAGTTTACATTTCCACAACTACCTTATAATAATAAAATGATGCGTGCATCATTTGGTGCTGCTAAATAATATGGTCTCTTCTCTTCTATTTTTAGTCAGTCCATTAAACTTAAATAATTATTTTGTACTTAAGGTCTATTAAAATACATGATAGTAAACGTCAACGTCTCTTTGGTTTTCCTAGGTCAATCTAGCATGAACTATAATAAATATTATATCCTAAGGAATGCCAGAAAATATCAAGATTACACAAAAGGAATTCTCTTTTGTCCCACGTGAAGCTGAAAACTAATAACTTTTTGTAGAAACGAACATTTTTCGAATCAGAACATAACACTATTATGGTATGCAATATATTCCTGGTGCGATATAAAGACTTTTTTCTTTCTGAGTGTCATAAAAGGCAAACATTTTTTATTTTCTAATTGTTCAGAGTTTTCAGTCGCAGTTAGTTTAGATTAATGTTCACCTACTCTTCTGTTTAATTTTATTACTTCTACCTTAGAATAGATATCATTCTGAAAACCTTCAAGATATTTAAGCTCTCCTTTAGGACTGCTTTTGGTTCTAGATAATAATTCGAGAGCCAACAATCGCAAAAATGAGGTGGTGCTCCATTCAGAAACTGCTTTGTCTTCAAGACAATACTCGCCCTTATAGCCCTACCATAATTCGTGAAATTAAAGCAAATGAGTTGGACAACACCAAACCATTCTCCTTATGGCCCCTCCTATTTCAGTCCTTCACACTAGAATATATTCGGGTTATTTAAGACTGCAGCGGTTTGGAAGTACTAATGAATAAGAGACCAACCCACATCTTTTTACGAGAATAAAACTAAAAATATGCTAATTCACTGGATAAATTATAATAAAAGAAAAGTCTCGTTTTAAAATTATTCCGACTTACCCGTGTATTTTAACCATTCAACTCAGGAAGTGGGTTTAGGTATGATGCTTTTTAACACTACTCAGCAGCAGGAAAAATAATACCAATCTTTATATTGTCACTCACAGTTAGTGTTTACTGGGAGAATCTTAAAATCTTATAGCTAACAATAGATGCCTAGAAAATGAGACCACTTTAGAGAAGTAAATCAAGAGGAAGGTTATGGATGGTGAAAACAACTGGCTGGGTATGGAGATAGCGCTTTTCAGAGTTTTTTGCCCTCTTAATTAAGAATTACTGAAGTTATACGATTTTTTAAAAATTAAAGTTTTATAAACTAGCCAACGGAGACTCCCCCAAGTTTATCGCACAACGATCCCTTCGCCCTTTCCGCTGCTTCATACCGCGCGCCAGTATCAAACAAATAAAATCCGGCAGGCTCGAAATCGCAATCTCGCACCCCCAAATTAATTTCAAGGCCGCCTCCTCGCATCACGTCAGAGTCGTCGACTTGCTGGCGCCCACGAAATTTTAATATTCGCGACTCCCGTTCGCGCATTCAGAAAACGGCGGCTGAATCCGCAGGACGGCTGCGGCTGCATAGCAAGAAGCCTGGAGAATCAAACTTTGGAATCGGCAACCCGCGGCCTCCGCCGGGAATAACCCAATAACTGAGTTACCCGGCGAAATTTGGGGCTCTCAAAAGTTAATCTTGCCGATGAGCTTATTTGAGGAATGGGAATGCGATTCATGCTAAATGTGACATTTTACATGAAGATTCGTTGAACATTTGATAGGTTACAGTTCTGACAGAAAATGTATCATCTAGAAAGGTCTGATTCTTAAAACTTGTGACTAGCCAAAAAATAAGATTTTACCAAAACGTTTATTAGAAAGATTCTAGTAATTTTAGAAGACTTTTATCTCACAATCTTAATTTTCTTTATAAATATTGTACTAACAGATAATGCATACATTTTTTCGTAATTTGATAATAGGAATACAAGGAGCTTCTCCATAAATCGAACAAACCACAGATTCTTAATAATATTTATCCTTTAACATAAGACACTCAGTTGAGACAGTAAAAACACAATATTTTAATAGTTTCGTATATATATTCAGTTTGTACTGCTATTACAGAAAAAATTTCATGAAATAGAAAAATTGGTGGTCATGAACATCACCAACTCCTATTTTCTTGACTCACTCCCCCCCAGCACACGTACACTTCTCTTGTCTGTTGGTTTATAAAGTAGGATCATCATCCAATTTTAGAACACGCTTGTGCTATTTAATTCTACACTATGATTTTGTCGTTCACGGCAAGATATTAAGCTCTCCACGGATGATTTCATTTCTAATATAGTTGCCTTGTAACAGCTATTTAGCTCATCTTAAAAATTGCATTTTCGGAGATCTTTACTCTGCTTTTGTCTTTGGTTTTAAGGATGTCAATATCTCACTGCCATATGGTAACGTTAATATAACGTTGCCTTATAGAACTTTCTTTGTGTATCTATTCTAATACATTTCACTGATTTCTTGGTTATTCCGCGGGGATTGCAGTTGAGGCTGAACGGTGACCACAATTCAGGGGACCATGCCTGGGTCTTTGCTTTGTAGGTTGGAACACGTCTTAAGTACAGTAGCAACCTTCAGACTTTCCTCAAAGAGTTGGAGAGCCATGACATCCACTTTACTGTTCGCAAGTACCGACACCATGACAGAGGTGAAGGGAAAATGTCAGTAGTGCTTGGGCCTTTAGCTTTCTGTCTGACTTGTAGTGTACGCCCTGGTGCACTGCTAAACTGATCTTCAACCTCGCCACGCCTATTTTTTGCCAGGTCAGTCATGCTCCGCCCAGGTTCCTGATCGATCTTCTCATTCAATTCGCCAATGAATTCATCACTTCTTTTGCGATTCAATCGCTTGCTGCGAGTTGCCTTGTCAGGAGTAGTTAGCTGCTTTGATTGTCAGATTTTTTTATACTTCTTGGCTAACTCGTAAATTTAAGTCTTTTCATAGGCAAACCATGCAAAAATTTCTGTCGACAGGTTTTAAAGTTGTATTCTCGTCTTTTTTCTATTATTTGTGGCATTGATTGATACACGAACGTTTTTGACGACTCATTTTTCTCTTCTTCAAGTAGTGTTCTTGCTTTATTTTGACACAATATCGTTAAAGAATAAATCCAATCTTGATAAAGAAGGGAAGACGAACAACCTATGCTTTATAGATGCTCTTGCTTAATACTGTACGCTACTGAAAATAATTGCAGCGATGCAAGGTTCTAATTATATCAAACTTTTTGCAATTCCCCATGTTTTGATAAGATCAACGCCATGCCCTCATACAGGAGCTCGTAACCGCCAAAGGCAATTTTTACAGAATCGCAGTCACTTCAACAGAAGCAGGCCAATGTTAACCCGCTCGCAGTTCTAAAAGTAACAGCTCGTATTTCTCCGTGCCGTTAGTGAAGTGCACTTGCATCAGGCAACCACCGTGCACGTGCCACCCACTCGCTTTGCATATTCGACCGATCCTAGACGCAAGATAGCTCACCCTCCGCGGGGTGGCTTCCAGCGCGGCGCTTGAGCGGATTCGGCTTTCCGCCGCCTAACACAGACGTCCGCGACCGCAAAGTTAAATAAAACGGCACATTGATCGTCGGACTGTTGATTAAACAAAGCCACGCGTGCGTATGAATATATGCAACGCGTACGGATGCGGCCGGGCACAAAGGAGCGCCGGGCGGCCCTCCAAATTTATTTACGCCGAACTTTGACGCCGAATCCGGCTAATAAATATTAAATTCAATCAGCGGCTAATACCTGCTTAATCCGCGATTTATTTATATTGCCGTAATCCGGCTTGATTTATCTGGCTTTGAAATTCAAATAACGATCCGATTTTTGTTATCGGGCCGAGAGTTGCATAATGTTGATGCTAAATCCTGATATATGTAACAGGGGAGTACTCGAACCGGTCTATAAAAATCTCAACATGCCAATATACACTCACTAACGGCGACTTAATTTATGTTGGGGAATGCACAGTAGTGTGCTGCTTATTCCGCCTATTGTTAAGCCTTTTTGCAAAACAAAATGGGCAGCAGGCTACATGCTCCCAGCGTTTGCGTCTGAATGTTTTCGAAGGACAAACTGCATTTTTGCTGGGCCGGCAGGTCCATATGCAGATAAAATAAAGTGTGCTGTACACGGCACAAAGTGGTCCAGTTTCATAATTTACCACTTGTCTCGTGTACTACTTCATTATTAAATACTGATATATAACGCCGCTACACAGAGCTCTTATTTCGATACTTGGCTTTTGCTTTTTGGATACACTGGAACGAAATAGTAGTTCCGAAAAGATTTTGGTGCGCCTACAGCTCTTAATCATCTCGTTTGGCGTAGATAGCCAATAATTGATCAATTTCCAGTAAGTAAAAAATCTTAATACCATCATTACACTGAATGAATCAATGACAAGATACGTCTTTCGACGTAAAATTGTAGGAAATCGAAAACGGATGAAAGCATCAAGAGAACCTTTCAAAAATGTTCGATCAAAAGAAAAGGCCATTTTCTTATTGATTTCCTAAAAGTGACGAGACTAAAACGAAGCAAACAGAAGTTAAGAAGATAAGGCAATAACACTGAAGGATTCCGTTATCAAGATTGAATAGTAGAACGATGAGGGGATGTAGGCTCACAACAATGCAAAAGCTTTAAAGAAATCATGTCCAGTATGGCCATTATTCGTCTAATGTTATGGTCTGGCTTAGAATATCTCTCCTGTCTAGGTCTGATAAAACGGGAGTTAAAATGTGCAAAAAAAGTTTCCTATAAAACTTAGTACCAGACAATGCCAAATACTCAAATGGTGTGTAAGTCACACGATTATAGACCTAGATCCTTTAGATTATAAAATCTGGTTTTATCTAGAGGAAAAATCTATGTTGCACGTTCCTTTAGTTTGGATCAATTGAAAAAATCGCCTGTTTGAGCAGCAGGGAACTTAAACCAAAATATGATTATTGCAATCGTCGACAGTCCACGATGTTCCTAGGCTTAAATAGAATGTGATGAACGTTTCTTATATAACGTATTTGAGACCGTATACAGACACCACAATATAAAAAAAAACACAAATAAAGAAATATTGATACTAATAAAGTGTGCGATTAAGGTCTTCATCTACTAAATAAATAAACTCAAACGTGGCCCCTTCCGTAACAAAGAGTTTATAAAAATTAATCGCGTTAAATATAAAAGCAGTTTGAGTTTTGAAACGTAATGGACATTAAATGCTCCACATTCGAATCCAAGCACAATCCCGTCTAAATGCGTGCAGCATAAGGCGGGGGTTTTTCGGGTCGTAACGCAAACACAAAATCGCCTCACCGAATCAAATCCGAGGTACATCAGTCACCGTCGACTGACGGAAACAACTAAGTAACGAAATTTACAATTGCATGCCCGATGTACCAGCAAGATAAGCAGGAAGAATAGGCATTTCGAGAATAATGGCGTTCCAAAGGTGGAAGCGTGAAGATAAAGACTTAGATTGAGGTTTCGGTAGTCCTCGATCATCCTCTATCCTCTATTGTTGCCGGGCAAGTTGTTGACAGTCGTCCAGTATAAATTAGTTGAAATAACCGGAGAACTGCCTGGGAACCGCCTTATTAAAATGGCCAAAATCAGTACACAGGATGTCGCTTTTGCTCGCCATTTTTCCGCGAGGACTGCTCTTTTTGCATGCGGGCAGCACAAAGAGCTGGTGGCTGAAACTGCCATAACTTATGGCTCTAAGCCGCACATATAAGGAGAGCCTGTATGGAATTGATTAACCGAGCCATTAATTAAACATATGTTTTTAGAATTATAAATTATAAATGATGGATCTGCGCGGATACCAGTTTTTCAGAAAAAGTGGCCGGCGCAAAAATCGGGACACGGCCGCAATACCAACGGCCGCCGCGCGCATTGCGATTCCGCAGAAGTGAAAACCGTACATGCAAGCGCTGGTTAATGCGCTAACGCAGCCTTAATTCCGACATTTACATAACTTTACACTTTATCAGCAGGCTGCGTTCGCGCGGATAGGGCCCCGATCGCCGTAAATCCGGGCGGCCGCGCTGGTCCTTATAAAGCGTTAACCCGGATTTTTACGAGAGGCGATTCGAATTTGTAGCAGAACAGGTATTTCTGTCATTCGAAATCGATTGCGGGAGCGAGATGTGAGAAATGGCCGATTTTATCTCGCGCATATATGAAATTTTACCATTTTATTCAGGTGGTCCGGGCAGGTTTGCGGCGCGCAGCGGCTCCCAACATGTGGGGGCGAGGATTCGACTGATTGAAGCGTAAGTTCTGTTCAAAAAAGCACTCCTGTTATTATTGCAAAAAACAACAGATTTTGTCCTTATTATTCAATAATCGATAGTAAGTCGATTCATATCATACAATTAAAGACCCATAATGTGATGATTATAATCTTCCACGTTACAGAATAATGTAAAAAACTAGATACATATACGTGTCTTATTTTATCCCAAATTTCCTCACATGATCTATGCAAAACCAACCAAAACTTTTTTACGTTATCGCTATTACGATCTTGAAATTATATTATTTTTGGAGGATAAACTTTCAGGTAGAATTGTGATACCTTTTCTCTAAAAACAAGCCCTACGATCCACAATTTTCCCAATTAAATGCCAAATATATATTACAAATTTTTTTCACGGTGTAAGTGTGATGTATAAACAATGTTTAATATTTTTTTCTAAACAATAATGCCTAAGAAATCCCCGAAAGGATATAACGCAGCCGAAAAGTGGGGGTTGAGAATTAAAATTGTATCAAATGGAAAATTTCCCCTAAAATTGTATGCTGATTTTTAAATTCTCATAGCAGTTGCGTATCTTTCATATGAAGAGGGTGATGGCTATATGTCTCGACAAGTTCAAGAGTGTGGACAGGTTAAATCCTACACCGCGGCTGGTAGAAGGGCTTCGCACAAACAGAATACCGAGAAATGTTGCGGATACAACTTTGCAGCCAGTCGGCATGCTGATCAGTGTTTAGAAGAAACGGTCCTTGTGTTGGGGTGATTGTCCTCATTGTACGGCCATATCCGGGAATTCAAAAAAATAATTTTCGGTTTGACAGACGTCCCTAGATCAGAATGTCCAACATTTTTCACAGATGAGAAGATTGCTGCTATCGCCAGAGAGATGAGTGGATCTTCAATTGAAAGAAGTATCTCATAACTCAACCGTCGAGCAGATGGCACGGCTCGTTTTGCGAAGCTATAAGTTTAAAAATGGAACATCTCCCTATGTTGTGTCGTAACAGGCGATGAAATCTGCCATTATTTTCATGACATGCCCGCTAATGCTGAAAATAAAGTTTTCAATCAACGAGAGCCTTTTAATGGTGTTAAGATATAGAAGTACATTAAAATTAAAGATGTACGTGCTTAGGCCTCTTTCACAATTGATTTGATAGTATTTTCCCAGTCGAGTAATAATAGTCGACAGTTGTTAATTCTTAACTTAGAGTTCTTAGGTGTTGCTAATTTTAATAGATGAAATTAAAAATTGTTGATATATTATTTAAGATTTTGTGTTAGCAAAAAAAAAATAAATAAAAACACAAATAAGAGCAACATCCTACTTGAGGTAACTCTGTTTTCACAGAATGTGGCAGATCTGGGCCAGGTCAATAAAATACTTATTCCTGTTACCGAAAAACAACTTTGGAACTGGACTCATGATTTGTTGAGGAGCACGACAAAAAAACCCGAAAGGAACGAATATGGAGAATATAAGTTTCTTATAACATGAAGAAAATCAACAACTAACTTTAGTAATAAAAAACCGTACAAATCTACATAATATAACAGTAAAGATAGTAAATCTGTTATGGATACCATAATATTGAACGAGCATGTATAGTCATTCCAGATTATAGATGTCCAAACACTGAAATAAACAGCGATCGTAAGCTACTACTAGGCAAGATACGCTTAAGAACGCAGAAGGTAAAAAAGATTCCATCAGTGTTTGAAAGAAAAACTTCTAGAAGATTTAGGTACCACAGACGATTAACACAACATATTGAACGAAATAAATAACATAGACAAAGCTTGAACAAAATTTAAAAAAAACGAGCATACTAAATATTACTAGAAGTTCAAGTGCCAACGACTTACAAGATTTCTAGGGTCAACAAAAATAAATTTTTATCGGGATCAAAAAATAGAAGTAGCAGAACATATAGAAAACACTTAAATAGAAGAATATTTTAGAGCTTTGTACACAGGAAATCAACACAGACGAACACGAATACAAAATAAGTCAAATATGTAGAGCTTTGTAGACAGGAAATCAACACAGACGAACACGAATACAAAATAAGTCAGAAGTAGGTTAAGAACAATTACAGAAAGCACTACAAAACTTAGAATAGAAAATCTCCTACTGAGAAGGGCATCGCCAACGAGATGTTGAAATATGATGGGAAAATACTTTGAATATTGGAAAATAAGTATAGTTATACCGATATTTGAAAACGGAGAGAAATAAATGCCTAGTAACTATCGATGAATTGCTAACAACAGGAGAGCCAACATATTGGCCTACCGATCGAAGAAAGAAACCGGACGTACAGACTTCTGCGTGATAAAAGGAATAGCCGATACCTACTTAAAAATTGAATCATGTCTAGATCTGTCATCCGATCATTCCCCAATAATTGCGACAGTAAATTCTCAAGTGACACAAAATCAGAAATCGCCTTATCTACATAACAAAAAAACAAACTGGGACACATTTAGAGAAATACTACTAAGAGAAAACAATGATAACCTAATTTTAAAAACAAAAGAACAAATAGAATCAGCAATAGAGGTACTAAGTTGCCAAATACAAAACGCTGCGTGGAACGCAACGCCAGATAGCAAAACAGGTGAAAATCAACACTGTTCGGAAAATGTCAAAACAAAAATTTCTGAAAAAAGAAAATTAAGAAAACAATGGCAACTTACTCGTTCTCCGCATGACAAAGCCAAACTAAACAAAGCTATAAAGGGACTAAAGAAATTCCTGGATGAAGAAAAGAATAAAGCCATACAAGAATACTTGCATGGGTTAACAGCAACGGTCGATACAGAATACTCGCTATGGAAAGCAACGAAGAAAATGAAACAGCCACAACAGTTTGCTTCATCAATTAAACTATTTTAGATGGCAGTTGGGCTAGAACAAATAAAGAAAAATCGGAAACCTTTACAAATCAACTGCAAGCAGTATTTCAACTCTTTCCTGCAGAAATAACTGAAGAAGAAGAACAGGAAATACATCAATACCTGGATGTACCAGAACAAATGGAACTGCCAATCAAAAAATTTAAGATAAAAGAAGTCCAAAGCGTAATAAACAAAGATCTAAACACTAAAAAGGCCCCAGGATGGGACCTAATAACTGGACGAATACTAAAGGAACTTCCACCTGAAGTAATCAAAATAATAACTATGATATTCAACGCGGCGTTGAGACTGGAATACTTCTCGTTACAATGGAAAGTCGTCCAGATTATTGTGCTCTTAAAACCAGGAAAGGACCCAGAACAGGTGGAATCATATCCTCCTACCTATACTATCAAAGGTTATGGAAAAGTTATTGCTTAAAAGGTTAAAATCTATTTTACAAGAACGACAGATAATTCCAAAACATCAATTCGGGTTCCGGGAGCAACATGCAACGGTTGAACAAATACACAAGGTCGTGCGCCAAATAAATGACGATATTGAAAATCAAAGGTACTGTACGGCTGTTTTCCTAGACGTTACAAAGGTTTTTGATAAGGTATGGCACCCTGGGTTGCTATACAAGATCAAACAAAAGCTTCCCCACAACATATTCCGCATCCTAAAATCATACCTAGAGGAAAGATATTTCCTAGTTAAACAACTAGACGAACATACGAAATTAAATACAATAAATGCAGGAGTTCCACAAGGAAGAGTATTGGGACCATTACTGTACCTGTTATTTACATCAGATTTCCCAGTATCAACAAATATAACCATTGCCACATATGCAGACGACACAACAGTAATAGCATCCCATAAAGATCCCAAAATTGCTTCTAAAATTATTCAAAATCATCTTAACAAAACGGAGCTCTGGCCAAGGCGCTGGAGAATAAAAGTGAATGAAGGAAAATCAGTACAGGTGACATATACAACAAAAAAGGAGACATGCCCACTAGTAACCCTTAACGGAAAACAAATACCGCAGAAAGATTCAGCCAAATATCTAGGAATGCACTTAGACCGCCGACTAACATGGACAGCGCACATCTGAAATAAAAGAAAGCAACTTAATTATAAACTTAGTAAACTGTACTGGTTACTAGGAAGAAAATCTCAGCTCACCCTAGAAAATAAAATACTAATATATAAAACGGTAGTAAAACCAGTTTGGCTATACGGAATCCAACGTGACACTTTTATTCAAATATCGATATTATCGAAAGATATCAAGACTAAAGTGTTAAGAATGATAGTTGACGCACCGTGGTTTGTTAAACCAATGGACCTAGTAACTAGATTTAATTAAACTAAATTTAAAATTAAAATTAAAACAAATCCAAATTAGGATGGTAGTATAAGGGCATGAGCTATTGGGCGATTGCCGACATGTTACATTGTATATAGATATAAGATTTACTTATTGTCCATAGTTTGGACAGATTGTAAATAATCTGGGGAAAAAACTATCGATGAATTAATTTGCACTACAAGTCATTGAAGCTCACAACAAAAACGATAACACAGGAGCTAACAAAGGTCATAAAGTTAAGAAATAGATAATATGAGTTTAGGACAAGACAACTGTGCAATGGTTAACTATAAGGCAAATAGAAAAAAAGCGCTTTAATTTAACATAGAAGAAGCATTTGGCAATTTAGAACTACATCAGATAATACAAATACTAGAAGAAAATCATGTTTCGACTAACTTGATATTGATAGAAGACATATAGAGAAACACCTATAGTAAACTTAAGATTAATTAAACCAACAAATATAAACAAAGACGTTAGACAAGGAGTTTCGTTAAGTACTCTTTTATTTGATTAACGAATAAAGATGTGACACCTAAAAATCTTGTGTTGCAGACCATGCGGTATTATGGCATGAAAGGTTCTACGCCAAAAAACGAAATGTTACTACGGAAACCGCGAGTTGCAAAATTAAATCACAAGAACCAATAATCGACCAAGTTGAGAGCTTTAATTATTATTAACTGGCGCAAAAATACTAAATGAGGAAAGTTTTGCAAGTATTGGGATATTTAAACTACGACATTTAGAAAAGTATTTAAAATCAAAGACGAAGGTAGGAATTTATAAAACAGTGCTCTGATCTATACTTATGTCCAACAAGTATAAAAAACGGCGGAAATGAATATTAAGGAAGATTACAGAAAAAAAATTTGCGGAGGGGGAGGAGGCGGCACATTAGAAGTGATGGCACAAGTATACAACGTCAAATCCATAAAATCGAAGAGTGGCGAATCTAGGCAAGTAAGAAGAACGAGAGCTAACATTCCATAAGGAAAATTAAGTCCAGAAAGACCAAATAAGAGATAGCAAGATAATCTAGAATAAAACAAGCAGTAAGCTTAATTTTAAAAGAAGAAGCAGAAAAAAAGCTAATTGGTAGACAAAGTTGTCAAAAAGGTTTCCCAAAGGAGTTGCCAGAAGTAAAACTCCAAATTTTTGAAATCATAAAATTGTTATTCCATTATTTCGATTGATTAAGCTGTTGCTCTTTAATGATGCTAGATCTGTAGGCCCTAATATTAAAGTCAACAATATGCATATGAACTAATATGTTACTTGGAAAATTCTTTAAAGTTGCTGCATATTACATTTTATTGAAAACATATTGTTTGATCAAATCTGAAAAACACTAAAGATATTAACAGTTGCAACAGAAGTAGAACAAAAAGTCAACTAATCAAACTGTTGTTAGGTCCATTATGCCTTAAATGTCGAAATTTCTATTTTGAGAGTGTAGCAGTTCAGCAAAGTCTACATTCTAAATAATAATAAAGAACAAGGAAGAGAGGAAAGAAAATTAAAAAGTCTAAATTTCAACAAAGAACAGTAACTTTTTAAATCATTATACAAATTTAATTAAGTGCTGTCCTTTAAATGTAATATTTAACTCTAGACTACAGGGAGAGACCCGGGTAAGTTCAAATCATGATAAAGCTCACGGAGTATTAGAATTAAAACCAAAGCTAATAAAGCTAACAGAGATTACTTTTGGCCAGCATCAAACTATTCAATGCAAACAAAATTATGTTATTTCGCCATGTTGTAGCAGAAATAAATATTTTTAGGTGTAATGTACTTTATATAGAATTGAATTTCCAGAGTTAAGAGAAACGGGCACTTCATCTTCGGAGGGGCGCGAGCGAGCGACAAAGCGCGCCATTCGAGGGAAGTCCCGAAGAATAAACAGGCAAGCGCGCGCCGCCTAAATATATTACGCGTTTTTCTTATGAAGTTTGGCAATTACGCAACGTAACATGCAATTTCTGTCCCCGCTTTAATATAGTGAGGGGGTGTTGCAGCCCGGCGGCAGATAAGGCGCCGGCGAGGGCGCGGCGAATTCGAAATTAATTTAGCAGAAGACCGAGCGCTTAGACGAGCGCTCGGAAAACCTGGGCACGCGTAACGCAATTTGGCCTTTGAGGAAAATCCGCGACTTCCCGGCAGCCTCCATTACACCGGCTGCATGACTAATGGGCGGCAAAAAGAATTTTTAATGAAACGCCTAATTGCGAGCGCACACATGACGCATGCGAATATTCAAATCCCGCCGGCATTTGCATGAGAGGAAGCCGTTAACGTCTAATCCGCCCAAACAAGATATCAGCGCCGCAATTAAAAGCGCAATAAAATTCAAATTCACCGCGAAACACCTCGTTAATATCGCCGGCGACGACCCCGCCGAGATCTGTTTATCCGCGCAGGTGACAGCGGCATTATTCACGGATAATAAAAATAAGAATATGGCAATTTAGCCGAATAAAAATGACATGATCTTTCCGACAAAAACTGTGGAAATTCATTAAAATTCCATGAAACGCCGGCAGCGCGCTATCATCACAGGATCTGGAATTCCTTCGGCTCCTTTAGCTCTAGCGAGCACCGATATAATGCCTGATGTATCATAATTGTTATGTTTTTCATCGCCTTCGTTAAGTGTCGCCAATGGAAATAAGTTGGCTCGCTCCGTCCAGGTGCGCAGGGCCGCTTATCACGCACCAAATATAATTCAGCGCGCCCTGTCCGCAATTTGTGCGAGCGCTGGGAAGGCTTCGATTAAAGAAGGGCCAAAACCGAATTAAAAATAATGCGCGCGTGATTTACAGCGGCTCGCCTTTGATTTATGGGGCGCAAGTGTTGTTCTTAATACAGAGCTAGCTTTCCCAATTAGCGTGGCACTGCTTGGGACAATCAGGACGACTTAAAAGGCCTTGCGCCCGCGAGTTCGCGCCATGCATCCTCATTACTCATCCCAAAATATGGACAAAAAGCTCGGTCTCGTCCCAATTAACTTACGGGGCAGATTCCTAAATGATGAAAAGCATCCAGACGTCCTGGTGCTGTCTTTTATTTTATACGGGCAAAATTGTATTATGTGACTTTCATCCAGTTTCATCCTCTAGGAGAGAAGAGCATTGTGACGAAATTTTAATCGGATAAAGAGCCAAATCCCAAGCTCGGTCGTGAAAGCCGCTCCAAATTGGCCTACAGAAAGAAGCGAGACCATATTGCGTTTTTTCGACCAGGAGCGATAATCGACCACAACCGGTTCCGCAGCAGCTAGATAAATGGCGTTAAACTCTAGCTCACGTCTGAAGACGCATAAAATGCTCGGCGGGCTTTCGAAAAAATGTAGATCGAATCCTGCGTGATTTCACAGGATATTACGGCAACGAGACGGCCGGCTATCGCGGGTAATTATTGCAAGTTCGCGGTCATAAACTGCAAATCGGCGTGATAACAGGTCTATCATTATGGACGCATTAAATTATCGAACTGTGGAGATCGTAGCTGCAATTATGCATGGCATTACGCTCGACACCAAGCTCTCTATGTGGAACTTTCGAAAATCACGACAGCACATCACCGTTCTCCCGCTAAACCGTACACCGTGTACCCTACATCACTTTGATGGGTCAAATTACTGCGGCGAACAAAATCAATTTATCTCTAAATTGCATTATAAAACCATGCAGGTGGTCGCCTTTCTGGCACCGATTTGAAGTAATAGAAAGAGTAGATCCAATTTTTCTAAGACGCACGCATCAAAAGCCTGGTATTTTCCCATGCGGTCTACCCGAATTATAATGCTATTACCCACCCTGCCATCAGCATTACGTGCTCACATTTTAATTTTAATTATCTTACATGACCCTTTTCGATGTGGCCTGCGCTTCCTTATACATGAATATCATTTTAGTCCTCAGTAGGACAGAAGGCATGGCAAACGGCCCTCAAAAAGAGCGGCAAACGCGCGTCCTCTTGCACATCCAGCATCTCCTGCGCGCTTTTAATTGCTAATGCAAATGAAATGCAGGCGCGAGGCGCGCCGGCGCCGCCTCCTCCTCGGAGAGCGCTAACTATGCAATCTTATTTATGATAAACAAATGGCGCGCAAACACGGAACCGGCGCCGCACTCCCAATTACACACGGCCGTTGAGTTATTAATTAAACAATTCCGGCAGCCGCAACCAGCAGCTACACTAATTTCTAGGCGCTTTGGCAAGGCCCGAATTGCCGGAATCTGGAGCTGTACGCGGGGCCGCGCGCGGCGAAAGCCGCCGAAGAGGCTAAATTGGGGTGCCGCGCACTCGGGCGCAATTTCGGACAATTAGCGGTAATGCAGGAAAAATGAACGTTTCCGTCGCCAGGCGGGAGCCGTCGTTATGGCGAAGCGTGGAACACCCGGGAGAAGATTAAGGGCAACGTGCCGACTTCGGGCGTCTCGCCGAGGTTGGGTGGTACGCCGTTTTGGAGATTCCGCCGGTGTAGTTGGAGGTACTGCCAATTAGTGATGCGTTTTGTGCTCCACTTTAGGCAAAAACCAGTTAAATTCGGACGTAATTAGAGACGCAATCTTCATTATACGAGCTAAATGGACTGGGATAAAAATAGACTTGGAAATGACTTTGAAAATAAATATGCACTTAATAAACTGGCGTAAAAGGCCTATAGTACTTATATAAAAAAACTTATAATTCAAATTGCTGAGTGGTGTGATAGAAAGTTACTAAAAAGAATCATCTGGTTTTAGAAAGATATATTTTACAAAGTAGCACAGACATAATATTAAATGATACATGAAGAGATGATTGTTCGATGTGACCTCTTCCGGTGACAAGATATACATCTAATCGGTAGTCCACTTCAGTCCACATACGTCGTAGTGTGTCCCCATTGCTACTCCTCACAGCAGCAGTAACGCGATTCATCCAATGTCATCGACATAGGGGGTTCGTAAATCAGATTTTTAATGTGCCCCCAAACATAAAATGCAAACTCCCAGATCAGAAGACCTTGAGACTAGGTGAGCAATACCAAAACCAACGGTAAGAGAGTTTCTCATTTAGATAAACACGCACTTCACCATACTAATCAAAATCCTCTGTCAGTTGTTGAAATAGCTACGACTGCAACATATTTAGGTATGTTGTATTTATCACTTCACTGAAGAAAAAGTGTCCGTACTCTTTTATTTTGAAGACTGCACAAAAAACATTAAGCTTTGACGAATCCCTTTCATATTCCACAATGAAATAAGGACTTTCTGTACATTCCAGTTACATATAATGTCGCCTCGTCGCTGAACCAAACTGTTAGCAATTTCCTTCCTTCTCATGTACCATTTAATATTACATCTATGATACTTATAAATAAACAGCTTTTTAAAATCAAATGATTCTTTTATACTAACTTTGAGTACAACGGCTCATGGATCTGCCTCATTTACTAGGTCATGTTGGGCGAGGAAAAATTAAGATTTTTTTAACGGGCCTTCCATTTTTTAAAGGCAATTTTCGGAGTGGAGTACCTGTTATCTCGACCCAAAAGAAAATGTTTTTTATATGCCGAAGTGCAAGTTGGGCATTATTGATGTGTCCAAGACTCGACATTATCCACAATTTGGAAGCTAGGGGCATGACTGAAGAGATCGAGCAAACTGTTAACGAATTTTAACTTTGAATTTACCTTTACACTGTATGGTAGGAAAGGTCTTGATAATATATATATAACTTTGAATTTTTTATTGGAGTTGAGTTGTAGAAAACTTCTGTTAATATCAGCCTTAGATGTTTTTTTCGATATTTCTAATATGTTGTTCTAAAAGTTAATAAAGTCAAGTATAAGATAATTCAGTCAATATAAAATATAGTAGAACCTGTGGACTCCCTTGAATAACTGTCAGGTAATGGAAAAATAAAAAAGTAAAAATAAAAATTCCAAAAAAGGTATAGTAAATATTTTACTTGGAACGGTATAATAAATCCAGAAGAAACCCCTGATTTGATTATGCCATAAAATAACGAGAAGAAACGCTCAGTAAGGGTAAGATGATACTATTTTATCAACAGATCTACTCCTGAATACTTATTGCAATTTATTACGGATACCATGCTTGAAACAACAGCAATTTACGCAAATATTCATGCTCTGCAGAAGTGAATTTTAAGAGAAAACCAAAATTTTTACATAATGAATAAGTCTTCCCGAATTTCGAAATAATATTACGAGTTCACGCATTTTTGGAAAACATGCTAAGTTAATTCCGCTTCCAATCAAAAATAATTTACATCCTGTTAACTTTGTGATATACGAATAAATATTCAAAATTAGAGCTCTAATAGACGCTATTACAAATCTATGCTTGTAACTCGATTTTGATTTCTTTTCACTTACTGATAGTGTGCATAAATAAGTCTTCTCGAATTATGGCATACTGGGAACGATTTTTATGAGCTTATACAAGGCAGACTACTTCCAATCGAAAATGTAGTCCTATTTTGTTAATAACTTAGACAATCCTCCCTAACATACAAATACATTCTTTAAAATTAGAGATCTAATAGACGCCATTACAAAACTATGTCTTTAACTCAGTCTTAGACGTAGACTGTGTGCTGATAAAAAAATCATCTCTCAACAATTACTTTTGACATAAATGTGTTTGAAGGACCAAAAAAGTTCGTATAATGTGCTTATGATTTTTATCAAGACAAATTTAAAATGATAAAAAATCTGACACAGTTGACTATTAAATACATATTTATATTGATAAACCATCAAAAGACGACTGGCAGCGTACTTTAATTGTCAAAGGACTCAAAATTCTGACCATTTGCATTTTATTACATGTTAAATTTAAAAGTTTTTGATTAAAAAAAGCAGTGACAGCCTCTGCTTCTAATTTTTATGATCATATCGTCCTATCCATCTGTTGGTGAATGTTAACACTGAAGTGAGTTGAAGCTTTCTCATGCATCAGCCATATAGCCTGTTGTACCAATGATAGAATACTTGCAAGCAATAAAGACAAAATGCCTCTCAGGAACTGCAGATAGACTCGAGTTTTAAAGCGGAAGAACTGCGTGGTTGCCAATAATTCGAAAAATTGATGATAATGAACTTCAAACATAACTTGGAAATACTGCCTAGCTCACAGATCAATGTTGTGTATGGCGATAGCATCAATACAAAAGTTATTTCGTCTGTAAAAAGAATAATACTGATTTTTTGCAAAAACCAGTTCAAAACCTTTATCTTGTAATGGAAGAGAGAGTGGTTTACGAAAATTTGTTGTAGCGCCTCTATTAGGGCTATAAGAATTTTAAAAAAAACCAACCAGCAAGACTTTTTTTACAATAATAGTGCTATGCATACTAACGATTTGGGGTAAAAATTAGGAAAGTTTAGACAAGGACTTTAGCATAACGAATTAGATAAATAAATTTCTTAAAACAGACCAATTATTATAATTTTTAATGGTACAGCGCTTAGTATGTATTTTTTATATAGTACATTTACCAATGAAAATTATAGATGTACGCTTTTTAGACGAACTGTTACTTGAACTTTTCCCATGCCTACTCCTTATGTACAAAAATTGAAAAAAATGAATAATTGTACTAAAGTTTTTGCAAGAAAAGAAGGTAAATCGGAGAGGGGGCCGACAGAATCTGGGACTACAGCAGTATTAGTGTTCTTCTGAGTGGATCGACAAATTCAAAAAATATCATAATAGTTTCCAGGAGGGCAGTAGCAAAAGGCTCAAAAGACCATTTGTACATCTTACATTTAATGAATTTTTTTTATCAATCTAATGGACCACCTCTGGTTCTATTAGCTATTATGTAATTAAAGGGGAGAGGTTAATAAAAGTTTTAGGGTCCCTACAGGCCTGTATAATAAACATGTTTCTTTATGTACAAAAATTGAAAAAGATTGGATAAATGCTCAAAATACGGTTTTGGAAGATGAACCAAAAACATTTTCAAAAAAAAAAGATCTGGGAGGATAAATAAGGAAGGAACACTCTCAGAGATGTACGTGAACTATTATTGAACATCAAGTCTAACTAGCCGAAGCGTAACCTAGGACTACAGGCGTAAGAGCGTGATGATAGTTTTCGGGATCAAGCAGGGTGGTTGGTAGCAGATGTGAACCAAAATCTCATTAATGGTTGGCTGAAAGTCACCAACCAAAAATTAGATATTTTTAGATTGGCCTAATCCGTCTATTTTCAGAATACCCTCAAATATAACAACTTCTCTGTGATTGGTTTGTGCCGATATGGCTAGAACAGAGAAAAGGAACCTGCGCGCAACCGAGAGGTTTTAATTTAACGAAACGCAATAAAAACCCTGGATGACCAGCAACCGCTTCAAACAAAAGCCGAGAGAGGAAGATCAAGAATTCAAAAAAGTGAGGAATATAGCGTTGCGAATAGTTAATTACATAGCACACTCACGTCAGTGACTATTCCGGGTACGTTTATTATTAGATTTAAATTAAACGCGGGTTCTAAACCGTTCGAACTATTCATTAAAGAATTATTCCTTTATTAAGCAGTTTTTTTTTTTTAAATTTATCCTTTATTGCAAAGAAAGCTTAACCCTCTTAGTATTAAGTCTAGGTCGGAAAATTTAGACAAAGTAACAATTCTACCGTCCCTCCAATGTTTAAGCAAAGCCTAGAACAATATTGCGTTGCATACCTTTGTAGGATCAGTGCAGATTTTCCCCGGACCCTTCCAGGGAAGAATATTGCAAGCCAGCTTGGGAACTTCTTGTCTTTCTTGGGGGAAACCACCATTGCTACCAAGATAACAAATCAAAGAAACATCGTAAAAACATAATGCGAAAATGCAAAAGAAATAGGAAAATTGGTCTTAGCGTCTCTATTAGGCGCCACTAGAATAAAAAGGAAGACGGCAATAGTCTTTAGTGCTCCATCAAATCATAAGCACAAATTTAAAAGATCAATGGGCCAGGCTTTACTTTCACCAACAAAAAAATATTCCTACTAACGCTTTGGAGTAAAAGTTTAGATAAGGATCTAGCACCAGAATGAATTAGATAAGAGAATTCCTAAAAGAGACTACTTATTATTGTAATAGTGATAAACCGTTTAGTATTTATTCTTGGTATAGTACATTCATCAATAAAAAGTATAAATATATGGTTCTTAAACGCAATATTGAATTTTTCTAGTGCCTAAACTTTATGTACAAAAATCAGATGAATGAATCAAAATACGGTTTTGGAAAATAAACCAGAAAACATTTGCAAAAAAAATAAGGTCTGGTAAATAAGGACAGAGATGTACGCCGACGACTACAAGAATAAAACTGCTCATCAGAGTGGAGCCTAAATTAAAAAAGTGTCATGCTAGTAATAGCAGATGTAAGAATTTTGTGAAGGAATAGCTAAAAATGACCAATCAAAAATTAGATGTTTGTAAATGGGATTAAACCGCCCTTTTTTAAAAGAGCTTGGCCAAATAATCTTAAATTTAAAAACTAGAGCAGAAAGTAAGAACTGGTGATTACTGAGAAACTTTGATTTCCAAAGTTGGCAAAACCACTCAAACATAAGCCTGGATGACCAGAAAATGTTTCAAACAAAAACTAAGGCTGGGATAAGAAATCAAAAAAGGGAGAAAGATGGCGCAACTAGAGAATTGCACTCGTAACCCTCTAGGTATTAATCTGAGCTTGCGAACTCCAACAAAGTAACAATTCTTGCCTTCAATGTTTAAGCAAGACCTAGAACAATATTACTCTGCATACCTTTGTTGGGTCCGTGCAGTTTCTCGCTGACCCTTTTAGAGGACCTCGCGAGATTCCTTCTCTTCATTGCTGAGATGAACATAATTCAGAAGCTACAAAAAAGATCTATGAACTCAACTCTAAAAGATGCCGAAAGAACTATTCGAAAGAGACTCAAAAGACTGCACTAAATTTAAAAAAGAAGTATTTTGGAAGAACGTTGCTAAACAAAGTGAAACAACAATTTTTTTTAAGTAGTAGGTGGATATTATAAACCAGTACTTCGAATGAGAAGTCACGTGCGGCAAAATTTATGTACCCTACAATTTTAAAAAAGCTCCCCAAAAGACTCCTAGCCTAGAATTGTGTTATGGCAACAATTATGAAATTGGGTTTAGAATCTTTTATTCGGGGAATTATTTGCGTCATTAAATCGTACATGTGGAGCACGAACCGCATCCTTCATACGAAAATCAAGCCTCCATGCAAGCCTACAGTGTAGGTGTAAGTCGCACTATATTTAATATGTCGTACTAAAAGAGAGAAAATCAAAGAAAATCTGTTATTTGGGAAATCGAACATAGCCAGCTCTGCAGATCGGTCCAAATAGCCTAAAATAGCTTACAAGTCGGCGCCTCTGATTAGAGGCAAGATACGGCGCTCGGGTCCGCTAAATCCTTTAAAATTTTACGGACCAATGTTTCAATCAATACGACAAGAAGTGGGCAGATAAAATCTGAAGCCGTTCTCTTCTTGTTTTTAATCTGCTGCAACCAGGTTTACGGCATTTGGTCTGGAGAGGACAGCTCGGGGCGACTTGCGGCGGTCACTCCGTGGATCAGCCACGGCCTACCTGCGGGACTGGAGCAGGGCTCTTGGCCCATACCGACGTCACGGGGACGCGATAAATAACGCAGCCGCTGCATCTTCTAATTTAGAATCAATCGGCAAATGAGTTATCGGTCTTGAATGGTGCGGCCCGCATTTTTCGTCGGCATTAGAGCTAATCGCGCCGTGTAAAAGTAGAGGTTTGCGGCTATTAGAACGGGCGCACTCGTAATTAAAACGGAAAGGGTAGAATTACAGCTAAACGGCCGATTCGGAACCACGGACGTGTCAAAATTACGAAAATTGATTACCGAAGATTTTGGTTTATCGCGGCCCCTGCAACCTGCAATTTGATCCAGCTCGTGTAATTAAATTAACATATTTTTTGCGCTCTCCGCCATGCGGGCTCGCGGAGCCGTAATTACCGTCATTTCCATCGGCCATAGTTCCTCGCCGCGAATTTGCACGGATCATAACGCTCGCCCGTCTGCCGTTTAATAAAACACTTGTCTATGAATCCAATTTGGCTAATTCGCGGGTAGACCGGGCCCGAATTAAAATTACAGCAATTTCATTTCATTATTTACAGTGGGCTTGCGAAGTAAAGAGATATTACCAATTAGCCGGCCGCTTTGCGCCACATTTCTGTGCGCCGCGTCATACTTGTGCTATCGGCCGGAGCGAAAGCTGCCTCTAATTATAATCTTTCTTTTATAGAACATGAAATTGCACTTCGGGTTTGATTCATCTTAATTGCTTTAAGATGATCACAGTCGTTCCGATTTTCTTCCACTTATATGGCATTACCTTTGCGACTTCGATCTATGCAGGTTAATTAAACTGACAACAAAGAACACTTCATTGTACAAAGCAACGTTAACAAAAAGCTCTCCTTTAATAGGACTTTGGACTGATAAACGTTTGCAGCACGAAAGTAAGCTTTGTAGATTTATCAGCGACTTACAGACAGCAACATAATGTACGAATTACTCAGATGTTAAACAGCGCATGCTTGACGATCAAAGAAAAACCGCCATGAAACAGTACAAAAAATAAAATTTGCCATTTTTAAAATCATGGTCTGTGAAATTAACTTCTTGTTCGGAGAAGTGTAGTTCGGATTGCAAAATCAACACCTGGGTATGTAAGCTGATCAAAAGACGAAACTCTTAATTACTATCTTCACTTTTTTATCAACTACTAAATCTGATCAGTGATATTCTTATAACTCGATTAATGGTAATTTAAATTTAATTTTCTGCAAAGAATATTTTTATTGAAAGAGTTCTTCTGAAGGCTAACGAGAACCAATCGAGGAAAAAACTTGCTGCCGCACTGTATAGAAACCAAACACCGCAAGCAGACATACCCAAATACTTAAATCTTTAGCAAGACGTAAAGCAAACCCGCAAACTAAAAGCAAAGTTGTTCTTTCTTCATGAACTTTTTTTCCGATGATCTGGCATGAATGGTGGTGGGCCCAGATTAGGCCGTTCACGTACTGTCTAACGGGGGGGGTGACTATAATCTTTAGGCGCTTGTGGCGGGCGCCCCTGTCCAGCTTATAGTCGTAAAGGCCGAGGATGATTGAGTTACTGTGACTTTCAACGCTGAAGAACAGTTGCGTAGCTTACTGGGATATAAACTCCTGGATAGTCAGCACGTTGACGTCACGATGGAGAATGATGTTCCTGACGAACTAAGGAGTGTCAAAGACCTTGGGACCCGATTTTGGATCACCTGGAACTTGTTGATGTGGTACTTAGCGCAGTAACTCCAAACGGGACATGCGTACATGATGACCAGGCGGATGATGGTTTTATAAATCATAATTTTGTTGCGAAAGATCGGTCGGCTACCAGGGTACAAGGGGTGTGGGGGGGGAGGGGTGTCAAGGGCCTAACGGACTGCCTTCACCACCGCCCGGACGACGCGCGACTTCCGGGCTAGTTTATCCGGAGTCACTTCCAAGTATCGTGCCTTTGCTCTCCAGAGCATCTCTTGGTCGAAGATTCTGAGCCTTGTCAGGTCTGCCAACGAAGTTGAGTCTTCTAAAGAATAGGACGACTGAACTTTGTCTTATTCTTTCGTGGATGTTGAGCTTTTATAAGATCTTAAACATGTCGTCTCAACCTTGCAAAATATTGTATTGCCCATATGGTTTTCACCATTGCCCTATTCTGTCGTTGGGGTTTTTATATGTACTTACCTTAATGGCAGCTACAAATTACAAAATTTTTGATAATGCTACATATATTACAAATAGTAAGCATAATATAAGTAAACAGATGTTACTAATTTCAAATTCAGCAAAATTATACTTATAGGGCGACGCAAAGAGAGAAATGAAATATTAACGCTGATGACCTTCGAACATCAATTTGTCTAATGTAAACAAAAAAGTCCCAATTTCTAGAGTAAAAGAAGGCTAAATTTGAAGCAAAAAACTCTACGAAGAAGGATCTGTGATCGGTGATGTTAGTGCTTGCATTTGGAACAAAAATATATAAACGAATAAAGTTACATCAAGATTGAGACCGTTAAAATCCGCTATCACAAACTGATTAATCTCCACCCACAAGCAGTGCCCTCAATAGCAATAAAAGTGCAATTATTGGCGAAAATAAAAAACCTACACGATAATTATTCCACAGTTAGTTAACATTGGGCCCTGATGAGCATGTAAGAAAACAATAGAGGGTCTGTTAAGATTAAGTGCAGTAGTAATAGTTGATTTAATTAATAACAGTTACGCTTTAGGTTAGGTCCGCCCTTGAAAACATAGGAGAAAAAACCTGCAATTCTCCTGCACTCATATCAGATTTGGCTGTTTAAAATAAAATCATGTACGCACTTTTGATTTTAATTAGGATTATGCATTAATAAATAAAGTAATCTATAGAGGTGGTTTCGATAATAGCCAACCAATGTTGATGTTAATTAAGCGACATCCATATTTTTTACAATTTGTTGGCAGAAAATTGAATGGTGAGAGATGTATGATCGCTTTCACATCTTTGATGCGTAGCACGCGTCTTAGACGATCACATTATAGTGGTTAATCGGTCAACGACAACCATCCGTTTAAAAATAATGCTGGCAATCCGCAGTGTTTGTTAACCAGTCATCGATTTATCATAGATTTACATGGGAATTTGATTGATTCGCTTTGGAAATCCAAAAAACTAAATAAAAAAGTAGTAATTTCTTACTACATACACAGTCTTGCATTTTTCATTGGTCTTGTTTTTTTTTCTACTTCTAGATTGCTGTTTCTCTTCTTCGGGTTTTTTGAAACTGATTAATAGCGTGGTCGTCGTAGAGATCTCCTATTTACCTCAACCTGGTTTAGGTGCCATTCTACCTGAGACTGTTGTTTCGACATCATCCTCCCACTTCTTTAGAAGTTTTTTACCACCAGATGTCGGCATTGGTTCTCTTGCGTCTTCTTTTTCGGAACACAACTTGGAATTTTTCTGTAGCCAGATAAAGAACATGTTCTATTATGAGCTTTTCAATGTCATTTACTTCCAGATCTCTGGCAGTTGCCACAATTTTATCTGTAATTTCAGAAACATAATTTCCTCCGCCTGCCTGAATGCACGGACACGGCTTTCGCCAAGTAGAATCCAACTGTCGTTGAGAGCTTTCTGACCATCCCTTTTGAATGAGCTAGGTAGCTTAAAGAATAGCAATTTTCTCCAAAACATTCGTAACATCGATTTCTTGAAGCTCGCAATAATGTCTTGATCTATTGGCTAAACCAACGAAGCGGTATCTGGAGGCAAAACTGGGCTGTAAGTCTCCCAGCAGATAATCTTTAGGATCTTTTGTGAGTTCTAGTGTTTTAGATTATGCAGGTAGTGACGACCAAACCCAGAGATGGGGCGTTGGAATTATTATAGAAAAGGAAATTATAATTCCTATTCTGAACGTGTAATAATGATACAACTGAACTCTAATAGAGGAAAAATCAACATAATCCAAGTATATGCACCCACGACAGGCTAGAAAATCAAGATATTGAAACTTTCTATGAACAATTATAATGTCTTAAGATCTACCAAAAAACATGATGTAATCCAAATAATGGGTGGTTTCAATGCTAAAACGGACAAAATAAAAACTGAAGGATCTACTGGAGAACATGGGTTGGGGAAAAGACATGATCGAGAAGAATGACTCACAGTGAAGAATTATCAATGAATACGATGTTTAAGTTACCAAATAGAAGATTGTATACATGAGGGCCGCATACGGACAAAAAAGAGACAACTGCCAGAAATAAAATAGATTATATAATAACTATAAACAGATTTAAAAAAGCCATTACATCAGCAAAAACATATCCCGGAGCTGACATCATGTCAGATCACAATCCTGTGGTATCAACTTTAAATATTAAATTGAAGAAGACAAATAATAAATGTAAAGGTACTACAGGAGAAAAATACATACAATAACGCAAAAGAAAGAGTTAATCAATCTCAGAAATGCTGAACAACAGAATAAGAATACTGACAACGTAAATGAAAAGTAGAGGCTGCTTTATTAAAAATTAGTAAAGAGACCTTAACTCCAGCTAGAGTTAAGAAAAAAGTTTGGATTATAAAGAAATTTTAGACTTGACCGGAGAAAGGCGCAACAACAAAGCTAAAAAGGAACAAAAATATAAAGCAATTAACCGAATAATTAAAATAAAAATTAAAGAAACACGACTGATTGAAAGTGCAGAAAAATTGAAGAGTATGAGCGAAACTATGATAGTTTCAATATTCATATGAAGATTAAGGAAGCAGCAGGTATTCAAAGAGCAAAACAATTCAATATATTAAAAGAAGAAGATGGGAGAATAATCACTGGTATGAAACAATTCCAGACATGAAAGAAATACATAAAGGAACTGTTTAAGGACGACAGATTGGAGCTAATAGAAAATAAAACGGTAGAGACAGAGCCAGAAATATTAAAAAGCGAAATAGAATATGCTATTAAAAATGCAAAAACAGGAAAAACTGGGGGCCAGATAAAATTCCAGTAGAATTGCTAAAATCTATAAATGATGGAAATAATGGTAGATATTTTCAATGCAATTTATAGAACAGCTGTTATCCCAGATGAAAGCCTGACGTCAACTTTTATACCAATACCAAAGAAAAATGATGCAAAGATCTGTACGGAGCATAGCACTATAACACTGACTAAGATATACATTGAAAGTCTTTTTTAAAGTAATTGATGAAAGAGTATACAAAACACTTGAAGAAGACTTCAACTGTACAGAAGGGTTTAGAAAGGGATTAGGGACGCCGCAAGCTTTATTTGAAATAAGCGATGTTTGGACATAAACCAAGTCCTTTGCGAATGCTTTATCGATTTCGGAAAAGCTTTCGATAAAATCATACATGAAAAGCTACATGAAATACTTAAAAAGATATGACATAAGGATAATAGCCAAATGGTACTGACATCAAACAGCTAAAGTGGAAAATGAAGTAACAGACATTGAAGCAAACAAATATTAAGAACCTTCAGGCTTTTTAAATTTGGACAGAAAAAATAACTATCACAGAAGTATTATTTGAAACGGAAAACGAATGTGAAGTAATATACCCAATTAAAAAGAAGAATTGGAGTATTTGGGCCGTATACTGAGGCTAATAATACAGAGAAAATAAAAGGTGTAAGAAGCGTAGGTCAAATAAGGACATCCTGGCTAGGAATTTAAGAGATTGGCATGGCTGTAGTAGCAAAGAATTATTTAAAGCTGCTGACAACAAAATACAAGTCGCCTTGATGATGCTGTCACAAACAGTACCCTAAGAAGAAGCAATACGTTCATCGATTAGCAAGATTCGAGTTAGAACAATCTTAAGTCTCAATCACAAAGCTCCAAGAGAAAACCAAAGTGACCCAAGATGCATTCTTCAAGGAGGGGAGTACGTGAAGGAACCATCAAAGTTATTTGTTTGCCATAAGTTACTGCTCGAACGCTCATTTCACGGAGGCAAATTGATTTCGGCGATATGCGACCGCGAGCGCTTAAGGTGCGCAGGTGTTGGTCCGAAAGGCGCACGGCTTTGTGTCTGAGTGTTAGCAGAAGCTAGAAAGGAGGTCCGCTCTCGAGGTGGTTCTCGCGGGTAGTACGAAAATTGGATTCGGTTTTTTGTGCGCCGAGGTTCCGTCGAAATTGACTTAATCGCCGGGTCCGTAATCGCATGGCCCGGAGGTAGCCGCGGCCAACAGCAATTTGGGCAGACGCCAGGTAAATTCGGCGGCAAGGTACGGTATCGGCGGCGAATTAATAAACGCGCAGCGAACGCACCGAAATACCTGGACGCGGTGCGTGCGCGCCCGAACGACACCGCGCGCTTTGATTGATCCCCGAATTCCGTGCGCAGCAATGCATTCGAGGGGACTCCGAAGGGGATTTAAATTTGAATATATATTGGCGATGACTCGGCCGTTTCGCCCTTGGTGGTTGAATATGAGTCTTGTTAGGGTCGGAACTGTTGGTAAAACAATTTGGCCCACGCCTATGCATTGGTCATGCGTCTCTGACTTGCCCTTTTTGCCACCTCCAGATAATTGTTTTTATCCGAGTTATGCATTGTTTTTGTCGAATCCGTCACAGGCGATGACTCGCTGCTCCTCGAGCGCAGCGAAACCGTTTTTGCCCACCCTAATTATGTGGCCGCCACCAATAGCGCTTTTTCGATCCCAATCGCTGAAATCCATTCCGCCCAAGCGTAAAATTCCCGGCTTTCGTTCGTTTCAATCCCTGGCCGCCTCGATTTCTCGGCGACAGTTCCATCGATTCCGTCACTCGCGAGGTGCAGCGCGAGCACGCCGCCGCCGCATTAATTTCAATTTGCAGGCTGGAGGTGGCCGACAAAAAATCGGCCGGCAACTACCGCGGCCATCGCATCGTTTAAAAAATTAATTAGTATAATCTGTACCACTCAGCCGAAATTTGCATAAAGCATGCAAATTCTGCAAAGATAAATGTTTTTCGTCGGCAAACGGAATACATTAGCGTAGTCTTGATAAGAAAAAAGGAAAGGACACGTGCTGCGATAAGTCGCTGCATGGCGGCTTTATGATGGCGGAATTGAAAACCAAAAAGTGGTAGGGATGTTCTATTTGGGTTCATCTGTTTCAATGAGGCACAACAGGTTTCTGTCTGTTTGATTCTCCTTTACACGTCTATCCATATTTTCCATTCCTGTATTAGATTAGAAGTATTCGTTTTCACCATATCATCTATATATTGAATTTTACGATTTGAATTGTGCCCCGTTTGCATTCTGTGAACATTGAAAGCGCATCAATATCACTCAAATTCTGCTCATAACACATTTGTTTACAATAAATAAAAAAATGAACGAAAAGCTTTTAAACGACAGAACAGTAATTCAGTTTAAATAACGTTCATTTAACACTCATAAAATAGCGATTCAATTTTTAGTAAGCAAACAACATATAGTACCTTTTCAGAACTCCTGGCGCGTACAACAAAAATAATAAAATAAAACAACTACTTAACAGAAGGGGGTGGGCTTATCACTAAAGGTCGGTTGCATAAAGTCTGGTTACGAAGGAATAGAATTAAATCGAGTTTAAGCAGTAGTTGCATAAGTATGCAACACGCCGAACCGTAGTTAAACTCGGATTTTGACGGTGTAACCAAGGTTTAACTCTTGTTTAAAGTTTATAATCTCGTAACTTATAAAATTGTATAAAATAATATTTTTTTTAAAAAATGCCCTTACCAATTTACATCTGAAATATGAATTACCTTAATATAATGAATCATTTATTTTTTAATGGTTTGTAAGAATTTATTTTGCATTTAGTGGTAGGCAGCAATCATCAAATAATTTTATATATGAATAATAATTACAATCACTTCTTAAAAATGTTAAATTAAAATCAATATTTACCTGAAAAATGTTTATTATATATATTTTTTTTTGTTAATTATATAATAAATAACATTTTAATTGCTTTTTAAAATTCGTAAAATAAATAATTTCCTGGCCAATTATAATTCCCTAATTAAGCACATTTCATTTCTTTCCAAATGGGCCTAGGTATTCAATTAACAACTTTTACGGCGTCTGTTATTTATGAGATCAATGACGCAACACATTAAAATATTATATAATTTTACGAAATTCGTTGTTCACCTACGAATTTTTGCGATCTAACTGTGGTTTACGTCCCTGATCTTGGTTTATGCAACGAACTTAGCGCTGAACCGTAGTTAACCTCAGCTTTAAAGTTAAACCAGGTTTAGCGGAACCACAAGTTAACTTACCTTTATGACCATATGATTTATGGTTACGGCACTTTTTGGTAGCCCTCTTTTCAGAAAAAAAAAGATTTTCTTTCGTGCCAATCAATTTGATTAGAAAATTCGGAAGTACTAGGACAGACCTGCCGCTGATAATGAGGCGATATAACAAGACGCTCAGTCACCGTGAGCACTCCCGAGGTCGTTGCGGCACTGCAAGTTCCCTATGAAAATGAGCGTTCTACTTCCTCTGGTAGAGAAGCATCTCGTCTCATTATGAGCCACTGATCAGTTGAGAAGATCTTTAAAATGGATTTGGAAATATTTCCCTATAAGATTCAACTGCAATAGTCACTCACACATATCAATTTCGACCAAAGATTGACTTTTGCTAATGAGATGTTGGAAAGATTTCGAAAGGAAACATTCGTTCAAGTGATGAGTGTTATTTCCATTTGGATAGGTGAATAAGCAGAACTAACGCTTTTGAAGTAAATAAAATCATCATCTGCTTGAAGTGCAGACTCTACCAAAGAAAACTCGGTGTGTGTTTCATCCCCTACAGAGGCATCATTCTTCTTCTCGAAATGTGGATGAAACTGTTTATCGAGAAACGATTCTTCTCTGAAATTCAACATCAGAGAATGGTTGCGAACTATTAGTTCCAGCAAGACAAAGCCGCACCCTATCGCACTGCAAACAATTTCAAATTAATTTCCAGTGAATATTTAAAAAAATGGTATTCTCGGGTTAGATGCTCCAGGAAAGCACAAGGCAGCACCGATTGTCAGAGTAATTCACCCGATCTCAACTCTTGCGATCTGTGAAAGATGGAATGTATCGATAGCACCGAGAAACTTCAAAATCGGTTCGTACGTGAAATTCAAAGCATCCCAGACCATGTTCGATTATAACGGTCTTTGAAACTCGGTTGCAGTACGTGAATATTAGCGAAGGTAGCCACTTCGACAATCTTCTATATTAAATTATCAATTATCACTCTATCGCAATATCCAAGAATAAAATTTTTGCATCTAATAGTTTTTTTCCCAAAAATTAATCTTTCTGTCCTGAAAGTCTGAAGTATTGAGTGTTGATAAATTATCAATATTATAATTTGTTTAAATCCAAGAGAATTTGATTCTTCCTTTCTTCTACCAAATTGTATTTTTGAATTTTCTTGCATATATCACAGGAAAGTAATGGTATACCAAGATAAAAACCATTCAATCACAAGTGCAAAGCAATGATTTTGCATCATAAAGAACAAGCCCCGCGATTACCCTAAATCCCCGATTAACACCGCGAAGACCAATATAATTGGAAATTCACAACAAACACCGCGTATTTCCGGCCTACATTTGCGCGAACATACAGCATCCCAGTCGGTGGTGTGCTCCGGGTCGGATTGATCACACTCGAAACGTGCAAGTTTCTATTAGTTTGCGTACGTCTCCGCCAAGTTCTGGATTCCGCCATCCCAAGGAAACATAAGTTATTACCGAATTAATTAGGCTCATCCCGCTTGATGCTTCTCGGCCCAGGGCGCGGGCGGGCGGGCTAATTAATTCCGCAGGTACCTCTCGCTGTTGTCTAATGCCTTTGCGGGCCCTCTCGCGCCAGCAGGCAGCGCGGCCGGAAAAACCGGGAAATCGATGCGACCTACAAGGGCGAAATTGTTTGCTGCCGCCTACAGCATGTAATCCATTCGGCAAATTACGCCATTAAAACAAATGAGCCACATATAAGTGCGTTTCGAAGAGAATATCATTTGATGTCGGATCGAGATACGTCTGTATGGGTTATTACACTTTAGCTTGATGGGTAAACAATATTTCCTGCCACGGGGGCGAAGCAAATTGCGATCCAGGGGACAAATTGCTTGCTCTGTTTATAAATATTAATATGCTTTTTAAAATTAGACTGCGGGTGCGCGGGATTTCCGCCTTCCATATTAAGCGATCAGTTCCATCCATTACCGCGCCGGTTAAAAAAAGATATTTTCCAACGTAATCGGAAATCTTGGGACTGAAACCCGTAATAACAGATCATTATCTTCCTTTTTGTGCGTTTTTTGTAACTTCTGTAATTACACCGTTGGCGGCGAGCGACATTCTCCCTCTTAAGGATCTACCCAAATTCCTGACTCATGCTCACCTCAATCCGCTTTTCAGCCTTATTACATACCATTAAAAGCGATTTCCATAACGTTAGTTGTGTGGCGAAACCCGAGGCAATTCGAGAATTAATGCCCGGCGAGCCCGAATAACATACATTTTGGCATGAAATAACACACAAAGGTGACTCGGCCTTACGCAAGCAACACCTGCAACTGCAATTTGTTGCATTTTTGCGCCGCGAGGTAATCCGGGCCCGAGTGGCCCGTTATGAATTAGCAACAGGAACAAGCAGGAAACCGCGGGCCGCCATTTCAGTTGCTTCCGAAATGGACGGCGGATCGGGACTTGATTTTAAATTTAGGAGAGCGCCAAGAACGCAATAAAATCTATTAAGCGCGTTCCTTTGCTTCTTTATTGTGTTCATCATGTCAGCCGGGTTTAGGCTTGCAGTTCTGAGCGCCCCCTCGGGGCGCAAAGCGGCAAAGAACAACGGAGCTGTTCGCTCTAATAAAACCCACGAGCTCGTTTGAGCAGCCACGTCTGTATAAACCATCAGCCGAATCTGATTCAAATAAATTTCGGCCGCATCGATAACATCTCCTCCCACCTGCTAATTAAGGCTTTAATTAGGGATCACGAAGGAGTTGCCCTTGTGCATCATCGTTTTAATGAATGAAATGCGTATACAAATGGTTTCTTAATGTATTTCCTGCGAACCGTCCGCTGGAGAAGACTGGTTTAGGGAGCAAAAGCTTTCCAAAAGATTATCATACAGCTTTATATGGGGTGGCCCAAATTGAATGCCGGATTTAAATTTTGCGCTTTTGCAACTCTAATACTTTGCCAGATGTCATCTGCGATTCTTCGGATTAATAAATATGGAAGGCTATGCAAGAGAGCATTAGAAGAAATGATGTACGAAATGAATCAACTGTTCGAAGATTGATTACAAAATTAGATGAAAGTGGATCGGTAATGAACACAAGAGCTGGTGATTATTAGCTCATGTTGCTATAGTTAGACAAAAGTTGCTTCAAATCCGAAAATATTCATTCAACAATTCGTCAGTTGCTTTTAGAGCACCACTCATCGAAAGCACCCACGAGTTGGTGTTTGCTGTGAATTTTGGGCAAGTAGCGTAATAGGTTTTTCCAAGATGATGCTGTAACTGTGATTGGCGATCGTTAGTATAACTAGATAATTTATTTTTGGCACCAAGGATCTGGAATACACGTGATTCCACCAGAACGACATCACCTGCCATACAGTTGATTTACTGCACCAATAATTTTAGTATTAGTTAAAGTAAATGTAGGAAATGTGACCAGTAGTACCTTAATTATGATAATGGCCATGAGTTGGAGTTGTTTTAAAACCAATTAACACATTCTCTGAGGAAGGCATGAAGAACTTCATTGGGTTCCTGAACTGACTGGAAAAGACAAACAGTGGCTAATGGAAGCTTTATCTGTCTCCTCTGAATGGCTTACTACACAGTGACATATATGTTGCAAGGGAAGACTTTTAAAAATGATGAACTGAACCCGTTTGATATCAAAGCTGAACAATTGACTCCGGAAATTTTGGACTACGTGTTTTTCAAAAATGTACCACATCCAAAAAACTGAACTACGAATAAAAGAGTCGTTGGATGTGATGAGTAGGGAGTTTTGGTATTTCGTTGACTTACGAGCCTCTGGGAAGAATTGGATTCAAATCATGAGCATCTCGTCCTCAATTCTGCAAGAGCCCGAGTCTAAAGGTAACTTTTTCACTCCTAGTAAATTTGTTGAAAAATTTAGTCCAGGCGAAATACGGCTTAGCCGCTACAAAATTCACTTCGATCAGGTTCTTGCCTCTCCTTTTCATGACGAAGTGTCTCAAAGTGAAATAAACTTCAGCAAGATCTCGTTATTTAACACCGCGCGACTTCCTTTTGCGGGGCTACCTGAAGTCGAAGGTCTGCGCCAGCAGGATGCAAACATTTAACCTCAAGAACGACATCCGCCGTGTTACGGTAAAACTGATCAGAATATGCCCTCAATTGCAAGCGAAAATCATGTGGAAAGGACCCAGATTTTTAACCAAAGTCGAGGTGATAAAATTTTCCAAATTTTATAGGGATTTGCGTACTTAATACTCAGTGACAAGCCAAAAATTAAAAATCGCTAATTGCAAATTTTGGGAAGTTGTTCTTATGGTTCATATAAAGCTATATGCCCAAAAGGCGCGGTTAGAAACGGTGCTTGAGCAGCAAACTCATTAAACATCAATGGAGAGAGATTTAACTCAGTGAAACAAGAAATAGATATACAGAGAACGAAACCATAAAAATAGTTAAATTGTATTTATCTTGGATAACTTAATGCAGTATAGTCAGACAGACAAACGAAATAAAACTGGATTTGGCCGCATTTGGAAGATGCAGAGACATTCTACAAAGCAAAATTGGCCAAAAACCAAAATTATTTAACCAAAATATACTCCATCTACTAACGGCAAAGAATAAAAATTAAAAATACTGCAGATTATTGCCCTAAAAGCTAAAATACGGGCAAAACAAAAGTAGAAGATGTATTTGAAGACATTGCAAGAACAGAAGATACCAGACAAACCTAGAAAATAATGCAATGGACACCAAGAAAGACCTCCACTTAGGTGGAGCACAGCTGCTTATAATTGGTATAAAGCAGAGTAATGGCGAATACCTGGAGAAGTCTACATCCTACAACGGATAAATGATAATAAAACTATTATATTAAACCATGTCATATCTAACAGATATTTGGGCTTATAGGGAAACAAATATGAAATAATCTGGTGCAAATCCGGTCGATTGAAAGGCCTTTCAGGCCCACCGTGCCATGTTTTTATTTTATTTTGCTAATTTGTTATGGTCATTTTTCCAAGTCTTGCGAGATTGCGAAATGTTAAACTTCCTCCTATATGAGTTGTTGTAGATATCGCCACAACTTGCACATTGGATCTGCACGCACTCATTAATGCAACTTTTATCGAGCAGAAGTCCCGTAAAAAGGCAGGCAGATAAAGAGAGAGCTTTGGCATCGAAGTGCCGCAAAGGAATTAGCAGAACAGTTATTAAAATAGCTACTCCCGGCCAAAAGAAAAACCAATTCCGCCGTCCAATTACCGCATTCTAGCAGTCAACATGACGCAATGAAATTTATGTTATTGTAGCGTGACATCCATTATAAATATTTTCAAATAATTGCTTCTGATATGCACCGCTGCACTATGGCGCGATGAAATGATTTAAAACTGCGCGACCACCGCGGTCGGTTCTTGCCCGGAAAAAGAAGCAACAAATCGGGAAAACAATGTCGGCGGCCGCAAGAGCTTCGAAATACCTCGGCTCCGCCACGGCCTTTCGGCCCCGGCAGGAGGAAATATTTGTGCTGGGCTGTTTGCTCTCCTGCCTCAATATTTGATGTTGACTTTATTTTTTGCGTGCCGGCCAGATTGCTATTATAGAGGACAGCACGTAAGCGCTTAATGCTGCAGAAATTAAACATGCAACTTTATACCTACAAATTATCCTGATGGCCACGCCATTAGTCAACGGCGGCTGGGCAACCTGTCCAATTATTGGCGTTTTTAAATATTTTCGACGTGCACCGGCGGCCCCGTGGCAGTTCCCGCGACGTTGTCGATTTTGCTAATTTAATGCAAATTCGGCCGCGCATTCCGCCGGCGCCGCGACCGGTCTGCATTTTTGGCCCATAAACATTCAATTTATTGCAAATAGGCGTGCTGGCCGGCGATCGCGCTTTGCCGCTAATTGCAGCGCCTGCACAGCGCGTCAAATTATAATCCACCTTCTTCGCGCCCCCTGCACACCCTTGGATGACTATCGCGCAGGACGCGATATTTATTCAACAATCCCGCGGCCGAGCTCCTTTTCAGCTTTTTAGCGCTCTTATCCGGAGATCGTGCACGAATGGATGATGAGTCGGGGCAGAGTGGGTATCGTCTCCGTGATGCTGCAGCTTAATTTCGCTGAATCACAGCGTACAAGCAGGTGCATTCATCCTCGAGTTGCTTTCCCTTTGTTCCGCTCCGAGCGTCGAAAGGACGCAAGGTTGCTGTTCGATATCTATTGTGATTTGAACCTGTTTGCATCTCGGAGGTGACCATCTTGGTGCACGCAGCCCGCAGGAACCGACCGCTGCACGGAAAAGCTCGGCCGACGCGCTGCACGCCATCCGCGCCGGGGAGGCTTGGTGCAGCCTGCATTCGTGCGAATCGCAATGTGTCGCTCGAATTTCCCGCCAGAGCTAATTTTAATCACAAACCAAGCGACCACCAGCCACACTTATCATTTAACAATGAAATTCAAAGCTAATTTTACATTTTACAAAACTACGAGTTTTTTCCCATTGTGAGGTGTTTGTAAGACCTTCGGCTCTACGCCCCGCTCTCTCTGCCCGGTCGTCGCGCACCATCTCTGATGCGGGGCGATGTGGCAAGCACTGCGCCTAAGACGACCGCCATTATTACCCCTTGTTCGAATGAACGCAGGTAATAAATTATTTTTAGTAACTGAGTAGGCCACCCGCCAGGCATCAGAGAACACCGGGAATTGGACCCGGGTCCGTCAGCATCGCAGCCCGTCTCTCAACCACGGGACCACGCTGGCACACCTATGAGTATGGGAAAACACAATTATCATATTTCATTAAAAAATATTTTGATTGAAGAAACGTTCTGTTATTACCAAAACGATTTTTATTTTTAAAGAATTAAATGGTAGCCTTTAGGTTATTTGGTTGGTTTTGCTTTTTTACTGTGGGGTAGTATATAATACGCTACAGATAAAAATCATATTTTGCCGTTCAAAGCTAATTTAGAAATTTTACAGTTGAGCATCCGCCATTTTGAGATCTTTCTTTAGTTTCGTTCTCCTGGTGAAACTGAATTGATTCCTAGTGATTTTTCATTTTCCACGACAAGCTACTTATTTTTTTCCGTTTTGCTTTTGCTCTTTTAATTTCCCAACTTTTTTCTTCACTCTTAGTGTCTTTAATTTTTCTTCTAGTAATGTTAACGCGTGTATCAATAAAAACGCACCGGCATCACCAACATGCAAAGAATTATAAGATCTTCTACCGTTTGTGTTTTTCCTTGTATTATAATTGATAAATGCCTTATCTTGTTTTAGTTATTAACGAGCAAATTTGCTTAGATAAATTTTGATCTGATCATCCAGATTTTCAAAGAATACATCTGTTATTTCTTTGGGTGATGCTGAATTGCACTAGCAAGAATGTTTTGTCTGGCGTATAGATAGAAATTGTAATCATTTTCTAGTTCACACTTACTTAGTAAAAAAACAAAGAGTTGGAAAACTAGACAATATGCGGCTTCTGCTCTAACAATTAAATTGCATATAAAAATCCTTAGGTTGAACTGGACATGGGAGTGGAGGACCGAACCCACCGAGCCTTTAAAATAATATTTTTTATATATTTATAAGTTTTTAATATGGAAACATTACTTTATATTAAATTAAAAATCAAAACTACTGTTTTCAAAATTTACAACTCATATGATAAACCAATTTAAATTGTTACGGCTTTCTACTATGCTGCACGCAAATGCTTTGATAATGAACAAACGATGTCTATCCAGGCAATGCTAATATAACAAAAACAATTTGTACAACTACCATGCGCATGCGTGAACGAGAATGACTTCACCCGCCGGAGCATTAGATCAGACGGGGTAGATCTAGTGTGTAATCATCGCAATGACTGCGACAATAGAGCAGAGAATTAACATTCAACTTTGTCAGAAAAGTGGGATTGATTCAGGCTTCCGATAATGATCCAATCAGTGCAGCATGAACAGGCATAAAATTGCATAAATCGAATTACCGGCTTCTGAGGCATTCTTTAGGAATTATTAGTGTAAAGAATAACATACTGGAGCCTGCACGGGTCTCTAGGACGAAGAGCTTATAGAAGCCTTAACTTTATGGTTGGTAGGCCATACTCTACACGGGGAGTTGTAGAAGCTGTTTCTTTTTTAATGATGAGTAAATGTGAGCGAAGTTATATCTACCTATCTATCATGCAGTTTGTTTTTTTGTCAATATAAAAAGAACAAAATACTTCACTTTAGTCCCTTTAGTCTACACTACATCTTATGAAACAGTAAATTAAGTACAGTTGAGATCGTGCCTCAAACAAATTCAACATTAGAACTTTTTTTATAGTTGCGCAGTTACGTGTGGAGATATTGAGAGCTTTTAGTTAACTTGAAATTATAGGAAGTTCGAAGGTAGATAGTATCGACCAGGCGTTATAATGCAGTTTATAACCGACAAATACGCACAAGCCCCAGTTCGGGGCAGCGGCGCACAGCCGCAGCGTTATCACTAATTGCATCGGCAATTACATCCAGGAACCCGCCACGGGCAGGTATTTATTTCCAATTTCCTCGGCGGCTTGCCCAAAACGCGCGCCAAAAACGGCTTATCGATTCGGCGACGCCCGACTTTTTAAAAATAATTACGGCGCAGCGCGGAGGCGCTAAAAGCCCGCTTTTTCCCAACAATAAAAAGCGGCCGAAAGCTTTTAAACTCCACTTTAAAAATCGCGAGCAATCCTAGCGGCTTTCATGCTGGCCTGGCCGAGCTTTCGCTATCTGGCATCTCGCCGGGCAGCCATCGCGATAAGGGAGTTCGTCAGGGGACACATTGAAATTTACGGCGCTTTTTGTCCCAGGTAAATCGGGTCAGCGGCGGACGCGGCGCCGCGGCGACAACTCTATGACGAGGCTATATCGGTACCCACCTACGGGAGAAGAAAATGGATGTGGCAGCGGCCGGCTCGGCCTGAATTATGTCCGGCGCTATGATTGATGACAGTTTTCGATCATTAATAGCTCGGATAACTATCGCTGATTGCTGCGATTTATTCTTCAGAAATGTTAACCTTATAAGTAGCAACGATGCGAGCAGCTACTGAATTACAGTGCACGTTGTAAGCCGCTGCTGGCATTTTTTGCATTTTCCTGCCATTCAGCCTCACTCAATCAATTCATGATTACTGCGAGCACCAACGATTTCAAAAAACACCTCCAGGAACATCAGCCTAATCAAAATGGCGAACTATACTGTTTGATGGATTATATTTGCACAACCAGTAAAACACTACTTTGTTCAAAAAATAAGGTGATTTTTTTACTTGAAGCTCGCGCGAAAATCGTAGTTCAAAAAACTTTTTCTTATGTTGGTACAGGTAAGCTCCTAAATTTAGTTTAATATGTTAAATAGTTATAGCAATTTATTTACATCAACTTCTTGCCTTTTCTCAATTTTTAAAATGTCTAATATTTTTGAATAAAGAAGTTGCGTTCAACATCGTATTAAAAATGAAATTAATGCCACTGAAACGTTTAAAATGGCGCATAACGCATTCGGTGATCTATCTTTATCGAGAAAAATCGTCGTGAGAAAAAGTTGTCAATCTGTAAAAGATGAACATCGTTCTGGTCGTCCCTCAACATCAATATCCGAAGGAAATATCAAAAAATTAGAAACCAAGCAATGGAAAATTGCCATTTGACTGTAAGAGACTCTGCTGAAGATGTTGGCAATCAATAGGATCGGCAGGCATAAATTTTTCGCCAAAAATTCAGCAAGAATTGCCCCGCCAGCATCGCATTCTCCAGATAGGTCACCATGCGACCTTTTCCTGTTCGGTCGATTACAAAAACCACTTCGAGATCCCCGGTTTGACTCAAATGAATAACGAAGGCAAAAACTGAAGAAGGTGCTGATAGAAATTCCAAAAAGTGAATATGAAAAGTGTCTCCAAGATCGGGTTAAATGTTCGCGTATGTGTGCGGAAACAGGGGGGGGATTAATTCTCTGGAAACGAAATAAACAGTATGTGCTTATTGAACAGGTAGTATAACAAGATACAAAATTGTGTATTTCTCTAAACGAGGAGAAATAAATTAGTAAAGAATTGTCAGTAATTTGGTTAAAAGTCTCGCCTCGTACAGGAGTGATCGCGCCATTCGTCAAAATTAAGCTCCAAAAAGGTAAATTATGCAATGTTTTCCTTGTACAGTTTTCATCATGGCTTTGACCCTTTCACGTCCCGAATAATTCACGTGTGCGCCCCCGCAGTAAATTTGGGCCGTGACTATTTTATTTGGGCAGCCTCTTCAAACATTGAGCCCCACGGAAGGGCTATTTAAAGTCTTCTTTACAACTCGCAACGTGAACGGATCGCTGGCTTTCATTTTTAAGGGGCCCTCCGTGAGAACACAAACACCAACGTTTGCCTAATATTTGTAATTAACTTAACGTTTAAAAGCAAAGTGCACATCAATTTCGCCCTGGCGAATTATATTCAGTTTCGACTGAAATACTGCGATCCATCATCATAGGAACTTCGGCCCGAGGACCGCTTTCATACATAAAAAACAGCACCGTTAGTTTTTTAGCTCTCGTGGATTATTTTAAAAGCACAAAACTCTAAAATCAACACCACCGGGCGTTTTTTAAGGATTAGGACTTCGAGTGTTTACAGATTTTACGCCTTGTATCCGACTTGTTGACTTTACATCTTAAGAAAACAAACACTCAGCATCTTACCTAAGCCCAGCCCACGACCGAAATTTGCCGTTTTCAGGAAATGGCCCCGCAGCGCCTAATTTCTACATCAAACGGACGACACGCGTAAGCCTGACGGCGGGACGATTAGCGCGTCGAAAAACGCGGCGGCTCAAAACACACAAAGGCGCATTAACCTGCAATTTTGCGAGCGATCGGACCACGCACCCCGGAGCACCCCGCAGTGCCTTCCCAGAAGGCAACAATTTCGGATTTTCGGCGCACCACATTACCGCCAGTTTGGGCAGCTCGTCACGGGGAGGCGTAAAAAGCTCGTTTTCGGAGCCCCAGACAGCCGGCTGTTTACTTTCCGCGGCCAGATTCTTAGGATTATGTCACGTGCCTAGAGGACGACCGATCTCCGTTTTTTGGAAATATTATAAAGCCGAACAAAAAATTACTTGTACTTCACGTAAAAGGGTTGTAGTGAGACTCTAAACCTTTATATAGAGATTCTGATCTAAGTATGGCTACGCCATAAACAAAATTGTTTTCCTTCGATTTCTTTTACTAACAAAATCTATATTTTATCACTGAAAAGCATAAAGTGCAAGCTCATTTGCCATGCATGAACACTTTTCTGTGTATGTTAACTACTTAACATTTTTTTAATATTTAATTTGAGCAATCCAATTGCTTTTCTATAATGATCATAATTATCTACATTCTTCTTCATACTTAATAATTTTGTGTGCAAAATCGAGCATTCTTATATAGCAAAGCACAAACATTGGGCGTTGTACGCCTGGCAGATATGCAACCGGCCGAGTTCTTAGAGCAGCAGAGTCCCAACAACCAGATGCGCGATAACCCCCAGCACGTCCGTTGGCCATACCAAGTACCAGGCCTCCTAAATACAATCGAAAACGACACTTTCGCTCATGAAACCGAAAAATGCATGCAAAAAGCGGCGTTAAATCCCGGCTCCGGACTAATCCAGCGACCGCCGCACTCTGTCATCAGAGCGACTGCTCTAAGTCTCTCCCGAATTTCTCCAAACTCCTCACGGCACCACGATATTGCTAGCATGTGGCTTACGCCCGACGCACTTCCAACTTATCGCCCGTTATCGCGGCCGCCCTCCACCTCTTTCGCAGATACCACGGTCGTTTGCGATCATACGCGCTGATGCGGGGTCTATCTTCGAACGTTCTGTATGGATTGCTCAAGATATTGTTGAATCTTCCAATATTCCAATTATGCGGCCATAATTGTGTTAGGGGCGGAACGAAAATGAATTTTAGACGAAATGAAGAACATATAAGATGAATGTGTGGTACAATTTGGTGGGTGAATAATCTTCAAGAATTAAAAAAAATCTAACCGCTTTGGTCTAGAAGGTTGTAGAACTTACCCTTTCCAAACATGTAGCCCGACATTGGGCGACCCGCAAGGGGCTGCCGACGTCCTGCTCGCCGCCGATGAAGATGGCCATGGACGAGGAGATGGTCGCCAAGCAAACCACCGATCGCCAAAAGAGCGCCATGGTGGTCGAAAGAGCACAGCGGTCCGATTGAGAAAAGCTCGGCGAGCTGCGGGTCCGTCGCACAACAGAAGCGAAGCACATGCACAACACAACACAAGCGAGGGCCGCTGAGGAGGCTCTGGTCGCTCAGGCCGCGAAGTCGGAACTCATAGGGGCTCGACGGCTCGCTCACGTACGAGGGGGTTGGCGATCCGGTCGGAAGGTGGACGAGCGTGCGACGACGACCGTCCTCGTACGCGTCCGCAACTGAACTGGCGCAGAGGCGAAATCCGGATCTCCTCTTCCATCACCAGCACAGACGGATACGGATAACTGAGTTGAGTTCGCGTCGGAATCGGCTGCCGGCGCGGCCCGAAACGCTCCTCGGGGGGGACTGCAAGGGGTTGCACTCGGGTTACGCATTACAATGCCGCCCTTGTGCTCGCCCCTCCAGCGACCGCGGGCGGCGCGGGTCGCACGCGGCGGCGGCGGAGCCGCGGCGCGCTCCGCTTTCCGCCGTTCGGAAAAGCCGGCGGACGCATGCAGATCGCCATCAATCTTGCGCCTCCCGACGGCCCGGCGCGGCTTACCCCGTTTTCCGTTAGGTATATTCGAATTAGCGCCGCCAGGTAATACGCGCTGTCGCACGTTTGAAACGAAAACCATCCATTACTTTCCCGGCCAATTAAAGGGCCGCTTTTTCGGACTTTCCTCCATAGCCGCTCGGCACTAAACGGCTGCGAATGTTCCGGCGGAGCTGGGGCAAATCGGCCAAGTTACGTGGGGTAAATATTGCACTTAATTAAGAATTGGTTCTAAAAGTATGATCTGCCAATCAAAGTTTCTAATGCTTTTAGTACTTCGTAACAGATAGGGTTTGCCTCAAAATTACATTTAATTAATTTGCAGCTAATTACAAGAATAAAATAACTTTGAGTTATTGAAGAAGTTAAAAAGTTGCTTTTAATAATAAAAAGATTAAAAAACTGTTTAAAATTGTTAATGTAACCTTAACTAAAAGATAATAAAGGGTTAACAGGCAAAAAGGGTTAATAGCTTATTAAAATTAATGCTTACATAAATACTTTGACGTCCATGCCAACTCCATGAAGTAAATGCATTATATGAGTGAGTATGAATTGTAAATTTAAACGTAATAATGACTTAAATCGAATTTATCTCTTTAAAAGTTCATTTCCATACATTAGGATATGATATTTTGCTCCTTTGTAACCTTTATGTTACTACCCGAGTACCCGGGCACCCATTTTCGACTTTATTATTATTGTTATTATTATTCAAGTGCCGTCTCCGTTCCGAAGGTTGGCAATCATCATAGCTATAAGTATTTTTGAACTCGCTGACGTCGTACAACTGAACGAGTCTCTTAAATTCTTTAACCATAAGTGTCGTCTTCTTACGTTTCACTTCCCTTGTATTATTAGTTGAAGCAAATTGCATTTTTGTCCTCTGATTATGTTGTAATTTTCTTTTCTTAATGGTAATTAGGTTTTTCTTTTTTCATTCTTCGCAATACTTCTGCATTTGTTACTTGATCAATCCACGCCATTCTCAATATTTTTTTGTACATCTATAGTTCAAATGCTTCCAGCTTTTTGATATATGTTTGTTTTAGCATCCATGTTTCCATTTCGTAATATGAGACGTAACATCTTAGTTATCTTATCATTAATTCTAAGCCAAGATCTTTGCCACAAACAACTTATTGATTTTTAAAAACATTGCTCTAGCTTTTTTTACCTTTAATCTTCTTTCTACTGAGCAGTCATTATTTTTATTTAAAGGTGTACCCAGACAATTGTGTATTTCTACTTTTTCTATAGGTTTGTCATGTATTTAGATGTCTTTATTATTTCGTAATGTTTTCGTTACTACAGTAAATTTGATTTTCTTTATATTCAGAGAGAGTTAAGTATTGTCTGTTACTATTCGAGACTGGTAGCTATTACATCATCTTCATATCTTATATTATTGACATTATCGTAGCTTAGTACCTTGTTAATCTTTTTCACGGAATATATTTAAAGAAGATTGGCGATAGCACGCACTCTTGTGTAACCCCCCTCTTTATTTCAATTTCGTCAGTGACGTCTATTTGTAAGACTGCTCTCTGGCTGTAATATGGACTGGTAATGATGTTAGTGTCCTTTGTGACTAGATTTTTATCTTTTAGTAATTGAATATGGCGAATATTGTCAAGAGCTTTGTTGTAATCAATGAATCAGAAATATACACCCTAGTTCACATCTAAGCATCTCTGCATGAGGATGTTTAGTGTAAACAGTGCTTCTCTTGTACCTAATCCGTCTCTGAAGCCAAATTGTGCCTTGATAATATCTTCTTCTAATTTTTTGTGGATTTTATGGTGCATAGATATACTATTTATTCGCCACCTGTGACCCCGTTGATAGCCTGCAACAAACTAATAACTTTGAGTTTCACTGAAAACGATTTTTATTTGCGTCAAATCCATTTTTCGCTCAGATGTCCATCATTTAATTTATTTAAAAGAAATTTGGCTTATCTAATGTAATTTAATTTTAAGAAAATTTATGTATATAAGCTTGATCTTGTTCAGGCGTCTAGTTACTACCCATGGCACCCAGGTATCTATAATATCTCGTTGTAATAGTCATGGAAATAAATTACATAAATAAAATACAAATAGGTAAGTTTTGAATATTTTTTTATTGTGGATATTCTTATGTATTTTAGAACAAAAATAAAACAAAATATTATCTGTCAGTTACTAACGGATAGTTTTTACAAGTTGATAAATTTTCTTCGCATATAGTTTTTCACATTAAAAACCTGATTTGCAATTTTTTCTTCTTTGCTTGTTTAGTTACGTCCCGTGCAGATGATTTAGAATTAGAAGCAGTTTGTTGTAAAACTCGACAGCTTTCGATTGTTAATTTTGCAATTAATTATTTGATTTTGCGATCGCTTTTTGATAATTTGAAGACACAGCTCTTCACCTAATTGTTTTAATAATATTCAGCACCGGTCTGTTTTGCTCTTAACCATATTGTTATTTTCAAATCAAGCGTGCACTTATTTATGTCTTCTTATAGTATATTTACCAACTAATTTATTCATTATATCAATGCCAGATTTATATCTGCTTTCTTTTGGGTCTAGACGTCACATCATCATGATTCTTAGATGAGAAAAGTATAACTATTTTTTTTGGAGTACATACGAGTATGAGATCCCAACAACGGTTAATGTATCGCTCAAGATTTGGTTTCTTTCATATCCGCTGGAATGTATTTATCCGTTTGAATCTGCCAACGATAATTAAATTCTAGAATAATAGGTGTTCGGTCAAAGAAAATGTGAAAAAATTATATTTTGGCTTCGAATGAAAGCGCTAATTCTTTTATATCTCTTTTTATTTGATTAACTTCTCGTCCAGACGGCGATTTTCGGTGTATGTTTAATCAGTAATAGTAAAGTTTTAACGCCCCGCGTGGGAGCACAGCCTACGAACTGAGAGGGTTAGGCTTCCATATGTTCGACTTTACTGGCGGATCGTCGCGCACCATCTACGATGTGGGGCGATGTGGCAGAAACCGCGCCTTAGATGGCTACCGTTATTATCCCTTGTTCGACTGAACGCAGGTACTCAATTATTTTTATTGACTGAGTAGGCCACCCACCAGGCATCGGAGAGCTCCGGAAATGAAACCCGAGTCCGTCCGCTTAGATCACTTTGGCGTTATATTTGATATTATGGCGTTACATTTAGTAAAAAGTAAATCTTCTGCATCATATATCCGCCATACCGTATTTAGCTAGTAGTATATAGGTGTAGATGAATATATTGCGTAAATTGTGTAATGTGAACATTTGAACAAATAAAAAACATGACCTATATTTGTGTGATCGGCTCCAGATACTATTTTTCCCACAAGGGATTTCTTTGTCCGATTTTTTTATTGTATTTTTGATATATTTTCTATTAGTATGTCATATAATAGTATCAACGATTTTTGGTGTAAAAACACTTAAATGTATTACAGTTAGACCATGTTTCTGTCGATCTGCGTGGACCACTTTTTTGTCTAACAGTGTTATGCGATGCAGCTTGACGACGTTGAAGTAGAGTCTTATTCCATATTATTCCATCGCTAACCCGAAAATGATTTTTAGGATATGCTGACTTCCTCTTCTTCGCTTTCATGTGGCTCAAAATTTTTGACATTTTCGGCTGGTTCTTCATCAGTTTCGTTATCCGAATATTCAGTTTTATTATTTTTTTAGCATCCAGATTTTGTCATCACTATCACAAAAAATTTCTGCGTTGAAGTCTGATTCGGTACCCAGAAACTGTTTAATGTACTTTTCATTCTCAGAAGTGCTCAGCCTCCAGAACTTATTTTTTGTATTATGATAATTTTTCAGCTTTGATATCCATAAACATCAAAATATTAGTATGGAAATCACATAATTAACTTGCATATTCTCTTGGTGTTAATTTCTCCATTTTTAGGAAAAGCTTTTTTAATTAAAATGATCTTAATTACACTAATTTAAATTTAAAGAACAAATTGTACAAAACATATCTTTACGCTGTACTCGTTCAGTTGCAAATCGGCGTAAGCAAACAGTGCAAAAATTGGTTCGTATACTAGTCGAGGATACTCGAACTCTATAAACCTAAAAATCAAAAACGGATGTTGTTGTGAGATGTATGGACTTTCTGCAAAACTACGTCCTATTGTTTGAGTATTATAATATAATATAAGAATATAAGAAGTGTGTACTTAACAGGCAAACTAACCAATACCATACGGGAGATGAAAAGGCTAGCCTTAGACATACTAGGAATAAGTGAAATGCGCTGACCAGAATTTGATACACATACATGAATCAGATAATTACATTTTATATTATTTAGGAAATTACATTAACCACAATTTTTTTAAACTTTATTAGCACTTATAATCTATCTATACATTTGAACAGAAAGTAAACAAAGACAGCTGATATTAAATGTGGCGGGGATGAGCTCTGAGCGTACGTTTGGTTGCTTATCTCCAGGATCGTTTTACATATCTTACTTTCGTAGGGTCACCTAGCCGACTTAACCCACTGATATCATTTGTAATTAAATTTTCTAAGTTCCCACCCTGCAAAAATTTGAGGAAAGGCGGGTGAAAAATTGTTAGCCTAGGACGCCAAAAATAGCTTTTTGTGGGCAACCCTCGTTTATTACATTCTATGAGCTAATATTTGGTAAGAATACCAATCGGGGTTTGGACTTTATGGGAAGTGTCTTTCCATGTTTAATTAGATCCTTAACCATTTTTTCTGAAGTCGCCTAGTTTGTGGATATTAAGGTATATATGTGGTGTGCGGTTCGACACATATGGCGCATCAAGGTTAGAATTACTAACGCATCCCTATAGTTGCTATCCCTATAATCAGATTGAGCATATTATACTTTTATACAACAATAGGTAAGATTTTCTTCCGATAAGCCAGTACAACTCCTTTAGTTTGATATCCATTTGCTTCTGATTTTTGGTGATATGAGTTTTCCAGGTTAGTCTAGCAAGCCTTTGTGTGCTAAGTGCGATTTGTCGTTGACACCATACAGTTTGACATTTTTGACAGCATACTACTCAAAACATTATCTCATAGGGACGCTATTAGTTTTTTGTTACTAAAGTTGAAAATATTCTTGTCGGCTAACAAATGGAATTGATTCGTGTGATGATTTTTTACGACTTTCGAAGTGGATTATCTCAACAGAGCTTCGATCAACTTACCTTGATTTTTGGTAATGAAACTCCACCCGCTCGCTGTTGAGCAAAAAAGTCGGCCTCTCTTGTCCTGGTATCACTTTGAAAGATACCCCTTGGACTTTTTTTCATTAAGATAGACATAAAATTTTTAATATACATGTTACGGCGCTACACTAGCACTATTAAAATTGTACTTACTGATCTTATACTTTAAACCTAAATTTATACAATACTCAATTTACTTAAAATCTATTGCAGTCGCATATTTACCTACCCTGGCATTCGGTTTAGTGTAAGATTACGTCGCAGTCTCTGTCTGTTTAATATTTGTTGTCTAAGAGTTCCTTATAAGTTTTCGTGCACCGTTCCGCAGATACCGCAAAATTTGTCCACCACTCGCACTACCGAAAGTTCTACGATCTCCTCTTACGTTCGTGGATATTTCTATCTGCTCGTAATAACAGTTCTCTCCGCTCTAGGCCTGGTGTACTTTTCCACGTTGCATATTAACAGGACGTGAATTGCGTTGTTGACTTGCCCACATGCGCATCTATTTTGGTTTTCTTCAGTTTCGGGATTCTTACGAGGTAGGATCAGAAGTTGCCATGTTCTGTGATAACTTGAACACTGTTCCGGTTGTTACGCACTGTCGACTGCGAGAATAAATATTCGCGCATCTCTGCTGCCATCTTGCTCTTCTCTTAACTCGTAATTGATTCTTTATGAGCCCCATTGTAACCTTCTCAAAAATCGGCGGACTTGGTTCTACCGCTACCTCTTCGCTTGTTTTTTGGGGTTTTGGTGTGCGCTTTGGTGTAATTGAATCGGACCTCAATTTCGGCCGACAGCGTCTTTGCAAGGCTCCAAATTTCAACTTGCAAATATGTCAGCACCTCAGAAGATAAATAGTGTCATTACAACCAGGACTGGAAATTTGTAAATTCTTTATTAAATTCTGCTGTAGCAATTTCTATTACCAATAGTTGTATATAATTTATTTGTAAACATTTAACTGTAAATATTCTCTCGTAAAATTCTTGTTGGCTATATTATATCTCTTTTAGAATGGCATTTCAGTAGTCATTGGGAATTATAAATCTTTAAGTAGCGGCGCTGTTTGATGACTCTCATTGGCGATTCGTTATCATTATGGTAAGTGGGAAGGCCAGCCATATAAGGGATGAGTTTTACGCAACCAATTTTCCCAATTAAAATCTCTTCTTTTTCGACTTCCACCCCAATCAACTAATAGTTTTTGCTACTTCTTCTAATGCGAATAAATCTGTTACAATAGATTTTCAAGACACAAATTTACAGACAGAAAAAGGAGTTTCCGATATCACCTATCCTCTTTTCTGCAACACTGGTGGTTCATACGTAATCAACGGTAAGAATGCATGTATTGCGTTTATTATTATAATTTCCCTATTTATGTAAATCTTTAAATTAGTTTTTAAAAAGAAAATGTAAACGTGTATTGCATTTTAGTTTTTTTAGTTTTACGTGTAACAATCTGAAGAGAGTTTACGTGGCGAATTAAAAAATTACATCCACTTTGTTTATTTTTTATATAAATTAATTTTATTCATGTCTTTTAATTTAACGTAGCTATGCTTAAAAAAGTTGTAGGTTTTTTGCTAATCCTTTCTTAAGCCCTTGCCTGCTGAATTGGTGCAAATTGTTAAATTTTTTGTGTCTAACTTTTTAGTATGACCTACCATGTTTCTTTTTTACTCTGACCTTTCTGTTTTATCTTTTTTTTTGTTTTAATGAAATAAAATTTGCAAAAGGATAGACAAGGCGTGCGAGGGCAGAAAAACTAGTCTTTTTTGTAAAAGCTGAAAAGTGTCTTCTCCCGATAACAATTGTTAGCAAATTCGTGACAAACGCAAAACTCACGAAAATTCGTCAGTTCTCTTGTAGGCGGCACTATTTAAAATGTCCGGGGCATTTATCAACTTCATAGATTGTTATAAATATTTTAAACTTAAAGCGTCCTTCAAAGTCTTGTAGTCTAATACATATATTTGATATTCTTTGTGACTCTATGCTCGGTTTAAAATATAATTTAATGCCTTAATATTTTAAATCAGCCATAAGGTCAATAAATATAAATACAAATTGCGAATTATGGCTGGGGTAAATGCCCGAATGAAGCTTTTTACTATTTAAATTTTAAAAAGTTTGAAATAGATGAGAGCAATTTAATATGTTTACTTTGAATGAATATGTTTAACTTGTTTCAGTTTAAACATTTTTGACTGTAACATTTAATAACTAAAAAAATTTTCAAATACTTTCAGGTGGAACACATCAATAAACATAAACAAGTTAGACGTAATAATTTATGTTTGTTAATGTGTCCTAACTGTGTTCTTTCTTTGCTTTCTTTGTTTAAATTTGCCTAGGTTTATTTAAGTTTGCTAGTTATTTATTTTCGCATCCGAACTATGTAACTAACTGTTATTTTCATACTAAAATTTTGAAACGGGACTTGCGTGTTTCATGGAGATATCGTGATAATTTGTTGGATAAACTAATTGTTCCGTTGAAAAGCAAACAAACTGTTATATTATATATACTGTAATATTTTGCTCTTGACAGTGGCGAATAACCAGCTTCAATTTATAACAACTACTTATTTATTTTACTTACAGAGAATTAAATATTATTTATATACACTATACAGAGAATTACTAATGTAAAATTACGCTCTATAGCGTATGTTGTACTAGAACGGCCACTTGCTTTCAATCCTTGACTTTCTGCTCCACTACGTGATATTTATGCAATTTAGGACCTATACTGGGGTCTACAGGAACTATCTGGTGAACATCTGGAAATTTCCGCGTTGTTCTAGTCCTTTCATGTGTACAAGTAGCGTGGCTAGAAGGCATTATGTCCGTCGCTGGTCAATGTCGATTCGGCAACAACAAAAACTGCAAACCATGCGTTCGCCGCGAATCTGCAGGACGTGAGGTTATAATATCCTATAAGAATCTGTACCTACATAAGAGAAAAATAATGCAGAGCTTTAAAAACTTTAATGTGCTATTTTACAGCGTGCTTTTGCAAAGTTTGAATTGCATTGTATATGGTTTGTTAATTATTAGTGACGAACGAGAATCGTAGAAACTTTGCCCTCTGTTTTTCGAGACTATCTGCGATAGATCCCACATCATTTAAATTTTCTTTTAAAACGTATTGAACGTACGTTTTTTTGTAAATTTTTTTTTATTCAACTTTCCCAATTTTTAAAGGCGGGATAATAATATCCTCCTTAAAATGTTTTTTGATAATTGTACAGAGAAGCCTACGATCGCATAAAAAACGTTAAATAAGTTGTAATATTAGAAGCAAAATGGACGTTAAGGACTTCTCAATTTTTTCATTAGTTGGAGGAGTTAGTGGATGATTAATTGGCAAAAGCCTTTCACCATGTAGTTAGTAATGTCGAAATTACGCTCTCCACAATTTTTTCCAACGTCAATAATAAAACGAATCATTAGTAAGCCAGACTTTTCAAGCTTCACGCCTTCGCAGGAATCCCTACTCAAAGGCGTAAAAAGTTTTAATTTAAAATTTACATTTTAACTAGTCTGAAGATTAACTACCAATTATTATATAACTTAAGTTATCTAATTTTTTATATTGAGAGTTTTGTCATCTTAAATATTTTTTCTATTGTAGATGATTTGCAGGACTCCTATATTTACATCTCCATAAAGTTTTCTTTCGTGCTTTTGTAGAATGCTCTTTATTTCTCCTAAGACAGTTTTTATTCCTAGGTCTCTACACATTACCGCTCATGGAAGTATGGATCTTATTAAAATTCTATTATACAGTGAACAATTATAAATTTTATTTTTTTAATTCTTTACCACCTCCTTAGACAATATTGTTCCGAATAAAAATAATTAGCGACTTGTAGATTTTATATATAAATATTTGTTGGGTCCAAAACTAAAATATAAAAATCTCAATACTTTTGCGTGTGCCATGTGGAACTCCGATTTTCGAGCTCGCGAGATTATCATAAACCTTGGGTCACTTACTTTGCGTTTTTTCACGTCGCGTTTAATAGTTGCATTCAATAGCCTCTGGTAAACCTCTCTCTATAGAAACTCATTCAACCATTCTCAGTTTACATAGAGAAAGGCTGTCAGTTGGTAACATTACAAAAACATTAAACGTTTGTGTTTCGACAGTAAATCTTATATTACAACGCTACAGAGAGATGGAAACCTGGACTACCACGAGTAACATTTTATGCAGAGCATTAGTTCATCAACGCCCCAGATATTGCTGCGTAGTTTACCCGGAAACGTAATAATACAATAACAGTCAGCACAATCAAGCGGCGTTTTCAGGAGGGTAATCTTCATAGTCGTATTGCGACAAAAAAATTCGTTGTTACGACGTAGTAATAAGACTAAACGACTTTAGTGGGCTCAAAAGCATCGTTCCTCGACAATTGAATAGTAGCAAAACATATTATGAATCGACGAATTTAAATTTGAAATTTTCAGTTAGAAACTGAGAATCTTTGTCTAAGACTGGATAAATAATCCAAAACTGTATTGTTTTGACTGTCAAGTACTGAGGTGTTGGAGTGTGGTATTTAGTAGAAGTCGATGGCATTATCAGGAAAGAACATTTTTAACGAAAAACACCATACCATCTGGGTTGCAGTTAATCGTAAACGGATTCGTAATGATGATGAGGATTATCTAGAAATCCAAGAAATACAAATAATGGCCAAAAGCATGACATGACCACCACATCCAGATCTCAACTCCATAGAGTTGCTATGGGATAGACTGGATAAAAAAAGAAGAAACAAACGTCTTAAGTTCAAAAATAACCTTTTTCAAAATTCCTGAAGAGACTTACTACTCGAAAAATTAAAAAAAATAATCAAAAAATGCCTAGAATGGTAAAGGCAATATTAAATGCAAAGGCCGGTTTTCTTTCATTCAAAATGCAGCATATATTATGTTAGTTAACTTTGCCGCTCTTTCTCTAAATAGGTTTTTAATACTTCCCCGTCCTTAAATCAAATCCCCGGCAAATTATTTGAGTTATATATTTTTTATTTCTCGTATTGCTTATCGTATTTCTTTATTTTCTATTTATTTTTTTATACTTTGTCTACCAGTTTTAATAGTTTTTGTACTTTTAGTTCATTCATTGAAAATGTCTTTTCGATGTGCTTTGCGGGAACATCTGTTTTCGGCTTGCCTTTCAGAACGAATAGCGGATATCTTTGCCGTTTGATAGGTTTTTAAGTGTTCGCCAATTTGTTTTCTATTGTTACATGACTTAATTTAGTCTAAATATTTTTTTAAACTTTGACTTGTCGTTTTTCTTGGCTCTTCTTTTTTCAGCGACGATTTTCTTGTGGTAATTATTTCTTCTAAATTAAATTTCTGGTGTTCTTCAAACTTTTAGCTTCTTGGTCTAGTTATTCTTCGTTTCGCAATGGCCATTGAGATAAACTCTATTGTTCAGCTATCTTCTATATACTGCCTAACCTGCGTACCTATTTAGTAGTTTTGGGTTACACTAGTTTTTTAACCAAGTTTTTGCTTAATGTTGGTATTATCGCATTGTGGTCGCAGCTAAGAACAAAGACCTTTTCGATATCAATAATGTTTCTCGTTACTATTCTAATGATGAAAAAATTAATCTAGCATTTGGTTTTAATTTGGGAACTAATGGGTGGGTTTTGATTAATCGCTTTTTTTTAGATTATGCTCTAGTGAGCAGTAGATTGCATTTTACATGCATGGTGGATTATTTTATGGGTGCAAAAGGATATTATTGGTGGAAAAAGAAGAAAACTTGAGAGCATGTTTGTTGATAGTGCCCTCAAGCGCTTGAATTTTGTCAGCGACCTTTATTACTTTGAGTAGCTAAACTACTTCTTTGTAGTATATCGACTCATAATATTCTAGATGTTCTTATAGTTATGAGCACAAACAATGTAATGAAGGAGATATAACTTGGCATTATCATAATCAGTTTTTGATATCGTAATTCGTAAAAATCAATTTAAATTGTTTATCTTTTTATGTGTCGAATTTCTAAAAATTTTTGGTTGATATTTATATTATGGAAGGTATATATTTTAAACATTTGTTTTGGTATGTAATGAGTAACACGGAAAACACAAGGACAGAAAATATATAAATAATTTTCTTCTAAACTGGCGTCATGTTTGATGGGTAACACAGACAGCACTTGTGTTTTACATATTTTGCAAATAGTTATTTAGAAACTATGTTATTTAAAGTTTGTTAACTACCCTACATATGCTATAAAGTAATTGATTGTTAAGAAAAATATTTTAATTCTTCGCCTTTTGTTGTTTTTAAATAGTTTAGCAAGAAAATTGTACAGTTAATTTGCGCTAATATTTGCAACCATATCCTGGATATTCAATTTTTTTGTTAATTAATAACTGAGCGTATAATTACGAGTTACGTAGAAAGTATAATTGGGTTTGTAATTGAACTTACTGCGCAGTAAAACAGGTGCGTAGAAGTAATTTTTCAGCATTTAAATCAAATATAAACCATTCTTTCTAGCAATATTTTCTACTTTAGAAACTACTGCTTTTTTAATTCAATAAATTGATCCCTTTGAATGCGCTTCAATTAATCGCAGTTTTAAAAATCAATAATAATTACAACGAATAACAGTTTATGTAATCAATTACCGAACATTTCGAGAGAGTTGTTGTTATAAGTTTTATCAAACGGAAATGAATCAGACTACTGTTTTTGAACATGCGGTAGTTTGTTTAATAACAGCAAGACAAATTTCAAGGTTGTGATTTACCAACAACGGAAGTTTGTGCAATTGTTGCGCACAAGGATATTTGTACACTTCAATTATGTTGCACTTGGCGATTGCATGTTTGCTTTCAGAATATTTTAAATATTTCCTTTAGAGTTGCAAATGTTCCTTTAAACAACTGCCGAACTGGCGATGTGTATCCCTAACGAGAAAATGGTTGCTATATTGCTCATGTATGCAAAAGCAAACATTGTTACATACTTACGCTCGTTTTGTTTAGTTACGGAATAAGATTTGTTAGTAAATTTCAGATACTTCGTTGCACGAACATTCTTTGTACGCTTTATTTAAGTTTTATTTTATCTTCACTTTTTGATACAGGTTTTTGTGTTCAAAGCTAATGTGTAAGGCAGACATAGTACGATGCTTTTATCAGTTCTCAATAACTACAAGACAAAATAAAATTAAAATGTATTTTTTGAAAAGACAATGGTGAATGACAACGGTGGCTACCGTCTTGAGTTTTCGAGTTATTTACAGAAATAAAATATTTTGACTGGTCTTCTTATGGCGATATCTAGTTTATTTATAAAAATAGCAAAAAATAACTTTATACTATCGAGGAACTCCTTTGATGAGCAATGGCGTAGTCAGTTTTTTCATTTTTTTTGTAGTGAGTTATGGCAAAAATATATTTTTAAATATAAGTCACAGTTGGATGCGGTGAAATAGAAAATATTTTCTTTATAGTGATCTACAGTAGCAGCCAAAAATCTATGACATTCGTGTTTTTTAAGCGCCGTTTTTGAGCGGATCATCCGATTGACTTGAAATTGGTGTCTGATTTTTGTAAAAAGTTCAGAAGTGAACTCTTCCGCACTTCTTTTGTACTCTTGAACGATTTGCCTCGTTTTGAGGCTTTTAGTTTAAGAGTTCGAGCTCGGCCAAAAATCTATTTGTGTTTTTTTCAGTTATCTGGAATCATGGCTCCTTAAGTATGGTTCGAACTCTTAAAGTGAGAGCCGCAAAGCAAGGAAAATTGTTGAAGAGTACAAGATAAGCGTGGAAGAGTTTACGCCGATTGTCTTAGACTCAAATTATGACTTACACGTGACATCAACTTCGCTCGGAATTTTTCGATGGCATTTGTCAATTTTGATAAAATTTGAAAGTACGATACAAATCCACGAATGTGCAGTATCTTGCCGAAAAACTTGTCGACACTTTACAGTAGACGTAGCTGAGTCCACCCAATTAGTTAAATTGAAAGTTTTATGTCGTACCTAACCAAAAAGAACTGCCGAACTCTAAAGAAAATGGGTTAACACATAAGTATACTGGATGAACCGTTGAAAATAGAAAGCCCCAATTTTGCAAAAGGCTGACTTAATGACCAATTGTTTCATTTTTAGCAGTTTGTGTTTTGGTTGACTTCTACAATTGCCACAAAAAAATTTATAAAAATGCCAAAAATTGAATTTTGCTGATTTTCGGCACAATTTTTCAACATTGTCTAAGATGGCATATCATCCAAACTGTAATACCTACAAAAAATCAGCAATCCGTTCAAAGGTGGCGCTTAAAAACACGACCGTCTTAGATTTTTGGCTACTACATAACATGTGAAGTTATTAATTTTTACTATATAATAGTATAAAAATTAAATTTTTATAGAAATTATTTTGTTTCTTATTGTTTTTTAGTAATAGACTTGTGAGTTTAAGAATCAAACTGAAGGTTTCTAAGAAACCTGATAGTGGGGGCGTGTGAAGGAGGGAGAAAGTAGGCAGTGATCTTCATTCCACATAGTTGGAAGTTTAGTAACCATGTAGCGTTGGGCGAGTAAACAACAAAGTTTCGCTGTTACAGCGTATTTAGAAAATGGTTACGTGCGAGCACACTCGTGTTCCGCCTAGATTTTCATCGTTCGTCTTGTGCTACTGTTCCAAGTTGGAAAGTCATTTCTGTTACGTACGACGGGTCCAACAATAAGAAGAAGAGGTGGTAGTATGAGAACTGTTAGAATAATCACATAAGCGATTAAAAGAAGCCCTCGAAGATGTGCCAGGCTCTACAGCGTTGCTCTTGGACTTTCGACTCGAACAGTAAAAATAATTTCGCATGATGACTTACACCTATACCCGTATAAAATGCAAATAGTTCATTCTTTGAAGCTCGGAGATTATCTTTTCCACGTTGGTTTTTGTCAGCACATGTTACAGCTGCTTGAAGACCCACAGCTCATTGATAATGGATGAGCAATTAAGCTAATTTTCAGTGGATATGTTAATAAACACAATTTCCGCTATTGGGCTGTTGCCAACTCTCAACAACTTCACGAACGGCTTCTCCGTTCGACCAAAGTCACAGTCCGGTGTGAAATCTCTGCGGAATAATTGGTCCGTATTTTTTTGAGGATGATGATGGCCATGTAATTACTGTAACATTAGCGCTTTATGTTAAAATACTGGAAATTTTCCTTCAACGATTTTTGTGAATGAGAACTCTCATTTCCAACAAAGTGGAACATCCAGGCACCCAGATAGGGTGTAGATGAACTTCCTGAAAGACCTTTTCCCGAACTGCCTTATTAGTAAGAATGAGGATGTTTAGTGGCCCCTAAGATCGCCAAGCCTTAGTTGTTGTGATTATTTTTTATGGAGATATCTGAAGTCAAAGGTTTTGCCGACTGCCCCAGCAACTATATTGAACTTGAAAGTGGGGATTGGATAAGAAGTTCGTGCAATAACACCGGCTGTTAGTGAGAAGTTTCGTATGAGACTCAGATATTGTCTACAAAATAATGGTCACCATCTTCTTGGAGTGATATTTAAAAAGTGAATTTTTTTGTTTTTATATCAATTTTCATTTGTGCTCTTAACATTTGTTGCAATAAATGAAAAAGGAAAATCGTTTTCGTATGCTTTTTAATACCTATAAATAGTGCGATTTGACTGCTCCACCTTATATAAGTACTTTGTTATAATGCGGATAGTTTAATTTAGTTTAATTGTCGTTTTCGTGTTATTAGTAAGATATTTTACTCCAAAATATGAAATGGTCTGTGAAAATTGAAAAATTTCATATTGTAGTTGAATCTAAAACATCAAAACGGTGAGCATTATTGGAATTAGAAAAAAATATAAAATATCAACCTTATAATATAAGGTAACAACAACTCCATTAATCGACTTTGAGCAACGTCTGGAATTTTGTAAAACTATCTTAAAAAAATTTACCAAGATCAACTAATATATAGAAAAATAATTTAGACGGATTTTTTCTTCCTTCTTCAAGTGCCTTGACCGTTATCCATCGTTGACGATCATGTTGGCTACCATATTTGCTATTTGTATTTTGTCCACCGCTGCTCACTGTGGATTGCCCGTACCACTGTCTCAGATTTTTTAACCATGAGGTTCTTCGTCTACCAGGGCCTCTTTTGCTGTCTATTTTCCCTTGTATTATGAGATGCAGTATATCATATTTTTCTTGGTGTCTCATAATATAAGCAAAATATTCCAGGTTTTCTTTTTTTTCACAGTTTTAATGACCTCCATTTCTTTATTGATTCTTCTTCATACTTCATCGTTTATCAATGAAATTCTAAGCAGTCTTCGATAAACCCACATCTCAAAGGCTTTTAGCCGTTTAAGTAATACTTCTGTCCAGATTTCTGCTTCATAATGCAGCACTGTAAAAACATATGTTCTCACCATTCGGATTCGAAGGGTCAGGTTTATATCGTGACTAAAAAGGGTTTTCTTCATACGCAGAAATACAGCTCGGGCACATTCAATACATCTTTTTACCTCTATGGAGGGATCCCATTTTTTGTTGATGTTGCATCCCAGCTATATTGCTTTTTCTACTTTTTCTAACTGTACTCCGTTTATTTGAATGTCGTTGTTCTGCAGTAATTTGTTCTTATTTATTATCACATATTTGGTTTTTGATGTATTAAATTTTAAGCCGTGTTTTGTGCAAGTTCTGGCGGCCCTATCCATAAGTGTCTGCAAATCTTCATTGTTAATTGCGGTAATCAAAGTGTCATCGGCATATCTAATATTATTTATCGTCTTCCCATTTACTATGATTCCCTCTTTCACATCATGTAGTGCCTCCTTGAATAATTCTTCGGAGTATAAATATAAATTAGACGGTTTAAGTATACATTTTCAGCAAATTTCTACCCGATGTTCAAAATCAGGAACGTTTCGGTTTTTGTGCTTGTTGTGTCTTAATTAGTTATCTTATTCTAGATTCTCAAATTTTTTAACCCTAGGGTGCATAAACCGGGCCTTTTAAGCCCGGAGAGATTTCGGTAACTTATAATTTGCTTGAAATAATTTCAATTTGCTTAAGCATTTAGATATGCTCTAAGCAGGTCTTTATTTAACATGCACTTGATTCAAAAACATTCAAGTGTATTTAGAAATTGAAAAAAAACTTATTTTTCGTTAGCACCCCGTATTTACCAGGTCTCCGAAGCCCGTCTACTTACCGTTTCTACAAAACAGGCATAGACTTGCTTATTGCCGGCTAAGAGTAAGCTGATGTCATTCAGTGGAAATAAAAGTTGCATTGGTGAACTTGTGAGACACATATGATAATGGCATCAAAGAGTGTGAAAAGTGTGAGAGTTGGTAGCGTCGGCTATGAAGAAATACTATTGCAGTGGGCAGCTGAAGATGATGATTTGTCGTCCGGGGAAGTGATATGTCAGAAGCAGAAAATGATCACACAAATTTCGAATAGTTTTCTGGCGAGTATTCTGGATCCAGTACTGATGATAGGGACGATGATTCAAATAATGATGCTGACGATATTGGTAATCCGACTTTTGCTTCAACAAGTGATTACATTGCTCCAAGTGGTCTGGATTGGAGTTTGGATCCTTAACCACATAACATTATTCAACGTGGACTAAGACTGGCAAGAAATAATATGACTCCAACGCCAAAAGAAGCGTTTCAATTATTTGTAACCCCACTTATGATACAAGAAATTGTAAACTGTATTAATTTACAGGAAAAATTGTTTACGGGGCAAAAGAAAAACCTTGGAAAGACGTCATCGTTGGTGAACTTCTTGCATTCTGTGATTTACTTATTCATGCGGGAGTTGACAGAAGCTGAGATGTTCCTGTGAGAGAACTTTTTGTAAAACAAGAGACGGTGTTAACATCATGGATCAAATGGTTTTGACATACACGTGCAAGAGGCAAAGTAAACGATGACCCATGACATTTTTCTTCAACATCATTGATGTTGCAGCACTAAATGCATATATAGTCTTTCCGAAGGAACATCCAAACTACAACGTAGGAGTTACTCACAAGCGCATATTTTTGAAAGATTTAGCGAAGGTACTAATGATACCACATATGCAGAGAAGATCTACTAACTCTAACCTACGGCGTAGTGTCCGGGAGTGTATGAGCAGATTTATTGACTTCTTTGGTCCGCCAGCCGCTCAAACAAATACAACGAGAAAAAGATGCTCTTGTCTGTCAAATATTAATCGTAAAAGTACAATGATATGTATTAATTGTAAAAATAATATCTGTAATGAGCGTAGTATTAGCATGTGCACTATCTGCTTCTCTAATCCCTAAGATTTATATTATTATTTTTTTTTGAAACAATGTTCACTTTCATATTTAATCTCAGGTTTGTAATGTATATTTATTCTATTCTTCTCTATTCTCTATTCTATTATTCTCTATTTTATTTTATTATTCTCTATTCTATTCCCGGAACACTCTGATGCTTGGTGGGTAGCCTACTCAGTTACTAGAAATAATTGAGTACTTGCGTTCACTCAAACAAGGGGTAATAATATCCCATAATATCCCACGTCACTGATGGTGCGCGGCGACCGAGCGGACAGAGTACACATATGAGAGCCTTAATCTCTCAGTTCACAGGCTGACTCATTATTATTTCTATTACTATAAGGGTCAAATAAAATATAAAAAGAAATATTTTTTTATATATATTGGAACGCCGTAAAAATACAAATATACAAAGTTCTATATAATTTCTTGATCTAAGAACACATTTTTGCCAACGGGTAATGAAGATGACTGTGACACCAGTCAATAGCGCATAAATGCTTCGACAGCAATATTGTCGTCAAATATCTGATCTTAAAGTGTTTCTTTTAGTGGTCCAGTGTGGATTAAAATAAATCCTCAATTTTTTGTCGAGTATGATCCCTATCGTTGTAAATTCTATTTTAGTCTTGAATTGTTGGAACAGTACCATAACTTATTCCAGCCTCAGAAGCAACCTCAGCAACCATTAATCCACGGTCATCCTCAAGAAGGTGGAGAACAATGCAAATATTCTCCTTAGTCACCTTAGTTTTTAGACGACACTAATGACATTTATTTTTAACTGCTCCTCATTATCTCAAAGAATGTTAAGCCACATGCACATTTAAATTTTCTTAAGAATGTTGTCTCTTAATTGTGACTTAGACTTTTCTAAGGCTGTTCTAAGATCTTTATACTGACTAAAGAAGCTGTAATACAATTTTTTTATCTTAGGCTCTTCGCATTATATGTAGTTAAATGAAGGGTTATTAGGACTCACATAGTACCAGTACTGTTAAAGGTTTTTAAAGATGTACGAAAAAGATTGATAATTGAATAGAGTATTTCAGAACTACAGAATTGGGTTATAAAAGTAGCGACAGAACAATATGAATTTCAAGGTTGTTATACTAATTTGTGTTTTCGGAGCTTCCAGTATATGGAATTAAATTCGCTTTCTCTCTCTCTCACTCATCATAATTAGGATTTTATCAATCATTGTCAAATTAAAACAATTAGGAACAGTGTGGTTAGTTTTATAATTTAGAACACTCCATTAATACCTTGTAGTGCCAATGCTTTTAGTAGTGTATAAAACAACCGCATTTTTAATTATAGAACTTAATGTTACAAACAAGGTAGAGGTTTACATGTTTCCAGTTCGGCGTTCTAGATGTTTTGCAGCCTTACTGGCAGATCCGAAACAGGCGTAAATATCTCGCAACTGGGCGCCACAAAAAACTGTAGTGGTGACAGCAAATCAAAGCAAATTCAAGTTCCGGAAGCTGTTCACGTCAACATAAATAGAGTTACAGACAGATGCAGTGTAATTTTTCATTATTAATTTTATGTGTTGTATACATAGTGTTAAGTGATTCTAATTGCCTGTAAGAAAAAGTAATTTTAGTAAACTTGCACGTCTTATTCACCACAGCAAAAAGAAAACGTTACATTAGATTGACGGTAAGTTTTATTTATTACAACAGTTGTAACTTAAAACCTTTATACTTTTGCGTTTTTAATTTTAAATCCAATTTTTGTACCTTTTTTAAAATTTTTAAAATGGGTTTTTGAACAAATGTAATATTAATAAGATTAAATGAACCTAATCCTGTAAATTGCTTCATTAATCTACATTAAAAAGCGGTGAAAGGAACAAAAAAGGAGAAACTTTAATTTTAAACGCAAGTCTCAGTCATCGACTGAAAGGAACGTTGATTCTTCTCCAGTAGGAAGAGAAAATAGCCTTTAGATCGATGTTGACATTAATATCTATGGTATACTAAGCTCTTAAGATAAAGCCATTTCCTCTTCTTTAATACAGAGAGTGCTGAAGTATTCTGCTTCTTAGTTGGTGCTGATTTTATTAACGCAATTAAATAAATCTTTAGAAAAACTTATTATTCGTGGTAAATGTAAAATAATTGGTAGATAGAATTTGTGTTTGAGGAAGGACGAATATCCTTCTAGCTGATTAGGTGAGGACTAAATCAGTTTATATAAACGACTTATTTGCTGTTGTCCTTTGTGAAATCATGAGGCTGGTGAGACACTAATGTTAGGACTGATTGAAGTAATCCCACGTACTTCACTACCTTTGTTTGCAGGGTTCTTTGACGATGATGTCGAGGCCACAAATAAATTGGAAATGAAAAAACTTCTCATCTGATCTGGTAAATCCTATAAATATTAGTGACACGGAACTGCAACGAAAACTCTTTTATAGTATGAACTGTCAGAATATTTTGCAGGCTACATACGGCGTTGTTAGGCGTTCTAATTTGAAGAGGTAACGGAGATGTTTTTTGTAATGTGGTTAGTAAGCTGTACTTGTGGAAGATAGCGAAATTTATGGATAAACCATGTATTGTAAGTTTGGTTTGATCATAATAAAAGCCTTTCTTTAGTGAAAGCTAGGCTTTGTTTTTCCAGAGGACCAGGAGATCTGCAGATTTCAGACAATCCCGTAACTTAAAGACATACACTATCTAACTCTTAACAGCGGATGTTGCAGACTAGGAAGTTGTTTTATAAAATGTTTAGAAGGCAAACAACGTTAAAAAATATTTTCTAAGTGTCAATATATGCCTATAGTATTTAGCAATAATCATTACATAAAGGTACAAGATGTGACGTATATTTGATGTATTGCTTTGGAAGCCATTTCTTACGCAAAATAATTAAAATAGGATAAAAGTAATAAAATTTGAAGGTTTGTTAGTAACTTTTTATGGACCAATTCATACAAGGATAATAAGATACAATCTCGTATGCCAGTCAGGAAGTAGTGCTCAAGTTATATACTAATTTTATCAATTAATTGGTTTTTCTTGTTACATCAGGTTTAATTTATTATTTAATTGACTTAAAAACATTTATATTTTGTCGCATACAGCATGTTCATCGGACGATCATTAGTTGTTAAATTGACATATTTTATTTAATTTTTCATTTTTGCTCCCCAGCTGGAAGGTTACTCTTAATCGTTGGTATTTCAAATTTGAGCTTGTATAAACTAATAATATATTAAATACAAAGAACATTGTTTAAAAAACTATAATCGTTTGTACAACAGAGCGCAAACAGATGGAAAGATAGGCAAGTACTTGACATTAAACTGAACGTTGTTTATGTGCAGTTACTAACAGTGTGCTGCTAGTTGTTATATAATCAGCAATTCTTGCAAATTAGCTTACTATGTCCAACATTCCCATTCCTGTACTAATAAATAGCAGAAGTACATTTTTATAGCTCTTCTTTAAAAGACTGTATCGATATGTGCTCTATAATCTTAAAATATCTCAACTATGGGGCACGTTTTTAACCGTATAATAAAAGATGAACTGTCTAAATTTTGTTTGAGTTATTTGTTGTTACTACAAATGCCTGACCTACTTTACCTGTTAAAATGGTGGGCTTGTTATTACCTACACTAAAAACATACATATATTTAAGTATTCTTGCATTTTTTCAATGTTTCTAATTCAGGCTACCACAAATGATAAATAAATAAATCATGTCTTATTTTGGCCTTCTGTAAAATTTCCGACCAACGTGTTATTCAGCACTCACAGATTATGTAAAAAGCTGTTTCGTTTTATTTATTGTGCAATAACTTCTCTTGGAGCACACTAAAACTTTGTGTTTTTGAAATTAAAGAAAAGAGTGTTACGTTAAAATACACATCGCTACAAATTTGGATGACTCTTGGTCCATTTGGCTGATATTCTCAGGTTGTATTTTCATCACAAATCTTAGCAATCCCGCCGGAAAACCTAGCCCAACAACAACAATTAATTAACAAACAAGAAAAATTCTCAAATTTACCGCGCTAGAAGTTTGGGTGAATTTACAAGTCATGATTGAGTTTTTATTTTCTTAGTGCTTATTTCATTCTCATGCTATTGTTATGAGGCAGATGCATAATTCTGATAATTTCCGGACAAATTTTAAAGTTATGTAAGGTATTCAAAAAATGCAAGATAGGCAGCCGTATAGTTGAACACATGATTCACGAGAACAGAAAGACGAGCAAACATATACGTTGTCCGAAAAAGCTGTTGGTTTGCCATCGCGGCCAGTTCAAATGCCATGTTACCGCTGAAGTCCAATACAGCAATAAAATTAATTTATATTTATTCGTTGGTCACATTATGAGGGTTGCTTCAAGTAATAATACAAGAATAGATCCAAATAAAACGAAGTGTTGGGAGAAGACGACACTCATGGTTACTAAATTTAAGAGATTGGTTTAACTGTAACACAAATCAACTGTTTAGATCGGCTGTTTCAAAAATTCGCATAGCAGTGATGATTGTCAACCTTCGCGACGGAGACGGCACTTGAAGAAGAAGAATAAGAAGTGCTTCAGTTCAAATGGTTCTAATAATTTTTGATTCTACGTAACAGAAAACATAAGTTTGGAAAGAATCGGACGTAAAATTGGTGGCAGGGATAGATTTTGCGTGAAACTTCAAGTAGCGGCAGCCTGTTGATGAAGTAAGTCGTGGGTTTTGAAGATCCACTTGTCAACTATTAAAACAGTTAATAAATGCTTGTTCATACTGACGTATAGTTAGTTAATCAAGTTCATATTCGAACTACAGGCTGGCCAATCGTCTGTGCTCACTTTCTCGTCATCAACACTCGGCGACTTTATAAGTGGTCTACATAGAAGAGTTGTCTTGTCGCTAAAACCCAAGATTGTCGACCCACTTCACGTCTTGCCCAAGAAAATAATGTCTGAAAAATGTATCCAACGAACTATATATTTCCCTGTCTTTCTGTTTTTCATTCATAATTATACAGTTACACATAACAGTTACATGAATATGAAACATGTAATAAAAAACAAAAACCTGATAATGATTTAAAATTAGTCCAAACTTTTTTCGCTGTAAATTAGACAGTTTTTCTGGTTTGTTAGTTAATTGTTGTTCAGCGACGTTTTCTCGAGAGATTTACTAATAGTCACAAAGAGGATCAAACTTTAGAATATCAGCAAATGTGCCAATACATCATTTTTTTTATTAATTTAACCAGCGTATTTACAATCTACTCCTAATTTGAGTATTAAGTAAAATTATATAACAATACAATGTCATGCGGGGAGCTCTAGCCAGTGCTAGTCTTCCTAATGATTACATCAGTTTTGATTAGGTTGTGCGAGGTCCAGCGGCCATTGTCGTTTGAGCCTTCTTGCGATGTCCGGTTGATTGGAGAGTTGTTCAATGAGTTGGTTAGGGTGTCCTGCCAAGTTACTGCTATAGTTAGTTGAGAGCCTTTTGATTTCACTATCTACGTAGGGAACTCCTAGGTCGTTATGAAGGGTGTCGTTCTTTATGTACCATGGTGCATTGGCCAGCATACGGAGGGTTTTGGACTGGAATCTTTGAAGGATTTTAGTGTGTGTCGCTTTGGCGCATCCCCAGAGTTGAATCCCGTAGGACCATATGGGCTTCAGGATGACTTTATACAGCAAAACCTTGTTTGATAGAGAGAGTTGAGAATGTTTTCCAAGTAACCATGCCATTTGTTTGATTTTGAGATCTAATTGCTTCCTTTTGGCTTTGATATGCGAGCTCCAATTGAGTTTTTGGTCGAGGTGCAAGCCGAGGTATTTTACTTCCCTATGGATTGGAATTGGGCTGTTATTTATGCTGGTTTGAGCGCATTCGATACGTCTTATAGTGAAGGTTATTTGAGCCGATTTATCAGTATTGACTGTAATTCTCCACTTATGGAACCAGGCTTGCAGTGAGTCTAGATGCTGTTGAAGATGGTTGGTGCATCTGATGTATAAATTAGATATAGCAGTGGTCCCAAGACGCTGCCCTGCGGAACTCCGGACTTGATTGGATGGATATCTGAGACTGCACTGTTCATTTTGATTTGGTAGGTTCGGTCTGTGAGGTATGACTTGAGTAGTACGTATAGCTGACTGGGGAGGTGTAATTTGAGTTTGTATAACAAGCCAGTATGCCACACTTTGTCGAACGCTTGCTTAATGTCTAGGAACACCGCTGGGCATACATTCTTCTTCTCCATGCTTTCCATTATATGAGTGATGATTCGGTGGCTTTGGTGAATGGTGGAATGGCTTTCACGGAATCCAAACTGGTGCAGTGGGATAAGCTGGTCTAGGTCTACAGATTTCTTAATGCGCTTGAGTAGTAGCCGTTCAAGAAGTTTGGAAAGGAGAGGCAGGAGACTTATTGGTCTGTAGGATTGTGCTTGGGTGGGCGGTTTGCCAGGTTTCGCAATCATAATTATCTGGGCATGTTTCCATAACATAGGGAAGTAGCAGAGTTGTAGTATTCTGTTAAATATTGTGGTAATTAGTACAATCGCTTTTCTGGGAAGGTTTTTAAGTACTTCTCCAACCATTAGGTCATATCCTGGTGCTTTACGCACGTTTGTTAGTTGTATTTGTTGAGAAACTTCTGCTGGCGTAAAGGGCTTGATTGGCGGTGACAATTGGCACGCAGTATCAATGACCTTGTACTTGTGGTGTTGTAAACACGTTAGCAAGGTGTTTCGCAAATGAATTGGCTTTATCAGTATCAGATCTGGCCCAGGTATCGTCGGGGTTTTTGATAGGAAGGATAGTTGCTATTGGCCGCTTGAATTTCTTTATTGCCTTCCATATAGAGTTGTCATCAGGAGAGAGATGGGTGATGTATTGACTGAATGTTTCATTGCGAGCTTCCGCTAGCGCCTTTTGCAGTTGACCAATAGATCATAAGATTCAAGAAACATCCAAGCTTTTGTCGCGGGGTGTAACTTTATTTTATACAATCTGAAAATTGCAGACACATTTTAGATTATTTTGTATTTATTTTGTTTATGTACCAAAGTTTTTAGACTGCTATTTTATTATTATTCTAATGATTTCTAATGCTTAAGCATTTTGGCCAATTACTTTGTTTTAGAAATTATAGGATACGCTTTTAAAAATTTAGAAAGTCTAAATTTGTAGCTACTGTATAGTACTGGTTAGGGTACTAAATTTTTAAGTTTTCTTTATAGGTCCTTTTACATTGGCAGATACTTTATAGGTCTTATTAAAGTACCCCTGAGCATGTCTTATGTTATGTATTAAGTTTCTAATTATATTACAATCTTTACTATATTACAATCTTTAATTATTATTAATTATTATCTTTAAATAGCCTAAACAAAAAAAAAAATTATCGTTGGCGATATAAACGAGAGTTTAGAAAATTTTTATGATTCAAAATATTGCAATTGTATTTGAAAAATGTTTAGCGGTTGTCCATTAATAAAGCCTTCGTAAGCGTTAAAAGCAATTCTGCAGTTTTGCATGGCGAGACGCCGTACACCCGGCAATTATTTAATTGCATTGCATTTCCTGTTCGCTATATTTCTTCAAAACTATTAGGATCAGATTTCTAACTGCACACGCTTTTTGACGGCTGCCTTCGAAACTGCCGGATGCACTTTTTCTTTGTTAGCGTTTTTCTTTAATCGCTCTCTACCTGATATGGAATTGCTAATCGGCAAAAGTCACGAATATTATGACTGCTTATGCTAATAAAAGATTACGAGTGGGAAGTTACCAGCAAAAATGACCAAGAAGAGAGATAACAATTTAAAAAGTCAGGTATAGTTTATTCTATGCCGCATCTGATAACATATTTTTTAATAACCTTGGAAGCTATATTAATTCAGCGGTTTTAATAGCTTTCACCTTTAAATATCATCGCATTTTGCCCGCCCTAAAATTTCGCTGAAAACAGCAAATAAACCTATGTTGCAAAAAATGTTGCTAATGTTATTACGTGCGCTATAAATTACTTTATATTTCTGAGGTTATTGCACGTATTACGAAAGGCCGAATTTAGCGTTAAAAGCGAAATGTACAATAAAAAATCCCATGAGCGGTACAAAATAGGAGTGCGAAAATTATGATCGTTAAATAAACTGTAGTTTATTTTTGCGAAAAGCACTTTATGTCTAATTTCATATGGTAATCCAGCGAATGAATTTCGTTATTAAGTACCCATAAACATTTTAGCGTTACAATGCTGAACGTTTTTGCTGGAATGAAGAACGCGCTGTTACATTAAATGTCCCCTCAACGATATTACAAAATTCCGAATACATTTTATTGCTGTATTGTTGTATTTATTAGTTAAGCTGTTTATAAATTTTAACATTCAGAACCGAACGGTTTTATTGCATAAAAATTCTTCAGCTATAGATTTAGTATGTAAGCGCACAGAGGCCTGTTCCGGTCAGTAAAATTGTAGTACATAAAATGTTGGTTTAAGTCTTTTATTCCTCTTCCATTCTTTTTAATTGAAATTTTAAAATTGCACAAGGCAATTTGAGATTTTATTTCACATGTATCAAACTGACAACTGTTGGTGTTTTCAAATTTATTAAGTTTTTGTAATACCATTTTAAGTAGCTTGTGGATCACAAAGCAATTGTGTTATACTTCTAAAAACTAACAATTTTGGAGAAGATTATAGTTCTGGAATAAATAGTAACAAAATATATTGATATATGAACATAAGAGCTAAAATAATATATAACAAATTTTACAAAACTGACAGGACTATTGTCTTCAATGATGTTCAATTTTGAGCACGCTTCGTCTGGATCAAAGTAATAGCTATTTTTAGAATCGCCTGAAATATTCTTCTTCTTAATTGTTGTTTGTTTAGGCCTTCCCAAAAACATTCATGAAAGTAGTGGAAGAATAAGCAATGTCAATACTACAATGCTATTCTCTAATACGACGACTTTTTATAGATATGGCGTATTTTGTGTAAAGATGAAGACTTATAAAATGCAGTCGATAGAATAATTGCAGCCAATAAACCATGAACTAAGCCGAAGACTTATTCAATGGGTACTGTAATAACTACACGAGTTTTTTGAAACATCAGCAGAACAAAACTGCCCTAAAGCGAGTGCTTTACTATAGTCCTTACTTTTTTGAGAATCAGACTGGTAAAAAGAGTACGAAAAATGAAATAACTAACATTTTTATATTGAATTTGACGATATTCATTTAAAAAATACGCGGTTTTATTGGATAATTGTGCCATTAAAAAATATTCTTATTTAAGGGTAGTTTACTTAAGATCATCATTTTCACGTATGTTTTGGAATTTTTTTAAATTATTAACTTTTGTAGTTTCTTGGTACACTAAAGAACATAAAGTTTATATATAACTTTGTTTATTTCTGTAATTCTAATGGCTTTGATTCCGTTTTTATTAGACTTAAAAACGGGTTTTCATGCAATTCAAGGCGGATATGATTAGAAGTGGTCAAGATATAAAGCAATAAGATATATATATATATATATATATATATATATATATATATATATATATATATAATTTGAAAATATTAATAATAGGATAATTGAATAAGATTTAGCATCTTTGTAAACTTACTTATCGTTATGTATAACATATATATATATATATATATATATATATATATATATATATATATATATATATATATATATATTTACAAAGATGCTAAATCTTATTCAATGTCTTATCCTCTTATTTTAAGATATTTTCAAATATCAAAAGTAATTCAAAGGCAAGGGTGATGCTAAATCTTCGAGAAAAGGATTAATGAAATATTTTTTGTGCACATTTCATCTGTTGTTGAAAGCTTCTGAGGATCACCTTTTACGATTAATTATTTTCCTCATTTCTTTATTTATAATACGTGGACTGCATTGAAATTTCCGCGGGAAGTCTGTATTACTCAGTTACAAGGGATAGCACATTATTATTATTCTCTGACTTCTTCTTTTTCCAAGTTTCCAAACTATATGTGGAGATGCTTCCTACGATGAAGATCAAACCTTTTGTTATCGTAGTACATCTCTCTGTGTCTAGGTTAGACTTGACGTTATTTTTTACTGCCATACATTCGTTTTTTGTATTTATTGTTAGTTTTTATTTATCATATTCCTCTAGAAGCTTTCGTAGCGTATATCTGTGGGAATCAATCAATAGTTGGTCGTTAGCAAATAGCAGTCCACAGAGAACGTTATTTTTGATTTTTATATCCATTTGATTGCATTTTAGTTTCCAATATCGTTCATTGAACTAGTGATTCTTACTGCATACTATACCACAGCTTATTTATGTATTGTAAGATTTGTTAAGTTTATAAAAGTAAGGTGGATAACTATCGCTCGTTCAATATGTTTTCCAATTAATTGTTTAATTGTGAATATTTTTTCAACTTAGAAGCAAACAACTCTAACGCCGTTATGTTCCTCCTAATCCTGAATTTTGTGTTTAAGAACCTGTTTATAAAGTTTTGTGCTGATGCCCGTATAATTCTAACAATCTTTTGTACTACTCTTCATAAGGTAAGGGTAAAATTATTGCTTTCTTCTATTTCTGAAGGGGACTCTCTATTCCGGCATTTATTAAAGATTGTGACTAGTATCTCCATAAGACATCTCTCTCTCTCTTTATGGCGCTACAGTCCCATCTGGACCTGGGCCTCCCGTATTTTTTGCCTCCAATCTTCCCTGTTTTGTGCACTAATCCTCCAGTTTTGGATGTCAAGTATTTGCTGTGCATCCTCTTCTATGTTATCGGACCATATATAACGTTCTTACGTTCCATGTTCCTATAATCATGTCCTTTTCTCGCCGTTTTCGTCTTCGACATCCGTCCGTAGTTCCGAGGCTCAATATGGGTCTTCACAACATTTCTTTTTTTTTTACAGGATAGGGGTGTTAACCCTACGCCCAACCCTCCTCCTTTATCCGGGCTTGGGACCGGCAACAGTACTTACTGGGCTACTCAAACCACCCAGCAGTTACTGCAGGCGGAGTTATAAGACATCTAAAAGGGGCTTAATAAGCTCCACACTAAAACTTTGATAGTAATTCTTCCACTCTTCTAGGTTTATAGTCAGTCCGGCTGAGTTCCTGTTTTAGTTTCTCATTCTCTTTATCATTTTTCATACTGTGCTTGTTCTTCTGTTGTAAAAACATCTGTTTATTTCTCAGAAAATATACTTTGTAATCTTTCTTTTTATCATCAATTCTCTTCTCTTTTCATATTGTATTTTTTTTACTTTTATTTACTTTTATGGCTCTTGATTTGTATATATTCTATTTAAAATATATTTTTTCCTATTGCCTGATATATATCTACAAGTTTTTTACTTTCCTTATCCTATAATAAGAAAAGTAATGTAATCGACGGAAATTTGACCTACCCACTTTTTCACATTTCTGGACGAATTATAGCTTCAGGACAACAAAAAAGTTGGTTTGAGCCATTGGTTCGTGTGTGTGTGTGAAGAATGCTTCCTTGAGGAACTCCGAATGTATAGCTTTGATATCAGATATGGCAGAGTTGACCTTAACAGCGAAGGTTCTATCTTCCAAAACGAAAATATTGTAGCTTGCAAGTAACTTGGTATATTAATGTCAAGTAGTTTTTCATTAGACCTTCAATCCATACCTTGTCGAAAGATTGCAATGTCGATGAAGATGATTGTTGTATAGCATTTACTTTCAAATCCATTTTCGATTATTTCGCTAATTCTCTGGAGCTGATGGCAGCTTGAATGTCCTTTTAAAGCCAAATTGAAATGCTGGTATTTTTTGGGTTTCTACAATTTTTGATAATCGAACATGAATAATTTTTTCCAGAATTTTTGATAAAGTTGTAAGTAGGCTTATTGGCCGGTAGTTCTTAATATCTTTTTTATCTTTTCCTGGTTTTGCAAACGTGAGTATGTGCGCGTGTTTCCAGCTCCGTGGAAAGTATCCAATGCGAAGCACGCATTATATATAGATGCGAGGTATGCTATACATTTATGGTCAGGTGTTTAAGGACAATGTTAGTTATTAGGTCATGGCCTGGTGACTTTCGTTTGGGCAGAGCAGATATGAATTGAGTTATTTCACTTGGTGATACAGGGTATATGTTTTCTGTGATAACTGGGCGATTGCGCTCGATATGATTTAGTACATGAAGTGCATGTGCAGTGCCACAGATGTTTGTTGGCGTAAAACGTGTTCGAGGTGATCGGCAAAAGCTTGCGATTTTTCGCTATCAGTGTAGAGGATATTGGGTCCATTTGTTATGGTTGGTAATTCGTCATGTTGTTGCAGAATTCTTCTGGTAGTTTTCCACATGCCCGGATCTCCAGGGCTGATATCAGCAATATGCTTTCGGTATGACTCAATTCTGTATTCGTCCAGTTGTTTCTAAGACGATGGGTGAGGCTATTTAGAGTCTTTTACTGGGATTTTAGTTCTCAGCCATAGTCTCCTGGTTTGACTTTTGTCTTGATCAGTTTTAATATATAGCTGGGTGGGTAGTTATAGTTAGCGTGTATGATGTTTCGAGGAGTTGAGACCGATGTTTTGGCAGCGTCCGTGATTGACATGGTGATGCTAGAAATTGGTATCAAGGTTTTCAGGGTTTTCACCTATATGGTTCATGTAGGTTGGAGTTTAGTCGCTCTTGGAAGTTGTTCCAGTCGATTCGTCCGTTAATAAGTCTTTGAGGAGGTTGTTTAATTTGTGGTGTGCCCAGGAAGGATATTAACACAGGTACATGGTCAGAGTTAAGTTCCATTACTACATTTTGATTTATCTGTTTTGGGAAATTTTTGAAGAACAATATCTAGTATATCAGGTTGGTGATCTTCCGATAAGGATAATACGTATACTCGTTCGGAGGCATAATTTGAAAGCCATATGTAGTTGAGTATTGTTCGAGTTTTGTACCCTCAGGGTTAGTAGTCCCACATTCGGTGTTTGCAGTTGATATCTCCAATTACTAATATTTGGTCAGTTGTATTGAATAAGGTTTTTATATCATTTTCATTAAGTTTTTTGTTTGGCTGCCTGTACGCGCTATAGATGATAAGAGGGCTTTGGTCATGTAGTCTCATTTTGATTCCAATTGTTTCTAAAGTAGTATTTAGTATATTAGGGATACTTGCATGTTCTAAGTTTCTCTTAATGATGATGGCCACATCTCCTGAAGCTATTGTGGCGTTTCTGTCTTTTCGATATACATTGTATCCTGGTATTTTAAGATTATCGTGGTCTTGCAGATGAGTTTCAGTAATGCAGGCTATATCCACATTGTACCTGGCTAAAAATGCGATAAATGCAGATCGTTGATTTAAGATGAATTCCAATTAAGGATTGTTAATTTTTCAATTGCTCTTCTGGTCTTAGGATCCATTGAGCAGCAGGGCTATTACGGTAGTTGAAAGGAATGTTTTAATTTGGGGAAGAAAGGACGTTACAAGATCGACAATAATTTTAGTTATATGTGATAACTGAGAGGATTCGACTGGTTGTGTTGCTGCTGAGTTTGAGGAGATGTTGTTGACGTGTGGATTATGTTTTAGTTTATCAGCGTATGTTTGCGTTGGGTTGACGTGAGAACTATTGGCTATTTTTCTATTTTTAAAGTATTTTTGTTGGAGTTCAACATGGTGACTGCATCCACGGTAACTCGCTGCATGATCGCCGCCACAATTGACACATGTCAGTTTAGTTGTTGGTTGCTTGGTGCACTCATTGTGATTGTGATTTCCAGCACATTTGACGCACCTTGGTGTGAGGGTGCAGTAATTTTTTGTGTGCCCGTAGCGTTGACATCGATGACATTGTGGTAAGCTGGTTGACTTTTTCTCATTTCAACGGTCACAACTGAATGATATATTGACTTCAAGGAGAATATCTTTTGCCCTCATCGCTATTGGTTAGGTCGACTGCACACACAGGAAGGGCTTTTATCTCTTGTCAGTAGACGTGTTACATTGATGACAGGTAGTACTTGTAACTCAGTTTTGATTTCATCAGTAGTCAGTGATAACGGAACATTTTAATTACCACTGACAGAGGTTTTAGGTTGGGGTTTTGGAATGTATGATATTCAATTCCATTTTCAGAATAAAATTTTGTGAGAGTGCGGTAGTCGTTATCATCCGATAAGTTGATGCGTAGCGAATTCGTGGTACACATTGTTGTAAACGGTTCTTTGATAATTTTATTAATATCTGCCACAAGAGCCTTGTGATTAATCGCATTGTGCAGATATATTGGCGGGATTTTAGGTCTATTAATAGAAGTAGCAGGTTCTGTAGGAGGTGTGTTGATTTTTTTGCTTGTGTTATCTTCGCTATCGTTTTGTGAGGGCAAGTAGAATTTGTTTTGTGTGATTAGCTCTTCAGCTGACCACATGTATCGCTTTTGCACCTCATTGAGAGGCGATGTTGATTCATCAAGTTTGCGCTTAGTCCGCGCCTGTAGACTCATTTTATTATCATTTAATGAGGTGTTGGCACTCTATGTATTTGTTAATATTACTATGAATACTCACAGTGAAGGTTAAAGATTACAGTTTAGGCCAGGCGTGTTGCACTGATAACGGAGCGCGCGCGTTGCACCCACACCGTATCAATACTCGTACTCGACTCGAAAGTAGTGGAAGAATAAGTAATGTCAATACTACAATGCTATTCTCTAATACGACGACTTTTTATAGATATGGCGTATTTTGTGTAAAGATGAAGACTTATAAAATGCAGTTGATAGAATAATTGCAGCCAATAAACCATGAAATAAGCCGAAGACTTATTCAATGGGTACTATAATAACTACACGAGTTTTTTGAAACATCAGCAGAACAAAACTGCCCTAAAGCGAGTGCTTTACTATAGTCCTTACTTTTCTGAGAATCAGACTGGTTAAAAGAGTACGAAAAATGAAAAGACGCCAAAGCACAATAACTAACATTTTTATATTGAATTTGACGATATTAATCTAAAAAATACGCGGATTTATTGGACAATTGTGCCATTAAAAAATATTCTTATTTAAGGGTAGTTTACTTAAGAACATCATTTTTACGTATATGTTTTGGAATTTTTTTAAATTATTAACTTTTGTGGTTCTTATGTTTCTTGGTACACTAAAGAACATAAAGTTTCTATATAACTTTGTTTATTTCTGTAATTCTAATGGCGTTTATTCCGTTTTTATTAGACTTAAAAACGGGTTTTCATGCAATTCAAGGCGGATATGATTAGAACTGGTCAAGATATAAAGAAGATATATATATATATATATATATATATATATATATATATATATATATAATGTTATAAATAATGTTATAAATAACGATAAGTCAGTTTACAAAGCTGCTAAATCTTATTCAAGGTCTTATCCTCTTATTTTAAGACATTTTCAAATATCAAAAGTAATTCAAAGGCAAGGGTGATGCTAAATATTCGAGAAAAGGATTAATGAAATATTTTTTGGGCACATTTCATCTGTTGTTGAAAGCTTCTGAGGATCACCTATTATAATTAATTATTTTCCTCATTTCTTTATTTATAATACGTGGACTGCATTGAAATTTCCGCGGGAAGTCTGTATTACTCAGTTACAAGGGATAGCACATTATTATTATTCTCTGACTTCTTCTTTTTCCAAGTTTCCAAACTATATGTGGAGATGCTTCCTACGATGAAGATCAAACCTTTTGTTATCGTAGTACATCTCTCTGTGTCTAGGTTAGACTTGACGTTATTTTTTACTGCCATACATTCGTTTTTTGTATTTATTGTTAGTTTTTATTTATCATATTTTTCTAGAAGCTTTCGTAGCGTATATATGTGGGAATCAATCAACAGTTGGTCGTTAGCAAATAGCGATCTACAGAGAACGTTATTTTTGATTTTTATATCCATTTGATTGCATTTTAGTTCCCAATATCGTTCATTGAACTAGTGATACTTACTGCATACTATACCACAGCTTATTTATGTATTGTAAGATTTTTTAAGTTTATAAAAGTAAGGTGGATAACTCTCGCTCCTTCAATATGTTTTCCAATTAATTGTTTAATTGTGAATATTTTTTCAACTTAGAAGCAAACAACTCTAACGCCGTTATGTTCCTCCTAATCCTGAATTTTGTGTTTAAGAACCTGTTTATAAAGTTTTGCGCTGATGCCCCTGTAATTCTTACAATCTTTTGTACTACTCTTCATAAGGTAAGGGTACAATTATTGCTTTCTTCTATTTCTGAAGGGGACTCTCTATTCCGACATTTATTAAAGATTGGGACTAGTATCTCCATAAGACATCTAAAAGGGGCTTAATAAGCTCCACACTAAAACTTTGATAGCAATTCTTCCACTCTTCTAGGTTTATAGTCAGTCCGGCTGAGTTCCTGTTTTAATTTCTCATTCTCTTTATCATTTTTCATACTGTGCTTGTTCTTCTGTTGCAAAAACATCTGTTTATTTCTCAGAAAATATACTTTGTAATCTTTCTTTTTATCATCAATTCTCTTCTCTTTTCATATTGTATTTTTTTTACTTTTATGGCTCTTGATTTGCATATATTCTATTTATAATATATTTTTTCCTATTGCCTGATATACCTCTACAAGTTTTTTTACATTATTGTGACTAAATTATCACAAATATTACTTCTCCTCATTCTCTTTTCTCATGCCAATTTGGGATTAGCAATGGCAGAATTTAAAAAATGGTTTAACATTTCTTAAAGAGTGAACAGATTTTATAAGTTGTTGATATACAATGTTACAACTTGCCTTTTGTTCAGCATACTATTACCACGGTTTTTCGAAAACTTAAAAAACTTATTAGTATTAAGGTTCTTAATTTACATAAAATAAAAAAATGATCATATTCAACAGCACAAAAAATTAAACAAATTTTGTAGGCTATTAGTAAGAAGCGTGTGGTCTTGTTTAGTCAAGTTAGTACTTTTCATACTCGAAGTTCAGTTACAAAGTGCTAGTCGCTTATTAGATCAGTAATTTATGGAATCATTTGATAAAAATAAAAATTTATTCTTAAAGGAGTTTCTCCAGAAGTAATTCAAAGATATCCAAAAGCAAAGAATGTAGACACAAGCTTTTTGTATAAAAATTTAAAGATTAATATAGCAGTTTAATATAAAGGAAGTCTTAGAAATAAACAAATATGATAAATAAAAAGATATTTGAAGATAAAAGATGACAGTATTGCTAAACCTATTTAACAGAAATGACAAAGTTATAAAATTCTTATTTTAAAGTTACAATAAAATTCTGGTTTAGTGACATTTGTAGATTTTAGAAGGGCCATATAAGCTGCCTATCTATTTATTTACACGATTTCTAAAACAACTGTATTTTGTTTTGTATTCTTCTCTAATAGCTTTTTCATAAATCTTTATGAGTTGGTTCACTGCACTTTACGTGTGGAACACCACAATGCATTAATGTCTTTTTATATAAACATATACAACTTTAGAATTATAAATAAAATATATTGAGGTAATCAAATTGATTATTATACCACCGTATTATAATAAAGCAAACGAAAACAGAGCATTGCAAAATCTCTATTTGGTTTGTTCTGCTTTAACCCCTTTTAGTTATAGCTCAAATAATAATTAAAGAACATAGGTGGTGCTTTTAATTTACAAAAATGTAACTATTTTAGTGGTTTCAATATATTTGAAAATTTTTCTCTTTATCGCTTTTATAAGTACTTACTTATTCTTTTATTTTAGTTTCATTATTCTAAGTCTTATGATGTTCTTGTTTTTCAAGCTTAATTTAATTGTTACTTCTGACTTAATTTCGTTTTGTCGCATATAAATCAATTTTTAAAGGTAATAGGAGGTATTAGACTTCAAATTCATTCTTCGCATTTTTCTAAACGCTTCATTTTATGATTTTTAAGTAAGTGTCTCATTATTCAATTATGTAAAACAAAAAGCAACATATTTGAAACAAATAATATCTAAATACAATGTCATATTTTACAATATTTCTTTATTTAACAGACTATAAATGACATTTAACAAATCGGTTATTAAACATTGCTCAACTTAAAAGAAAGAGTTTAATAAGAATCTTCATACCTTACAATGGATAATTAAGGTTGATCTGCAGCTCATACATCAACAATTTTCAAAAGGGACTCAACAAGCAAATTAGGGTGGGCAGCAAATTAGTTATAATATGGTACACTTTGTTATTGTATTTCCTTATTCATTGTGTGGATATCAAGATCGAGTCGTATTACCTCATTTGAAACATATCATAAGGGGGTGATTATAGCTCTCAACGTTTTACTTTAGAAACATCTTAGAGTATCAATATTAGTGCTTCTGTCCTGTAGTTGTATACTATAGATCTACAAAGTTTTCGAAAAATATGAGATTTGCGTCCTAGCAGCCAATACAGTTTATGTTACACTTCTTCTAGTTGCTTACGCTTAGATCAGATATATCTTTTCCAACATCTTCTGACAAGATGCTGTCAAGAGGTGTTCAACTTTTATTGTATTTCTACGGATAGTAAAAGTTAAATGAACTGATTTAGTCCTATTGACTTTATGCATCGTTTTTTTGAACTATCCTTGAAGATTTTGTGATGCTTGTGGACGAGAAGAGGATACTAAAATTGCTGTATGTTCAATTACTGCACTTCTAAAGCACAGGATATATAAACTGGCTCTAGAACACTTGTGGGACATCAGAGTTGATAGAAAATAGAGTAAATTAATATACATAAATTTGATTAGGATATTTCTGTCAGCAAGATATTTGATAAGTAGATAGCAGTCCGATGGAAGTAGACTCTTAAATTTGTAAAGCAACCCTTGGTGCTAGACTGTCAAAATCGTGTGTTACATCTAAATATTTTGCCGAGCAACATCTTTTTTCGTCAAAATCTTTAATAATCATGCCAACGACTCTATGAATATGTTTAATGATAGCACATTGCTTGGAAAATTCAAACTGGTAATAAGGAATTAAATTACTGACGAGGATTGAGAAGGATAAGCATAGTTCTGCTTAGCAAAAGTTTTCAAATACTTTGGACAGTATCGGTAATAAATTTATAGGTCCATAAGATTCAACATTTTATTTTGGATTTTTCGGTTTTGTGATAATAGTAATCGTAGTAACTTTCTATTGCAAGAAATAGCGTTAAAACAGCATTAAATAGGTAGGTTATAAACTAAACACTTTTAGTAGAAAGCTCTTTCAAGGGCTTGTCCGAGGTTTGTATCTGCGCCGCCCATGTAACGGCGCGGTTTGGAGGGGCACGGTAAGGATAGGTTGTTGCGCTGCTCTTTAGAGATATAGTAACCATGGAAGCTCAACGTTTATATTATGCAGAATTTAACGCACAGAATGCACCGAAGGACGATACCATCACAAAATGAATTCGAATGTTTGAAAATACCGGTTCGACTGTAAAAATTCTCAATAAACGATTGAAGAAGTGAAAGTACGTGAAAATCCGTCTCAGTCAGTTTGAAAACGCAGTAAAGAACTTAACATTAAAAAATCGTTATTGTACAAGATTTTGAAGCAAGATTTACAAAACAATTTACAACTTACAAAATTTAGTTTGTTCAAAACCTGAACGTTACCGACTATTCTCTCCGGCTGAATTTAGCAAATGAAATGCTTCAACGTATTCCAACGTTCGAAAACATTCTGTTTAACGATGAAGCGAACTTTCACTTAAATAGTCACGTAAACATATACAACTGCCGCTGCTGGACCAACAAAAATCCAAGACAGGTACATGAACGACTATTACATAGTCCAAAAGTTATTGTGTGGATTGCCATGTTTGGTGAAGGCATCATTGGGCCTTATTTTTTAAATACCGGCAAGAGCGAGCACTTACGCTAAACAGTGAACGATATTGCAACATGTTAAGAAACTTTTTAGTTCCACTACTACAAGAGTTTGAAGGTTTTAATGAGGAAACATGGTTTCAACAAAATCGAGCCTTGCCACACCTCAAACCAATCACTTGAAGTTGTCAATCAACTTTTCCCGGAAAAAGTGATCTCGCCGAGGCACCATCAACTGGTCACCGAGAAGTCCCGATCTTACATCCCTTCATTATTTCTTTTGGGGATACCTTAAAAAAGTATATGCAAACAAACCACGAACTTTACTGCAATTGAAGCACAATATCTGCTCTGAAACGGCCGCCGTTTCCCGAGAGATGTGTAAACGCGTGGTCGCTAATTTCCGTGTTCGGTTAGAGGAGTGTCAGCGGCGCGAGGATCAACATTTAGACAACATAATCTTTGGCACTTAATTTTCCAAAACTTTGTCTAAAAATTAAAAATAAAAAATATATTTTTGACTTGTGTTTTTTAAATAAATTTACAAATCCTCTCTACCCTTTCTGGACACCCTGTATAATCGCGTGCTTCACGTAAATTCAAGTTGAGAATTTGGGTTCTGATTTTGATTAAAATTAACTGTATTATAGACAAGGATATCTATAAGGGTGTTTCAAGAAACTGCTGAGTTTGGTACTCTTCTTCATTTTTGGATTTGGAAGAAAAGGTTTAGAATGTTTAGTTAAATGATTTGCAAAAGTCATAGTCCTCTCTTGGTCTGTTCGGGCCCAGTTGCCGTTATCAGTGCAACGAGGCTTTTTATGTTGGGGTTGTGAGTTCTTTAAACTTTTGGCCGCTCACTAGAGTTAATACTCGGTAGTTTCTTTTTGCGAGAGTTATTTAAGGTAGTTTTGTATAGATATATTTTCAACATTAGAGAGGAGATTCTTGAATTTAGCTCTTGCTTACTTGTATTTTATTGAGCCTCCACTTTTCAGTGGATAAATTTTAACTTAAAGAATGTTTCTTTTATTAAAAACCAGCTTGAGATCTACAAAAAAGTGGTAATTATTTCATCCTAATTATCTGTTTCACATTTCATATGTTAGTAATCTGATGACCGTGCACTTTAGTACATCGTTTATTTCATCTATATTGGTACTTGGGTGTAAGTTTCTAATAGCTATTCTAAATAACCCCTCTTGTTTTCTTTGGAGGGTATAAAATTTTGTATTTCCATCTGATCAAGTTTTAATTATAATTGGGACACTTATATTTTTTTGGTGATTTTTGAGATGATTTTAGCTTTCTCCTTATATAACATTTTAGTGTTATATTTTTTTGCTGTAAATTAAAAGTTCAATTATTTTGACAAGACATAACAAAAATATGCGGGACCTTCGCAGAAGTTAAATTTTGTGTTTGCTCTTCATCGGTATTTTCACATTTTAACAGTTCATATCTGTTGGTAAGATGCAACTAATAGATTGGGGGTTTTGTGTGTTTTGTTTGAGTAATTATCTTGTCACTCAGGCGTCTAATGCGGTTGCTGGTCTTTTGTTATTCGACGACCTCATGATATTATTTATGGAAAATTGTGCATACAAATTATTGTTAATTGGCTTGTTGATACTAATAATTTGGTTGCACATATTGCGGGTGCTAATTATGATCAACTTGCATAGGACAGAACCGCTGATTTAGATTTGTTTGTGTGGCAGGTGGGTAATAATAAGCCACAATGACCTTTAGTCGCCCACACAAATTCTTTTGCTTTTTGCTTTTGCTACAAAACACAAGCGCGGAATTGATTTTACAATATAAGCAATGTTTAATTACTTGAAGAAAAACACTTAAATATTGTGTTGTTTGTACTACGCTTGTAGTGGAAAATAACAATGAGTCTGAGCTGCGCAACTACAAACGTTTCACCTAAATATAGAGTAATTCAAAATTACGAACTTAATTTTGTAAGTCAAAATATTACGTAAATTATATTTAATGGTACTCATATTCAAGTTTTTAAATGTTCAATGTATCCCCTCCGGCTGCAAGGATAACATCTAGACCTCAGCAGAATTCATCCCACATATGTACGATGAAGAATGTTTTGCATTACTGAGTTCAACGCAGTTGCAATATGGTTTCTTAGATCATTTAAAGTTGACGGTAGAGGTGGTACATAAACGGCTTCTTTTACAAATACCCACAAAAAGTAGCAAGGTGAGATCTGGAGATCTCCGGATTCAGAAGATAAGTACCAAATCTTCATTACCTATGCGATCTATCTATCGTCACAGTAGAGATTTATTCAAAAAATGTCAAACACCGCTGTGCTAATGGGGTGGGGCTCTGCCCTGTTAAAGAATGAATTTTTCTAAATATTGATTCATTTGAATAAGAAGCCAGCTTTGCAACATCGCGAGATACTTACTTTAGTAACCGTGTTCACATAAAAAAAAGTTCATAAACCCTTGTTCTCTGTACGGTACAGAATAACTTTCGGTGAGTCCTTCTCATGTTTCATAAGATTTTGTAACCCCCACATTCAAACATTGTATCGGTTCATTTTCTCACTTGTCTCTAAGAAAATTGCCATCTTTTGTGTTTTCGAGTACACCTTTAAAAAAGCTGTAGGGCATCCGCTTTGAAATGTTATGTGAATAAGTGACATAGAATATATAGTTCAGAAAATATAGTTTTACGATGTTAAGTTTTTAGTACCACATACATAAAAATATCTTAAATAAATGTTAGTAGGATTTACTAAACTGTAAGAGGTTTAGACATCTTACATTTTATTGTACAATATTTATACATAACAGTGAATATATTAAGTTTCTTAATTTTTGAAAGTATTGAATGTTCGTATTTAATCGAGCAGTTTCTTCTAGCTGTCGGTATTAATTATAATTGAAATGTTAGTGATATATACAGTTACACATACACTAATATTACTGTTATTCATGTTTTGCGTAATAACCTTTTTTAGAAGTGGCCCAACTAAATATGCCAATGACCGTAAAGCGGGGCGCAACCTTTAATTAGCTTCAATCAGCTGCAGTGTGCAGCAGCTTATTGAAAGTGCGTTGCTAAAAGCGTGGATAACAAAGTTAATCTAATGCAATGGTTCACTTTCACCGCTGCGTTATCTAACGCGGCTTATAATAGGCTGTTTCATCTTTCAACACCATTGTTCTTTTAATAAGCCAGCGAAATTGCGAAACACTCGCCTAGTGCAAGACTGAACTTTTAATTCGGCATACAAATGCATTGTTCCGTTGTTACCACAAGAAATGACCAAACCCAAACAAAGCAATTATTGCGTTGATATATTAGTAACTTCCGCTATTAACTCAAAGGAGGGAGTGGTGCTGCAGCAACTGCTGAAAAAGTGTGATGTACGTGAAGAGATACCTGTTCCCAAGCCGAACGAAAGTGCTATGTAATGTTCTGTTCCGAACAAAGCAATAAACAACGAGTAATAACCCGATTACGTTTAGGTACACGATGTGATTATTGCATAACATTGATGATAATCGTGGAGTTCACTGCCAGAACAGTTCGTTAAAGAACTTGTGGTCAGTAGTAAAAATAATATTAAATTAACCAAAAACTTGTACTCAATATCAAAGATAACATTTATTAACAATAACAACTGATCTTCAAAATAAATCTGATCAAAATACAATTCTAGCTCTTTCAAATCAAAGAATTTTTGACGTGCTTTTTCAGTTTTACTAAAAGACTCAAATCGGCGGTCATCTAAGAAGTACTACATGAATCGGAATAGATTATAGTTTAATGGAGTAGCGTCTGGTCGTCCCGTTTTTGGGCAATTGCCTGCAGATTTAAACTCGTTTGTTGACTTGTGCTTCGATGAGTTCTATCGGAACTTATTGTAAACAACGCCAAGTTGATGAAAATGATTGAGCACAGTTCTATGAGGCAAAACTCCAAAAACCGATGTCAGATCACGGGTGTTTGATGGAAATTCATCTTCCAACAAATCTTCGTTATTTAACTAGACTAGCACACCAGAACGAAGCTCGTTTTTTTAAAATTAAAATCTCCTTCCTTAAAGTGCTTGAACTATTTAGCCACTGTTCATTAAACACTTGCAAACTATCTCGGCAGCATTTCTTGTGGCCAGAGTTCTCTTTCAATAATGTTGCAACAAAACCTGAAGTTCATTGTCAGCCATTCTAAAAAGAGATTGAAATATGTTGATTACAATTGCCAACGCAAAATATCATTTTAAATCATGAGCAAGACCTTTTTGGCCAATCTTAAAGTAACTAAAGAAAAACCAAACACTTTGAAAATACCACTTACATGAGAAAGAATTTAAGACTTCACTAAAAAAAATGACAAAAAGGAGACCACGAAACATAAATTAGTATCAGATTTCTATCACAGTGTTGTAAGCTAAATGGCCAATTCAAAAGAATTGAAGTGAAGAAAAATTAATTGTGTAGATTTTGCGCTAATCCAGAAGAAATTTTAATATTCTAGCCTACTGCGAAGCAACCATTTATGAAAAGCAAAAAGTCTTCAGGATGGTTAACACAATATTAGATGGGATAACACAATTTAAGTTAAAAATTTTCTTACTTTGTTTAAATGAACTGAAATGGTTTTTAATAATTTTGCGGTGATACCCAAGATCTTCAAAATTACCAGTTGTTTTTATGTGGTAAATTTAAAAGAACGTTAGATAAAAACATTATTTAAAAGTTTATCATTGTTTTGTTTGTCAGTAATATTTAATTTTTGTCTACATATTAGAGATTAATATGAGATTAATTTATATATCTGAAGCTTTTTCATAGTCAATGAACCCTATATATATATGGAAATATCATATTTATTGCATTTTTCTATTAGTAATTTAAGCGTTAGGAGGTGCTCAACTGTAAAAAAATGATACTTTTTTAATCCTCCCTGTCCGGTGGCTTGATATCCGTCCAGTTTATAAGTCAATCGATTAGTTATTATTTTACTTAACAGTTTGTGAAGAGACTTATAAGTCGGTAATTTTTTAGTTTTCTTCCGTCTTCTTTTTTAAATAATAAGACAATCTTAACGTTTATTTGGGATCTTACCTTGTTGGAAACATTCGTTTAATAGTTTTGTTATTATTGTTCTTACAGTGCCACCCTTTTCCTTTATCATATCGTTGGTGTTCTCGTCTTCTCTAGGTGGTTTGTTTCTTTTTATATTTTTCAAAGCCTTTTCTATTTCTTCTCTGATAATTTTTGGTAGTTCTTCTGGTCCCACATTTTTTCCCTTATGCTGGGTTATTTTGTTGGTTTATATCATCTTTTACTTTGGATTAATATAAATCGGTAAATTATTTCTCAACAGTCTTTAATATTTGTTTTCTGTTTGTTATAATTCCCCTCTTCTTATTTATAAGAGTGTATTTATGTTTGTGCCTTAAATTTGGTCTCAAGCACTTCATGTTTTTGCTTTTTTCTAATGTTTCATTTGTTAGTTTTTCTTACTGTATTCTTCTAAATTTCCTTATTCTTTTTTGTATTATTTTATAAATTTCCACGTAGTCAATCATACTTTTCTATGTTGTTTGTTTAGTTCTTTTTTCTATTAGCTTTTTAGTATCCTCTTCTATTTGTGGTTTTTAGGTTTATTTATCCCTTCTTTTATACTGTCCTTTATTATAGATGTTATTTTTTTATTAAGTTGGTCAATATCTATTGGGGATTGTTGCGTTTCTAGTCTTCTTTCTATGGTTGTTTTAAAATCGTTACCTATTTCTTTTCACGTCTCATATGTTATACTTATGTTTTTTTAGAATGTAGTTTCTGTCTCTGTAACTTCTTGTCTATTACTACCTTTAATCTGACCATTTTGTGTTCACTTCTAGTGTTAAAACTATCTAGTACTGTAACATCTTGCACAATATTTTTATAGTCCGTTATGATGTAATCGATTTTATTTTTTGTGGTTCTGTTTGGGGGGAGATCAATGTCCATTTTTGATTTTTACTCTTTTTGAAGAATGAGTTTATCATATATAATCTAAATTCATTCATAAAGTTTATTAGGACTTTTTCTCGTTCGTTTCGATGAGCAAAGCCGTAACCTCCTATTTTCGTTTCACATTCTTTTTGTTTTACACCGATTTTCGCATTAAAGTCGCCCATTATGATTTTAAATGTTGTAGGTTGGTTGTGGAATGCTGTTCTCAATTTCTCATAAAACAATTTTATTTATTCATCTGTATGTGTACTAGTTGAGGCATAAACTTGTATTATTTTTGTTTGACATTTTATTAATTCTTAAATTGATATATGCTGGTCTGTCCGATATAGCTTTGAATTATTCGATGTATGGGGCCATATGTATATTAATCATAAAGGCCGCACCACTACAAGTTTCTCCTTCGTATGTAAAATGATTTTCTGATTTTAAGGTATATATATTTAAGTATATATATATATTTTCTTCTAATTTTACTCAATCCTATAATATCGTACTTAATTTTCTCTACTTCTTTTCCTGTTAATATAATTTATCATTATCCGTTAAAGATCTTACAAGGTGCATTCAAGTTATAATACTTTCGAATTTTTTTCTCAGGACTGGGAACAAAAAAAAAAACATGCGGTTTGTTTCAAAATACGCGCGCACTCTCTGTGAATGCGTGACAGAGATTGTAGCGCTACATAGCACGCAAAACTTCAGTTTTTGATACTTCAAATGGCGACGTCATTACAAGAACAGCGTTTTCTCTATTTTCGTGTTGTGACACTGATTGAAATTCATTGCCAGTTGAGTGAGACATGTGATGGTGTTATGGATCTGTCTAATGTGTGTTTGTGGGTGCGACAGTTCAAAGAAGGCAGAACGTTGTGTGACAACAAACCAAGACAATCTCGGCCTCACATCAGCCGTCTGACGACTTGATCAAGCGAGTGGAGAAACTTGTTTTGGAGTATCGCCGAATGAGTGTAGAACACATCGCTTCCAAAGTTAAAATTTTCGTGGGATCTGCAATCCTGCATGAAGACCTGAAAATGCAAAAAGTGTCCTCCAGGTGGGTGCCACGAATGCTGACAACTTTAAAGTGATTTCTGGTGCTCCCTACTCACCTAACATGGCTCCTAGCGACTTTTGGTTGTTTCCAACGATGAAAGATTGTGCGTGGTCGCAAATTCACTAGTCGAGCCGCTATTGCATCAGTGATTTGCCAGTGGTCAAAGAAGACTTCTAAAGAAGCGTTCGCAGCGGCATGAAATCATGGCGTCGACGTTGTGAAAAATGCGTAAGGCTGCAGGAAGATTACGTTGAAAAGTGATACAAGTTTCACAGTTCTCGTGTGATTAGTTTGTGAGAAAAAATCGAAGGTGTTATAACTTGAACGCACCTTGTATATTATAAGTTCCTATCCAAAAAGTCATTTTATGGCAGTCCGGGCTGACTCAGTGATTCTTAGCATCCTCTCTCCTTTTGGCGTTCTGACAGCTGCCGTGGTCGGTGTTTCCAGGAGTGTTGGGGACTGAGGGCCTTATATTTGGTTGTAGTGTATTCAATGAGATTCTATATTTACTGAGATTCTTAAGGGTTTTAGGCCTCATCATATTATGCTGGCCAAGTGGGGGTTGGAAAGGGGGGGGGGGGGCATGATTTCTCTCTATCTTGTACTTATAGTGCTTTAAAATAGAATTTTGGTACCAAACCTATAAATGTTAACAGTTGTATCGTTAGACAACTTCTGTTGCTGTTGCCAGTCAGAATAAATATTTTTTTAAAATATTTGTATATTTGGTTGAGGTGAACTTCGACAAAACTATACGATATAAATGCTTTTTGCGAATTGTTGCTTTTTATAGTTGTCCGTTCTTGAAAACAAATGAAACCTTTGCAACAAAATCTTTGACATCAGACGAAGAAGACGAAGACTCATTTTATTAAGAACCTGACGATTTTTTATTTGAATGCAGTACTTCAAACTAAAAATTATTAAATAGCGTGACAATAATTACGACGATGAACATTTTTAGTTGTCAATTTATAGTTAAATAGCATCGAATATAAAAATAAATGTAATTACTCTTTTGTTTCAAAATGTTTCGCTTATGGGCTTAATAGACAACGCAATGCAATTTGGAAAATTAATTAATGTGTCATGCCTCATCAACAATCAGGTAGATTTGGCGCCAGTTTGGGCTTTTAAAACTGAACAGATGTAGTCTATAAAATTTAGAACGTGCGAGCCATTCTTTAATGGTAACGTTATGAGGAAAATGTTTTCTGTATTATATATCAATTGTGACAAAGAGCAGAATCCAGCTGCAATATTTAAATCTGGCCACCAAAATAATGCAAAACATCTGAAATATTATCACAATACACTTATTGATTTACTTTGAGCACTTTGTGTACAAAAACAAGAGAAATCTTACTTGTAAAACCATAACGATGTATAACCAAATAAGCTAGCCTTGGAGGTTCACCAGATCGCTTTTTATCGTTTTGGTTATTGTGAGCTTGCTCAACTGTAAAATTTTTGTCTGTGGAAAGGCAAAACTTGATGACCAGCAGCGATGCCACATTTTAATTGCAGGTATCTTTTCAGTCATATTCGCTTCTGTCGTTTTCGTAACGTATATGGGGTTAATGATCCATCTTTTCTATTAAGTTGGTAGTTTCTCGATTAATAAGATTAATTAATTTTTCTCATTAGAACTTTTGCATACTATTGAATTTTGTTTGGGATAATGATGAGGAACCTACGAGAGCTGACAGTTAGCTTTTTTCTTCTCCCTGTGCTTCATTATGCTTAGATTATACTCTAACTTCTCAAATTGCTCCATAGTCTTTAGAATTTTCTAGCTAGACATAGTGAGAATGCCAACAATGCCACATTGACCTTTTCCACTTTTTAAAAGTTGGAAATTGCATTGCGGTTATCTAAGGCATTTCTTGTTACAAAGATGTTATTAGAATGACCAAGAATATTTTATTTCCATCACAATGTTACTGTGGTAATAATAAAAATACATACATTTAAACTTGGAAAATATTAAAAATATATTTTTAAAATGCCAAGTTCGCTACCAAACAGTAGCGGACGGCTCACTTCACACAGCATTTCTCTAGCGGTATTCAACCACCTACGCCCATTTGTTAAACTGTTGTTTCACTGAGAAAGCCTATAAATCGTTTCATTGTAATTTCAACTCTTTTATATAAAATCAAGGTCGACAAACGCAGAAAACTATTTGTGCTCCCAGCGAACTTCGAGCCTCCTCGCCTAGAACGGAAAGTAATCTAATGTCTTTGCTATCTGTGCTCTAATTAAGAGTTACAATTAAATCTTATTCTATTTATAGTAGCAATTAAAGATAACAAAAAATGTTGTTTATGCATATACGGTGTCTAGGCGCCGTCATTAGTGATAACAAACTATCTCAGAGCCAGTCATGTAATTATAACAAACAGTTTATTGTAGCGTAGAAAGTTCTTATCTAATCTTAGCTTACTAACATGTAGCAGCTTTTACTATCGCATCCGTTATAATTAACGGAGTTGTTACTGGATTCACATTTATTCTTAATTATTACTACTAATTCAACATTTTCTGTTAGAAAAAGAATCGTCAGTACTATCCATTTAAACCTCACAAATGTAATAATTCTTTATTTTTTTTAAATCAGATTTTCCAGATTTTTGCTTTTATATGTAAGAGGCAGATAACTAAAACCGGGTAACCTATAATAAACAAAGCATTGTTAAGTAATAAAAAGGAACTATTTGAAAGAGCCTTCAAACAACCCTTGAATAATTGGTTGAATTTGGTATTTTAGAGATGTTAACATAATAACCTACGTATAGATGTATCTATCAAATACAACTCCAAAAATTCTTATTTAAACTATTATATAGGACAGATTATATCCTGCGACGAGATAGATACTTTTTTTTTAATTCGGATTAAACGGATAAGTGATGAGATTTATTGCTAAACAAAGCAGATTTTGCAGAAAAGCAAAGTTTTGTGATTCATAAAATTTAAGAAAGCAATATTTTTAGGTTAGTTTGAAATAACCAAAATATAAGATTTGAATTAATAAAAAGCTTATTCTTTAACAAATAAAGATTCTTCGAGAACTTAATGTCATTAAAATTTATGAAATATTTGTCCATGAACGATTAAATTTATTAAATGACACACTTAGTGAGTTAGAAAATATACTTTTTATGTACTTCTAACCAGTATTACCAGGCCTAGCGGCTATAAGACAAAAGTTTTAAAAACGGTAATAGATTAAGTAAACCGCTATTTCTTGACATACATATGGTCGAGTGTTATCTTGTCGAAGGATTGTTTGAAACGTCTTATGGAGGCAAGAAAGTTGTACAGGTTATAACAACGTCGATATAGGTCTTGCAGATGTATTACCTCTCATTTCTCTAACTAACCTGCTATTATGACTAATAATGATATTTATAAATGAAATTGTATATCTAAATGAAATATTTTTGTTCCTTGAGCTTACAAAATATTAATATTAAGTTATTGCTTCAGTTCAGACAACATCTGGACTCATCAGAAAAGACGATTTTATGCTTCTTGTGTATCTACAGTCACTTTCCTTTCGTCCTTTGTCATCCCCAGTGATACCTGCAATAAAGGACGGTATGTTTTTAGTTTCATTGATCGTAAATGATACAGTAGTTTAAAATACTCAGTTATTGATGGAGTTTAAATTATGTTATGGTCTGTAATCTAAAGCTTCTAAAAATAATCTTTTTAACATACTGTTCTAGAATTTGATCCTTACGAGTAAATACTAGAGTACTCTTGCATGTCCGCCGATGATGAGAATGGGCCCCATAGTTTAAAAGTCGGTTATGAGACTGCGGACCGGAAGGAGATTTTGTAGGCTCCGTCGGGAATTCCTAGAATGAGTACTACTGGTTGTAGTTTTTGTCTATCTTGCTGACGCACTCCATTATCTAATGCATGGAAACATCCTTGGACGACCGGTAAGGCTGTAGTGCGCGAAGTTCTGAGAGTCCCATCGCCATAAAACCGCGGAGATTAATAAAACCATCTAGAATTCTGTCATTGGTCTACATGGCTGTTCTACGAGAGAGAGGGACTTAAATGCCCCCTGCCAAAATTGCCGAGATATCCTCTTCGAAGATAACGTTTAGATCGTCGCGAGGGAGGGAGGGGGGTTGGGTTAGCTCGATGGTTGGAAGCGGTGTGGCGTAATGTTACAGGTAGGACTTGATGGAAACGTCTGTTCTTCCCTTTTTAACTAGAGGTTTGTGCCGTAGCAGGTATGATTTGAAAATTTAACCGCATCTTCGACTTTAAGATGGGCCTCCTAGACCAAATCATACATGCAGGCAAACTCCAAAAACTGGGTTTCCTGTTCTCCAGGCCGTCGGCGTTCCAGAAAGCAAGTTGGATATGAACAGACTGGACGGGCTACTTATCCATAAAGAACTGTTACATTGTCCCACAGGTTGGTAGTTCTTCAGGAGAGCACTTTGAAGAGTAGCTCTATTATTTGATAATGAAGGTTGACGATTCTTCCCAGAGAAGAAGGGGGTGTACTAGAAAAACGACATATTGCAAGGTAAGGATAACTCTTCAAACCCTCTGCACGTAGGAGCAGCATGGAGAAACTGAAATAGTAAAAGGTGCTAATGGTACTGGACGCACCGAACGAGGTGTTATCTGATGCGCCAGAGGTAGCTTGGAGAAGGCGAGGTAAGCGCACCGCAATTAACGTAAACAGAAGGGTTGCTGCGCTTTTTGCTGGTATGGTAGCCGCGCTAGGTTTGTGCAAGATTTTAGCACCTGTAGTATTGTCTAATTGTTTTCTATTTTTTTAACCGCTCAATAGCTACCATACGTCTATAATATGGCTAAGGTTGTAGATGGTGCAACCAGCTTATTTTACTTTATCCTATGGACACACAGCACCGGAAGCCCCTGTTCGAAATCTTCTTTAACATTTTCAATAGATTTGGATGACATCATCAAACTTTCAAAACACATCTAAAGAACTTAAAGCAGCTATCCCAAAGACTGCGAAGCGCCAATCTCAATTAGATCAAAAAAATACCTTATTTTTAAGATAAAGGTCTTGGACATATAGTGAGTGATGAAGGTATAGCAGTTGATGTAGAGAAAATTAGGAGCGTAAAGAAATAGCCAGTGCCATAAAACGAGCACGAGGAGACTGTGCATTTACTACCGATAGTGTGTATTTGGATTTGCCAACATCACAAAGCCTTTGACATGATAAACGGAAAAAGATCAAACTTTCGAATGGAGTTAAGAGTATCAAAACGCTTTTGAGAACCCAATGTGTACTGTGGTAAATGCACCAATACTTCGCGACAAGAAGAAACGGTTATTTTGGATACAGATGCGAGTAACGTAGAAATTGGAAGCATATTGTCCCAGTTACAGAATATTCAAGAATAAACTGACTTATCGCATATTGTGGGAAACACTGACAAAGCTACTCCTATGAAACCTGGAAATACTGAAGCTTGCGGATTGGACGGCTTCAACTGGAGATTGGTTAAGAACATGATAGAAGAGTTATTGAGAGGTTTTGGCATCGACGTGCTAGTTAGCAGCTACCATTTGTATGCGGTAATTCCGCAGAAGACGTCTCAATGTATAAAAAGTCAAGTTTGCAAGTACTTCCATGATCCATCCAAAAGTTGGGAAATAACGATCCGGGATGAATAATCCTTAAGGGAGGGACAGTGTACCGAATTCCCAAACACACCCCGTAATATGGCTCATCGACATCTGCATTGTGTCACGCTCGGCACCCGACACTTCTAGGAATGCAGCTGGTGCGTAAGTGTTTGCGAACATTCCACCAGGTTCGAGTGCAGCGTTCTCTAAGTTTCGCGGCTATATTGGGGGAATAAAAATAAATATTGCGCGCCAAACCATAGGGGGAGCTGTGTTTACATAAACAATGTGCCGTTAAGTTTATGTAGTGCGTGTACATAAATAATGTTATAAATATGCCTAATTGTAAGTTTCATAAATAAGTAGTTTTAAGTAAAGTTGCACGTTTTTATTCACCACTGTAAAAAGTAGAAACGTTACATTATTCGATGTTCATTACGAATTATTTCCACCTGTGTTGGTTTGTACTGTTATCTTAATTGTTATACAATTTTTAACTGTGACAAAATTAGTCAATGTTCTACATGACTGCAGATTAGGATCTTTCCGTATTTTGAGTATCCAGCGAAACGTAAAAAACACTATCATCCATTATTTTAAGCTCATTTGAGCAGCATTCCTCCCTGAACGCAGTTAACGTACTTAATATAGGAGACCACTTCACACATTTGTTATTCAGTCCAATGAAGCTGCGCGCAAGCAGCCAAGGCATTTGATTCATTGCATTAGTCTTTTTGGTGAGTAATTCATGCCGAACCGAAACATAATAGTCAGCTCTCCTAATTCTTTCCGGCCGGAGCCGAAATTGCGGCTTATCAATCACACGGTGCATGTCCATTCGCACGGAAATGGCCCTGCGCCTACCAAACAACATTATCATAATTTGTGAGTTTTAGCTCTAACATATATGGAAAGCTAATGCGCGGCCAAACAAGTGACGGCGAGTTAATTACAGCGAAGAGGCGCAATTTGGCCAAAATACATAACGGCTGTCCGATTCGGCGAGCGCTGTCGCCATTAAAAAATTAGTCGCGCAAAAACAATGCTCGCCCGCCGGCGCGCTGCCGTCGCCTGCCGGACTCGATTAACGGGCGAAAGCGCGTGCTGCGTGCGTTTACTAATTTTGCGTTAATTATTGCCCGATTAGCTCGGTAGGTGCTAGGCGATGGTCGCCGCGATGCGCGCCGTCACGCGCGCTTCGGAAGACGGCAGGCGAGACTTCTTGCGGAGTGGTGTTTACGACATGCTAATAAATGAGTAAATTTCTGAAACTATTACGGAGTTTCAAACCGAGATTTATTCCTGGCAGTAAAGTTGGACGAAGTTGCCGGAATGGCTGTTAACCTTGGAGGCGTTGTATTCCCCGCTGAAAAGCTCGGAAGTTGGAGTTTGCACAGTCGTGGGCTGTAAAAATAGTGCGCGGCTGGTCGTTTTGCTCTTTGCCTGAGTAAACTGCAAATATGTAGATGCACATCAAGAAAAATAATAACTCAAAGGCCACATACGAGGTCTGAACAAACAATACGCCAAATACTCAATTTGGTTTAATTTGTCTCTTTTAGTTTATTACTGAAAGCAGCCCTAAAAATATTTTTTTAAACTTTCAGTCATAGAGTATTTATGCCAATTGCTAATACATAACTATTTTTTTAAATTCGGCATTTGTTCAAATTCTTTTGCTGAAATTAAAGAAATTGGGTATTTCAAATAAGAGAACAGAAATAATTTGCTATTATCATTGGGTTTTTTAGATCTGAATTTATTTATTTTCAGATATATGGGTGCACACACTATCGTTCAAGGAAGTATGGATAGTAAATACAAAATGAATTTATATACTAGCATTTAATACTATTTTCCCGATTTTTTTTATTTCTCGAGCGGTACATCTCTCCAGATAACTTGAAGAAAGATTATTGTTGGACCTAGGATGCTCCTTTCTTACTGTTTTGTCCAGCTCATTTCACAGGAACTCTATAGAGTTGAGGTCTAGACTCTGTAGCTATGTCATTGAGCACTTTTTGTTCTTCTTGGTTCTTTACAAAGCTTTGAAGTATGTTTAGAATCCTTCCCCGATTAATCTCAACCTAGATGCTATGGCATTTTCTTTTAAAATTTTTTTATAATGTTCTTTCCTCATAATGCTATCGACAGCAAGCAAAGAAAAGCACCCTCAGACTAAAACAAAACCACCTCTGTGCTTGATAGTCGGAATAATACAGTCCTGGATCATCCTCTCTTACACCGACTCACTAATATTCTCCATTTTTGACTAAAAATTTTAAATTTAGATTCGTCAGCCCATAATACATTTTACCATTGTTCAATTGTCCAGGAACGATACTTTCGTGGTTACTGAAGCCGTTTAGCCTTATTACCACGCCTAACAATGGTTTTTTAGTCGCAATACGACCATGAAGATTACACTTTTGAAGACGCCGCCTGTGTTGACTGATGTTTTATCACGTCTCCATTTAAATTGCGCCGCAATATCTAGGGCAGTTAATCTTCTATTTCGCTTGCTTATCAGTGTGTTGAACTGATTATCTGCATCGGATGTTACTCGTAATGGCTCTGACTTTCTGGAGCGTTTTAATCCTTAATTTTTTAGTGATGTTAGGCACTGATAGCTTTTCTTGATGTAAAGTTCGAATGAGCGACGAGTTTTTATGGAGAGGCTTACCACAGGCCGTTGAATGCAAAAATTCAAAACCGAGACGTGACAAAAAACCCAAGAAAGCGGCACAAGGTCTTATGATAAACTGGCGAGCTCGTAAGTGAGAGCTCCGGATGGCGCACAAAGAATAGGAACAGAAAGAAAGATACGAAGGGTTGAGTGACAGTACAAGGATATAAAAGCATTACGATCTTTCTTATTCTAGTTGTCAACTTAACCAATGCGTATGAAGAGAAATTTTCAAGTGACTAATTATTTTTATTCAAAACAATATTGTCTTAGGAGATGGTAAGGGATTAAAGTAGAGCTTACTTTTGTATAGAAGAAAATCTGAAAGAGAGATAATTAATAACTAGAACGGATTGTGTATTGTACTGCGGGGTACTTTTAAAAAAATATTCTTCTGAAGTTTTACAGATTACACTGCTATCCCCCTTTTCACCAAATATGATACAAATTTGTGAAAAGTTTTAAAATCATAGTTTATACTATACGGAATTGTAAAAACATAACAATTAAATTCTAATGGGTTTTTATTCTGTCATTTGTCTACTGCATATGGTTTCTAATTTGCATGCACCTTTCTAATCACGCTAAGTAGTCTTCTGTTGGCAGATATAAAGACTAGTAATATAATATACCGTTAGACTCAGAATGTAATAGCATCGTTTTTAATTTTTATATATCCATCAGGTTATGTTTACTTGCTTAGAGTGTAATTTAAGCACAACCGAAATTTTGCAAAAATCTTGGTAAACAAAATCTCCATAAATGTTGATAGATATTAAATAGATACAGGATAGGCTTCGAGCAAACTAAAGCGTATTATTGTTTACTTTTGTTTGAAAGAAAAGTCCGGTAACATTGCTCCTTATTATATTTTACCTTTCATCCTTTAATTTTGCTTTATTGGTATTTTTTGCCGCTTCTCTGTGGTTTTATATCGCTAAAGTGCTCATTTCTTATTCTGTTGCATTATTCGTTGATTGTTCTTTAACTGGGATTGTAATAAATTTATTTTTCTATGCGCAATAGTCACGTGTTTTCGATTTAATTCTAATCAGCCCGTTTTTCTTCCCACGTCCTTAATTAATAAGCTTAGATGATTGTCTTGAGCTGCCGCCGTAGCTCAGAAGTGAAGAACATTTTTTTTTGTTTGCGAACCGTCTCAGGCGAGTTCGAATCTCGTTTAACCCACGGATGTATTCTTCATTCTTAAACTTATAAAATGCCTTTTATGCAAACAGTTTTTTTATATATTTATTGGACGCTACCATATTTTAACAAATGCGCTTTTCTTGCCACAGAGAAATAATCTATAACGATCAACCGTCTGGCACTGCTTAAGCAGTAACAAAGTATATGAAATTCGCGATGCAAGTGTAGAAATGGTTGCGGAATCTTTATAGACATTGTGCTTCAATGGTTACGAAGAAAGTGAAAATGTTATTCTAAGTTGATGATTATGATTTATGTGGTAGATTGCAAAAATCGGATATTCAGTCCTAAAAGTCGATATGTTAGGCTACTCATGAAGTCCAAAACGTCAACATATCATGTTGCTCATGAATGGCATAATTCATCACTTGGTACGGGCTGTTTTGAAACATTTTTTTGTCATTGACTATTACCGCAGACTCGAGTGGAGTATGGGAAGGTTGTAATCAATTACCACGCAAATTAGCTGTGGGAAAAGGGAGTAGAATTCCCCAAGTCCACTGATTATAGAGACTTGAGCAAGCTCCAATATATTGTTTTTTATATTAAACTTTTTTTTTTAATTTTTTAGTCCGGTAAGTTCGCAATTCAATCCTGTACAAATTCAAAGAGCTGATTGGTATTGGTATACAGTTACATTATTTTTACTTGCATTTGCACTAAAGCAAGAACTATCTGAAATGACATTCGAAGCGAAATACATGGTCATATATTATAAATAATTAAAATTACAATAGCAAAAAATCTACAAGATTCAAGAACAATGTACGCAGCCTCAGTCACCTTGAAAGTAAGCACCTTAGGATCTCGCACACTTTTTCGGACGTGCCAAACTTGAAGACTACCGTTGGGCGGTTGATTATGGCAGTTTTGAAGAAATCTGGAATATTGATAGCAGTCTGAAGCAAGTCATTAGCAAGAGGTTTCTACTATTCTTGTAACAGTAACTATCAAAAAAATTTTTCTAGTTTAGTTTTGGATTCACAGCTCATCTTCTAGTTTTCGGACATTTAGTCACTGATCCTTGCCGATTGTAGCCCGTACAAGTTCAAAATTTTTTAATGTTCTCTTGGTTACTAGCCTTCTAAAATGTGGATAACTTACAACAGGTTTTTGTCCATCTTTGAATCATTTGCACCATTGCCTTATTCGTGCCGCATTAATTGCATCGTTATGCAAGTGAATGTTTTAACTTCGTACAAAATTTGATGAAAATTTATTAATCCAAGTCGTTGTCATCCAAGCATGTGGATTACAGTCCACTCTTTGCTGTCAGGATACATCGAGGTTGCATAAACTGTTTTCATTATATTAATATTGACTCGTTATTTTTGGGCCAGATCTCTCGTGCTCATTACGTGTGTGCATAGTTTAGGGCAGCAACAATTTAACTGTTTATTATATAAAGTGCAAAACCTGCAAACAGTTATTTTTATTTGAAGTGTAATATTATTTAGCAATTGTTTTGATATTAGTAATAAGTGAAGTTATAAAAAATATTTTGGAGGCCAGGTAAAAATATTTTTCCCAGATCAGGTGTTAGCTCTCGACGGTCCTGGCTGTAGGTGATTCACAAAGCCGTAGCAAGTTTTGTAAACTGCCACAATCACTGTGCAAGAAATAATCCTGCTATTGCTATTGTGGCAGTGCGTCGTGGCGTGACACTCAGCCAGTTTGTAGGCTTCCTTGTTTAGGAGAATAGTTATCTTTGCAGTATTTTAAAGGTGTTGTTAATGACTTAAAAACTTTATTTTGCCTGCTAAAGTGGATCTATCCAAAACAAGCAAGGAAAACAGTTTTGGTGGATTTGTTTAACGGTAATTGCTTTCGCCGGCAGCCATAATAATGCATGTAAGGAAAACAGCGCCTGGAGGTAAAAACACTCTAATCTGTGAAGGTTGGAAGCAGGAACAACGTAAAGAGCAAAAATGACACCGATGTACACACAGGGGCACAAAATGCACCAGCTTGGGTGGAAATAAACTCTGAATCTCTCTTACAAGCAAAAGCTACACGATGATTACCAGGAAGCACACTGTAGGAAATAGGATTTAAAAATAAGATTGCACGAAATACATTAATATGTGCTTGCTCTAAAGGGAATAAATACATGCAAAGACACATTGCCCACATTCAATCATTTTGGCTGTAACAGAAAATTATAATGGCGGGTCGTAGCGTTAATTAGCACTGTTAATAAGACTGCAACATTGAAAACGACAATAATTGATGTTAAATAGTAGCAAGAGATATTCTTAAAGGTACTCTTCCGGTTTGTCAATCACAATATTCTTTTAGTTTCTTAACTAATACTTATAAGAAACTTCAGTACTTTAATAATGGCCAGGAAGTTCTTTTTAGATCATTTAGTTATTTTCAGGTTTTTATAATACTCTTCTGTAGTAGGCCACCATCTTATAACAAACTTCTACTCTAGTTATGGAACAATATATATCTTAGAAAAATTATGTTCGCTAATAAAGGTAATTACTTAAGTGGGCCAAGTTTTTATGGATTTAGTTTACTACAGATCAGTAAAAATTGTATTTCTTGGTTAATTTTTCGTATTTCGTATTTTTCGTATTTTTTCGTTAGCTAAATTTGCTAATAATCACCTACGATATTTATTATTTATTGCATAAAGAGAACTGCTTACCTAGGACATATCATTAGAAATGAAAGGTGTGGGATACTGCAATTAATCTTAGAAGGAAAAATAGAGGGAAAGAGAGAAACAGAAAAGAAATATTTGTCATGGGCAAGAAATATAGGACAATGGACTAGACTCAGAACAATAGGGGAAATAGTCAACATGGCAAAAGATAAAGAAAAATTCAGAAATGTGGTCGCCAACATCCAATAGAGTGGATAGGTAGTCGAAGTGCTTGTTGAGAGGACAGATGGTCATTATATTTTCGGAAATAACAGAAAGTTTTTAGTTCATATATTGTTTTCTTTTTGATCAATTGTTAAAGTTACATTGTAAATTTGTAATTTAAATTTGTTTTTCGGTAAAAACCATATGACGTTAAAATAAAATAAATAAAGGACTATACGACATAGAAACACTTTTTTTCATTTTGAAGTACAATCGATTGCATTATATTCTGAATAACACATCATCTTAACGACCACCTTGATTTTATTTACAAGAGCGAATTCGATGGGTCCAATTTTTCAAGGATTTTTCTTCGACGAGTGTGGACGTGTTGTGCAGTGCCCCGTAAGGATTGGGTTATCCAATGCATTATCGAGTGATTTTTTAGTCGGTACTTGTACCAGCTAGTTGTAACAATAGTGTGTTTATTTTAAAACAAAAATAGACAGTAACGGTGATTGCACGGGCGAGTGGTTGGAGGAGTTGTTCTTGATATACCCGGCGAAGCGTCAGTAGTGGCAAGATGTTCAAGAAATTTACCTGGCGAACTGTGTCTAGAACCTTCTAAGAAATCCTGGAGAACGGGTAGTTTCGCAGTCGGCTCCGCCTTCCCTACCGGACAGTGGTTTGTAGTACGTCAGCGCTACCGATACCAGCCCTAGCGAGGAGCAGGAGTTCAAGTTTGCCTTCAAGCACTGTCGTGTCCAGTGGTGAGCAGGTGAGTATGGTGCCGCTTTTTTCTCGGATGCCGACCATTAAAAACTTCGAGGTCCTGAGCGACCGCGAAGATAACGGTAAAATGCCCACTATCTTCGGTCTTGGCCGGGACATACTAACTCGTTCGGTGAATGCTCCCCCACTGGAACTGATTTTTCCTGTTATTCTACAAGAGAAACAGGCCTGCCTTTCGTTAAGAAAGGCTATACAAGAGAAAAAGGTTGGCTTCTTAAAGGCGAAAAATGTAGCACTATATTCGATGATTATCGGCTGACTCGTATCCTGACGAAAGCGAAGATACAACATACCTTTACTACTAAAGACGAAGATGCTTCCGCGCGTTGTTATAAGAAGGAACTCTAGGATAACGACATACTGTTTCTCACTATGAGGCGTATGAGGAACGCCTCATGCGATGATCAATGCTTCTCATGTTTTTGGAGATTGACCGAACCGAAAAGCATGCCAGTCCGGAGTGCGTAAATTGCGGTGAGGGCCACTCCTCTGAAGACTGCGCAAATTACCAAAACTTCATCCACTTAGTTTCAGGAAATGCTCTAGAACATGAACCCTTCCACGTTTCCGGGAGCTATACAGGACATCGCAAAAGCAATCCAAAATGGTAATAATTTATTTGAGCTCGTCGCAGGGCTTATGTCTTGGGTGAAAGACGTGAAACCATCTTTGGGATGTTTAAGAGCTTCCGATCACCTAGTTCATCAATGAGCATCTTTTTGCAACGCTTCTTAGAGAAGAAAGGGGAGAGGCTTAGTTCTAACAACCTTGTAAGCCAAGGATGTCTATGTTGTACCAAATTGGAAATGCCTTTGTACAATAAAATATACAATGTTTAATGTTCAATTTGAATGCATAAAATATTTGTGCTGTGTTTAAATAGACCATTCAGTAGCCTCATAAAAAGAAATTCAAAGGAGTTACATTACAACTTCTTACAGGACAGTTCCTAAAATTATCGATTTTCCCAACTTTTTTTTTGCAATAGCTGCTTAAAAATAAATAAAACAAGCAATTGAACATATATATACCATGTAACACTCAATTAAAAAAAATACATCACATTGTCGTTTTTTAAAGGCGAATTTTTGAGAACGACAGAATATCAATAAATAATTTTTTTACTTTTTGAATTTCGATGTCTTGTGGTGTCTTAACATTAAAGAAGGTAGAATTCCCTGCAAATTTTTAACAATTCAACAAATAGCAAGGACAGTAGGTGGGTTATCCAAATTATAATGTTCCCTAAGTGTACGTTAAGTATTCACAAAAGAACAATTATCTTTATAAAACATTTGTACAATTATCAAACACTGTTGAAGATTGTATGTTACCTTAAGAAATTGTCAAGAGCATTCTAAACGAAAATGACAACTTAGTGACATTTTGTAACAATTCAAAACATCAGTTATATTAAATAACCATTTACTATCTAATATTTGCAGTTTTAGTATTTTGTTCTTTTGAGACCAAGCTAGCAATAGGCATATTTGTTTTATGAATTTTCTGTAAGTGTTGGTGTTTAAATCCCTCTCTGAGAACATTAATAGAAAGTTGAAGTTACAATAGAAGCTTGTTGATAAATCAACCATAATAATTTTAGTCGTTTACAGAGGCTATTGAAAGTGTTCAGATTTACGTAACGTTTGAGGCTTTCGAAAAGTTGTAGAATCTTTTGATGAAAATATCGTAAAATGCATCGAATGACTCTTTTCTTATTGATATTCTCACGATATGAAATTGTCCAATTAAGGTGAATGCTCTTGTCGTGTTTGCTCTGTTATACCAAAATATTGGATTTTTAAATTTTGGTTATCCGAGTTGGAATATTTCATTTTAAGACTTGTTTTTGTACTATTTTTCTTGGCAGACTCTGAATTTTAATTTTTAGTTTGGTCACTTATTTAATTTAGATAAGGTTAGGAGTACAGTGTTATCGTCATTTAGATTTTTGACAAGTAACCTTTGTTTGTAGCTACAGAAAATATTATTCTTTTTATAATTGTTTGTGTCTGTTGGTTGATACTTAGTTTATCCATTCTAATATGTTTCGTTTTAATTAGAAACCTTCAGCTAATAAGTCACCGTCACTTTGCGAAATTCGAGGCTAATACCGGGGTTGCCGTTTTTATTGCCGTAGTGACGTCACCGCAGCAGCTATTAAGACCCCCGCGATACTTCTACACGTACGATGTCCAGAACAATGCAGAAAGTTTCCAAATTATATCAGATGGTTCCGAGAAAGCCGCAGAATGGGTGCTAGTTGTATAAATAGCACGCAGCGGAGCAACGAGGGGAAAGTCGATATACTAAAAGTAAAGTGATCTGCTCTAGTGCGAAGTAAATTGTGTTATTAATAAATATAGTAATAGTATCATTTTATATTAGTTAATAATTAAATTTTTTTACGTAACAAGAACAATCTACAATTGTTAGTCGGTAAAAGACTAAGCTTATTGGTGTGTTATATTTTCCACGCGCTTTACATATTTTGTTTTAATTATTGTGTTTGGTTTGAAATGATTATGTGCTTTTTAGTGTGATCATTTTGGTGGGAAGTGTCAGAATTGTTACATATGTAACTTTTTCATTGGTACAACTGACTTACAGAGTATAAATTAAATAACTAAATATCTGTAAGCACCGCATCCACTTTTTTGCATATGATCAGTAACATAGTCTGTTCAAAATGTTATCAGATTATGAAATGAGAATAGTATTTTGAGTAAGTCCTGCAATTACAATTCCTATAAAAGCAATGTATAAACATTTAGATGTTAATTGTGAATTGAAATTCCTCGTGGGAAAAACGTCCTGTCCGTTGAAATTCTCCACCGATTCCAACAATAGTATCTTTCACAGAGCCGTCTGTTTGAGTGGTGTAAGTGCCTTAGAGAAGGAATAGATAATGTGGAGAATAAACCGTATGATCATCGGCCGCGAACGTCCATCATCAAGCCAAACAGCAATCGTGTAGACACGTGAAAATAAGCGCAGCATTATCTACAAACTTAGAGCAATGCTGTACATCAGTGTTGGTAATGTAGAAAACTTTGTGAAAAACCACCTGCATTATCGCAAGATGAATGCACAGTGGGTATCACATACTTCGACGAACGTGAAGCCGTTTGGCGGAAAAATGAAAGCAACGCTCTTCTGGGACTGGCAGGGAGTTATTTATATAGACTTTCTAGCGGATGCCAAAATAAATAATGAAATTTATTACTCAGACCTCCTGGCAACAGACACGAAGGAAAAATCCGAACGAAGTAGAAGACAAGTGGAAAACGGGCAGCCTTTCTTCAAGACAATACATACCCCCATACAATCAAAACAACAATAAAAACCCCAAATAATTTCTACCCGTTTGGAAACCTTAAATCTTAAAACTTGCAAAGCATGCAGTTTGCAGACTAGGCCATCATTCAGACCGTTTGGGAGTGAATACGTTGAAGACTGATATGTCGAAATAAGTGTTTGGCATTTTTTTTTAAATAAAAAAATCAATCCCGGTTATATTTGAACCACCTTGTATTAAATAAAATTATATCTACATGTCACCATAAATTTTCTTCATCCATTGTTTTTGGTTCATTGTCAATTTATCCCTTCACTTCAGGTAAGTTTTTTCTGCCTTAAATTGTTTACTACTTCCTTGTTTTAAGTTTTCCTTGGTCTGCCTCTTTCTCTTTTTCGCTGTGATCTTGTCTTTCATATTATTTTGTTGTCCTTTCTTCTCCTATCCGTACCATATATCCAAACCATCTTAGTTGTTAATGTGTGATGCTCTTCGAGATGTATTCTACTTCCAATTCCTTCCTTATCTCGTCATTTCTTTTATATCCCGTTGGAATCTCATTTCCTTGACTTGAATTTTGCTTTTTGTCTGCTTAATTAGAAATCAACTTTCACTTTCGAATATCAGTATTGATTTGATTATGCTTTTGAATACTGTACATTTCGTTTTCTTCGAGATCTCCTTTTTCCTAATAAATGTGTTTTTAATGCATGGTAAATGTCGGTTGCGCTTTATTAGTCTATCGTTTATTTCCGCATCGATTTTTTCGTTCACCTGTATTTTCACTTCTAAATATTTAAATTATTGGACTTTTTCAATTTCGGTATCATTTATTTTTATGGATGTGTCTAGTTCCTCTTTTCCTATTAACATCACGTTAGTTTTTTTTACGTTTATCTTAAGTTTCTTGTGAGTAGTGCGTTCTTCCATATCTTCCATATCAAGTTGTGTTCTAGGTCTTCCTTGTTTTTTTTTTGAGTATATTAGTAAGTTATCGGCGTATACACTTTCTAGTACTTCTATTAGTTCTAAGTTCATGTAGCCCACTTTTAGTTCTTTTACTTTTCCTTTACTATCTGTTAAGATATCCATTACTAAATTAAATTTCCTTTTGTCTTAATCACTTCATTGTTGTGAATTCTTCTGACTGTAATTTTGTGGTTCTCACTTAGGTTCTTATTTTTTTGTATAGAATTTTGAAGCATTCTACTAATTTACCATTAATATTTCTCCGATTTATGTTGTTCAACGTTAGTTTCCTTTTGACACTATCAAATTTCAAGATCAATCGATTCTACAAATATTTTGTCTCGTGTAAATTTTTTTTATTAGTTGTTTAACTATAAACATATGATCTTGCACTCATCACACTGTGCGTCCTCTAACAGATGTTCCATTTCCTTCATTAACCCCCTTTTTAAATATCTTTTATTTATCTTAGTTATTATTTATAGCAATGTAATTCCTGTGTAGTTAGTGCATTCCCACTTATCTCCTTTTTGTATATCGGTAATAGTATTCCTATCTCCCATTCTTCAGGAATCGTTTCTTCTTGCCATGCTTTATTAAATAATTTGGTTAGGATTGTTAGCTTTTTGTTGCCTAGGTTCTTCATCATTTCTAATATTATCATGTTCAGCTGCTTTACCTCTTTTTAACTTTTTTGTAGCCTCTAATACTTTCTCTATTTTTATTTATTCTTCTATATATTCTGTATTACTTAGTTCATTTGTTTTCTCTATTTTTATTTTTTGCATTAGTTCTATTGTTAATATTTCTTCAAAATAGTCCTTTCATATTCTTATTATAACATCTTCTTTTACCAATAACCTTCCGTCTTTGTTTTTTGTATATTTAACTTTGTTCTTTTTTCCTTTTCTAAACGAACTGACTATTTTATAAAATGGCTTAACTTTATACCTCTGTCGTATTTATTTACTGATCTGTTTCCTAAGTGTTCTCACAGCTGTGTTTTAATTTTTTTCCTCTTTAAACTCGTTGTTCTACCAGCTTGTTTGTTTCCTTCCCTTGTTAACTTTTGTAGTTTCATATGCTCTTTTTGCTATCATTTTATTGTTTCTTTAATATACCTACACAATGCTTTAAGTGGTGATTTATTATTATTTTCATTACTTCTACTAAACTTATCTTCCAATTTTTCCTTATATTTTTATGTCGTGTTTTTTTTCTTTCCATGTATATTTTGTTTTTTCCTTAATTTTGTTACCACTTATCCCTCCAGTGGTCCGGTCCTGGCAGGCAACAACAAACAAGCTGCAGATGAGCGGTACAAAATAAAATCAAATTTACGAGAAATCAGTGAATAATAATTTAATGTGATGTGTAAATGAAATATAACAAGTGGGCAGGAAGCGAAAAAGCAGTGAATTGAAGTTAGGACTAGAAAATAAGAATTAATAAACCGAAATTTCGGAAACGGCGGGGCGATAAAGAAAGTGCAAAGTGACAGATAAGAGCACAGCTGGTTGCGCACGGTCAAGCGCGGTAATAAACAACGAACAGGAGCGTATTAACAGAATTCAGTCAGAAACGATATCAAATAAAAAAAAGTAGTGCGAACTGATATATGTGATAAAATAGTGTCAAAAAATTAATGAACTCATTAACTTAAGTGAAAGCGTGGTGTGCGGTATTAAATAAACAGCAGTAAATATAGAAGCGAAACGCCGATACGAGTCAGGTTTTCGACGGGTAGACTGGAACGCTGACTCGACGCGAACGGGTGGAACATTAAAAGCACAGAAAAGGAAGAAAGGGAAGAACGAGCACAGGAAAATGAGCGAATCAGAAACAACGGATGAAAGCAATAAAGAAGAAGGCAGTACGGAAGTGACGAAGATGAGCAGGAGATATTTACAAAAAGTAAAAACCATGCGTTCACCGAAGACGAAGACTAAAGTAATGAGGAACTAATATTACAAGAGATTAAAGAAATGAGAAAAGAGATGAAAGAAGAATTCCAAAAAATAAAGACGAGTTAAAGAAATTAAAAGATGAAGTAAAGCAATTAAAAGAAAAAGAGGTCAAATGGGAACAGGAAAAACAACAGTTAACGAATAGAATTGAAAAAGTGGAAGAAATAATCGAAAAACAAGACCCAAACAAGAGAAAAACAACATTATAATAAAAGGGCTGAAAGTAGATGAGGTGAAAATTGAAGAAAAGATAGAACAGTTTTGTATAATGAAATAAAAGTGCAAGCGAAGGTAATCGAAGCCTATAAAGTAGGAAAAATTCCTGAAAGAAAATGCGTAGTAGCACGAATCGAATCGTTCGAACAAAAAGGATGATAATGAGAAGTAAAAATAAACTAGCAGGAAAAATCTATATAGAAAATGATTTAACGAAAACTGAAAGAATGATTCAAGGCGAAATAATAGAAGCAGCTAAAGAAGAAAAAGGATCGGAAATAAAGTAAAAATTGGCTATCAGAAAATAATAATAAACAACCAGGTATACCAATGGGATAAAAATGAGAGAAGCATAAAATATGTAAAAGAAGACAAAGGGCGTGAAAGAAGTAATGCTAATCCAAAAAACTGATGAAAAACCAGGAAAATTGGAAAATAAAACGAACAAGGCAATGGAAACGGACACGAGTGAAAATCGAAAAGAAGTAAAACAAAACACAATCAATAACAATAAAAATATTAATAAAAAGGAAATTAAAAGTAAAGTGTTTAGAATAGCAACATGGAATATAAAAACGATGCTAACAGCGGGTAAAATGATGGAGATAGCCAGGGAACTAATAAAATATAGAGTGAGCATAGCCGCACTGCAGGAGATAAGATGGGAAGGACAAGGGGAAATAAATAAGAAAGATTTTAAATTGTTATATTCCGGGGGGAAAAAACGAGGGCACAAAGGAACAGCATTTATAATAGATATAAAACTAAAAATCATAACATTCAAACCGATTAATGAAAGAATATGCAGTGTAAGAGTGGAAAGAAAAGTCGTAAATGTATCTGTAATATGCGCCTACGCACCCACAGAAGCAGATGATCAGGAGGAAAAAGACAAATTCTACAAATCGGGAAAGAAAACTACATAAAAGAAGTAGCAGGAAAATACACCATCCATGAAAGAACAAACGACAACGGAAGCAAAATCTGTAATTTCGCGGCAAAAACAAATATGGTTATTAGCAGTACTAAGTACAAACATAAAAGAATACATAAAGAAACATGGATGCCACCAGGAGCAACAAAAGGAACGCAGATAGACCATGTCCTAATAAAGAAGAAACAAAGTAGCATAATATCAGATGTTAGAACATATAGGGGTGCGAATGCAGACACCGATCATTACCTAGTTATTACAAAAGTAAAACAGGAATATCGAAATAACCAAAGGAGCAAAGTATGTAAGAGATGGAACATAGAAGTTATATACCGAAAACGGAAGAAAGGAATATATAAAGGAAACAAACAAAGAGGTAGAAAACCTCAAAGGAATACGGATATAGAAAATGAATGGAAACAAATTAAGGATATAATCTTAAAACGTGTAACAAAACTATCGGGTACAAGGAAAACAAGATAAAAAAGAGTGGTATGACGATGAGTGTTAAGAAAAGATAAATGAGAAAAATAAAGCCAGGAATAAGTGGATAAGAACTAAAAGAAGAAGACATGAATCATTATAAAGAATGTAAAAGGAAGCACAGATGACATGTAGACAAAAAGAAATGAATGGGTACAGAAAAGATGGAAGAAATAGAGGGTAATTACAAAATAACAATACAAAAGAGTTTTATAAACAAATGAAGAGGCAAAACAAGAGGAACACATGTAAAACAGAGGACTCAGGAATGAAGCAGGTAAAATTGAATATGATATAAACAAGATAAAAGATATATGGAGGAACATTTCCAAAATTGCTATATGAAGTAAAAGAAGAAAGTTACCAGGACGAACAGGAAAAAGAAGGAGGACAGACAGTTGAAGAAGAAGAAGAAGAAACAGTAGAAGAACCAACCCTAGAGGAAACTATGGAAGCGATAAAAAAAATCAAAAAAGGAAAGACGCCAGGAAGCGATGAAATAAATGGAGAGCTGCTGAAATATGGTGGTGAAAAATTACAAGGAAAAATACACAGTCTGATAAGGGAGATATGGAGAAAGGAAAAGATGCCGACGGAATAGGAAATGGGGATAATTATAACTATACCAAAAAAAGGAGACCTCCAACAGTGCAACAACCACAGAGGAATAACTCTATTAAACACGACTTACAAAGTATTCACCTCAATAATACAGGGTAAGCTGAAGAGTTATGCAGAAAAAGAACTAGGGGACTATCAAATGGGATTTAGGCCAGGGAGATCTACCATCGATGCACTACACGTAATGTTCCAAATACTGGAGAAATGTTACAAATACGATATAGAAATCCATATGGTATTTATCGATTACAGACAGGCCTTTGATAATATCAAGAGAGGAAATTAATACAAGTATTAAGGAATATGGGGATCCTGAGAAAACTGAGAAGCTGCATAAAATGACAATGAGAAATTCCAAAGCTAAAGTGAAAACAGAAGATGGACATACGGAAACATTCAAAATCAATAAAGGAGTGAGACAAGGAGATGCACTGTCGGCAACTTTGTTTAACCTGATGATTGAAGAGGCAATAAGAAAAGTAAACGTACAAGGGTGCATAAAAAACAAGGAAGCACAAATTTTAGCATATGCTGATGACGTAGTTATTATCTCAAGAACACCAAAGAAGCTAACGGAAATAGTGAAGAAGCTATGCAAAGAATCAAAGGAGATAGGGCTTGAAATAAATGAAAGCAAAACGAAATAGATGCAATGCAAGAGAGGAAAAAATGATACAAGGGCAACAGTCAAGTTTGAAAACTATCAAATTGAAAAAGTAAAGGCATTCAACTATCTGGGAACTCAAATAACACAAAACAACGAGAGAAAAGAAGAAATGCAGGAAAGAATACAAAAAGGATACAGAGCTTTCTATGCTAATCGGGAAATGTTAAAATCTAAAAAGCTAAAGTTGCAAACGAAAATAACAATCTATAAAACACTCATTAGGCCAATAGTGTTGTATGCTGCAGAAGTAATGTGTCCTACACAGACAGAAAAAGAAAAGTTAAGAATCTTCGAGAGGAAAGTGTTAAGGTCGATAACAGGACTCAAAAACATAGGAGACGGGATAAAACGACAATATATGAATCACGAACTTAGGGAAATATTGAAAGGAGAGGATATAGTGAAAGTGATGGCAGCACAGAGGATTAGATGAATGGGACACATAATGAGAAAAAGAGATCAAAGCATAGTTAAAGAAATAACAACATGGAAACCTGAGACAAATAGACCAAGGGGGAGACCAAAGATGAGGTGGTGCGATGAAGTTACTGAAGACTTAAAAAAGATGGATTTCAAGGACTGGAAGAAGAAAACAAGTAATAGAGTAGAATGGAGAAGAATAGTAGAAAAAGCGAAAACACACCAGAAACTATAAGAAGTTAAGCGTACGAAGCAAAAAGGGGACTAATCCACCCCACGAAATGGATTAGTAAACTTCGGAAAGAAGTGGCTATATTCTTATAGAATGGAAAGCCTTATTATTATTATTATTATTATACCTCCAGTACTATTTTCTCTTTTTCTTTCAAGTTTTATCACCGTTTTAAGTGTCACGAGGTAGTGATCGGAGTATATTTCTGGTCTTCTTTTTACCCTTGCAATTTTAAATTACTTCTGTGTTTTCTGATTATTCTGTAGCCCAATATCGATTTTTCTTTTCTGTTGACTATTTGCATAGTATATTTATGTATATCTTTATGTGCAAAATAGGAGTTCGATATTATTAGACTGTTTTGTATGCAGAAGTCAATTAGTTGTACACCATTTTTATTTTTTATTGTTGAAATTGTTTTATAAATTTTTTATTTAAAAATTATTTATTATAAAATTATATGGTAATACATTATTTAAAACCAAAAACGTTGTCTTGTATATTGTCCACACGTAATAAACAAAATAAAGTTTCAATTCATTAACAATAAACATTGTCAAAGGAAACTGCAGTTTTTGTTTCGAATTTAAAAACAGAGAACAATTATTTGGTGAGATGGGCGATAAATTCAAGTAGAGATAGGAAACCTGCGCGGCTGATGAAGTCATTGCTCGAAAAAGGACTGGAGCTTTGAAAAGGTTGGAGGCGAGTTATAAAGTGCATAGTGAGATTCATAACTAATAGTAATCGCTGTTGACCCAGCTGTCCTTTCGTTCCATTCGACGATCACCAGCGGGAACTGGTTATTCTACAGACCAGCGGACAAAAAGCTGTTAACACTTATCAACAAATTTATGTAAACGTCATTGTTGATCGGTGCGCAGGCAGTTGTGGCAAAGCCCGAACTGCCCATAAAAAAATCCGCCGCCGCGGCATTATTTCCCGAATAAAATCTACGCCGTAAGATCACCTGCTAATATCATATTGGCGATCGCACAGGTTCCGCGAGGGGCTTTGGACTAGCTGTACCCGCTAATTGAAGAGATATGCAAATGAAGGAATATTTACAAGAGCCGTCAATACCTGATTCCAAACGATACGCATCCAGCCGGATAGAATTCAACAATAATTTGTCACAGATTGCTTATCATAACATATGGGAATGTCGCTGGGCTTTCGAATTTACGATAGCGGAATATAGTTATCTGAAATGAGGCGGGCCTTGTAGGGAATAATCCGGACGGGCGAGCGCCGGAGCGCACCGGCGGGCGTTGGCTTTGCCCCCATAAAAATGCCCGGTTCCAGGCAAATATCGTTAATTAGACTCGCGGTTCGGATAAAATAAATAATTCATGCATCCTTAATTAGTGATTAATCGCGGACATAAAAGAGATCAGTCTGCCCGCGTGGACGCGCCGCCTGAAATATTCCAAATTTAAAATTCGCCGCTAATTTAAAATTCCGGCGGCCTGGCCGGCCGCGAAACTAGTTTATACGTTTCAAAGTAATCTAGATATAGCTAAGTAACATGTATATTAAGGCCTGACACGAAATTCGCATTACTATCACAATACCAAAAGTAAAACTGTCCGTTCTTTATAGCGCTGCATTCATCAAGCCCCGCTGGTAGCCGCTCGGTGGAGCTGGTAGCTAAAGTTCGTGTCCACTTTGCATTCGTGATAAGATACCCGCTCGTAAAAACGAGGACCATTCGAACTACAGAAGATACTGGACAACGCGAGATTGCGCTATAAATTTAGAAAGCATTAGCTCGGGCGGCCTTACTGAATTTTCACCTGTTGAGACATGCTATTAACAAAACGGAAATGGATACGAGGACGAAGAAACAACTCTTTGTGGCAACAACTCCGCTACCTATCTGTTTAAGCTGTTTATTGAGCAATTTATACAGCAGATCAGGGGCTTACTGTTGTAGTACAAAGTTCTATTACTTACTTCCGTGTTGGAGATCTAAAAGTAACCGATGGCCGTACGTATCATGATTTGCTAAGGACAATATTAACATGTTTTTTATTATTTTTAACTAATATATAAATGTTGCTCAAGGTTATTACGGAGTAGCAATTTCAATATATTCTAGGTTAAGTCATTGTTTTGTTATTAATGTAGTTTCGCAACTATTCACTTGAAAAACTGTTAAATCAATTTTACGGTAGGTGTCCAATATGAAAGGTACAATCTAAAATTACACTAACATATATATTTAAAAAAATATATATTTGATACAATCCACAAAAAACTACACGATTTTGTTTATTTCTAAACATAATTGTAAACGTTGAGACATTTATCTTAGCCTGAGAGTAGTTTGAACATCCCTTCACGGTACTGCTGCTTATCAAGTTGTTTAGAGTAGTCCACAACGGCGTCTTGCAATTCTTCCTAATCCGTAAAGCGTTTTTCGCTATAATTCTTTAACAGTTCGACTAAATGAAAATCCGAGCGGGTTAAATGTGGACTACACGGAGAATGTTGCAGGACCTTTCAATCCCACTGTGTCAACCACAGTTTGGTTTGATATGACTTGTAGGGTTTTGCGCCATTGTGCAAAAGATTAACTCCTTCGGGTAATCGTCCCGGTCTTTTCCTTCTAATGGCTGTATGCAATTTCTGGAGAGTTTCGCAATATCTGTCGCTGTTAATGGTTGTCCGCGGTTTGAGAGATTCACACAGTAGTAGGCCTTCACTGTCCCAAGACACGATGGCCATGGTTTTGCGGTTGAATTTTAATTTTTTTTGAACTGGAGAAGATAAACGTTTTTATATCATGAACTGTTGTTTCGTCTCTGAGCTGAACTTATAAATTCAGGTTTTATCTCTGGTAATGATGCTTTCAATGAAATAATTTCCTTCCTGTTGATATCGGGTAAGATTTTGAAATGAAGCACTCATTCGATTGGTTTTTTGTTCATCGAAGGGCATTTTAGGCACCAGAGAGCCACACAACTTTAGAAATGCCACTCATGTTAGGAATTTTACGACCTTCCCTAATAAAACGTTCAACAATTGTGCAATTGTCATCCATGTGTGAAGTCCTTGGTCTGCTTCTTTTCGCTTCGAGATCATCATTCAGCTCCGTTTGTCTATTTTAAAATTTAATAGGAAGAAGACTTTTTACAGACAACCACAGTAAAAGTAACATCTTTACTCTATGAACTGACAATTAACAGTTTTTTGGTACGTCGACAAAATATAAAAAAGGCACATTTTGAACAATCCTTTCAAAAATTAGGAGCAAAATTTATAACCGACGAAGACTACAATAGTAGGCGTACTAGGTGGAGCTCACGTTTAATAATAACTAAAGGAACAGAACTTTATTACGCAATAGGAGGCAACAGATCCTCAATCATTTCAACGGAAACACCAACCTACTGGCCTATCGTACCAAACAAAGTGCCTGACCGTTTGGATTTCTTTACTGGAAATAGAATCAACCCGGCATATACGAAAGTAGTACCTAGTTTTGGTTTACCATCTGACTATTCTATCTTAATAACAGTGGGCATAACTGTTATACCTAAAAACCCCACGCCAAAGCTACAAAATAGTAGAACGAATTGGGATAGTTATCGTAACATAGTAACTAAAAACATAGACTTAAAATTCGACTCAAACAGCCCGAAGAAATAGAAAGTTATGAAAGAACTAATAATAAAATTAAAACAAAGCGCACAGCAAGCAACACCAAAAATTCCTCAAAAGGAATTAAGTAACGACGCACCATTAACAATTAAAAGAATAGTTGCAGAAAAAAGACGTGCTAGAGCAAATTGGTAACGAAGTCATACACCTGACGGTAAAAATGCTTATAATCACTTAAGTAATAAATGGAAAACAAAACTTAGAAAAGTAAGAAATAAACAATTTGAAGAATATATATCCATACTAACTAGAATTGGTAATTCTATATGGAAACCAATCCAAAAACTCCAAAAAGCCTAAACTAAACGTATCACAAATAAAAAAATAATTCTGAACTTTAAACGAAGAGTGATAAAGAAAACTCTAACCTATTCGTAGAGCATCTGACTACAGTTTTTCAATCACTAGACAATGAACTAGATCAAAAAATTAAACAAAATCTTTCCATTTCTCTAGAGCCACATCAAAATGTTAAACTATTTACACCAAAGGAACTAACTGCTAAAATAAAATTGCTTAATTCCAAAAAGGTTCCCGCTGTTGATCTAATGACAGCTAAAACGCTGAGATAACTTCCAAGAAAGAGCATTGTATTATTAACTTACATTTATAATGCAATACTGAGATTTGAATATTGCCCAAAATGTTTTAAAGTTGCACAAATCGTAACAATCTAAGAAAAAAAACTAACAATCATCCTATAAGGATGCTCCCAGTAATTTTTCAATTGTCAGAAAAACTATTTTGTATTTTGGATCATCAATTTGGATTTTGAGGAGAAAAATATTCCAAACCTAAGTAAATGGAGAAACATCAGGTTACTTTATAATAAAAACAAATTGGTACACGTAACATTTACCCTCTGTTTGTTTAATTATTTCCAGCAGTTGTAATAAATTATGTGCAGATATCACAAATAAAAACGACAAAACACTTAGGGTTGCATCCAAATAATAAGCTGGCATAGAAAAAAACATTTAAAAAAACAAACAAATAGACTAAATTGTCTAATTGGAAGAAAATCTAGACTACCAACAGAAAATAAAATTCTAATTTACAAGACAGTAATTTGGCCTATTTGGACAAATGGGGCAGAGCTATGGGACTGTGCTTCCAAAACAAAGGTAGCAATAATCCAAAGGAGCCAATTAAAAATACTACGATAAATTGTAGATGCTCCGTGGTATGTAACAAATCATAATCTTCATACAGATCTACATGTATTAACGGCCCAGGAAGTAATCCAGAAGGAAGTTACTACCAATCACGAAACATCAGAAAGCCAAACAAATCTGTACTGGAACCAATAAAAAACTTAAAAATAAATAAATAAAAAAGTCTTTAAATTGTTTGCGCCAAATGCTGATTTCTTTTTGGTTTAAACGTTCAGGCCATAAATGCTCTCTAAAATATTGCAAAAATCTGAAAACTCCAAGCATCCCAAATTTGGTTCTCGAAATCTAAATTAAGTCTTGAACATAACAACGCTTCAGACTACTACTACACGTATGCATACGTCTAGTCATACATATGACAATGATATTGCCCAAGCGCAGTTTGTATAACAGTCACATGTACCTTTAAAATCGGACACCCCTCGTTATAGACTAATAACTCTAATTTTAAATAATTGACTAATAATATAAACTACGAATTTTCTTTAAGGTATATAGCATAAACTGAACAAGCTGAATTCAAATGTTTGTTGCATTACTTTTACAATTATTACAATTTAACTTATTTTTTAACTTGATACTTATGATGTAAAATATGAATATAACGACATAAATCTTTCACCAGCCGTTCTATTAGAAATTCTCTTTTTCATGTTGTAGACTGATTTTTTGAGCAACGTTATTTGAGATTGCGATAAAAGTTTTAGTAAAAAAAGTAGTTTTTAAATTGCTCTAAAAAGAACATACAAATATTTGAAGAAAAGGATTTTTTAACATTACTAGTGATTATATTTCGGTGGAGGTAAGGTTACTTCGAGGAAGTGACCCGGTCCACTGAAACCTTGTCTCTTTCAGACCTCTTAACTTTGAAATAATCATGTTGAATCATCGCACAGCCATTGGAGTCCACTACACGACGTAGGTCTCTCTTGAATTTTTTAGTTTGCAATTTAATAGGGATTTGGCAATTAAACGCCGCACTTGCCGGGCGGGTTGGCGAGTGGATAGGGTGTATGGAGGATAAGAGTATGTGGGTAGGATTAAAGTTGGGACACGACTTTTTCCCGGTGTTAGGAGATGGAGAAGTCAAGGCTCACGTGAGCAGAGTTGCTTTCCTGAAGTAGATCTGTCGTTTATCGGGATCACAGAGGAGTATTTTTACCCGCTATCCATATGTTTTAATCATTGAATCATGTTTATTCCAAATTTAATCCCATTCTTATTCCTATGCCAGAACAATGGAGGCAGTGGGAAAACACTTTATTTTCTCATGAAATAACTACAAAGAGGAATTAAACAGAAATGGCCCCGAGTCCCGAGCAGCTCTTAAATGGGCAAGAAGTGTCACGAATCCACCGGCTCAAAATAGTGAAATCCAAAGTTGGAATTTATATGTAGAATATAAGGAGTCTACCAAGCTGACAAATTAGATAACTTACTACAAGAAATGAAACGACTTAGAATCAACATACTGGGTATTAATGAAGTGCGATGTCCAAGATCAGAAAGTTTCCAACATAAATGTGGTGCATTGTATTATTAAGAAAATGACGACTAGCAACTTTGGTTGCCAAAAAATATGATAAATATTTTACACCAGTGTCAGATCGATTAAGTGTTAAAACATAAATCGGTGTTGACATCGGCTCAGACTACAATCTGTTAGTTGAAACTTAAAGCTGTTAATAGCAGACACAACGTAAGACAGAATAGGAAATTAAAAGTCAAAGTGGGTGACAAGCCGTATTTTACAGTTTATGGAACAACGTAAAAAATGTATCGAATTATAAAAGTTAATTAAAAGAGAAATTAAAATAGTAATCGACCTTGGATGGAGAATAAGTGTAAAGAAATAGAAGAATTGCGCGAAGCACACAAAGATTTTAACATGCACTGCAAAGTCAAGAAAATCACTGGATTGTATAGAATACAGAAGTATTGGCTTGTTTACTGGACTACAAAAAAGCATTTGACCGAATTCAGAACGATAAATTGCGAACAAACTATAAGAAATTAATTTAGTTGGCAAAAAATTTATGTTGAGGATAGGAAGTGAATATGAAAGTAGGTCATAATATAACAGATGACATTAGCATTCAAAGAGGCGTGTAGCAAGGAAGTGTCTTTTCCCCACCGTTAAAAAAGAATTGGAAAAATTACTTCACTTTGGAATAAAATCAAACGGTGTACCTATAACAACGATCAAACATTTTAATAACATAGTCATACTATTAGTGAAATTTCAATCATTAGTAAGAGGAGTCAACAGAGCTAGATAAAGATACGGTCTAACCATTAATAGCAACAAAACCAAGCTCGTCTTTCAGCCATGCGGAGCACAATAATGTTAAATGTTAAAAATAAAAACTTAATGATTTTCCAATCGAACAGTAAATAAATTTATATATCTTGGAAGCACCATCACTGAATTATTAGACCCCAATGCAAAGCTAAAAATGAGAACCTTCTTATGTAACGACAACCTAAGTCTCAACCTACGACAAAGAACGACATAATGTTATGGTCGACGCTATTGGGATTGAGTCTTGGATTCTAAAAATTAACACGATAAATTTTTGTTAGAAACGTCTTAAAAATAAAGTAGGAATCGAGCGAGTTTAATTCAATAAAAAAATTAAAAAGAGACTTCTTTCTTATCATTAAATGATTCGAAAGAAGTAATATTCTCTTATAAGACGTCCATTAGTATATAGAGATCGCTTGATGTGTATAGAGGTCCAGGAACCTTTTTTTGTAAGTGAACGTGATATTGTTTCTGATCTACAACTCAAAAGTTTTGTGCAAATTTTCCAAAGACCAGATTTAACTTATCCGGTGTTAGTAGTGCTCTTTGAAACAGTTAATTTATCGTATCTACAACTTAGTTTTACATAGAAAAAGAATATTTGCTATTCGGTAATAATTTTGCTCTTCAGGCATGGTTTGGTTATCATTTATAATGTAACAGTAGACGTCAGGAAACTGGATCTCCTTGGAAGAATTGCAAGGTGGCGCAGCGCATGTTCTCTAAATAACAGCCGCCAAAGGTTTGGTAGGATTTAGGGTAGTTCTGGTGCAAGTCTTATAGCAGAATTTTAACAATCTGCTTAGATTGCTTATGTAGGGCCACGAGTGTTCTAGAATTGAAACATACAGACATTTAAGCGCATAAAGGATAAAAAGAGCAGTTATAGTTAGACAGAGTTTCCATTGTGATTTAAGTGTTCCAGGAGATAAATAAATATTTTCTTAATTAATTAATTGCTAATTTACTGTAGAAATAAATATATTGTTACGTAATTATTAATTGTCATTAAATGATCGGTCCCATACAATTCTCTACGCTACTTTTGGACTTACGCGTTGAATTTTTTATTTGCTGCAATTTTGATATAAAAGGAAATACAGTGCTTATGAGGAATTTTCTAAAAAATAGCTGTTTAATAGACGTTTAATTAAAATATGTGGTATATATTATTCGTGCTGTTTTAAAATTAAAGTGAAAACCCCTATTTTATCAGCAAGCATATGGTTTTGTTCAAAAGGCACAACATAATGTTGCAGCAGAACATTTCTACTATAATGGTTTGCCTAAAACACAAACATGTATATTATTAATATATCCAATTACTTACTTAAGCTTCAAAAACACATATAAATTACAAAAAAGAATAAAATTAAAATTATAAAAATAAAGACCATGAAATTACTTAATAATGAGTACCATTTGCAACAAGCGGTAAAATAGTTAATTCCTAAAAGAAAAGAGAAAATAAAACCTTGAAGTAAAAAAAGGGCGCTAAAAGGTTAAGAAGATGCAATACGGAAAACAGATAATAGAGTATTGTAGGATAAGTGACAATGTTTTACAATGACTTCGTTGAAGACCTTGGGGGTCCCTAAATCCAATTTCTAACCTTCTTGTTCTTCGGTGACCTGGCGTGGATGGTGCTGGACCTACATTAGGCTGCTCTCGTTCTGCCTTAAGGGAGGATTAAAATATTCGGGCTTTCGATAAGCGCTCATGTCCAGCTTGTGTTGCCATGGCGTTTTGAGCGCACTGGGTGATAAACTTCTGGATTGTCTGAGGGCCCGGTTCCGTATCATCTGGAGTTTGTTGATGTTCATTGTTCGTATGTGCAATATGCAGTAATATTTCTTTAAGTTGTGATAATGCGGCTTCTGTAGTAAGTAGCAGTTCTATGAAATTTATTTTTAGTTTGGGTAGAAAATAAATTCAGAATTTGGTTCACTTCTTCACTTTATTTCTGCTACAACTTTTTTGAGATTTTTAAAATACCTTTTTGTGTGTGGGTGTCTGATAGCAGATAAAGGATTATCATTTAAATGGGCTAGTCGAATACAAAGTAAACATGCTTGTGTTCGTAAATCCAATTTTAAAACTTGTTTTGGAAGAGGGTTTATAAAAATCCACAAGCAAACGCCGTTTTTTAAATGGTATATATAGTCACAACTATCAATTATAAAATTATATTAAACAATTAGTCTTCGTAAATAGAATGCATCTAAATGGGCAGGACATTACTGGAGTTGTAGTGTTCTACGATCACACAGGAAACGGTACTTTGAGGACAACGGCGCAAAACATCAATTAGATAGTATAGTAGACAGCATTCTTTAGTGTATATTGTATTGTGCTTAATTCTTTCATTTTAGTGGCTGTTGCGTAATTATCTAAAGTCATTTCTTCTGATAAAGAGGAAAGTTGCATTATTTATTCTTGTGAGAAGAAACAGAAAAAACAAATGGATTTACGAAAGTAATAAGAAACGAAAGTAGCATAGTACCAGAGAGGTGGCTTCTTGCTGATCACTCGTCGCCATTCTTGGTCTCGGCTATGATTTTTCTCCACTCTTTTCTGTTAGCTGCTTCTCCTACCTTCCGGTTTGTTTTACAGGGCCTTCTTTGGTTCTCTTTGTAGAAACCCTGATATTTTGTTCTCTTCCTGCTCCTTCTATTTTCTGCATCTATGTTGCTCATGTTTTCTCCCTTTTTCTCTGCATTTTACATTGGCAGCTTTTATTTTGTTTTTAAAATGTCCAATTTTGTCGTACGTTTTTTTTTGTCGTATATTTTTTCCTCTATATTTTCCTTGCTCCTTCTCTCTCTCTCTCTGTCTCGTGTTCGTTCCAGAATTTCAAATTTCCGTTGAAGATTATTTGTATATTTTTATCTAATTTCATTACTCTATTTCTGTTTTCCATAGAACTTCCCACATCTAAAATATTGCTGGCATGCATCTATTATTATTACATAATCTACTTAATTTCTCGATTTTTTTGTTCAATGATATCCATGTTTCTTTATGCCGTTTTATGCGGGAACCTTGTGCTAGCTATTATTATATTTCTCCTGCAAGCAAAGTCTATCATTCGCATTCCATTATTATTAGTATTAAGGTGCAGTCAATGCTTTCCTATAGTTGATGTATACATCTGTTCTCTTCCCACTTTATCATTCCAGTCCCCTATCACCGCCTTACCATCATAGTTTCCTATTATATCCATAACATTTTGTAGTTTTGCATAGGACATTTCTTCAACTTGTTCAAAATGTTGCCTTAAGTTTTAAAATTGTTGGTCTTTAATCTAATGGTATGAATTCTATTATATTACCCCTGTAATCTTTATATATTATAAAGCCTACCCTAACTTGCCTTTTTTACACCCACTATAACATATTGTGCAGTCCTCTACATCTGTTATTCCGGTTTATTTCCACCCCATTTCTTGGATGGTAAGAATATCTATTTTATATTTCTAAATTTTTTTAGTAATTTTTGCTTTTACCAGCAATCCCAAGGCTACGTACGTTTCATGTACCAAGTATTATGCACCTTTTTCCAATTTTTCAATTTTTGTCATCTTTACTAGCGTTATCACTTACTCTTGCCAGTTTCACTTTTGTTTTCCTGTTTGTGTTACCTTTCTCAACTGTTCGGTGAAACTGTCTCCCTCTGGGGATCTCTCACTTTCCGAGCGTTTCTTGTTCTCATTATTTTTATATACTTTCTCAATTTCCTTCAAGTCCTTTATTCCGTACATTGAGAATTAATTTATTATATTTTAGTTGGGTTTGTGACCATTCTCATTCACCTGTTTTAGATGGGATAATAATAGTTTTCATTCATATTGTTTTTTCTTTGTAAAATCTTTATCGATCCATATGTCAGTGCTTCTAAATATTTAGGATTGCTTCATAATACTAATTTTCTTATTTCCTGACGTTAAAAGTTTAAAAAACTTAAAAACTATATATGGCAAAACGATAGTGTTAAATAAAAAAAATATTATGTTTAATAACATAGTAAAACATTTACAACATAAAACTATAATTTACAGAATTTGTTTGCTATTGTTATGTCTATTTAAACAAGATAAACAATAACGGAATTATTTTAATAACTGACTGTTTTTACTACACTTTTGGTTATTTGCCTAGATACATTTTTATAACACCTACGATATTATTTTCTAATAGAAGCTTCCTTTCTATTATTTTTACGAATTTTTGGTTATTACTCTCTTTCTGGATAACACTCCGTTACAACCTTCTATTGATTGATCGATAACTTTATTTACGACCCTAATTTCTGCTTTAAACAATAAGCTTACCTTTCTGTTTCGCAACCAAAGCTGTCGCTATTATTTTTATGGATTGTTGATTCGTAAATAACGTAACCAGTATAAGTAATCCCCTCTTTATAGCCAACAGCTTCGGGTGGAAGAGCAGATAAGATTAAGGGCACCTTCTTGTCCTAGGATTGAGAAATCGATCCTAAAGACGGAGGAACTGCAAAGCAGTTAACGGCATGAAGATGCAGAAGGCCACGGGGAACCACTGTATTAAAGACTCACAGGAAGAGTACCCTAGTTCAATTACCATGGCGAACAAAAATTCGCCCCGATGATATCCAATCTCCGATAGGAGTGGCACGCAAAGAAGAAGAAGAAGAAATAACGTAGGATAACTTCTATTATGCACTACATAAAAACACAGCATGCTACCATAAAAGTAAATCGGTTAAATTACAACAGATACAATTTTATATATAAGCTGTCGGGAAGAATTTTGTTTTTAATTTTATAAAGCAAATCTTAATGCTAGCCTTTGTCAAAAGCTTTAAAAAATACAACCGAACGGTAACTCTTTGTTCCAAAATCTTTGACAATCTTGTCGACGATTCTACAGATCTGTTCAATGGTAGCGCGTTGCTTATGAAGCCCAAACTGATAACCATGAGTTAATTTGTTCTCTACAAGTGTTGGTGTAATCTACTAAGCAACAGTTTTTCAAATACTTCGGTCCATAGGATACAATTTCTTCTTTAAGTTTTCCCGGTTTAAAAATCAGAATAATCGAGACGACTTTTTACTGCGGAGGGATAAAGCTTTGCTTTAGTATTGGATTAAAAAGGTAGTTTATAAACCTGAAGTCTTCTTTAGAAAGTTTTTTCAAAACTTTGCCTGTGATTAAATTAAATTCTGGAGCTTCGTGTGGATTCAAGTTGCTAAGAATTTTAGTTTTGATCTCAGTTACAGTGAATTCTTTTGGTCATTTGGAAAGGCTTCTAGAAATTGTTGGATTTCACTTCCTTTTTTATTCGTGAGTTTGGAAAAATAAGGTTGAAATAGATTAGCTAAATGATTTGCAAAAGCTAGTGCTCTTTCTTAGTCACTTCTGGCCCAAATGCAAAGAGGTGTTTGTGTTGTTGTTGTAACTTCTTTAGGCTTTTAGTTGTTTTTCAGAGAGAATAGTCAGTAGCTTCGGTTAGTGACAATAACTTAAGGTAGTTCCGTATGGATTAATTTTAATAACGGGAGGTAGTTTTTTGAATTGACTCGTTGCTTGATTCTAGCAGCGCTTATCCGTTGGATGTTTTGTTACTTGCCATCTTCTATGAGGCCTCCGTTTTTCAGAAATTTTTTGTTAAGCTATTATTGGACACTTGAGTTTGCAATGTGCTGTGTTTTTGAGGAGTAGCCTGCTAACAAGCTTGTTACACATCTTCATTGAACCGCTCTGTTGTTGTCATCAAATCGTGTTTCATGTACTAATTTTCTAAATAGTTCCCAATTGGTATGTTTATTACATAAAATCGGTGATTTGGTACTATCATGATTGGCGAATAATCAGTTAATAGATCAAGACAGGATTCGATTTTTAGGTAGTTTAGTTTGATCTCTTTAATTATACATAAGTCAAGTAAATCTGGTAGTTTCTTCGGATTTATGGGCCATTACGTAAGCTCGACTGTCAATAGATGATGTAAACCAATAGAGGTTATAGCTTTCAATAATTATCTGTCCTTAGTTGTGGTCAACGTTAATCCCCATACAACATTTTTGGCATTGTAATCTCCTGCTGCTATAAATCTATTTTCTAACGCATTAAAGTAATGCCAAGATTAATCCTTTTTATTATTAGGTTTAGGAGGGCAATATACTGCTGATATCATTAACGGTCCTGGCAGTTTTAATAACAATTGTGGTTGTGCAAGCGTATAATGCTTTAATTATGTTCTTAATAATTATAGTTGTACCAGCATAGGCTTCACCATCAGGATGTTGAGTTGAATAAACCGTATAAATAGCTTCTATCTGTAAAATGTGACTAAGATATAAAAAGAACATTTATGTATTGATTTGTAAGGAACGATATAATTTCATCATGATATGATTTCATTACGATGGTGTAGTACGCAGTTAGCATTCCACTCAGCAAATTTAAGATGCTGGCCAATTGTTGTTTTTAGCAACTGGCCGTTAGTAGATTTAGGATTATCCCCGTTTGCTCCATTAACCCCTTTATCAGCTTTTTGAGCTCACTTATGTCAACAGAGGAATAGTTTGTTAGAGTTTGCTGTGGTATTACTAGAAGATTTCCTCTTACAACCTGGGCATGTGTAAGATTTGATTGTATTAAATTCTGGGTTGCAACTACCAGCTTTTTTCGGAGTAGCAAAAGTATTATTTGTTGTAACTTTTTATATATAGAAGAGCACCTGTAATTTGTAAAATAATTTCCGTAGCAGTTGACACATCTTACATCTTTATTTTTATCTTTCCGCTGGCATTCGGAAGTTACGTGAGTGCCGGTACATTTGATACATCCAGTGCCCTTGTTACAATTTTTTTTGTATGCCCAAATTGGTGGTATTTAGCACATTGAGTGCGTGAGATAGTTCTATTTTCACTATGGAGTGAGTAAGCTTGTAGATTTTATAAAAATCCTTGCTGTTATCAGCTGGTTTTAGTTCTACAAAAAATAAAAGTAATTTTCTTTTTGTAATCCTTTCTTTAATATTCCAGATATTAATAGTATGATGTCCAAGCGTCATCAATTCATTCTTTAACGGATCTAGGCTAGCAGTTGTGTGCAGGCTTTAATTATTTGTCCGAAGTTTTTTGTATGATTTGAACCTCCTCATTGCATAGGACTTTTATTTTTTATTTATTTTTAGCTATAGTTTCTAGCAAACAAATTAAAGGTTGGGTTATTTTGACGCCGGACACAAAAATCGGCGGAAGTTTAAAATCGACTTGTACAGAAGTTGTAATTTCTGTTGCATTTTCATCTAAATTCGTAGATTCTAACGGTGAATAACGATTGGTATGGTGTAATCAATAATTTGCAGTTTTAGTCTGTTTGGCCTAGATATTCATCTTATCATTAGTTTCTTTGCGGGTACGTTTTCTGTTTTCTACTAATTGCTAATCAGTATCATGAGCCGATTGATGATAAATATTCCCGTTAGGAATCGAGGGGTTTTGATTTGGAGTGATATTTGAGCTTATGATATTGTTTATGGTACCCGACACCCGTATAGGGTAGCAGGGGATTCGCTAAAAAAATTATCGTTTATGGAAAATAGTGAATTTAAATTATTATTCATAGACTGTTGTTTCGTATACTCATAATTTGGTGGGGATACTGTGAATGATAATTTTGATATATTTGCATAAAACAGAACTATTACTTTTAATTTGTTGTTGTGGTAGATAAAGGCCATGCTGACCTTATAGATATATAAAATTAAATAAAATCATATTTTAAACTTGAAGGTCACACTTTATCTTGCCGCTTATCACTAGGCGCACTCGAACATAACTTTGCGCTTCGAAATTAAGACGACAACTGCAGATAACGTTTTTTTTATAGCTCCTTTATTTGCAAAGACTGTAAGTTTAACTAATGTGTGATTAACCTAAAACTAAACTAAGGATAACACACAGAGTAATGATATTCGAATATTCTTTGTGTAATTTGTACAACTAGTTAATTTACATTAGTTTCCTAAATTTTGTTGGTAGATAAGTTGGTTTAAATCGTTTGAGTTTTTTGGTTCATACTCTTTTTGCAGCAGCATGGTTGCTAGCTCATTGGGGTGTACTGTTAATTTATTTCTGTATTTAGTACTGATCTTAGTAATATTTTTGCGAACGGTCTATATGTTTAAATCAGCGTCTGCTCATTTATTACTGAGTCATTTCTGTTCGAGCAGTCTAGATTCCAAGGCCATTTTGTGTAATTTTTAGAGTGTTTGACTTAGTGCGTTTCTTTAGTACAATCATTTCCGTATTTATATTTTTTTCTTGCCAGTTATTGGGCCCAATAAGCATTGTTTAATTTACTGAAGGTAAATTGCTCGTCTGGCCCACTAACCCTCCTCCGGGCTTGGGACGCGCAACTATATTCGATACATTATTCAATTCATGCAACTTCATCTACCTCAGGAGGAGTTTGATACATATATAAATTCTATAAATATGTTTTGTTGTATAGGGTTTAGCAGATTGATGTCCTATTTTCGAAACAGCAATAAAAAGAACAACATAGATTATGTTCAATGTTTTATGATACCATCACACAGAACAATGATTATCCGTTAGTCATCAACCAGTTTTAAAGATGTCCAAATGTTTGTCCGCACGAGCCATATACCTCTGCAGCCTCACCTTAAAGGTTTGCGTTGTTTGACGAGTAATTTGCAGGTACTGTTGCGTTTGCGTGGAGAATAGCATCATTTAATTTCTTATTAGTCAGTTTTCAGACTTAGAAGTTTTTACAGGACGAAATCGTAAGGGAAGATCTGGTGGCTTACGCGACGATGTAATAAGATGAGGCGGCCTGAAAATACGTGTCTCAGACCTTCTTGAGAAATTTTCTCCATATGTGCGTGGTAGTACCACCTTGTTGGAACTACAGTAATACATTCCCGTGGTCATCGTTTTGGTTCCAGAAAATTGCGTAACATCTCAGCATAGAGGGTAGATGTAACAACCATCACGCTGCTTCCTCAAAAGGATACGGCACTATAAAGCCAAACTCTATAGCAGCAACCTATACAGTCACACGCTGACTCTAGAGGGGTCGCTCGTAGATTTGTTGAGGATTTTGTAAAATCCTATATCAAAAATTCTGCTTAACGATACATCCTGATAAATGAATATTTATCAACAAATCTTTGTAAGCAGCCTGTTGGACGTACCAGTCACATTCTTTAAGTTCTTGTACTTTGTATATTTTATTAATTCCCCGCATGCTCTGGTCAGTTATTCCCAAGACGAGAGCATAGTTGGTGGCAAAACGTTGTGGAGATACGACAATAGCCTACCATACTATTGTGAGGTCTACCAGGTGATTTCCAGTCGGTGGGAAATTGTGTATCCACAATATGGTTTTCTTGGTCGAAACTCTTCCATAGCGGCGTATTCCAAAGTGCTTACAAAATAGCCACAGAGTCACCATTTTTAAAATGTATCCAACGCAAATGCATAGTTTCTATCATTCTACGCCATGATGAGCATTAAAATTTCGTACCTTGTCCTACTTAAGGATGTACGACTCAAGCGCTGACTACCATACATTTCGTGCAACAGTGAATTCAAAAAGGAAGATCATTTTGCCTGACACTGTACTTATCTGTTTCGTAATTAAGTTTTTTATATATTACTTTTTGGCTCTATAACTGTCCAAAAACAATAATTTACTTCTATTGTTTATAAGAATTTTTAATCCTGCACTTTTGCAGTAGTAAATTTTATTAAATAAATACCCCTTGTTAATACTTGTTGAAATGTTGATTATTATTATCACATATCTACGCAGAATAATTGGCGCATAAATAAAACGGATCGTATATGCCACAGTAAGCCTAAATGAAAACCTGTAAGTAGCAATTTGTATCAACAAAATATGGTTATATGGTTATGGCCCACTCAGGACGAACTATAAAGTAAATACGACGTGCTAATTCTTAAGCAAACTTTTTAGTTGCCTATTAAGATCCTTAATTTTATTGAAATTTATTCCGGTACAAGTTACCATTTGTGAAATTTGTAGAAGCTATTTTAGAGCCACTATTCCATATGTATCTGTTCGGGCAAGCAAGGTTTCATGTAGATAAAACTTTAATTTTATTGCTAATCCTTGCTAACTTGAATTGTGCCTTGAACGCTTCGAACACATTAATGCGCTTGTCGGTTTTGCACAGCGTGAGCGCAGTGAGATAAAAATGAAGCCGAAGCAAAAGCCTCCAAAGGGTTGTAAATGCTATTCTGCGTGCTGTCGGTCACATTAGGCCATCAAACTCCATTTCACCTAGAAGTTTTCTAAAAGGAGCGGAGCGCGACGCGTGCCGCAGAAATCCAGGCGCCGTGGCACCGAATAGTCAGAAGTCAAATTATGCTGCCGCGGGACGCCCGATGCAATCGATGCGTATACAGCCATTAATTCCTGTTATATCGGCTATTTTTTGCTCACCCCGACTTGTAGCGAGATAATTTCCTACCGCAGTTTATGTACGCGTAAAAAGGCTCTCCGGCACGAAGGCCGATAAATGCAAACGCAATAATACGCCGCGGCATGAATGATTATTGTTATATATCTTACGTACAGCTAATTAAGATATTCAATTTTGCATCCAATTTAAAATAATTACCGTGCGGGAACCCGACGCTGCACGGGAGTGCTCGCCGCGAGATAAGTACACTTTTTAAGTGTGTCATTTGCTAAGATGTCTATCCGCAACCGGAGGCCTGTCTGGAGTCGTCAATCTGCCGTAATGGAACGAAACCGCGAAAACTGCGGCATAAATCTTTTGTGTTATTTTTAAGGCAGTTTTTAGCCAGGCCTTATCAATCACTGTAACGTCATCTCTATGAAAAAAATTATTTAAAACCGCTCATTCTTCTTTTACATACTTTACATAAATATTTTTAGTAAGAAAACAATCATTAGGTGGCACTTAGCTGCTTGTAAAGTTAAATGAGCTGTACAGTTTAAGGAGCACGGTTTTGGAGTTTGATTATTTATTTAAAATTAATTTAAGTTATCGGCATGGCTGATGACTAACTAATCCACCGTATGTAATGTATTTATTTTCAGACAATAGTCCTTGGCACTTGTTATAAAAAAGTTCTTTAACACTTTCAAATAATTTGATTTATAGCAAGTTTTGTTATTTTTAGTTGTTGTGTAGTAATAATTTTTATTTTAGATTTCAGGTGGTAACTGATAAAACTGAAAGTTGAGTTTTGATACGCTATTGCCGAAAATGAAACTGTCAACAAGAAATACTGCAAATATTTTGAAATGGTTTAAGGGGTCCAATTTTAATGGCAGAAAGCAAGAAAAACAGCCCGACCATCATCCAGGGGTGCTACAATAAGGTTATTTTTTAGCATCCCACGTATTTTAACATATTTATTACATATTGACTAGTTTTTTAATACCTTTGGAAGAACATTGTAGAATGCTCCAAAACAGCCTTTTCTCAATTTTGACCATTCTTAAGTTTTCTATTTCAAAAGCTCTTCTTCACTTTTAAAAATAGGTTGTACTTACTCAAACCCAAAGTTCTTTGCAGCGGGCCTATAAACAGGAGCGTTATCATGGCTAAAGCTGCAAATCTTAGTTTAAATATTAATTATTATGCTAAAATAAACCATTTGTTTTTATCCACCCTGGGAGCTAAGGGAGTTAAAATTGGAGTCAAATACTGAACATTAGTAATCAGTTACATTTAAAAGGGTACTTTTGTTAAGTGATAAGTACCTCGGTGGTAGAGTGTAGAACTGATAATATAATAATTGTGATTTCGATACTGCTTGCAGTATTTATTTTTATTTTTTAGTCCCCTTAGCCTCGCGTTGACAAAAACCCTTTCACAGATGGTTTATTTTAGCATGATAATTAATTTTTAAACCCAATATTTGAAATACAAGAAGAACAACTGAATATATCGCATTGTGAGCTGCCCTAATATTTTTCCTTCAAAACTTCTCCATGAATCCCACAAAATCGTCGCCATGATCTTTTTGTCGATTGATCTACCTTTGCCTTTTCCGTTTGTTTTCAGCTGCTCCATTTTATTTGCTCGCGGTTGATTAGGGCTTGTTTACTTTCGAAAACGCTTCGGCTGGCCGATCTGTGAGTAGTTCCTCTTCGATGCATTCCTTAATACTTGCTGCAGCTTGTACGATGATAAACCATATGCTTTATCTAGCCTCACACAAAATAATCTAACGACGTTAGATCCGGAGATCGTGGCGGCCATTTAACAGATTTGTTTCGACCAATGCATCGGTTACTATATGCTATGTTTAAATAATCAGCGACAATATGAAAAAAAATTAGCAGAGACTTATGCACAAACCACATTCCCTGCCTATTGGCAATTGAAATGTCTTTTAGAAGCTCATACAAATTATTTTGTAAAGAATGCAAGTAGGATGTTTCTGAAAACCTTGGCGGTAAAAAGAAGGAGTCGATGAAATTGCCACCAAGAAGGCCACACAAGAAATTTAATGAAAATGTGTGTTGGTAATGCATAGCAGCAGTATGAGAGTTTTCTTCGTCGAAGTATAAGTATTTTAAAAATTAGTAATCCTATTTCTGGTAAAGCAAGATTCATCGGTAACCAGCAGGCAGTTCGGGAAGTTATGATATCGAGTACATCGTCGAACTAAACATTGATAGAAATATCTGCGAGTGTTGGACATGCGTAACATGAAATGGATATAATTGTTGCTTGTACATGAAACATCGAAACGAAATGACAATCTGGTGCTAGTACTAGAAGATAACTGAATAGCACGGAGTATACCTTCCTTGGTGTTTTGAATATTTATCTTTTACTTTCAATATCTCGGTAATAAATTAATTTGAAAGATAAAGTTTTTGTTTATATATTTTTTAGAACGTTATCGTTTTTGGTTTCTAGTACATTTGTCTCCCATATTGTTTACAATCTGTCCTTCATAAACGATGATTACATTTTATGTCTGATTATTTAAGTAACTTGTAGCAATCGCTGCCCCGTTTAATATTGGTGGAATATTAGTGCAAATAAATGTAACTGATAAAACCAGACTTTCACATGCACACATTAAACGTCTCTATCTTTAAGACGACTAAATGAAGTACTAGTGTTTGCACCAAAGCGGACACTTCTAGCAATTATTGTAAGTGTTGTTTGGATTTCTGGTTCGTTTACAAAAGTTTTAATTGCATTCCTGTGCACATTACTGGTACAATTATAAAAACAGCTTTCTGCTTCAAAGACCTCTTTTTATGTGTTACAAAAATGATCAACAAGTTTAAACTAGATACTACTTTTCGTTTTCTACTTATTTAGGAAATTTTAACATTTTGTATCTCGAAAATAAAGCCGTTTTGGATCTATGCCTGTATAAACTCTTTTCCTTAAAACTGAGTAAAGAATATCATATTCATCATCATATATTAAATTAGAATAAAATTTTGCCGTTATTTTAAATAAACAAAAGCCAAAAGATGGCAGAAATAGATATAATAGAAAGAATGTTTGAATAAGTTGGTGAAAACATGCAGCAATTAAATGTAAAACTAGATGCTGTTATGCTTGAATAAAAACAAATTAAAGAAGAAAAGTCAAAGCTTGTAGAGAAGATCGCGGTGTAGGAAAAGAGAATAGGTATATTAGAAAAAGTGATGAGAAACAAAAATATAGTGATAAAGGGAATAATAGCCAATACCAACGAAAATGAGAAAGAAATATAAGACAAGGCTAATACCGTATTTCATAAAATAGGAGCAAACATCAATATAAAGGACATAGATGAAATAAAAAGAATTGAGAAAATACAAAGAAGGAAAGCAAGGAATAATGAAGACTACTCTAAAGAAGGGTAGCGGGTAGATACTCCTCTATGACCCCGATAGAGGATAGATCTACTTCAGGGAGGCGACCCTGCCCACGCGAGCCTCGACTCTTCCCGATCTCCTAACACCGGGGGAAAGTCGTGTCCCAACCTTAATCCTACTCACAATCTACATATTCTTATCCTCCATACACCTTATCCACTCGCCAACCCGCCCGGCAAGCGTGGCGTTTAATTGCCAAATCCCCATTGAATTGCAAAAATGCAGAATTCAAGGGAGGCCTACGTCCTGCAGTGGACTACAATGGCTGTGTGTGTGATGTGACTCTAAAGAAGTACAAGAAGAAAGAAGAAAATTAATACCACGTTTGAAGGAAGCAAGAAATAAAGGACGTAAGGCCAAAATAAAACAAACTGATAATTAAAAACGATGAATACAGAACAGAAGACATTGAGAAAGAGGAGGGAATTGCAAGTGGAATCACAAGTGAAAGAAGCATCTAGAAAGGAACGGTAAATGAAAGATCCCTAGAAGGTGAGAAGCTCGAAGAAAAACTAAAGAAGAAAACTGAAAAAACTGAAATAGGTAGGAAAAAGAAAAATGATGACGAACATGGCAATGGACACGGAAACGATTTACAGGAAAAATATATAAAATAAATTATAATAATAAGATACTGAACAAAGAGACAAAAATAAAAAACCGGCAAAAAGAAAAAAAGAAAAAAGGTAATATGAGGTAAGGCTAGGAATATGAAAAAGAAAAAACAGCACTATACTCAAACAAATATAATATACTTGTTTTGATTCTGCTTTTATTGTTTTTAGTTTGTCCTACATATTTTTTATAGTTTGAAGAAGCAGACAGATTCTTTTAAACGTCACTAATTAGCATATAGAAAATTGCCAATCAATTCTAGATCAAATTCGGTCACTTGTTTTAATTAAATACATAAGAAACAGCGACCCTTTACAATGAAAACGACAAAACATACAGTGACAGCTACTTTTTAAGGCCAAATAAGTTTTAAATGGTTACTTACGTTGATAATATTGCTAACAGCGGAATATAAAACACAAACTATTAATACAATTTCTAGGTTTTAAAACTTCAGACAGAAGCAATAAAGTATATCAATAAGCAAGAACTTGAAATTAAAAAAAGTTTAATCTACTATACATTTGAACAGAAAGTAAACAAAGTTAGCTGATATAAAATTTGGCGTGGCTGTGCTCTAACCGTACGTTTGATTACCTATCTTTAAATATCTTACTTTCGTAAGGTCATCGTACCGACTTATCCCACTGTTATCATTTGTAAATAAATTGTTCTACGTTTCCAACTTGTAAAAATTTGGGGAATGTGGGTGAAAAATTGTTAGCCGAGGACGCCAAAAATACCTTTTTTGCAGGCAACCACTTGCCCATTTATATTTTATAAGACACACATTTGCAAGTGACTGTAAGCTGTATTGGTGTGACGTCAACGGACGCTATTATTGATGCCCATTATCCAACCATCCATTTGAGTTTCGTGGCGTACGGATGTCAATTGAGTGGCCTTGTTAACAATCACGCTGTGATGCGTCGTGAATATAATAACAACCAAACAAACGTGATGCGAGCTACATGTGCTTGCCCTATCACAGCAATAAAAACTTCGTGGAGTAAGGTCAATCCATGATAGTAATCAAGGAAGTAATTTTTATATTACTTATTTATACTTCATACGTAACATCTAAATACTTTAATGTCCAACCCATTGTCACAATATAAATTGTCATAAAATACTTGACCACCGAGTGAAGCCAAAATGGCCAACAACCCTTACAACAACAACATGCGTTATGTCCAATCAAATCCAACAATATACAATCACAATGTGCAACCACAATTCATGTCAGCCTCCAATATAAAAATCTGCACTGCGTGAAGTATACAGATAGTCACTTAACTGTCCTAAAAGAGCTAAAAATAAAGCAATTTAATGTGTTATCTGCAATGAAAACCACCCGGTCAGTTACAGAGGATGTAATAAACAGTTACAACAAAAGTTATACCCACAGTTAAGGAATAAAGCAGACCAATTTAAATCCTTTGAAATTCACTATGTACAGCTTAACTTAACTTATGCACAAAGTACACAACAGAACTCACACCAAACAAACCACCTTAATATAATGAATCCATCCTTCAAATGGGTATCATAACGAATCTCATCTCCACGCTAGTATAATATGTCTTAATAGCCCAATTGTTGAAGATTGTTACATGGAACTCCAATGACTTGCACCAACTTGCGCAAGAGTAAAATTATTTTTTCAAGATAGTAATATAGACAAGCCACTAGTACAAAAGACACGCTTTACTGCCCAAAGTCATATCCTTATCCTTAGATATCAAATATACTACACTAGCCATCCTGATGGTGGTGGACACGCAAGGGCTGCAATTATTATTAGAGAAGGCATGAAGAACCACGAGCTACAACACGGAACATCTACAATCAACAACTGTAGCATTAGAAGATCGTACATTGAGCAATCTATTTCCCAACAAAATATAAATGCAGAAAAAGGATTATGAAGATTCTTTAATAGAAATAAATTTATCGCTGCGGAAGACTGGAACGCAAAACATCAATATTAGGATTTGCGATTAACAAGGACAGAGGGCAGGGAACTTCATACTGCTCTAAAATCAAACAAGTACGGATGTGGAACTCCTTTTCCACCAATGTCCAGGGCTTCTATACATAAACAAAAATTTGCAGCCACTTCCGGTCAAACCGGTCTCGAGATTTTCCGTTCAGGCTAATTTTTGGCGTCTGGACTTGACTTACGGTCTTTAATTGAATGCCGAAAACGTGATTTTTCTGTCTATCACAGATAAAAAAATTATAAGGCGTGACAGATGTCAGAAAGGACAGAAATAGAAGCTGGTCTCCAGCTTGGAAGCCTGAATCAAAAGTTATAAGGAATGACATGTTAGGAGCTGGGTACACTAAAAACCCTTATTGCATTGTTGTACGACATCTCACCGATGCCAGCTCGCAGATGTAAACCCGGTAGGCGACGGGCTTTCGAATGACACCCCCGTATGTCTTTAGGTTCAGTAGTTCTACATTTAAAAATCTAGAGTTAAAAAGCTTCTTTTTAAATATAGAAGCCTAATAATCTAACTGCGGTATCAACCGAAGAACCCACACTAACCTACTGATAAAAATAAAATCCTACACCTACTAAATTTTGAAAGTATAAAGGGCCTTAACGCAAAACAATTGAAGACAGAGTCCTGCTTGGACCTATCATCTGACCACACGCCAGTTATAATCAATTTGTATATAACTTTCGATCAGCAAATTAATCTAAAAATATTATTAAAAAGTTCAAAAGAACCCGATTTAGCACTAAATAATTTTAGCAAAGCAATACAGAACGCAGCTTGGTCAGTAACACCAAATGATTCAACTTTTAAAGAAGAAATTGCAAATCACAAAAAGTAAAATGATAAAAAAACGTTTAACAAGAAATCAAAGAAATTAAAGAAAATGCTAATACAAATAAAAAATCAAATCTATCCTGGAGTACTTAAGTAACTTATCAGTCTCAGAAGCAAGAGAATATTTACTGTAGAAAGCGACAAGGGAACTGAGGAGAGCCAAAGAATCTTTCCCTCCAATAAGAGATTCCAATGATAAATGGGCTAGGAACGGCAAACAAAAGACTAAATTTTAATTAATTTTATAATACCCTTTAAAGAAAATTGGATTTGAAAGGTCACGTTTGTGCCACAGGATGTACTTTAATTCGAATTAATTAAAAAAATTAAAGAACAAAATTATTTTTTTTTAAATTGGCCACGGTGGGGTTCGCACTTACATTTTTCCCAGTAGACCATAGCTGTTTGGCTATTTTTTAGGTAAAGAAAATAGTCAAACTTTGAACTCGCCATATCTTGACCCTGAGGTCAAAGTGCTTCTTTGGCCCACACTTTCCTTTTCAAACCTGCTGTTTCAAATAGGCTTGGCTTTACCTCATAATAAGTTTTGGAGTTTTGTACTTCCTTTGTTAGCTAAAGTTTTCGAACCTCATAACATAGATGCCGCAGCAAACGAACAACAAATACATGAACTTTTTAACCCAACCATATCAAATGGATCTTCCATTGCAAGACATTGAAGACAAAGAAACAATTCTACAGCGTATAAATCCCAAGAAAGCACCAGGGTTTGACTTAATAACAAAACAGCTATTACAGAAACTTACAACCAAAGGATTCAAAGCTCTACAGCAGATCTTCAACGCAGTATTAAGACTTGAATACTTCCTTAGGCAGTGGAAAGACTCACAAATAATCGTGCCATTAAAACCTGTAAAAATAAATAAAACAGCATCATATCGCCCAATAAGTTTACTGCTAATTCCTCCAAAATGTCTGCAAAAATATTCCTGGAAAGAGCCAAACCGGCATTGGACAGTAATGAACTTATTTCTGATCACAACGTTGGTTTTAGGAACCAATTTGGAACTGACATACCGGAGAGTTAACGTAATCAAGATGTCATTCGAGAGAAAAATGATTGAGAGGAAATTACAACTAACATTAGAGAGTAAGTTACTTTTGTACAAGTCTATCTTTAAGCCAGACATATGGCATACAGCTATGGGGCGCATTAAGCAATTTCAACCTGGAAATATTGCATCGTTTCCAAAACAAAGTCTTTAGAACAGTAGTCGATGCCCCGTACAATGTTCTGAACACTACCAGTGCCAAAGATCTACAAAGAACTTCAATTATAGAAACAATTAAACGTTCTAATGAAAAATATAGCGTCAGAAATTACATTCAAATAAAGGAGAGCATTTATTGGAAGAAGCTCCTGCAAGCTATTATTGTAAATATTAAATACTGGTTATAATAATTACTTATTGTCCAAACGGAAATAGATTGTAATCGAATTGGAGTTAATAAAAAAATTATCCAAATAAAGTTTTTTTACTGCAATATTAGTAGTTTTTCGTCTTCTCTTTTTTCTTTTGAGGCTGTTGTACAAGTATGTTTTATCTTTATTATAAGACAATAATTCAGATCCTTTTTTCCTATCATCATCCTTAAAATAGCAACTACACAAAACTTTCAGAACAGTTCTACAACACGACTTGAAGATGAGCACAAACTAATAATTAAAACGTATCTACCTAAACACCCATTTTCCATCTGCGTCTTTCCACTAAAAACTTAAAAAATGCAAGTTTCGCGTTAATTTTGATGTTTGCAATGAGAAACCCAAAACATCACTATATTTTCTAACAATGGATTTCTCTTTACTTAAAACCAAGCTAGTTAATATGCAATCTATAGATTAGTTTACTTATCTGACTATAACTTACTGTAAAGACGTTTTACCCGATTAAAAGTATACTACTGACTCTTATTGGTAAACGTACTAACTGAATTCAAATGAAGCTTCATTAAACATCCGTTAACAATTTAAATTACGACGGAAAACAAATACGCTGTGTTACATCAAAGCTATAAATGTTTTGTTTAGAAAATTCACGCTAATCTTCCCGGTGAAAATTATGTCTGCGACGTCACCACTAGTACATATTTATATTTTAAAATTGTAGGATTCCCTACGTGTAGCAATCAATACAGAAATGAGCCGGGGAATCACCGATACCGGGATTCCGAGTGATTCTGCAGCGCGGCTGTTGTATAATACCAAAAATTGTCTCGACAGCGCCACCACACCTCGCGATGTGTCACATTTGCGTCCACTATCCAGATTAGTAAGTGGAAATGAGGGTTAGTTGTTATTCTATTTTTTTAATTTCGTAGGGGCGTTAATTTTTTTTGTTTTTTTAAGTAATTCTCTTGAGTTTTATGATAAAAGGCATGTAAGTATCGCGGGACCCTTAAGTAATTATTACGAAACCTCGTTTAAGAAACGCTGCTATAGGTGATTGCGATGTTACAAGATTAGCACACCACCAGAGTTGTGCCCTGTAAATCCTTCTTGTGGAAATTAAAAAAAATTAGAAACACTACATTTAAATCTTTATAACCATATTATCAAGGGAAGACTAAATAATGTGAAAAGTCACTAAAGCTGTAAAAGATCAGTGGCCCACATTTCTGCTCTGAGAAAAGAAGATGGTAGTTAGGATAGGATAACCGATTTTGCACATTTATAAAAAGCTATTAGTCTGTCCCTAATAATATAATAGCAATAGCTCTAAAATTGAGGAATCCTTGAGCAGCCCCTGTCCAATAACATTGTCAATAACGCTTTTCCCCCACGCTGAAATCAAACACATGACCAAATGTAAAAATTACAATAGTCATGGTTTCGAACCAATCAATCCGCAAATTCTTAAAGAGCTTCAATTAAATGCCGTAGTACTATTAAGAACAATCTACAATAGCGCCGTTAAATTAAACTATTATCCAGTAATTTAGAAATCAGTTCAAATGATAATACAAAAATTCGAAGAGCCACCTAATAATGTAACATCCTAGTGACCTATCAACTTACTTCCAACCACAAGTTTGCGCATGTCACATTTACAACTCGAAGGTTTAAATATCCCCAATAACAATAAAGGACATTTGTCTTCCTGTGAAAGAAGAGATAAAATACCTAGGTTTAAAACTTGATTTCAAATTTACATGAAAAGTTCACATTGAGAATAAGAAAATAAATAAATCTGAAGATACAGTAAATGAATTGGCGAATATGACGAAATGCAAACTCACGTTAGACAATAAGATTCGCTCTACAAATGTATAATTAAGTTTATTTTAACTTACGGTGCACAACTTTGGTGCTGTGTTACACTTTGTAACATCAAAATTATATATACATTATATATACAATTCTACAGATATTAAGAATAATGGTTAATGCCTCGTTGCACGCCAGTAATAAAATCATACACGATGCCTTAGGCAATCATTTCGTCGATTATGAAATACACAAACTAAATGAAAAATAACTAAATAGTCTTTCTAGACATTCTAACTGAGGAGCTAGTACTCTTGGCGTTCCACTAGAAGTAAGAAGAAAAGTGAACAGAAAATGACCCACAGATATAGATCCATAGTTTTAATTAAGTTTGACTAATCATATTTATTTATCGTCTTTCTAAAGCAAATTGTAAATATCGAGTATATAATAAAAAAAGTTTATAATTGCGTGGGAATATTTATGCATATTAAACTAAATGCTAATACAATTGTTATTGTTACAGTACGAAGGTACTTATTATATTATGACATTTTAATATTTGTAGTACTACAATATAGCGCATTATTTGTGCGAACATTAATATAAATATTTGGAATTGCTCCAAAAGCTTCTTTGTTTGCGTGTAAAGAATTTTAAATATTTTTTTATATTACGTTTAATTTATTTTAAATTTTAATTTAAATCTAAATCTAAATACCTGATCTATTATAAATTTCATTATAAAACAAACAGCCAAAAAGAAGGAACCTAGCAATATTATTATAATTGTTATTACATCTAACAGATAATATTGATACCAAGGCAGTTCTGCTCCTACACCTTTTAAATGGGGAGCGCCGTTGTGTCTAATCACATACTCTACCCAATAGATAGCTGTATCAAGCGGCGTAAGCGGACGATCCTTAAACAGCTGCGACACCCTTTTCACATTATCGTTGTACCTAAATCATGACTGGATAAGAAAAGTGACTGCAATGATTGACAAACTCACTTCTTTCCCAAAAGCCCCTTTATAGAATTTAAAATATTCTCCTTAGTTATGTCGTTGTAATCTAACATAATTGCAAGACCCAAAGCCTCTGATGTCTTCAGGTTAAGGGTTTGATCGGCAAAGAACGGAATTCCTAATCGAGGAACACCGCAGTATATGGACTCTTGAGTACTCATAAGACCCCCGTGGGATATAAACAGTTTTACGTTTGGGTGACCTGTAAGTTGAAAGATTAGATATGTTGCGTAGAAAATTATTTAAAGCCACTTACATAAAATATCTGTTTGGGGCATCCACGGCTCAAAATAAATATTTGAGGGTATATCCAGTTCTTTTGGCATATTTTCTTTAGTCGCTTTCCACAGAACTCTGTAGGGCAATTCCTTGAATACTTCGAAAAATGCTTTTAATTTGGAAGTAGGTAACGTTTCTGTCAATACCATTGATCCCATGCTCAAGTAAATAACTCCTTCATATTCCGCTGGTACATTTAATATGTTTTCGAAGTGCTAAAAAGAACCATAAGCGCATTTGTTATTATTGGAGCATAATAAGATGAGATACCTTTGAGAGGGGTTGTGGTAGCATAACATGCAATCCTCCAACTTCTATAAAATTTGGAACAGCCGGACGTGGAAAATTTATACTGAAATGACTATTTACCATAATCATGCTAACATTATAGATTAACTGTTGAAGATCTGGTAAATCATTACCAAAAAATTTACGAGCAATTTTATTTGAAGGTACAACAGATCCAAAGTGGTACCTTAAAAACCAGAAAAATAATAAATAATATTACACGATATATATGTCTGTACGTTGGTCATACTTTAGTTTTGCATGTATAAGAATTATAGTGTTTTCTAGTCTTTCCAATAAGCTCATTCGAGACGGAAATGAAACAAAGTAATTAGGAATGTATGCTGGGTTATCTGGATTTCCAATCCTCTCGGTGCCCCAAGGCACATCGGTGCTGCTGGTTACACCGATTACAGGTGCCTTAAAACGATGTGCAAATCCTAACATGCAATCAGTGCCGTAAATTTCTGTTATCACTAAATCGTACTTTGTGTTAGTTTTATTCAAGTTTCTTGCTACTTCTGAACTTAAGACGGCATTACACACATCTGTTCCCATTTTGGATACGATAAAATCTATTATACTAAAATAGCCACTCATAAAATCACGGGCATATGAAACAGAAATGTTGTTTGCAAATATAGGAATTGTTCCGCGAACACTCATATCGTTGTATCTAAATAATTAAACATATTAATAGTATGTCACTAAAGTAGTACTTATTTATACCTTGGAGGAGGGTCCCGTAACGGAAAGTGACTTAGCACGTCAACCTCGTGGCCCTTTTCAGCTAGTCCCCTCATTAGCCTCTCAAACATTAGATAATGACTTTTGGTTTGTGACGGAAATAAACCCAAGATACGATAATTTTCACTCACGGGTAACACTACAGCGAATAAGAAACAAAAAGGTAATAGTTTCTTCATTTCCATCATTTTAATGATGGCGACGTTTTTCACGAGCAACTGAAGTATGTATTTGAAAGTCTGGTTCTATCAGTAACTTTTATTATCACTCATATGCTATCAAAATGAAACGGAGTAGGAGGAGTTAACAGTATAAAAATACCAAAAAATATGAGCTCGATATTACTGGTACTTATAAAATACGTAATTGTTTTGAATTATAATGTTATAATTTAAAGTTTCAGAATCTTTTAGTAAAAAGATAAGATAACAAATAAAATGTTTTTGTTAAAAATTGTTTTCAGTCTTGCTCCTTACGTAACACAAAATAATGCAACCTAAAACATGATAATCATTTCTTAATGTATGGTATAATAAATTAATACGCTAAATTGCTTTGCTTCTTTGCTTACGCACCGAAACCGAGCAGTTTCGAGTCCCGCATCCACTACTTTATTTATTATTAAGGTTAGTTATAAGAAAGTCGAAAAAGTCTGTATTAAGGCGGCAATATAAAGGCACGCCTTATTTAAATATAAGACGTAATTATTATCCACGAAGGACATATTGTATGCAATCTGAGAGATAAACGTATTACAAAACCACAAAGCATAAAATAATGTTCTAAAAATAACGTACGGGTTATATTATAAGATAAGTATGTTACATTCTTAATATCTTGGCATTCCAGAGCCTTCTCGCTTTGCCTCCTATAGCTTGATGTGTTGCTTTCCTTTTCTGTGATTTTTTTTATTCGTTCCTTACTTCAATCTTTTCTTTTACTCCAGTTATTCTCATTTTTTATGGCATTTGTGGGGTGGGTTCCATTTCATGATTTTCTTTATCATTGCTTCATTTACTTTGCTTTGTATGTGTACGTACCATTTCATTCTTTTCGATTTTATTATTCTCGTTATAATTGTATTTCCTAATATTTAGTTTATTTCTGAATTCATGACCCTTCTGCATTCTCCGTTTATTTTATTGGGTTTCATTATTTTTCCGATTATTCCTTTTTCAGATACCTTCATTTTCTCTTCCTCTTTGTTAGGTAGATTATCTCTCTTGCATACATTGCTACGGATCTTATAGATGATTTATATAACATGAGTTTTGTCTTCTTACTTATCTTTTTACTTTTTATTATTTTTGAAATGCGTTATGTCTTGCTTTTATTCTTTACCTAACTTCTATGCCTTTATTATTCCTTGCAAACAACATTTCTGTTACATTTGCCCGTGCGGTTATGACCGGCTATTTTAGTATATTAGATTTTATTGTATCCAAAGTGGGAACAGATGTGTGTAACGCTATCCTAAGTTCAGAAATAGCAAGAAACTTGAATAACACTAACACAAAGTACGATTTAGTGATAGCAGTAATTTACGGCACTGATTGCTTGTTAGGATTTGCACATCGTTTTAAGGCACCTGTAATCGGTGTAATCAGCAGCACCGATGTGCCTCGAGGTACAGAGAGGATTGGAAATCCAGATAACCCAGCATACATTCCTAATTACTTAGTTTCCTTTCCGTCTCGAATGAGTTTACTGGAACGACTAGAAAACACTATAATTCTTATATATGCAAAACTGAAGTATGTCTAACATACATACATGTATATTGCATAATATTGTCTACTATTTAATGGATTTTAAGGTACCACTTTGGATCTGTTGTGCCTTCAAATAAAATTGCTCGTAAATTTTTTGGTAATGATTTACCAGATCTTCAACAGTTAATCTATAATGTCAGCATGATTATGGTAAATAGTCATTTCAGTATAAATTTTCCACGTCCGGCTGTTCCAAATTTTATAGAAGTTGGAGGATTGCATGTTATGCCACCACAACCCCTCTCAAAGGTATCTCATCTTATTATGCTCCAATAATAACAAATGCGCTTATGGTTCTTTTCAGCACTTCGAAAACATCTTAAATGTACCAGCGGAATATAAAGGAGTTATTTACTTGAGCATGGGATCATTGGTATTGACAGAAACGTTACCTACTTCCAAATTAAAAGCATTTTTCAAAGTATTCAAGGAATTTCCCTACAGAGTTCTGTGGAAAGCGACTAAAGAAAATATGCCAAGAGAATTGGATATACCCTCAAATATTTATTTTGTGTCGTAGATGCCCCAAACAGATATTTTATATAAAAGGATTTAAACAGTCTTTTATGCAACATATTTAATATTTCATCTTACAAATCACCCAAACGTAAAACTGTTTATATCCCACGGAGGTCTTATGGGTACCAAAGAGTCCATTTACTGCGGCGTTCGTCGATTAGGAATTCCGTTATTTGCCGATTAACGCTTAACCTGAATATATTAGAGGCCGTGGATCTTGCAATTATGTTAGATTATAATGTCATAACAAAGGAGAATATTTTAAAGTCTATAAAGAGGCTTTTGGGAAAGAAGTGAGTTTGTCATACATTGCAGTCACTTTTCTTATCCAGTCATGATTTAGGTACAACGATAACGTAAAAAGAATGTCGCAGCTGTTTAAGGATCGTCCGCTTACGCCGCTTGATACAGCTATATAATGGGTAGAGTACGTGGTTATACATAACGGCGCTCCCCATTTAAAAAGTGTAGGAGCAGAACTGCCTTGGTATCAATATTATCTGTTAGATGTAATAACAATTATTATAATACTGTTAAGTTCCTTCTATTAGCTATTTGCTTTATAATAAAATTTATAATAGATCAAGTGTTTAGATATAGATTTAAATTAAAATTTAAAGTAAAATAAATGTAATATAAGAAAATATTTAAAAAGCTTTAGAGGCAAACCTCTTGAAAGATACTGATGCATTTTCAAATATTTATATTAAATTGTTATTAATGTTCGCACAAATAATGCATTATATTGTAGTACTACAAATGTTAAAATGTCATAATATAATAAGTACCTTCGTACTGTAGCAATAACAAATGTATTGGCATTTAGTTTAATATGCATATATATTCCCACGCAATTATAAACTTTTATTATATGCTCAATATTTACAATTTGATTTAGAAAGGCTATAAGTAAATATAATTAGTAAATTGTGTAAGAAGGGAGAAGTAGCCTAGTGACTACACTACAAGTTAACTACGTCTAAGTAATTGATTGGTTTAATAACTTAATTAAAACTGTGGGTCATTTTTTGTTCACTCTTCTTCTTACTTCTAGTGTAACGCCAAGAGTACTAGCTCCTCAGTTAGAATGTCTAGAAAGACTATTTAGTTATTTTTCATTTAGTTTGTGTATTTCATCGTCGACGAAATGATTGCCTAAGTCATCATGTATGATTTTATTGCTGGCGTGCAACCTGTCATTAACGATTATTCTTTATATCTGTAGAATTGTATCCTGCAGACGATTTTGATCTTACAAAGTTTAACATCATCATACGGCCATCATACAAACACCTTTGGCGGTCGTACATTCTCCTTCTTCTAAATGGTCAGACTAGCCACCTGCCTGGGGTACGCCCAACATGGCTCATAGTACTACACGAAATGTGTAGTTAGAAACAGGCTTATAGCCTATATAAGAGTAGAAGGAGAAGAAGAAGAAAGTTTAACACAGCACTACAGTTGTGCACCGTAAGTTAAAATAAACTTAATTATACATTTGTAGAGAGAATCTTATTGTGTAACGTGAGTTTGGATTTTCGTTATGTTCGTCAATTCATTTACTGTATCATCTTATTGATTGATTTTCATATTCTTAATGTGAGCTTTTTATGTACATTTGAAATCACGTTTTAAACCTAGTTATTTTATTTTACCTTTCTCAGGAAGGAGAATGCCGTTTATTGTTATTGTAACATTTAAACTTCCGAGTTGTGAATGTGACATGCGCAGACTTGTGGTCATAGACGGTGATTTTTCCTTTGGTGAGCCATGTTGCAAGAAGATTTTGGTTTTAATTAGTAGACCACAAAGGTGCAAATTTTGGTGTTAGCTGTTGTTGAGATATCGGCAGTAAAATCAGGTAGGATGTCAGTGGAAGGCTTTAAGGTGGGAGTAGAGTAAGCTTCAATTTAAATAATAGTCTATTATACCACACACGTTCAAGGACTTGTTTTATGTCATATAAGGTAGCTATTCCTTCATCTCTTCAAAAGCGTTTAGAAATTCGCCTATTTTTCTGAGGTGTTTTTGGATTGCTGAGTGAATTTTCCGGAAGCGAAACTGATTTTATGGCACGGTTTTATCCAATTTAACTTGTTTTGTTTCAGTTTTTTTGAAAAAGGTTTTCAAATATTTTGAATGTAATTGGTGCGTTATTATGAATAATAGTTTAATTTAACTGTGCTATTGTAGGTTGTAGTTAATAGTACAGGGGCTGCTCAAGAATTCCTCAATTTCAGAGCTATCATTATTATCGTTAGTTAAGGACGGACTAATGGTTTTTGATAAATGTTCTGCAAAACTGATTATCTTATCCTAATTCGTCTTACCCGAACTACCATGCCTCTTTCTCAATGTAGGAATGTGTTTGACTGATCTTTTAAAGCTTTAGTGACTTTTTATGAATGATCAATGGCAGTGTTTCAAATGATTTGTAATTTCAGCAAGATTCATTTACAGATCACAACTCTGGTGTTGTGCTAAACCTCGTAACATCGAAACCATCTAGAAGAGCGTTTCTTAAACGAAGTTCCAGAGAGATCAGTAAAGGGTTCGTTTTCATAACACTCACGGAAATAAGTTAAGAAAGTAATAAACATTAACAATTAACTCTCGTTTCTATTTACTAATCTGGATAATCGATGTTGTCGGAACAATTTTTAGTATTTTACCGCAGGCGCGCTAGAATCACCCGGAATTCTGGCTCATTGCTACCCATTGAAAATCCCAGAGATCTAGAAATACAGAAAAATCCCACATTTTTAAAAATACAAAATAATCTAGTATAATTGAATATGAAAAGGTGCTGCGAGTCTCCGGGCTACGGCTCCATCAACAGGAATAAATAGTGTAAAAACGATTGTTAATTTTATAGTGGATGCTAGTGCAAGGAAGTTGTATGAGTGAAGGAAATCCATCTAAATAAAGATTTACCTAAGCTTGTGTTTAGACGACGTAAGCAACAAAATAGTATAGTATGTTAAAATAACATTTTCAACATGATATCATGGTAATTTAATTCGACACTGTTTAATTACCTAAAACTTAAAAGATTTAACTATAGACTTGTGCAAAAGTAACTTATTCTCTAATGTTAATTGTTATTGCTTCCCAATCAACCCGTAAATTTATCTCAGTTTTAGTCTAAGTCGTTTCCTCTTCGTAAATATATGTTTTTTCCAAGTTAAACGTTTGTCCATATGTATACCTAAGTATTTTATATCATGTACCTGATTTAGTTGTATGTAATATGTAATGATTTTAGTTTATTTGCTTTAATCTTTCATGTGGTTAGCCAAGTTAGTAGTTTATTTCGTTTTTCTTGGAGGTATTCTGATGCAGCTGTTGGGTTGATATGTAGTACTACTACTGCAGTGTCATCTGCATATGTGGCAACTGTAGTTCTGTCGGTTGGTAAATCCGCTGTGTATAAGAGGTATGAAATAGGTTCTAATATGTTACTTTGCGGTACTCCCGACTAGATTGGTAGGGTCCGTGTATACGTTCTGGTGCTTTACAAGAAACAGTCTTTTAGTTAGATAAGATTTAAGGATAATAATTAAATGGATGTCAGCATTTGTTTAAGCTCGTACTGTAGTCCTTTTTTCCTTGAATGCCATGTTGATTACGTTAACTATCCGGTATGCCAGTTCAAAATTGATTCCTAAAACCAAATTTGTGATCAAAAATAAGTTCATTGTTCTGCAATAACGGTTTGAGTCTTTTCAGGAATCTTTTTTTAAACATTTTTGAAAGAATTAGCAGTAAACCTATTGGGCGATAGGATGCTGTTTTGTTTTTCAGGTTTTAATGGCATGATGATTTGTGAGACTTCCCACTCCCTAGAAAAGTATTCAAGTCTTAATACTTTGTTGGAGATCTGCTGTAAAGCTTTGAATCTTTTAATTATAAGTTTCTGTAATAGCTTTCTTGTTATTAAGTCAAAACTTGGTGCTTTTTTGGGATTTATGCGATGTAGAATTGTTTTTTTGTCTTCATTAAGACTGAATTTTTTCGATGGATTTGATATGGTGCATTAAGCAATTTTTGGATTTGTTGTTCGTTTGCTGCGGCATTTATGTTATGGGATTCGAAAATGGCCTTTTGTTTACCACTCTTAGCTTATTCTTCATTAAAATCTGTCATTTGAAGGAAGGATTCTTTGGCTCTATTCAGTTACCTTGTCGCTTTCCATAGTAAATATTCTGTTACTTCTAAGGCTGATAAATTACTTATGTACTACTATATATATATATATATATATATATATATATATATATATATATATATATATATATATATATTATGGTATTGCAATTAGATTACTTGCTTTTAGAACAGCATGAAGTTGTCTACCTTCTGTCCTTGTTAATAGCTAATCCTAATATTAATATTTAGCGTTCCAATTTCCCGCAGCGATAAATATATTTACTAAGGTATTAAAATAATCTTCGTTATCCTTTTTCTGTATTTATATTTTGGTGGAAAATAGATTGCTGATATGTTTAAATTTACCGTATGATCTTCTAATGCTACTTGTTACTTGTAGATGTTCCGTATTATAACCTTCTAGCTCGTAGTGCTTGATGCATTCTCTTATAATAATTGCAGACCCTGTGTATCCACCACCATCGGGATGCCTAGTGTTGTATATTTGACGTCTAGATATATGGATATGACTTTTTTGCAATAAAGCGTGTCTTTGGTACTAGGAGTATGTCTAAATTATTATTTTGTAAAAATAGTTTCACTTCTTGCGCATGTTGGCACAAGCCGTTGGCATTCCATATAACTATTTTCAATAGTTGGGATATTAAGACGTTTTATTTACTAGAGTTGAGTTTCATCATGGTACCCATTTGATTAATGAGCTCTCTCATCATGTTTTTAAGCTGTGTGGTTATCGTTAAATTTATTATATTAAGATGGTTTGTTTTTGTGAGCCTGTTGTTTTTTCTGTTAAGTGTATACTATTTAAAGGGTTTAAGTTCTTCTTTATTGTAATGTATATAATTTTTGTAATGTATATGGATAATAATTTTAATCCCAATGGTTTTATTTAGTTAACAATTAAACTGCTTTATTTTTAGTTTTATGGCAATTGATTTAAGTACTACCTGTATCTTAAGGAGACTTTTGTTACAATCCTTTTTGGATTATTTAATGCATATTCAGAATTTCTTTTATTTCTTCAAATTTAACTGTTTGAATTTTTGTTATTATTTTTGTTTAGGAGAAAACTGGGTAACTACATTTTCGTTGTTTTATGTTACCTTTTTACTTTGGTTCCATTGTATCTTTTCTTTTTAGTTGTAAAAATTTTATCCTGTTTGATTAAAGCTATATTTTTTTGTTTTGTATTTCATTTTAAAATATTGGGTTAGGTCCATCTTTGTTTTATTTTTATTGCTGGGTGAGTCTTTAGTTTATTTTTTTCTGTATTTATTTAATTTTGATTAACGGTTAAAATTTTCCCGGAATAAAAATATATTTTGGTTCTTTTTTTCTTGGTTATTTTGTTTATTCCTCCATTCTTACCGAACACTAATTATTGTTTTCCAATATTTTTTGCTTTTTTGACTTGAATTCCTTTTACAATAATTTTTATTTTCTAAAGTTTCAGTTTATGTTTAAGGAATAAATTTAAAATTGGTTGTGAAGACATCGAGATTTGTTGGTTTGACTTAAAATTTGGTTGTTGCGGATTTTGGTTTATTGGTTAGGGAACACAAGGTGCAATTTGGGTTGTGGTTTGATTGCATTATTAAAAATTGCACATAAGATGTTGTTTGTTTTGGTCATCGTAGATGTAGTGGAGGTTTGTAGTGGTATTATTAATTAAATTATTTAAAGTTACGTATGGGGTATAAATAACTAAATAAAAATTGCTTTTTGGTTTTTGATTGCCTATGAAATCAAAGGGAACTGATTTTATTGCTTATCCAATTACTATTGTCGGTTTGGCTGTTGTTATATTTACGACGGTATTTCCGCATGAGGGAAAACAACGCCAGAACCTACGCCACAAATAAAGGATGTTTGGATAATGGCTCAATAATACTCACTACGTCACCAATACAAGCCTTACAGTCATGTAAATGTGTCTTATTAAAATAAATTGTCAAAGGGTTGCTTGCAAAAGATATTTTTGGCACCTACAGGAGCGTTGAAAATTTATTTAAAACTATAACAAATGGGTAATCTGGGTGACCTTACGAAAGTAAATAATGCAAAGATTCCTGAATAGGCAACCATAGTCGGATCAGGTTCAGTTCACACCAATTTTGTATCAGTTGATTTGTTTATTTTCTGTTAATGTAGAAAAATTGAGTTTTTTTGTTAATTTAAAGTTTTTGCTTATTGATATACTTTATTGCTTCTGTCTGAAGTTTTAAAACCTAGAAATTGTATTAATAGTTTGTTTGTGTTTCATATTCCGCTGTTAATATTTATTAACTAAGTAACATTTAAATTTATTGTTTGAAAGATCTAATGTCACTGTATTTTTGTCTTAAAATTGTTTTAATGTAATGTTTTTTTGTTATGTAAATAAAATTGAAGTTGCAAATTTAAAGAATTTTGAACTTTTCTATAACTTTATTGCTTTCGAATGTTAATTTAAAACCTGAAAGAATATATTTATGACAAATAAAACTTTTGAGTTTTAAGTAAGACAGATGCCTTCAAAACGTCACTAATTAGTATTTAGAAAATTTTCAATAAATTATTGCTCAAATTGCCAATATTGCCATTTATTATTGTTAAATAAAAAGTTGTTTTCTATACTTTGTTGCAGGGTGGAGAGGTAGCTTAAAAAAGGTATTCTAAAGCGTTCTACTGCAGAACTTGAGTCTTATGCTTCGGACTCTACAATTAGCTCTTTTGCTAAAGATAATAATGGTAATAATGAGAATGATACAAATAAAATCGCCCCGAAAGAAGTTAGGCCAGTTAATGTTTCTACAAGTAATCAACTTAGAGCAGTTACTAAAAACTTAAAAAATATGATAAAAGTTATGTCTTTAGCGTTCATGAATCCTCAGTGTGTTATATGCAGTAAAGTTCTCCCAAATAACTCTATGGCTCCAGCTAAAATGCGTCGTCATTTGAAATATGTTCATGACGAGCTTAAAGAAAAAGAAATGTTGAATTCTTTATTCGATAATGTGACAAACTCTTAAAATTAAAAAAGTATAAGGTTAAAATCACAAAAAACAATGAGTGATGAAGCAATTGAGGCTTTTTACTTGATCAGCTATCAGATAGCTCAATTTATTAAATCTACCACTATCATCATCATCACCCAACCGCCTGCGCCCACTGTTGGACACAGGTCTTCCCTAATCGTTTCCATTCACTTCGGTTTTGTGCAACTCTAATCCAATTCTTTGCTATTATTCTTATATCATAGGTTCATCGGGTAGGGGTCTCCCTCTGCTTCATTTGTCTTGGCGTGGTCTCCATTCGATGATTCTCTTTGTCCATCTCACGTCACTGAGTCTCCCTACATGTCCCGCTCATTTCCATTTCAAGTTGGTGATTCAGTGGATAATGTTACATATGCCGGTGTTTTTACCCATTGTTAGTATTTCAGATATGGTCTCTGAGTTTAATACATAACATGGCACTCTCCATTTTTCTCTGAGCTACCCTCATATTTATTAACTGTCTTTTGTATTTTCCTAAGTGTTTCTGATCCATAAGTCAGAATGGGGAGAATACATTGGTCGAATATATAACTAAGTTTGTCATTACTTTTTGTTTAATGCTTGTTTTGTTTAAGCTTACTTTTTGTGTTGCCAAAGATAATTCATTTACCATCTATGGTGCTTCTTTCAGGTTGTTTGTTATAACAACAATATTGTCAGCGAAACAAAGGTCTCCTTGCCTGACACCTCGTTGTAATGGAAAACAGTCATTGTCCTTATGTAATTTTATGTATGTCAATGATTATTTGTATATATTGTGGATTAAACGGGCGTATCTGTAGTCGATAGACTTTGATTTAGAGCAGCTAATATAGTACTTCTTTCTGTCGTATCGAAGCCCTTTCGGAAGTCGATAAACACCAGTACCAGAAGCTTATTATATTCTATTGCCTTTTTTATTAATATTTTTATAGTAAGTAAATGGTCATTTGTCTCGAATCCCGATTGGAATCCCGCGTGTTCAGTGGGTTGGTAAAAGACAAGCTTTTTTCGATGCGATATCTTATTATTTTTGTGAATAGCTTGTATAGATGAGAGAGCAAGCTTATGAGCCTGTAGTTTTCGACATTTGCCAGATCGCCCTTTTTATGAATTAATATCATCATAACAGTGTCCCATTTCTTTGGTATTTTATTTTGTGTTAGACAGAGGTTAAAGATGTCTTTTGTTTCTTCTAGTAGAATGTCTTCACCTATCTTTATTCTTTTAATAGCTATCTCATCTTCTCCAGTACTCTTGTTGTCTTTCATTTTATTTATTGCTTATTGTATATCCTTTATTTTTATGTCAAACATGTCTTAAGATCCCTGATTGATTCTCCACTTGCCTTTTCGATTTTTTTGGGTTCATACTTTATTTGTTGTATACTTCTATAAAGTTCTTCGTAGAATTGTTTCACTATTAATAATAGCTTCTCTCTCTTAGTTGTTACTTTATGTGTGCTTTTTTAAGTGTTATAGTTTTATGTCGCTCATTTGCAAGCTTTTTTTTCAGGTTCTTGTTCTCTTCTATTATTTGTTTGATATTCTCGTTATTATGTTTTCTTATATCTTTCCTAATGCCTTTTAATATATCTTTATTCAAGTGCCTTAAGCTTAGAGCACCCACATTGTTTTCTGTTTTTATTTCTCTCCTATGTTGCATTAGCTTTTTTGTATCTTGGCTTAGTTTGTTTTTTGGGACTCTTGGGATTTCCGTAGTTGCTTGGTTATTCTGTTGTTAGTTTCTTTGATATCTTTTTTTTGTGCTGGAAATTATGTCAGCATCCTTTTTAGTTTTTTCTCTAACCATATTATATTTTTCATTTCCTAGATTTATTTTAATTGTAGCCTTTACCATTCCATGGTCACTTTTTAAAGAGATTTGATTCAGTACTGTTACGTCTTGAACAATAGATTTTTGTCTGTTATGATGTAGTCTATTTCATTTTTTGAGACTGCATTCGGGCTTGCTCACGTCCATATTCTTGCGGGTTTCTTGTAAAAGAAACTATTTATTTGAAAAAAGTTGTTTTCTACTAAAAAGTAGACTAGTGTTTTCCCTCGTTGGCTCCTTGTACCGCTTCCAAAGTTTTCCAGTGAAATCTTGGCATTATCTGTTTTAATACCAGTTTTTCGTTGAAGTCGCCACACAGGATTGTCAAATGAGCCCGCGCTTCTTCTAGGGCTATCGTAATTTCATCGAAGAATACGTCTACGTCGTCAGTGTGGTCCCCGTTGTTGACGCGTAAACCTGTATAAATTTTATGTTATATTTTGATTTTAGTCTAAGAATTAAATATGTGATTGGCGATGATAATATCTACATGCTTTTTGTTGATCAGGAATTCGACTTCGCCAGTGGCTGTATTTGATTCGCCGCAGTGGTATAGTACGTGCTTCGAATTTGGTGTCGCCCATTCTTCTCCTTTTCGCCTTATCTTAGTCCGAGAATATCCCATTTGATAAGTAATTACTCTTCTTCTATCTCAAGAATTTTGTTGTTCAGATGTTGCATGTAGTGATTTTTATTATTTTAGTTATTCCACGTTGTGGTTTCCATTTCGTCAGATTTTTGCCGTTACCTTAAAATATTTGGGACAGAATGAATATTTAGTGTGAGATTTTAGATTACACATCTTACCTGGGGGTTTTCGTTTGAAGATCTGACATTTTATTTGGTATGTAGGGGGTAACTGGCAATAAAACGCTACGTTTGCCAGACGGGTTGGTGAGTAAATAATCAACCGCTCCTCACAAGGGGAACAGTTGCTGTTTGCGGCCGCCCAATCTAGGAAAAAGTTGCTTTCGCTTGTTGGTCTGCTGGAGGTATTTGATTTTCCTCCTACCTGGTATTTTTGCCGGGCATTCCCCGAACTGCCACCTGGGGACGCGTCCTGTAGGGGCTACAGGCTTCCCCAAGGAGATGGTAAAATACATGCCAGATGAAAAATTGGCAAACCAAATAGTTAAGATCCCACTTTAAAATGACACGGTAGCTCAGCGCATCAGAGATCTAAAAACCAATGAACTTATTGTCTGCAAATCTTTATTACAAATGGTTGAACCTAGCGAATGTCACCGTTAGGTAGCAGCGCAAAAACGCATTATTAAAGAATCTTCTTTTATGCAAATCTCTACCAACACGTACTACTGGAGTGGAAATATATAGTTTTTAAAATTATTTTTAAGAGAAAAATATACCATGGGACAACTGCATTGATATCTGTTCTGGTGAAGCAAAAGCCATGAGTCGCATAATTAAAGAGGCTTATTAAAAATATTGCTAAAAACTGTACTAGTAGCTACTGCATGATCCATAGGCAGGCACTAGCTGCAAAAAACTTATCCCCCAGTTATATTATTGCTCTTGATGAGATCGTCCAAGGCATTAACTTCATATGGAATCTTGATTACTAAATAATCGCTTATTCAAAATACTATGTGAGGACATGGGAAGTGTACATATATCTCATCCTTTACATGCAGAATTCGGATGATTATCTTGAGGAAAGATACTAATCTGTATTTTTGAGCTAAGGAACAAGGTGCATGCATTCTCTTTAAAACTCAATTTCTAATTAAAAGGTCAATTATTTAAAAAAAATTGGCTACTTAAAATTTCCAATTTGAGCAACATTTTTTAGAAAGATCAATAAACTTAATTTAACCCTTTATGGCAAACAAGTAAATATATTTACTGTTTACGAAAAAATTATTCCTTTCAAGAAAAACATTTTGGAACAATCTGTGTATTTTACAACGACTGTAGTTGCTTGCCAACAATAAGTGGTCTTTTTGGAAGAATAAAACATTTAAAATAGGACAGACATTTATTAACGAAATTATTCAGTATCTTAAAAGGTTTGAATGAAACATTTATTCGGTATTTTCTAAATAAACAGCAGATTAAATATCGAAGTGAATTGTGGATTAATAACCCATTTATTATGATTGCACGACCTTCGACCATGTCAGCAGAAGAATATTGAACTGACATCTGTTCATCGTGGCCAGAAAAATTGAAATTAACGCTGTTAGAGGAATTCTGGTGCAGTTTAAATGATGAATATTCTCAATATATGTTTTCAGCTTGTGTGAAAAAATAAATACCGCAACAAATTTGATGAAGAACCTTATATTTTCATCTTTCATCCATAAATCCAAATATTATTATCTCATTACAATTTAAATTTAAAAGTTTTATATGAATAATTTATTTTAAGTAATTTTAAGAAATTTTGGGTTAATGTTGAAAGCACTTTTTCAAGCAAATAAATATTATTTGAATCACACTATTGAAGTAAGCCAGGGGTTCCACGACAAAAGGAGACGTTAAAAAGGGTTCCATTTATCAAAAAGATTAAGAAACACTAATCTTCAGATACTATTAGAGATGCTAAAAATAATGTTTAGTGTCACGTAGTACATCAGCAATAAAACCGTACATGAAGTCTCAGACATTCATTTCGTCGTCGATGAAATCCACAAGCTAAACAGAAGATACCTAAACAGTTTCTCTGGACAGCCTAATGGAGAAGCTGGTACTCTTATCGTTTCACTAAAAATAAGGAGAAGAGTAAACAGAAAATGACCCACACATATAGATCCATAGTTTTAATTAAGTTATTAAACCAACCAATTACTTAGACGTAGTTAACTTGAAGTGTAGCCACTAGGCTGCTTCTCCGTTCTTTTATTATTGACTAATCATATTTACTTATCGTCTTTCTAAAGCAGATTGTAAATATCGAGTATATAACAAAAAAGTTTATAATTGCGTGGGAATATTTATGTATATTAAACTAAATGCTAATACAATTGTTATTGCTACAGTATGTAGCTACTTATTATATTGTGACATTTTAATATTTGTATTACTACAATATAGTGCATTATTTGTGCGAACATTGATATAAATATTTAGAATTTCCCCAAAACTTTCTTTGTTTGCGTGTAAAGATTTTTAAATTCTTTTTTATATTACGTTTAATTTATTTTAAATTTTAATTTATATCTAAATCTAAACACCTGATCTATTATAAATTTCATTATAAAACAAACAGCCAAAAAGAAGGAACCTAGCAATATTATTATAATTGTTATTACATCTAACAGATAATATTGATACCAAGACAGTTCAGCTCCTACACTTTTTAAATGGGGAGCGCCGTTGTGTCTAATCACATACTCTACCCAATAGATAGCTGTATCAAGCGGCGTAAGCGGACGATCCTTAAACAGCTGCGACACCCTTTTCACATTATCGTTGTACCTAAACCATGACTGGATAAGAAAAGTGACTGCAATGTAACACACTCACTTCTTTCCCAAAAGCCCCTTTATAGAATTTAAAATATTCTCCTTAGTTATGTCGTTGTAATCTAACATAATTGCAAGACCCAAAGCCTCTGATGTCTTCAGGTTAAGGGTTTGATCGGCAAAGAACGGAATTCCTAATCGAGGAACACCGCAGTATATGGACTCTTGAGTACTCATAAGACCTCCGTGGGATATAAACAGTTTTACGTTTGGGTGACCTGTAAGTTGAAAGATTAGATATGTCGCGTAAAAAATTATTTAAAGTCTTTACATAAAATATCTGTTTGGGGCATCCACGGCTCAAAATAAATATTTGAGGGTATATCTAGTTCTCTTGGCATATTTTCTTTAGTCGCTTTCCATAGAACTCTGTAGGGCAATTCCTTGAATACTTCGAAAAATGCTTTTAATTTGGAAGTAGGTAACGTTTCTGTCAATACCAATGATCCCATGCTCAAGTAAATAACTCCTTTATATTCTCCTGGTACATTTAATATGTTTTCGAAGTGCTAAAAAGAACCATAAGCGCATTTGTTATTATTGGAGCATAATAAGATGAATACCTTTGAGAGGGGTTGTGGTGGCATAACATGCAACCTCCAACTTCTATAAAATTTGGAACAGCCGGACGTGGAAAATTTATACTGAAATGACTATTTACCATAATCATGCTAACATTATAGATTAACTGTTGAAGATCTGGAAATATTACCAAAAATTTACGAGCAATTTTATTTGAAGGAAACAGATCCAAAGTGGTACCTTAAAAAAAATAAATAATATTAAATATAATGTTGTAGTTGCATACTTAGTTTTGATATAAGAATTATAGTGTTTTCTAGTCTTCCATAAACTCATTCGAGACGGAAAGAAACAAGTAATTAGGAATGTATGCTGGGTTATCTGGATTTCCAATCCTCTCTGCCCCAAGGCACATCGGTGTGCTATTACCGATTACAGGTGCCTTAAACGATTGCAAATCCTAACAAGCATCAGTGCCAAAAATTTGTTATTACTAAATCGTACTTTGTTTAGTTTATTAAGTTTCTTGCTACTTCTGAACTTAGGACGCTTACACACATCTGTTCCCATTTGGATACGATAAAATCTAATACTTAAAATAGCCCCCATAAAATCACGGGCAAATGAACAGAAAGTTGTTTGAAGATAGGAATTGTTCGCGAACACTCATATCTTGTATCTAAATAATTAAATTATTAATAGTATGTCACCAAAAGTACTTATTATACCTTGGAGGAGGGTCCCGTAACGGAAAGTGGCTTAGCACGTCAACCTCGTGGCCCTTTTCAGCAGTCCCCTCATTAGCCTCCCAAACATAATATGACTTTTTTTGTACGGAAATAAACCCAAGATACGATAATTTTCACTCACGGTAAACTACAGCGAATAAGAAAAAAGGTAATAGTTTCTTCATTTCCATCATTTTAATGATGGGACGTTTTCACGAGGCTGAAGTTGTATTGAAAGTCTGGTTCTATCAGTAACTTTTATTTGCACTCATATGCTATCAAAATGAAATGGAGTAGGAACAGTTAAAAATACCAAAAAAAATGGTACTTTAAAATATTTGTTTTGAATTATAATGTTTAATTTAAATTTCAGAATTTTAGTAAAAGAAACAAATAAATGTTTTTGTTAAAAAGTTTTCAGTCTTGCTCTTACGTAACACAAAAAATGCAACTTAAAACATGATAATCATTTCTTAATGTATGTATAATAAATTAAAGCTAAATTGTTTTTCTTTGTTACGCACCGAAACCGAGCGGTTTCGAGTCCGCATCCCCTATTTTATTTATTATTAAGCTTAGTTATAAGAAAGTTGAAAAAGTCTGTATAAAGACGGCAATATAAAGGCACGCGTTATTCAAATATAAGATGTACTTATTATCCGCGAAGAACAGATTGTATGTAATCTGAGAGATAAACGTACTACAAAACCAAAAATTTCCCATAATGGAACTCTCATACATTATCATATGACATTTGCTTTGTAACGGAGATAAACCCAAGATACGATAATTTTCGCTCATGTGCAATACTACAGTGAATAAGAAACTAAAAGGTAATAGTTTCTTCATTCTCTCTCTTCATGGCGCTACAGTCCCATCTGGACCTGGGCCTCCCGTATTTTTTGCCTCCAATCTTCCCTGTTTTGTGCACTAATCCTCTAGTTTTGGATGTCAAGTATTTGCTGTGCATCCTCTTCTATGTTATCGGACCATCTTTGTCTTGGACGGCCCCTACCTCTTCTGCCTTCAATTCGCCCTTGGAATATTCTCTTTGGTATTCTTTGTGCTTCCATTCGTTCTACATGTCCTGCCTATTTCAGTCTTAGTAGTTTTGCAAATTCTACTATATTTGCCTCCTTATGTAGTTGTCTCAGTTCAAAATTGTACCTTATTCTCCAAATGCCATCTTCTTGTACTGGGCCGAAAATTCTTCTTAATATTCGCCTTTCAAAACGCAATAGTGTTTCTTCTGCTTCTTTGGTCATTGTTTATGACTGACATCTATATGTGACTATCGGTCTGATCATACTTTTATAAATCTTTAATTTTGTTGCTCTTGTTATGTATGATGCTTTAAAGATTGATGTTAATGAGAAATATGTTCTATTCCCTGCTGTTACGCGTAGTTGAATTTCTTGTGTTATCTTGTTTTCACTATTTATTTGGGTTCCCAGGTATTTGAACTGCTGTACCACTTCAAAATTTTTGTCCTCTATTGTATAGTTTTGACCTAATCTTCTTGGGGGTTTTACTGCTAGCATTTTTGTCTTCTGTCCGTTGATCTTCAGTCCCACCTTTTGTGCTTGTGTTTCTATATTTCTGTATATGTCCTTGACTTCTCTTTCTGATCTTGCTACCAGGTTGATATCGTCCGCATATCCGATCACTTGGTGTGACTTGTTAATGATGGTGCTGCCAGTGTTGCCTGTAGCTTCTCTAATTACTTTTTCCAATACTAGGTTAAACAGTATTGGTGCAAGTCCATCTCCTTGTCTTACCCCTTTAGATGTTGTAAACATCGGGGAGATTCTATTCTATATCCTCACCGCAGCTCTAGAGTTTTCCATTGTCATTCTTGTTAAGCTAATTAATTTATTCGGGATGCCTAATTCTTCCATGGTGTTGTACAAGCTGTTTCGATGTATGTTATCATATGCCTCCTCAAAGTCAATGAATAGTTGAAATATTGGTATGTTATACTCCCATGCTTTTTCCAGTATTTGGCTTGTTGTGAAAATTTGGTCCACTGTAGATCTGCCCTGTCGGAAGCCGGCTTGGTAACCTCCAATTATGTCATTTCCATATACCATTATTTTTTGTTGTAATATATTTGTGAAAATTTTGTATGTAACACACAGTAAGGATATACCTCGGTAGTTATTACACTTGTGTTTATCTCCCTTCTTGTATATCGGACAGATAATTGCTGTGTTCCATTTTTCTGGCATTTCTTCTTTATTCCATATGAGGTTGATTAGCTCTTGAATTTCTTTGATTAGTATCGATTGGTATGCCATCGATTCCCGGTGCTTTGTCATTTTTCATTCTTTGTATGGCGGCCGCTACTGCTTCTATTGTGGGCTCTTTAATTTCCGGTTGTACGGTATCTCTTGTTTGGTATTCTATCGTTTCGTTCCTCTTGTGTTAACAGCTCTGCGAAGTGTTGTCTCCATTGTTCTATTACTTCATTTTCTTGTGTTATATATTTTCCTTCTTTGTTTTTGCACATTGAGGGTCTGGGATGGAAATCTTGTTTGGTGTTTCTGATGATATTGTATATTCTTTTAACCTCTTTTGCTTCTCTTGCCTGTTCTATTTCATCTATTTGTTTATCGAGGAAATCTCTTTTCTTTCTTCTCATCAGTTTCTTTACTTCTCCTCTTAGCTTTCCGTATTCTTCGGTTTTCCGCCTGGTGGGCCTCTGTAGCAGTTTCTTTTTTGCTTCATTTCTTTTATCTATTGCCTTTTCACATTCTGTGTCCCACCATGTTGTTCTTGGTTTCTTTTGTATGTATCCTATGTTCTCTTCCGCCGTAGCGACAATAATATTTTCTATTTGCTTCCATTTTTCTTCTACTGACTCTATCGGTTCCACGCTTACTTGGTTTCGTTTTTCTTTAATGCTCTCTTCCATTTTCTGTTGGTATTTAATTCTGTAGCTTTCATCCTTTATTTTATGTACATTGTATTTCTTATTCCTCTGCGTGGGTATAGCTCGAGCGTTATCTATTTTGCCCCTGAACACTGTCTTAACTAGCATGTGATCAGATTCACTCATCGCTCCTCTCATTGTTCTTATGTCTATACAGCTGGATTGATGCCTGTTTGATATTAAGACATGATCAATTTGGTTGACTGTCCTTCCGTCTGGTGATATCCACGTGCCCTTATGTATCCGTTTATGTGGGAAGGTTGTACTTTTTTGTCAGTCCCTTGGCCGTCGCGAACTCTATAAGTCTTTCCCCATTGTTATTTGATTCCTCGTGTAGGCTATGTTTGCCTATGGTGGGGAAATATACTTCTTCCTTGCCAACCTTGGCATTTAGATCTCCAATAACTATATGTACATCATTGCTGGGTGTTTTCTGCATTTCTCTATCTAGTGTCGCATAGAATTGCTCCTTTGTGTTATCTTCTTTCTCTTCTGTTGGCGCGTGTACCGAGAACATAGATATGTTGTTAAATTTCATTTTAATTCGTATGTATGATATTCTTTCATTGACTGGTGTGAACTGTAGTATTTTGTTTTTGACTCGTGGCCCTACTATAAATCCTGTTCCTAATTCATGTGTATCCTCTGCCCCGCTGTAATATATTTGGTGTCCTGATTTAGTCAAACTTCCACACCCCAACCACCTTATTTCTTGTAGGGCTGTTATGTCCATTTGATATTTGATTATTTCTTTCATAGTCGTTTCAAGAGCGCCTATTTGATATAACGTTCTTACGTTCCATGTTCCGATAATCATGTCCTTTTCTCGCCGTTTTCGTCTTCTTGACATCCGTCCGTAGTTCCGAGGCTCAATATGGGTCTTCACAACATTGCTTTTTTTACAGGATAGGGGTGTTAACCCTACGCCCAACCCTCCTCCTTTATCCGGGCTTGGGACCGGCAACAGTACTTACTGGGCTACTCAAACCACCCAGCAGTTACTGCAGGCGGAGTGTTTCTTCATTTCCGTCATTTTATTGATGTAGACGTTTTTCGTGACCAATTAAATTATGTAAGTGTAAGTCTGGTTCGGACTAGTACGGACACACACAAAAAAAAAGTATATGAAGCAATGATAAAGAAAATCATGAAATGAAACCCACCCAACAAACGACGTAAATAATTTGAGGATAACTGGAGTGAAAGAAAAAAGATTCAAGACCGGAAGAAATGAAAGAAAATCACAGAATAGGCAACACAACACGTATAATAACAACCTATAGGAAGCAAGGCTTTGCAAAGTAACAAAATGCAATGCGAAGATAATAAGAATATAATATATCTTATAATAAGTCAATTATAGAAGAACGGAGACTTACAAGTTAACTACGTCTAATTAATTGGTTAAATTGGTAACTGAAAGCTATGGATCTATACCTGTGGATCATTTTCTGTTTGGTATTCTTCTTACTTCTAGTGGAACGCTAAGAATACTAGCTCCTCAGTTAGGATGTCTAGAAAGACTATTTAGTTTTTATTGTCGACGAAATGAATGCCTGAGTCATTATATGTGGTTTTATTGCTGGCATGCCTCGTGGCATGAACCATTATTCTTAATATCTGCCTTTGTATCCTGCAAATAATTTGGATGTTACAAAGTTTAACACAGGACCAAAGTTGTGCACCGTAAGTTAAAATAAACTTAAATATACATTTGTAAAGTTTGGATTTTCATCATATTCGCTAATTAATTTACCGTGCCTTTAGGTTGATTGATTTTATTATTCTTAATGTGAACTTTTATATAAATTTAAAATCAAGTTTTAAACTTAGGTATTTTATTTCTTCTTTCACATGAAGACAAATGCCTTTTATTGTTATTGGGGATATTTAAACTTTCGAGTTGCAAATTTAACATGCATTGGTCATGAGCGGTAATTTTTTCTTTGATGGGCCAGGTTACAAGAAGATTGTGGGTTTAATTACTTGCAATTAATGCGACATAGTCCACAGAAGTGGGAATTCTGGTGTTAGCTGTTGTTGAGATATCGGCAGTAAAACTTAGCGTACTACTAGTATTTGAAAGGGTAGTAAGTGGATATTTCCAGTTTGTATTTAGTTTGTCAGTCAGGCAGGATGTCAGTGGGAGACACTAAAATTCGGGTAGAGTAAGCTTCAATTTAAATAGTAGTCTATTATGCCACACACGTTAAAAAACTTGTTTAATAATGCAGCTATGACTTCACCTCTTTAATTTAACTGTGCTCTTATAGATTGTTGTCAATAGTACAGGGGCTGCCCAAGAATTTATCAGTTTCAGAGCTATCATTATTATCGTTAGTTAGGGACGGACTAATGGCTTTTGATAAATGTTCTGCAAAACTAGTTATCTTATCCTAATTCGTCTTAACCCAACTACCATCCCTCTTTCTCAATGTAGGAATGTGGGTGACTGATCTTTTAAAGCTTTAGTGACTTTTCATATTCTTTGGTCTTCTCTTGATAATATTTTTATGAATGATTCAATGGCAGTGTTTCTAATAATTTGTAATTTCAACAAAATTCATTTATAGGACACAACTCTGGTGTTGTGCTAAACCTCGTAACATCGAAGCCAACTATAAGAGCGTTTCTTAAACAAAGTTCCGTAGAGATTACTAAAGGGTTACGCGAAGCTTACGTATCTTATTTCATAACACTTGAGAAAATAACTTAAAAATCTGGTGTGAACATCACACGACTTTCCTTATCCTATTATATATATATATATATATATATATATATATATATATATATATATATATATATATATATATATATATCGGCCCTGCGCTGCTCTCGTCCCGGAACTTGTTATTTTAAAAAAGGACGAGGCGCGAGTCCAACACTCGAAAGCTGATTAAAATAAACAGTACAAGACAATAATTGACTCGTACTTACAATTTTGCTACGTCACTGAAGGTAACCGTGCGAGCTCGGTCGCACAGCCTGCGTGCTCTCTCCTAGCGGCCAAGCGCTCCCCCCCGTCCTCCCCCAGTCGGCTCCGAGCGCGCTGTGATTGGTCCGTTTAATTAATTTTTAATCGGCTATAACTTATTTATTTGACCTCGGAACAAAAAATTTCATTTTAATTTTTTGTTCGTTTGTGGTCTGATCTATCCGGTAATATAAATTTCCTGAAATATTTTATGAATCCCCGGTATATTAAAAATCCTGAGCTTCAATTTTTTTTCGAGTTCCTATTTTACCAACTTTTATTTTAAATTCATGATAAGAAATCATTTTTATTCTCATAAATTTTTTGTATCTTCAACCGTTTAGATTCGCTACCGCTTTGCGACCGATTTTGCGACCTTGCGACCAAACGACTAGGACGATTTTTGCCAAAAGCTTCACACTGCGTCCCCTACCTACAAGTAACTTGCATACCAAATTTCAAGTCTCTAGCTCTTACGGTTCTCGAGATATCTTGTTTACTGACAGACAGACACACACACACACACACACGAACCAATGGCCCAAACCAACTTTTTTGGTGTCCTGAGGCTATATTTCGTCCAGAAATGTGAAAAACTGGGTAGGTCAAATTTCCGCCGATTACATTACTTTCCTTATTATAGGATAAGGAAAGTAAAAAGCAATAAAAATTAACAACTAACTTTCGTTTCCACTTACTAATCTGGATAGTCGATGCAAATGTGAATGCCATATCGTGAGTTGTAATGGCGCCGTTGAGACAATTTTTAGTATTTTACAGCAGCCGCGCTCTAGAATCACCTGGAATTCTGGCTCATTGCTACCGATTGGGAATCCCAGAAATCTAGAAATACAGAGAAATTCCACAGTTTTAAAAATACAAAAGAATCCCGTATACTTGATTATGAAAGAGTGCTGCGAGTAGCAGGGCTACAGTGAAATCACAGACACAATTTTTGTTGCGGAGGTTAGTGTGAATTTTCTAAACAAAACATTTACAGCTTTGATTGAACACTGGGTATTTATTTTCCGTCGTAATTTAAATTAATAGGTGTATAAATAAGTTCTCAGCTTTTTTCTGTAAAATTAGTTTTATTTAAAAATAAACAAACAAAGCTTTAAGTATCAAAGTATTCTCCGTTGGCATCGATGACCTTTTCCATCTTTCGGGTAGCTTGCGAATTCCCTGGTGATAGAAGCTCACCGGCTTCGTGACGATAAGGTTATCGATGCATTTTCGGACTTCTTCTTCTGTTTTGAAGTGCGTATCAGCCAAGTGATGCTGTAACGACCGGAATAAATGATAATCGGAAGGGATCGTGTCTGGGCTATACCGCGCATGTGGGAGAAGTTTCCACTCTAACGCGTCTGCAGCTCATCCGTGTCAAATGTTTGAGGGCGTCCAGCGCGTGGTTTATTCTCAAGACTAAACTCTCATCCGCGAAATCTTTGGTACCACTTTTTGCACGTTGCAAGACTTACAGCATTCTCACCATATGCAGCACAAATCATTTCGGTGGCTTCAGCAGCGTTTTTCTTAAGATGAAACGCGAAATGAATAGAAAATCGAATATGCTCTTTTGTGATTGCCATCGTGAACACAGCTGATTATTGAGGTTATGTGCATCACGCCAAATCGCATGATGTTTCCAAAGACCAAATGTCATTGCTTTAAAACCGCAAGAGGGCGGACTAATACGTTACATGTAAACGGTGATTTGCGTCCTGTGAAATCTAAAGTTGAGAACTTATTTATACACCTATTATTAAAGAATGTTTAATGAAGCTTTCATTTGGATTTAGTTAGTATGTTTATCAGTAAGATTCTGTAGTATACTTTTAATTGGGTAAATAATTTTTGCAATAAGTTATAATCCGATAAAACTAAACTAATCTATACATTGCATATTAACTAGTTTGGTTTTAGACAATGGGAAATCCATTAGTATAGAAGATGTTGATGTATTGGTTTTCTCCTTTCAAACAACATAATGAACGTAAAACAATTTTTTAAGTTTTTAGTGGAATAAAAAGAAAGACGCAGATAGAAAAAAGGTATTTAGGTAGATACGTTATAATTGTTAGTCTGTACTTACCTTTTAGGCGTGGTGTAGAACCGTTCTGAAAGTTTTTGTGTAGTTGCTATTTTAAGGATAGTAATAGAAAAAATGGACCAGAATTACTCCCTTATAATAACAGTAGTTCTCCGCAATAGGCCACCAAGGCCCTTTGAGGTCGTAACAGAATAGGTCTGCTCCCTCAGAGCCTACGGTACACAAGGGTAGTGGTTGACCTCCAGGTATAGCAGTTTCATTTCAGTTAGACCGTAGAAATGTCAGTGATCGAATTGGGTAGAGCGGAATTCGAACCCGCACCTTATAATAAAGATAAAATATACTTGTACAGCAATCCCGAAACAAAAAAGAGGACACCAAAAACTACCAATATTGCAATAGAAGCACGTAAGGAAAAATTTTATGAACTGAATTAAATTGTCCACCAGAATGATTACATACCTATCATTGATTTGCTGTAATTGGTAAATCTAGTATAAACTGACAAGGCCGAAGTATTAATACAACATTAATTTAGATTTGGAAACATTAAGTAGTTTGCGCGTTGTAAAATGTAATCTAATTAATAATAAGAATTAAATTATAACTCCGTTGTTGCTTTAATGGTGTAATTGATTATTTAATCTAAGCTGGTAAGTGTTTGGCTGTTCAAACAAATTATAAAGTGATTTATTCGAAACAAATTTATTTTACTATTCAGAACATTGTTCATGTAGATTTAATATTTCACTAGAACGTTATCTAAATTTTACAAAAGGTATTTTACAAGTTAAGAGCAATACTTTAGTTTTTTCCTAGTTATGGCGTAGAGAGTATCGAAATGACTCAAGTCCTAAAAAAATTATCAACATTTTCAGTAATTGAAGGACTTCAAGAAATTTATGCGTCGTATAATTCAGTTATTAATGAATATTTAAGTGTAAATGATCAACTTGGACAGAAGTGGATGAGCTTATAAGAGCTACGGTATTGATGAAGGTAGTAACAATTGTAATGTCAAAAACCACATATAATAAGTGACAACCTGTGAACTAAACATGAGTGAAAAGTGGTAAACATTAGTGTGCACATTGAGGGCAGTTTTATATAAGACATCGTCTTGCTTTAATGACGGTGTGATTGAAAAGTGAGTGTCATTCTATAAAAGGAGACAAGCATTAGCTTATAAAGCTCTAACGACCTAGCAGTGTCGAGATAAATATGATAATCTTATTTTGTTTAATTAGCTAATCAGGCATACCTAATACTAACTTCTGGAATTGTTAATTGTAACCCGTGCTGTGCTATCATTAGTTAAAATGTTTTCTCGTGTACATAGTATGCCCATAAATACTGTTACACACTGACTAGAAAGACAAAATAAAACCATTAACTGTTTTTTGTATTAATTACAACGGATTTATTTTAAATGGCTGGCCACCTTTAGCCTCTACACAAGCTTTCAGGCATCGAAGCTATGCGTCTGTTCGTAACACGTACTATCCATTGGAAAAGCATAGACTGAAACAGCCAGGGTATGCTTCAAGGTCTTTTTGATCAAAACGTGCCTTTTAAAACTGCCCAAGATTTGTGATCTGGTGGACTGAGATCTAGGCTACCAGAAAACTAATCATAATCATTTATTGTCAGAAAATGAGGCACATTGTTGCTTAGCCAAATTTGAGTTGATCGCGTTCTGTGAGCGGGTGCGAAGTCTTGAGGAAAGATCTAAGGCTCGCCATAAAAAAAGACATGTGACTCAAAGGTTTTATTACACTTTCTAAAACATTTTCTTGATACACAGCAGCTGAAGTTTTGATTTCCTTTTCATAAAAATAAGTGTCTGCCACCCCATCGTAATAATCTCTTCAACAAACCACCTATCTATACTTTTGAACAGAAAGTAAACAAAGAAATGTTGCGTAGTTCTCGGCCGTTGATTTTCACAAGGAAGTCCGTGCGCAGTAAACAAAGATAGCCTATACATTTCAACGGAAAGTAAACAAAGACGGCTGATATAAAATTTGGCGTGCCGCGCTCTGAGCGCTTAATTTATACGAGGAAATTCATGCGTTCGTGCACACACGCCGGGGTCTCTCTCGCTTCTTGCCGAATGGCTGAGTGGTCGCGACTATCGAGCCGCTGCATTGCCGAACGCAAAAAGCACGCCTGCACGGCCATTTGGTTTGCTTCCACCGAGAGGAGCTTTGATTGTAAATTGAATTTTTCCACGTTCCCGATGAAGGGAAAAAGCCGATGAAGGGAAAAAGCCGATGAAGGGAAAAAAGCCGATTCAGGGAAAAATGAATATGTTAATGAAAAATTACCCAAATTACAAATAATGGATGATGGCCTTTCTGACCTCTTAGCATTAGCTGAGATTCCTCCACTAAATTTGATTCATCTATAAACAAAGATTTTCTAGACATCATACGCATAATCATTTAATAACCTCTTTGCTTTGTCTCACTTCATTGTTAAATAGCTATACTTGGAAAGAAACACAATGTAATTTACAACTTTAAAATTTGACAATTGCAACCGTATGTTAATCCTATATACCTTAATGCTATGTAAAGCAAAGGTAGGTATGATTTTGTAATAGTATTTATGGGAGTACTAGGAAGGTATGCGGAACAGCCTAACAAAGACACGTGGGCATATTAAATCTCCAAATGACCAATAGTATCGTAGCTGTTGCTGCAGAAGAATAGTATTACTGTAAAGCTCAACCAAAGAGACTGCAGAAGTCAGTGCTTATTGAAAATTAACCAGATTTCTACAAATAGAAATAATAATATGCTATAAATATCAACTGAAAGAGGACAGAGCATATAGGATAGCTATAAGAAAGAAACAGAGAAAGAAACTAGAGTCTTGTGAAACTTTAAACCTAAAGAAAAATGGTAAAGACACATTTAAAATACAATTGATGTGTAAGTTAAAAGAAAGTAGATGTCAGTTTTACAAGCACTTGAAAAGCTACTGTACGGCTCTATACATAAGTGTTAAATATGGAAGAGAACACCTTATATCTTTCTGAAAAAATCCAGTGTTTCTGCTAGACGCACTTTATGTAACAGTTATAATTAAAATTGTCAGCCAATGGCAATTTAATAAGAATTACGCTCTTTGATGTCAACGGGCTTTCTAACCATAAAGCAAATTAATATATTTCTTAAATAAACAAGACGTGTAATTCCAATCTCTGAGACTTATTTCTTAACAAGGTCAATATTTGAAATACAACGTTATATAATCTACCACGTTCTTAGCGCGGCTGTTGTAATTAAGAACTACACCCAGAATTATAAAAACTGTGAGAATTAATGCAATTAATGTCAATACCTAGCCTTTAAATGTATGGTAAGAGAAGATTGGAATTTAAAACACACATAATGGGGTTATAAATACATGACAACAAATAGAAAAAGCTTCTAGAGGCCTTAAATAGCAATAACTGCAGACACTTTTGAACTAATAAGCTGCCACTCTAATAAAACATAATATTTATTAGATTTCTTTATATTTCATGATATAGCTTCAAACTACATAAAAATAAAATCCTGTTATGAATTGTCATCAGATCATACATCAGTAATTGCAACCCTAAGTATTTACGTAATAAGTAAATTAAGCCATTGAGCCAATTAAAAGCGGGGCACGCAAACGTATTCACCGAGCACTTTTTAGAAGTTTTCATATCCTTCTAAGGAGATACAAATAACAGTGATAACAAAATTAACACTTTCTTAGATATACTTTACCAATAAAGTCATTTTCCCCATAAAAGTCTATAAACAAAACAATTATGTTTCTGACAATCTATAACAGCATTATGATTTCTAAGCCTTGAAAATCAGCAAACCAAGCCGCATTTTATCCTCCAATAAATTTATTCCTAATTCTGTCAATATTAGTAATAGAAAAACATCTCATTATCATTATCACCAATAACTGATTGATAAAGCAATGCACTTTAAAATAGATTTTTGGGGCCAATTAATCGCAAAAAATCTGAAATTATTTATGAACATAAACGTTAACTGGAAATAATAAATGCTTAACTATTCAGTTCAAATAAAAAATTAAATTTGAGAATCTAAGGATAATGGAATAAACTAAAGGTCATGTCATTCTAAATGGTCAAAAACTAAACTTTTCTATGTATTGATATAAGAAGACAAACATTTACATGTCCTTTAAATTAACATTTGTAATATAAAAGTCAGAAGGCTATAATAACTTTCTTAGAAGGCATCAACAAATTAAAGTTTCCAATAAAATGTTCTTTGTTTTATGTATTTGTCCAACTGCATTATATTACGTTTTAAAAGGTTCTTCTTTTTAGTCTTTGTTAGATTTGTTGATTACATTTATTCAAATTTACTTTTAAATCTTTTAAATTTTTCATCGTACTATTTTGTTAATATTTTTTCATCGAAAAAAAAAGTTGGCGTTGAAATTATGTAATGGTTGGTGACAACGGGTAAAGAGGATTTAAAAAATCTATCTCCCTTTTAGAAAAAATTGTACCTAAAACTTTTATAACAAAGACAAGTGTGAATAACAAAATGGTTTTATTCCCAGAAGTCAAGTATAATCCCCATTTCCATACCGCATACTGCTGTGGTAATCAAACATTGTTTTGCACAATTTCAATGGGAAGTATTAGGCCACCCGACATATAGCCCAGATTTAGGGCCGAGTGACTTTCACCTTTTTCGAGAGCTGAAAATGGTCTGGGAAGGCAGCGCTTCCGCGCCAACGACAAGCTTTCAGACGCCGTGGAAACCTATCTCAATATATTGACAACAATCTTCTCTGAAGGGGGTGCTGTAAAACCATCGGTACCACAATTGTTTTAATGTTTACGGTGACTTTGTACTCGACTCCTGGTAATAAAATTATCGTGTTATTCACACTTGTTTTTATTTAATGCCCCATGAAAAAGTAGAGGGTTTTCAAAATCATATCTATAAAGCTCACTACAGATCAGAAAAACAGTACATGAAAATTTGCTGTAATTTAAAGAAAACAACAATTAATGATTTTCTTTAAAGTGTGTCTAGAAATAACTCTTAACGTCTAGACTACGATTTTAAATCAGAACAAACTTCAATGAATAGAAGCACCTAGTTTTAGGGTGCTTTCTGTTATTAAAAATATTGTACGCCAAGAGTGTGTTCCTCCTGAAGATACAGTGACACAAACTGCATAAAATTGAGGACGTAAATTATTAGAATACGCAGAAGTGGGAAATTATGACTAACTAAGACAGTCCAACAGTTTATATCTTACCCTCTTTACTTATTTCTGTGTACGAAAGAAACGAAACAATTAGTTTTGGCAGGAGAAAAACAGCCAAACAAAAATGCACTGACTTACGTAAAAAATACTAAAATATATATTTTAAACAGTAATGAAAGTAACCACTAAAAATAGTAAAAAAGATATTCTTCTTTCGAGACCCGGCAAACCTGCACATGAAGCTACCTTATATCGACCAATAACCCGTTACCCTTGCTATCTAAATTACTGGAGACGTACATAGGAGAAAATCAAGAATTCATCTTTTAAGTTTGGTTTAGACAGCAATAATTTACTACAGAGAAGATTTACAAAGTAGTCGATGTGATATAATGGGATTTTGAAGAAAACGAATATTGTGTAGCGACGTTCTTCAATGTCAGTCAAGCTTTTGGCGTTATCTGGTATTCTAATTTATTGTACAAAATCAAACAGACACTGTCCTACCAATACCACCTTCTTATTAAATCTCATTTAAGTGGACGGTACCACCAAGTAAAACATATATTCATCTAATTAATGCAGGTGTTCTCTAGAGTAGATAAGCCCCACTCTATGCCTAATCTTCACAGTTAACTTTTCACACCATGACAGTCTTACTATAATCTTAGTCACTTATCAGCTATTCTACAAATTTACCTTGACAATATCCAGATATAGCTGCATCACTAGCACATAATAATAACTTCACCACAAAGCACGGTACCACTCTTTCAGTCTTTCTGAACGACACACAAATTCTAATTAAGGACGGAGCTAAACACCTTGCCATGCAGTTGGATAGGTGGTTCATATGAAGAGTCCAAAAAAGGGAAAGAAACTAGACTTCAAAATAAAGAAAATGAATTGGCTTTTGAGACAAAGATCTAATCAATTGCTAAATAACAAAGTGTTAGTGTATAAATCAGTAATAATTCCAGTATGGGTGTACGGAGTATGGAGTAATCCAAAAGTGTTAGTGTTCTCTAGACCTCAGCTAGTTGCTGTATGTTTTTGAATCCATTATTGGGTTTTCAAAAATAGTTTGTCGTAGCTGATACCTGCTTTGTACTAATTGTTCTTCAGTTCGTTTACGAGATGGTGCTTATATAAAGGTTTTTCCATGTTTGCCTGTATATGTAGTTGATGATTCTTTTTGTATTAGCTCATCAGCTTTTTTCTTATCCAAAATTTTATATTGCCGTGGTACTCACAATAGAGTTAACTTGTTGTGGTTTACTAAAGCATTGAGCTCTTCGCAACATTCCCATACCAACTTGGATGTTCGGGTTTTTTAATGCCTTCAGGAACGCCCGAGTGTCCTTGAATATATTGATTCGCTTATGTTAAGATTTGATTTTGCCTAGTATCCTATAGTATAGCAAATATCTCCGTTTAAAAAAGGGATGTATATTTTCCCAGTGAAAAGCTTAACCAAAAGTTTTCCTTTTTACAGAATATGTCTGCTCCCGCTCTAGACTCGGTCTTTGATTTGTTTGGTCTGTTTCTACTGCTTTTTTTTGTTTATACATTCATTTCGATCCATAACATTAACTTTGAAAGATTTATGTTGCATGCAAATGCTAAAGTTATATCGCCTGTTTTCATATTCAGTGTGCCTCTTTCCAATTTCCAGATGCCTCATTTCCTTACAATATTTGAGAATAGACACATTAGGTAGTCTATTAAAAAGCTTTCCTACCTCTCCCATGGTGTTAAGACGAAGGGGAGTAGGTCTAGCAGTGTCTTCATTACCGCCGTTGGTGTTGTTCTTATGGTGCCCACTATTCCCAGACAAGCAAGTCTTTTCTCATTTGGTACAATTACGGCGGTTCTTTGGGCCATCTTTGTCTACTATATTAAAGTTGTATATGTTATCATGAGTTTGGCTACCGTGGTGTACAACCGATGCATCACTTTTAGTTTTCGACCCCACGTTTTTCCATGAGTTCGTCTGGCTAACACTAGTGTTGTCCAACTTTCTCTTGATTGTTTGAGTGCGTGTCCAGGTGAGTTTTGAGTCTAAAATTACTACAAGATATTTTACTTCGCTTAAGGAACTCCAGTCGTTTCTCCTTCTTGTGAATACTACTATGGCATATTTTGAGGGACTTATATCTTGTCAATCTGCATCTGGCCAATTTGTAACCAGGTATGAAACCCTTTTGCATACGCTCTCTAACTGTACCGTAAAATCTTTCTTGGGACAGTTTAAGTGTCTTTATTGGAAGAAGAGATCATTTTCAGTTTAATTAAAAACCATTCTATAGCATATTAAATTTATTTATTACTTTAGTTGTCGTGACATGTCGTTAATTTGTTTAAAATGTGGTATGATACAAAATTTAAATTTAATATAAAGCCCCAATTGTAATTTTAATTTGTTCGTTGCACAATAAACAATTAGAGCGTTGTGGTGGCCTTATAATTAGATAAATCCTGGTGCTGCTTGCGATAAATGGTTGTTGTTTCAAAACAATGCAGCGTGCGGTGCACTCCACGATTAATATTGCGGCGCGAGGCGCATCCGACATCATGACAAGGATGTGCAAACTGTTGAATGCTGGTGTAAAAAATAATTCCACCGAGCGCGCTAGCTGCTTCCGGCTTATAATGACGGCCGCGACCATATCGAAATTGATGCGAGACCGGAGCTGCGACTCCGCGGCTCTCGTTTGCATGCGAGAGCGATGTTTTCTCTACTTTTGGAAGGGCTGTTTCGGTGTGTTAATGCGTGTTTTCCCGAACTACCGTTTTAGTGACGCGACCGCGCGGAAGTTTTATTAAAAGGCAAACTGCGCGCTGGGCTTTAGGCTTCCTCCGGATTATACTTTTAAAGAACTTAACTTTTCTGGAAATGTCTGAAATTAAATGGCGCGTCCGCTTTGTTGAATTTCATCCCAACTACTTGAAATTCATATTGGATCCCGAGTCTTACAAGTCGAGCGGACAACTTAGACGTTAGCCCACTCATGTTTTATTGAGTAAAGTGGCATTCATTTGGCGGATCAAAGAAAGTGCGTTGCAGTCGTTTTCTGCCGCTTCGATAACTCAATCCAGATTAATTCGAACGATTTTATTTCAGCGAAGGGGATGCTTTATTGACAGAGCCATACTTCAAATTTATTTTTTTATGAAGAGATGCGTTTCTATAATGACAGCAAAGTTATAAAATTTTGTTTATACTTGTATAAAGCATTCCATTTTAGTACCCATCATGACGTGGAGTGGTGAACACCGTGGGTTTATTTTGAAGACTTACCTTTAAAATGTCGAGGAAAACCATAATGATGTGGGTATACAATTTCCAACAGACAGAATTGTCATATCGCCACAATGTTCCGTCGCTAAGCATTCACTCGATGGCAATTCAATAATTTAAAGAATGTGACTGGTGGCAGGCTGATTACAAGGACATGTTGTCAAATGTTCCAGTTGATGGAGTGACAAAACTTATTTTCATTAATTTTTGGTATTGAGCTCCACAAAATATGTGACTCCTTGAGCGCAATTTTCTGAAGCTCAAACTCCAGGAAATGCACGTCTATGTTTCAATAAGCTTAAGCTACCGTATATGCGGCAAGAATTACTCAAGAAGTTCTGGGACAAATGTTTTTAAGCCGCCTCATCTCATTACTTGGTGACATGTCATTGTCGATTAGTTTATCATACATAGCCGACCCCTTGTGATATCTTTCAAGTTAATTTAATGCATACCGGGGTTTATTGAGAAATTAAGGATGGTATTCATAACGCGTTAGCAGCAGTACTAGTGGAAATGACTTGGCAAGCAATGCGAAACTTTAAGGTGAGACTGGAGTAGTGTGTTGTTCGTGCGGGCAAACATTTGGATAATATCTTCAAAACTGGTTGATAACTAAATGGAAAGCATTGTTCTGTATAATAGTATAATAAAATATTTAATAGAATCTATGTGGTTCTTTTTATTGCTGTTTTGAAAAAGGAAGATCATTCTGCCGGACTCTATAGTATATTGCTATACCGTCTTTATCTTTAACAGATACAATTACGGAGTATAATTTAAAAACAATCGTTTAATAATAGTTGGAGTTGTTCCTATAGGTTGCATAGACTTATTGTAGACTAAAATTGTCCCAACTGAAACTTTATTATTTCTATAAGAAATAAGTTTGTAAAATAAAGACAGATGTTCTGTTATGATTTACTGAAACTGCATCGTAAAAAGTAGCACGAGGGTGTAAAATATTTTAAAAGTATCGCTGTGCTAATATTATTTTTCTAATCACTACTAGGAAGAATCAAGGGACTATGACATCACCAGTTTTAATGGTCAAAAATAAGCTTTAGATGTGTGCTGAATATTGTTGGTTAAGTGTGTGCCTGTTTAAAAACGACATAATTCTCTCTTATGATGGTTGTTTTGGATTTCCCAAAGCTTTTTCGGTGCGTACATGTTCCTATTGCTTTCACTATCGCTACTCAGTGGAATTGCAACGGTCTAGGTGGAGGCTAATTCGAAGAACCGACTTTGGGTTTTTTAGTTCAATAATTCCTTTAAAACCCTGTACGACGTCCATGTTTGTGTTAAATGTACCATGGAGGCATATTGTAGTACTCACTGGCCTTTATTTCTCAAAAATACTGGTGATATTCTACATAGCTGACTTTTGAGGTAGCTTACGGCGCCAGGGTTGTAGTGCTATTAGCACCATACATTTTAATCAAATCCGATATGTTCTAAAATTTTTTAAGGTAATAATATACTATTAGTGAATAAATTAGTTAATTTTATTTCAAACTTTATATTTTGCAACCTAGAGTTCATAGAAGAGAGAGAGAGAGAGAGAGAGAGAGAGAGAGAGAGAGAGAGAGAGAGAGAATTTACTTAATGTTCTTCGATTTATTCAAAATTCTCGTGAACATGTTGTTTCGTTAATGACATTGCTTCAAGCGATTAGATTACGGGATTCGCTCAGTTCAAAGAAAAAGTTCCAAAATAATTACACCGTTTATCGCCGCCGAGATTACCCATGTTTCCCACTTTGCCCACAATTCATGATTTCCTATCTATGCATTTTAGCAATGTTATCTGGTGGTATTACATGACAATATATTCTATTTTTAAGTTTGATAATAAAATTTTTAGTACTTTTTTAGTCATTTTAAATAGATTTGTAATTTTTCTTTTTATCAATAAACATGTATTAGACAAAATGTGTATTCAATTTTGTTTTTTATTTCTTATCTATAAATTAAATTGGGACTGCAACGGTACTGAAAAACGTAACCGTTTTAATATAAACTTTTATAGCATGGCAGCAACAAAGATTAATCACGTGATATACATAGAAAAAGATATATTGGCAATTAATTTTTTCTAATTAAAACTTTGAGGACTTTGTGAAGCCAGTTTATATAGGCAATTACAAAGTCAGCTTTCGTAAGTTTTATAACATAAATTGTTGTCACTTCATGGTATGTTGCAAGGGAACGCTTGGTGACCAACATGTTTCGAGAAAAGGATGAAAATTTGTATTGACACCAACCCTTTCAATTTGCCCGTAATCGAATTGCAGATTTAAAAAGTATTCTTAAGAAAATATTAATATGGAAAATAATAAATTGAACCTTTTCGGGTCCCCTCCTTCTCGATGAACTTTCTAGTGTATAAACATGGTTTTATTCCGACAGTTTGGATATTTCTTTTATTGGCGGATGATTTTATCTCAAAACATTAATATGCACAAAAGAGTATTACTTTCTTTATTATCTTCAGACACATCTTGCCTACCATGTCGTGGATAACTTTCATTACGGTGCTGGTTTTCAAGCTCAAGAAACGCTTCACATGCTATATCTAGTTGGTTACCAATAAGGAAACTTGGAAATCGTAAGTCCCTACGATGTTTCTTCACTACATGTCTCACGTTAGAATTATTTTTCTTTATTTGATGTGAACATCTAAGAAAGTCTTAATACATACAGATAATGTAGTACAGTATAGATTATAAGGATGAGTTTAAATGTAGTTACGGTGTGATAAGATGAGGGCTGGCGTTTTGATGCTCTGTCGAAAGCTTATAGCACGATTTTTTGCAACTTTTGTCTCTGTTTCTAAATTTTTGTAATGGGTTGCTTCTGCTGGGGTATTAGTTTTTGAGCTTCGGGTTGTTTTACTTTTTAAAAAAAATCATATTCGAAAAGTAGGCGATGCTTGTATTTTATCAAAATATTACAAAAGGCACTACTTGTCCGTAAGCATTTTTAACGGTTGCTTGAACGAGAAAGCTTTTGGAAGATACATTTGGTTGATTTGGCTGCGAGTTCCTCGTTTGGATAATGTAAACGGCCCAAATGGCCGAGGCGGCCAGGCTGGGTCTTTAATCTCTTCGGAAGTTGGCCGTGCGTGGACTTTGAAGTGTTTAGACGTTCGAGCCCTTAAATGTAGTTGGTTGCATAGGAATGAAAATGATTCTAGTCCAGGTTGGCCGCACACAGGCGACGGACCTTCTGGGCTTGGGAATAGCTTTAACAAACTTTTTGAGGGTTTAAGACAGAGTTACTCTTAACTCCGACGCTGTAGTGTGCACTTTGTCTGGGAGGCGTAGACATGGTTGTTAACACATAACTACAAACTTCCTTAACATTTTTATTTTTATTCGATTCTATTCTTTAATGCCACACATGTACTATTTTACTAAATGATGGCCAAGATAACCCTACAATAGCAGTAGAAATCCAGATTTTCCTCGTGAAACTCTACAGTGAATATCAGTAACAATTATTTTTTTGTATAAAAGTCCAGACTCTAATCATTGCAAAACATTGTAAAAATATCCAATAATTTTTTTCCTTAATAACTGCTACTTGGATTGTAACTTGGATCAGCGCAATTTTCTATACTAAACTGTGCTACAACATTTATATTTGTAGGAAGAAGTTTGAAGGCTTGGTCAGCTCTTTTCACGTATTTATCAAGATAAACTAGCCAGAGTAAATGTAAAAAAATCAGAGTGAAAATTAGTTTCTTCCGACAATATCTAAGTTTTAATGAGACCTTCGGGAAACCATTCAAAGATTTCTTTGCAGTATTATAAACAATTTCAGTAACAAGTAAGCGTATAAATCTATAGGAAGTGGTACGTAAATGGTTAGAAATGAGTAAAATTTGTGCGAAAGACAAATTTGTCTTTACAAATTTTAAAAAACCGCTGCTTCAGGATAATAATAAAGCAGAAAGACAGGACCTCTTCCGAGAAGCACTAGATGAAAGAAATATTGTGTTCCTTGCTACCACGTGCACGCACCGTCACACTGGAAGCGAAAGTTGTGCCAGACAGTCTTGCATCAGCACATTGAATTTTGGCCAGGGATTTCTCGTCACTTCGCGAAATAGCCAGCCAAAGAAGCAAGTACTGGTGATTTCAAATACAACAGCCTTGGCTAAACTCTCGACCAAAGTGCGAAATGGCGGGCTAATTCGAAAACTCGCTCAACTTTGGGATTTGGACCTTCATATCTTCTGCTGTTAAGTGTAGAGAAATAAAAGAAAAAAGAAAAGTAAAAACATGTGCCTATTTACAGAGAATTTTCCACTGCTTTACTTGCTTCAATTTATAACTGAGAAGTTTTTAATTATAAAACATTTCAGGTTATATGTTTTTATAGTTTATTTGTTAAGTTGAACTGATAATTTATTTTTTTGAAACAAGCATTCTAATTACATTTGATTTAACTTTTACGGTTAACATAGGCAACATCACTCTACGAACAGTTGTAAACATTTGCTTGCAAACGAATATTTTTGCAATAAACGACTATTTCAAATTTTCTATTTTTACTTACAAATCTTCATTATTAAATATTAATTTTTTAAAAATATGAATTAGATAAATGCGCGGCTGCAAGGCAAGCGTAATGAGCATAAAACAAGGCAGCGCGAGTCCGGAGCAGTGAAATCCTGGTAGAAACAAAAAAACTCGTAATTGCTTTTCGAGCACTAGGCTAACAAAGCGCAAATGTTTGAAAATAACCGGAGTAATGGATACAGAGCGCACGTGTGATAAAAGTATGCAAATTTGTTGCCGCGCTGTTGCCCAAAATTGGCAAAAAGTGATGCTGTCGTTCGTTGTTTGAAAGCTACGGCCGTGATGTTCGCATATTTTGTCGCATAACGCAAAAAGGCTGTATTTCAGCTTTATGCTCGTCAAACACATAAATTACGTCTAAACATTGGCCTGCAGTTTCACTCGGCCATTCGTAGTTGAAATTTCCGCTTTATCGTCGGCACATTGCTGCCTTCAATCAACAAGCGGTGGAAGAGCTCCGTGGATGTTTAAGGAAGAAAATTTCTCATCAAATATGCTGATGATCTAACATATTGAAGCTTAATGCAAGCCCAAAGCGGCTAATGAAATATTTATTTAGCTCCCACAGAGAATTTAATTTTAGGTTTGCTTAACTGTAAAAATATTGTGACAACTACAATAGCCAATAAAGTCGTGTATATTGACAGCTATATTGTAATTGGGTGTTATTAATGTAATCGTAAACAATGTATCCAGGTAATCCTATAAAATGCAAATTACTTGTTTATTAATAAACATTAGGCTTTAAAGAAAACGATAGAGAACAATTCAAAGAAAGGCTGCGTTCTATCGTGCATAACGATTATTGTTATGGTGCAGCTAGTTAAATGATTGTCTTATAGTTTAGGTATAATTTAGTTGCATCGCTATGTGTACAATTTACATATACAGCATCTGTAACAAAAAGCAAGATGTTTAATTTTGCTTTATGATTGGTTTCTTAATTTTTGTTTTTTAATTTTACTTAAATGTTGATAACTTTTTATGTTGTAATTCATCATTAACGTTTTATTTTTGAAAAAAAAAAGTTGTTTGCAATTATTCCATGATACTTATTAATAGTCGTCTAGGTAATTCAAAAAATAAACAAACAATATAAATAACAATAAAATACAAAAAAAAACTAAATTTATTTACATGACACTTAGCACAATTAAAGTGAATTGTATTGAGGCTTATATTATTCAATGTAGCTCCCATTAGCGGCCACGACGTTCTCAAACCGGAACCTAAATCTGCTGCAGGCCAACACAACATCCTCCTTATTCATAAGTGTCGTTACTTCCATAATGGAAGTCCTTAAGCTGTCTTTGGTGTTATAATTTCTTAGTCTTGTCGGTTGGAGCAGAGCCTTGTTTGAACACGTACTCCCACCCAGCGGAGACCTCCTTTATCCAGTGATTTACAACTGTTTTCAACACGTTGATATAGCTATTGGAGGCCACCTTTAGGGCTAGGCATACACGACATTAAACACTTCAGAAGTATTTTAGCATTCAATGGTTATTTTGGCGATTCACCTTCCTGTCCTAGATAAATATCTTTTCATCCGAAAAGAATCTCAAAAAGCCAATATTGTCGTGCTTGATATAGTTTCAGCAGCCCTTGAGCCTTTAACTTTCAGTCCATCTTGTCTTTCTCATTCATCAGTTGACGGTTCCTCAGGATAAAGAACTTGCAATGCAGGTCCTGGTGCATCGCTAGATTGACCGCCGACCTCTCTTTAAATTCGCGAATTAATTGTTCACTTCTCTTGCTGTGTGATGCACTGTGAAAATTTAGCTTCTCTTGAAGATCGGATTCCCTATACTTCTTGGTTACGTCGTAAACTATCGGAGATTTCCGGCCTAAAGCGATTCTACTGTAGCAGCTTTGCTGTCGGCTCATTTTGTCGTCTACCGTAAGTTAAATAAGCAATTTCACATGCGCATAAGACAATTTTTTGGGTTTCTTAAGATATTCTATTTGTGAGATTTATTTTAAAGGAAGTACAAATAACTCTCCGCCGTTTGAGACTGCTTTAAGTGAGAGAAGTTGTTATGAGTTATTTCATAAGTTTAAAAACGGTGAGCTTGACGTCAAAGACAAAGAACGAAGCGGAAGGCCGAAAGTGAACGAAGACGCAAAATTGAAAGCATCATTGGAGGAAGATTTTTGCCAAACGCAAGAAGAAGTTGCACTTACATTAGGAGTGACTCAACAAGCAATTTCACATTGTTTAAAATCGTTGAGAATTATTCAAAAGCAAGGAAATTGGGTTCCGTTCCAATTTTGCACATGTGAAATGCTGCTTGCCAAGCATAAACGAAAGGATTTTTTGCATCGTATAGTCACTGGCAATAAAAAATGGATGCACTGCGATAATCCAAAGAAAAAGAAATTATGCAGACCACATGGCTATGCTTCAACATCGACAGCCAAGCCGAATATTCGTGGAAAAAACTCATGTTGTGTATTTGATGGGATCAGCTTGATGTCGTGTATTATGAGTTGCTCAAACGGAACGAAGCCGTCACTGGAGCTATCTACCGAACACAATTGATGAGATTGCGCCGAGCACACAAGGAAAAACGCGCCCACTACTAATTCAGAAACGACAAATTATTCTCCTGGATAATGCGCGTCCACATGTTGCAGCGCCGGCCAAAACCTACTTGGAAACACTCAATTGGAAAGTCCTACCCCATCTGCCGTATTGACCAGACATTGCTCCTTCCAATTATCACTTGTTCCGATCGATGGCATATAGCCTGTCTGAATAGCACTTCACATCATATGAAGAAACCAAAAATCGGGTCGATTCGTGGATAGCCTCGAAAGATGAAGCGTCCTTACGACGCGGTATCCGTATGCTGCCAGAAATATGGGAAAAAGTAGTGAACATAAGGTTTCGTTTTTTTTACAATAAATGCCCAATTTTTAATAAAAAACGGCGGAGACATTTGTACTCCCTTTATATTATGGAAATTACTATGATTTGAAAATAATTACAGCGTTCAAAGTACACATTTAACTTTAAAGTTTTTATTTTAATATTAGTGGGAAAATATGACTAGATATTATTATGGCTGAAAGGGAAGCATGAATTCAATTTATAAACTTAGTAATGAGAGGATATTTTTCAAAGAAAATAGCAACATTAAAAAAATTGTTTCTACCCCAAAAATAATTTAGTGTAAAATATTAACTAAGCTTGTAATTTGAAATTAATACGTCCTCTCTTACAATCCAAGTTTGAATATCGGCAATTACATCTTTCTAGATTAATAAGTTTGTCGGACTGGTTACCTAGAGATTCAAAAATAACGAGTAAGTTACTACATGTATTCGTTTCAAAAGAATGTATTTGGATATTTAGATTGTTCTCTGTTGATAAGAAGAGGTGTGTAAGTCATCAAATAGAAGCTTACCACACTGATATATTTTCTTGAATACCTCCTAAGCTGCAAATAATGCTAAAGTGAGCCTTACGGCTTGATTGCTAATCTGTTGAAATTAGTTAAACAATCTTTTGGGTTTATTTTGCAGTATTTATAAAAAGAATTTCTAAATTTTATTTTTTGTTAATAAAATTTTACTTTTTCTTATACTTCCAAAGTAACCATCTAAACATCGTACTAGTTGCGCTTACTATTCGGTGTTTTGCAGACGATGTTCCATACCAAAGATTGTGTACTGTTGTTTATGTTTATCTTAATTCATTTGTAATACTTCAATGTTTTTATTCTTTAGTTTATCTTTTGTAATGCATACTGAGTAATCATCTTTAAAACGTTTTAGATGTTTTTTTATTTATCAAGATATTAACAGTCATTCTGTAGGTTAACCGAATCGCGTCCATAATTCAAGAGAGTATAGCCAGTTATTTTATTTTATACCTTAAGGATAACCTTTTCATAGACCACTGGGTCAATTTTTGAGTATTCTGGGGGAGGATGTAGTTGTAAGCTCGATGAAAGTAGGTTTGTAAAAGCTTGTGATCTTTGAAAATGGTTGTTACACTTTTTGGACCGTTTTTATTCTACTGTGGTGTTCTAAAATTAGTATGTAGTGCCAGATTACTAACATACCAGGAAGCATTTACAATTATTCTGAGTGTTTTAAGCAGACAGCCTTGTGTAATGTTTAAATTTAAGTTAAATTTACAAGAACATATCCAGAGTTGGATACAACACGTTCAAATTGATTTAAAAAATATTTTGGGGTAAGAAAAGACTTCCATTCAAGTTATCAGTACATTTTTGTAATCAGTAGTTCAATTTTCTTTCTTTTTCAGAATACGTTTTTATGTAAGTTTTTTTGTTGTTATTTGTGTATATTGATAAACATTTTATGAGATTTAGTGTAAAGTTGACAATAGATTTTTGCCATTTGTTTAGCTGTTTGAGTGTTGAAGTTGTTAGAAAGAAAGATTGTGTCATTTTGAACACTATTTCCGAAATATAAATTTTCTAGAGAAACACCAGAACAAATTGGATTGTGCCCAGAGTATTACTTACCATATTTTATTTGAAAGTAACGACTGCTCAGCCAAGAATTAAGATGTAGTATTCACTTGACAGAAATGCCTTAATCTTCTATAAGAGGTTATCATCCCAAAGCTAGCGGTATATCTATAAATATTGCGGGGCACTATGATTTAGATTCAGGAATCGTTCGCATTATAATTACAGCACGATGGTATTGTTGGATCGTAACGTATTGCCTTTTAAAACCGAATTGATAGCCCGGGCTACAATTTTCAGTGCATCGGTTGTTTAGCTACAAGTTTTTCCAGGAGATTAGAAATTTCGGATGGTAAAACCTAATATTTTCAAAAAAATTGTCTAGTTTTAGGATCAATATATTACATGTGCAATCTACAATTCTGCAGACCAATAATTTAGATGTAGAAGAAAGTTGAAAAGATTTTTTAATAACAATAAACCTCTTTTGGGAATTACAACAAGCACTTAGCTTTATTTTCGTTAAAACAAAAAATATTGCAACTTTTCTGTAATTAAGCATATTCGACTTTGTTCTCTTATACTTTGGTATGCAGCTGGTAGCTTTTTAAAATCTGGTGGTTCATTTTTTTTGTCTTACTATTTTGGTATGTTTTCTTAATTTTTATATTTTATTAAATAATTTTCTGAATATTGTTCGTTTTATGTTCAGTGCTGTATAAACGTTTTCTTCGACAAGCAACTTTAAAATAATAGGATAATATATTAACGTATTTATTGAAATAGTTACGTGATGGAAATGTCGTTGCGTCCTAATTCTTATGCGATTTGATTTGATTTGATTAAATACCTATATCTTATACGTGACACCATGTATGCAAATCATTTGAAGATTACGTGTGGTCCATGATATTTGGCTTGAAAATAATTAGAAACTTTATTTTTACGCAGAATGTTGCACAGTTTTGTTTCGGTCCTACTGTGCGTGGGTGGTTAGATCAACATTCTTCAGAACGTTGGCTGAGACGACGCACACCTTATAAATGTCTTTCAAGAAGTCCAGATCTCACTCCATGTGATTATTACCCGTGGGGTTATTTAAAAGAGATGTACAAGACAAAATCTTGCACACTAGAGGACTTGGAAGCAGAAATTAAGGAAATTCTCAGCAATAACTCAAACAACTTCTTGCAGAAGATTGTGCATTCTATTCTTAGCCGTTTGAAAAATTCGGCAGACGTTATCATTTAAAGATTTGTTTGTATTTTCTTATGTAAGGTTTCAAAAAAATTATATTAAAAATATGAACTTTATTTGCAATCTTTAAAGCCTAGTTATTTTTATCCGCCCGGTGTTGCAAGAAACAAGGAATTAACTTTAGGACTAGTTTTACTTTTAAAGACTTTTAAAGTTAATTTAAGCTGACAAAGATATGTTATCGTTTAGACGAAGATATGTGATGTGGCGGCCTTTTCGCCCTTGAACCGCTTGTGTATCGTGGCGGCGCATGCTGGTGGCTTTGATATCTGCCACCACGTTTTGCTATCGCACACAAAACGGCATATGGGCTTTTGCTCAGTCGGCGAGTCTGCATACGCCGTCGGCGGCACCCTTTGAGATGAAAAGTGCTGTCGAACTAAAATTTCCCGCAAATGATTTACCGCTAAGCCAGGCGCGAAGCCCGGCGACATACACCGCAACGCGGCCAGTGCGACCGCATTTAACCAACCCGCAATATATACTAGACCAGCAACGCGGCCAGTTTGATCGCATTTAACCAACCCGCAGATAACTACCTCGCAAGACATACTTGATCCGCATCGCATCTCGGCCAGTGCGGTCGTGTTCCAGGCACGAAGACATCGCAACAAGGTGGCCACCGTGAAACCAACGCCGCCGAAGCCGAAGCCGATTATAGGTGAGCGATTTGGCAATTACTCATCGATTGATATCGGTAGCCGCCCCCCATCCGCTTTCGCGCAGGGCGTTTAAAGGACGATTTGGGCCTCAACGTTTTACTTTTCAAAACGGGCCGTACTTAGTTCCCCACACCGCATCACGAGAGCACGGCTATTTACACGCCTGCCTCTCCATTTTTTGGTCCTTCGAGCCGGATCGGTATCAGCTACAATATTTGTAGAAATATTCAACCGCTTGATAACTTGGCGTCGTCACAGACTTACGTAGGTTTCTGGTAAGGTGACTGACATCTTAATCCTTTGTAAATTACATACATATTTATTACACTTTATTCAAGTAAAGTTCCCTTATAATGGAGAAGCTGGAATTAAAATTAACTCAGTTAACTGCCAAAAAAGAGGCAATCTTCGAACGATTTAATCGTTTATGCAATACGTCAACAAATATTTCAAAATATGAGTTACGCTCAAACGAATTATTTTTATCTCAAACTGAAGCTATTAGTGAATTATACAGCAGGTTTGAAACAATAATTGAAGAAATTAACAATTTGCAGTTTGAAATTGATCAGACTCGTCCAGACTACTCATGTTTAAATTCTATTGAAGATTTATATTCGAGTATTAAATATAAACGTAACCTTATATTGTCAAACAGCAAAACATTTACATTAGATCAAAAAAGAGGTATCGTAAAATTACCGCCAATTGAAGTACCTTCTTTCGATGGGAAGACTGAGAGCTGGCCAATATTTTACAAATATTTCGTAGCAATGTGCATTTAAATACAATTTGACTGACGCGCAGCGTATGCAGTATTTGATTAGTAAATTAACTCATGACGCTTTAAAATTAACCGCAGGTATTATTCCTACAGGGATACTTATAATATTATATGGGATAGTCTTGTTAAAAGTATCAAGATAAACGTAGTTTAGGCAGTAATTATCTAAATAACATTCTGGACATTAAAGGATGCGTCGGTAATGCTGTTAGTTTGAATATATATAGAAAAATATTCCGCATCCATCGCTGCATTAAAACAGTTAGACATTCCCGACCTATTAGATTAGAAAACTTGATTTCCAAATACTTCAACAATTCGAAAATAGTGTGAGCGGAATAGAATTACCCTCCTATAAAAAATTTATTTCATTTACGCAAGATTATGTAAAAGTACTCGAGGGCTCGCAGGTTAATAATTCGCAGACCAAGCCGCGCACAAATTACAGTTTACCTTATCACAGCCTTGGCCGTGGCGCGCAAGGTGCCTGCAAGTCGTTTGTGTCGAGTGAACAGATTTTTAATACGCGTTGCCCGCTATGCGACAGAACACCAGCTGTTTCGCTGCCTTGAATTTAAAATATGAAATCACCGCAAGCGTCGTTTCGAGTTAAAGCGAAACGCGGCTGTAAACTGTTTAAGTCTATCTCACTCGTTAACTAAATGTAAATCACGGAACGTTTGTAAATTGTAAAAACAGCATATTCTTTACTGCATTTTTCGAACTTAAAGGATGATCGCCGAATTAGCCGTCTGTGGCGGCTGGACCGCAAACAGGTAACCGTGCGCCCATAATACTGAGTCAGCAATTCAGTACAAAACCTCGACACGTCTTCCTATCGCTTAGTGCGGCTTTCGAGTTCGGCTATATTGTTATCGACCGCACAGATCTATGCACATGGTAAAAACGGAAATACGCTGTCGTCAGGTGTTTAATAGACAACGGTAGCAAAATAATTTAATTACTATGGATTGTTGTAAACGCTCTGAACATTCCATAATTAAATTACGCAATTCATCTTTACAAGGTGTTGGTATGACCTCGCGACCTGTACACGGTTTTATTAATTTCGCAATAGAATCCGAATTAATCCTAACAACAGAATATTACATTCGTGCTTTAGTAGTTGATGTATACAGACAAACTTCCCGCAAATTTCATTACATTAAATGAAGATATGTCATATTTAAATAATTTACCGCTTGCCGATGTATCCTGGAATGTACCGGGAGAAATTGACGTTGTTCTTGTGCTCAACTGTTTCTTATATTTATTTGGGAGATAGGGTCGATTCTGGTAATCGCGCACCACCGCTATATTAACCAGCTTTGGTTACGCTTATGGGAGATATTGCATGTCATGATGCAACCTGCCTACATAGTACTACATCTTCGTTTACCTTGCTTGCTAACGTTGACATTGAGTCAAGTTTACGGAAGTTCTTTGAGTTAGAGAATTCCATCTCAACGTTTTATTAGTCCAGATGAATTAATTGCGAAAATAACTTTAACTCTTCGACTTTATTTAAAGACGGCAGATATTTTGTTGATTTACCCTTTTCACGAAACCCCTCGGAGTTGGGTAATTCACGCGTGGCTCACCGTCGTGAATGCCCTCTTGAGATGAAAAGTGCTGTCGAACTAAAATTTCCCGCAAATGATTTACCGCCCAGGCGCGAAGCCCGGCGACATACACCGCAACGCGGCCAGTGCGACCGCATTTAACCAACCCGCAATATATACTAGACCAGCAACGCGGCCAGTTTGGTCGCATTTAACCAACCCGCAGATAACTACCCCGCAAGACATACTTGATCCGCATCGCATCTCGGCCAGTGCGGTCGTGTTCCAGGCACGAAGACATCGCAACAAGGTGGCCACCGTGAAACCAACGCCGCCGAAGCCGAAGCCGATTATAGGTGAGCGATTTGGCAATTACTCATCGATTGATATCGGTAGCCGCCCCCCATCCGCTTTCGCGCCGGCCGTTTAAGGGACGATTTGGGCCTCAACGTTTTACTTTTCAAAACGGGCCGTACTTAGTTCCCCACACCGCATCACGAGAGCACGGCTATTTACACGCCTGCCTCTCCATTTTTTGGTCCTTCGAGCCGGATCGGTATCAGCTACAATATTTGTAGAAATATTCAACCGCTTGATAACTTGGCGTCGTCACAGACTTACGTAGGTTTCTGGTAAGGTGACTGACATCTTAATCCTTTGTAAATTACATACATATTTATTACACTTTATTCAAGTAAAGTTCCCTTATAATGGAGAAGCTGGAATTAAAATTAACTCAGTTAACTGCCAAAAAAGAGGCAATCTTCGAACGATTTAATCGTTTATGCAATACGTCAACAAATATTTCAAAATATGAGTTACGCTCAAACGAATTATTTTTATCTCAAACTGAAGCTATTAGTGAATTATACAGCAGGTTTGAAACAATAATTGAAGAAATTAACAATTTGCAGTTTGAAATTGATCAGACTCGTCCAGACTACTCATGTTTAAATTCTATTGAAGATTTATATTCGAGTATTAAATATAAACGTAACCTTATGTTGTCAAACAGCAAAACATTTACATTAGATCAAAAAAGAGGTATCGTAAAATTACCGCCAATTGAAGTACCTTCTTTCGATGGGAAGACTGAGAGCTGGCCAATATTTTACTAAATATTTCGTAGCAATGTGCATTTAAATAACAATTTGACTGACGCGCAGCGTATGCAGTATTTGATTAGTAAATTAGCTCATGAAGCTTTAAAATTAACCGCAGGTATTATTCCTACAGGGGATACTTATAATATTATATGGGATAGTCTTGTTAAAAAGTATCAAGATAAACGTAGTTTAGGCAGTAATTGTCTAAATAACATCCTGGACATTAAAGGATGCGTCGGTAATGCTGTTAGTTTGAATATATATATAGAAAAATATTCCGCATCCATCGCTGCATTAAAACAGTTAGACATTCCCGACCTATTAGATTAGAAAACTTGATCTCCAAATACTTCAACAATTCGAAAATAGTGTGAGCGGAATAGAATTACCCTCCTATAAAAAATTTATTTCATTTACGCAAGATTATGTAAAAGTACTCGAGGGCTCGCAGGTTAATAATTCGCAGACCAAGCCGCGCACAAATTACAGACTGCTATGCGATTGTCTCGCGAATTAATCGATTTATTTAAATTAGGCTCTTTCGACCTTGTCAAATGGGTCACTAATTCACCCGCTTTATTGGAGGTTCTTTCCGAGTCTCGCCGCTCACCAGTAAAATTTTCTGGCATGGGTAACGATATTTACAATTTTAAAATCTTTGGTTTAACCTGGGATCCTGCTGACGATTGCTTTTCTTTAACAACAGTCGCTGTAGAAGATAAATGCACAAATGGCACGATTCTATCGCTAGTTGCCCGCTTATTCGACGTACTTGGTGTTGTAGCTCCAGTTGTGTTGTACGCCAAAATTCTTATTAAGGAACTATGGCTAGCTAAAATAGACTGGGATGAGGTTCCTCCGGAATCCATCATCAGTCGCTTTTCAGCTTTTGCACGCTATTTTTCCGCACTCTCTTCTCTAAAAATTCCGCTCAATATTGCCATTGTTACAAAGGCAGTAGTGAACATCGTAGCCTTTTGTGACGAGAGCTTCAGTGGTTACAGTTGTTGTGTTTATTTACACATCACTGATCCTGAAGGTAATATCACCGTCCGGCTTTTATGTGCAAAGTCAAAGGTTTCTCCAGTTAAAATAACAACGCTAGCTCGATTAGAACTTGTCGCCGCTTTGCTGTTGTCTAAGCTTGTTCGCGTGGTCCGCGACAAACTTTCCGCTCGTTTACCTATTACAGGTGTTTACGCCTTCTCGGATTCTACAATAGCGCTTTCGTGGATCCACTCATCGCCACATAGGTGGTCTATTTTTGTCAGCAATCGTATTGCTAAAATACACGATAATTTACCTGCCGCTTGCTCTAATCATGTGTCCGGGAAAGAATTCCAGCGATTGCCTTTCACGCGGCATGCTGCTTTCTGATTTAATTAAACACTCGCTGTGGTTAAATGGCCCTGCTTGGCTTCATCAGTCTTATAGCGAATGACGTTTAAAATTCATTCCAACTGAGTGTGAAACTCTACCGGAGTTCAAATCGAAGGCGTTTGTTGTTAAAGCCGCGAATTTCGAACCACGTGTTTTTGACTCTATAGTCACCCGTGTTTGTTCGTGGAATAAACTGTTGCGCATATTCATGTACATTCTCAAATTTGCGAGCAAAAAACGTAATGGTGATCAATCTGTTAAAGATATTCAAATCGCTGAAAATTTTGTTATTCGAATAGTTCAAAGTATTCACTTTTCTAACGAATTAAATTCAGTAAAAACCGGGTCAGGTACATACAAATGTCCTGTCACCAAGCTATATCCTTTGCCAACCCAATAAACAATATTTTAGCTGACTCATGTATATATAGATAGTGTATTAGTAGGGCATTTATATAGTTTGTTACGATATAAATCTAACCGCAATTTAACGCACCTGAAATATAACAGTTAATTTCAGGAATTTAATGACAATATTGTTTCAAACCGCTGTTAATAGCTCTTTGATAAGGTATCAATTTTTTTGAAAGCTCAGGGCCTTTCAAGGCGGGGAGTATGGTGTGGCGGCCTTTTCGCCCTTGAACCGCTTGTGTATCGTGTCGGCGCATGCTGGTGGCTTTGATATCTGCCGCCACGTTTTGCTATCGCACACAAAACAGCATATGGGCTTTTGCTCAGTCGGCGATTCTGCATACGCCGTCGGCGGCACCCTTTGAGATGAAAGGTGCTGTCGAATTAAAATTTCCCGCAAATGATTTACCGCTGCGGCGCGAAGCCCGAGACATACACGCAACGCGGCCAGTGCGGCCGTATTTAACCAACCCGCAATATATCTGATCCGCAACGCGGCCAGGTCGTCAACTCGCAACGCGGCCAGTTCGGTCGCATTTAACCAACCCGCAGATAACTACCCCGCAAGACATACTCGATCCGCATCGCATCTCGGCCAGTGCGGTCGTGTTCCAGGCACGAAGACATCGCAACAAGGTGGCCACCGTGAAACCAACGCCGCCAAAGCCGAAGCCGATTATAGGTGAGCGATTTGGCAATTACTCATCGATTGATATCGGTAGCCGTCCCCATCCGCTTTCGCGCCGGCCGTTTAAGGGACGATTTGGGCCTCAACGTTTTACTTTTCAAAACGGGCCGTACTTAGTCCCCCCCCCCCCCGCACCACGAGAGCACGGCTATTTACACGCCTGCCTCTCCAATATGACTAATAAGTATAGTGGAAGAGGTTTCGTCGCATACAGCACCGGAAAAGATTGTCTACTCTCTTCCACCAATTTTAAATCAAAGCTGCCTCAAAACATGCCTTTAGAGGTGATCTCCTCATCTCTTAGCACTAGCACCGGCAATAAGAGCGAATATTTTACGGTTGAAAAGCTGTACGTTGTGTTTTGACAAATCCGGCATAAAATCTGCAGTTTTTGCTTTTACTACTTTACATACGTATTTCAAATAAGTTTTTTGTTTTAAAATGAAACATAATGGGTATTCCTAGAGGAAATCTTGTGTTTTATGACAAACTGATAAGGAGCAACATATTGTTTTGTTTAAGAATCCGCAATTTTTTTTTACATTTCCCATTACTTTACAACAGTGTCTAAGAAATTCCAAATGACAGAGCATAGTTAGATGTTTAATCTTCAAATATACTAACATCACGGAGAATCACCTAAACATAAAAACATCATCGCCCTCCTAAATTTTTTAGCAAGTCTAAAGTAAACCATTTAGTTTCAATTTCTAAATGAAATGGCCCATTCTCGATGCTTTGCAGAATACCAGCATAAAAATCCGTTTGTAAAAGAACTAATTCGGATGCTTTTATATTGCCCATTGTGTATCATATATAAGTTTTACGTTTTTACGATCATTTTATTGATTAGTCTTTTTTCTTAGGCAACGGATATTTCTTTATAAACCTTTTTATTATTGAAATATTGTAAATGATATATAAAACCAACAATATGATCTACTTAGTTAGATCTTATTGCCTCTAATTATATGTAATTATGAACAAATTAAACCTATAAGTTTATGCCAGAAACATAGTTTACAAGCAATAAGTGGGCATAATTGTTTTGACATTAACAAATACTGTAATTTGCAAGGACATTTTGTAATAAACAGAAATATGCATCCAATTACGAAACAATAAACATAGAGTACATAGGCGTAATTATATCCTGAGTTCAATGGCGGTTTATTAATCATGCAGGCAATATTAATACTTAGAATTACATTACAACAATGACATAAACGCTCTGTTTTTGCGACGTACGTTAAAAATAGCCGTAACGTAGTAATTAACGGCACGGTAGCGATACTTCGCGGCACACGTGAGTGGAGGAAGAGGTACCGTCATTACCGCAACCTTTTGTCTCCAACAATGGTTCGACACGCTCAGTTGCGTACGACATTGCGCTGTTTAAATAATTATTTGCACAGTGCGCAGAAGAAACCGTGTTAAGTGCACTCGGCTTAATGGCAGCAGTATGACAAGAAGCATGAAATAAGTCCTCTGAAAAAGGCCCAGATGAACTGCAATTTCTCGTCGCGTTCGTGCAGGTGGGCCGATCTTCAAAAGATATTCTCACTATTATAAATAAATTATTTGCTTGTGCAATTTAAAAGCGTTTAGGGAAGGCTGAGACTTTTCACACTCCTTTCTCGTAGGAAAAAGCGTAGCGCGCCTCACTTTTTGCTGTAATGATTGCTGAAAGTGTAGCACTTAGAAAGGAAATTTTGAGGACTTCAGCTTCCCACCAGATTTGCATAACACAAATAAAATATGGCGCAACGAGCTTGTTTTTAATATTGCTAGAGCAGAATTGTTGTTAAGTTAAAAATACAATAATATTTCAGTAATTTCATAGTTTTCGCTAAGATTTATTCTAAAGTCAGTGAAATGTTTTTGCATGTGAGTAGGCCATACGAACATGCTCTAACATGCACTTATTCTAAGACTTCAAGTAGGTCGTCACACACACCCACGAGTTTCCAGCAAGACTTGAACTCGCCTACGCCGGCTCGCAGACAGAGCAGCAATGGCTGTATGAGCCACAGCGTCAGCTCAACACTAATCTTAGGGTGTGTTTATACACCTGTTGAGAAGTGTTTTGTCGTTTACGTAAGATAGAATTATATACGGAGTACGGCCGCGTCATGTTTGTATATTTCAATAGAAACAATGTTTTTATATACAATTGAAAATAACTTCAGCACAAACTCTAGGCATAACAACTATTTCTACAATTTGCATTTTTTTCTAAGAGAAAGGTTTTGTTCCCGGTTTTGAAACAAACCACCGCCGTTATTGAATTTCTGTCGCCAATCTCCTTCACAGATTAATTAATCTTTGGTAGGGATGATATTATCAATCTACACGAGAACCATTTGCGTGTTATGCTGAATCTCCATAGAGCAGTTTATGTTCATCATTGCGAACGGTTTAGCACCAATGCTTGGGATGAGATTATTAGTAACCAACTAATTGGACCAGTTGCTTTCCATAAAGCCTCAATGGCCTAGTTTATTTGCAATTCCTAAGGAACACTATGTACTAATGAAAACACAATATATTATGTAATTGATTGGTAGTGGAGCTCCACTTTAATGTTAATGTTCATTACTAAATCAAAAACAGCTTCTCTGACAGATGGGCTGGACAAGGTGTTCTTATCTATGACTTCTTCCTGAAAAGACTTTTTAAAAGCTCCGTGTTCTTAGGGTACAGACAATTAAACAATAAGTCACTGTAACTTGTGACACCTTTAAGATATACATCAGAAGATTTGTATGGGTTTGCCAATCAATAATTAAATGTGCTCGTGTATTTATTGAAACTTATGGGGGATGGTAGAGGAACAATAAAATATATTCTAAAATTGTCAGAAATAAGTGATATAGTTTCGTTCAATGGAATATTGCTGATATATGTTTACATAAAATTTTTAATTTGTCTACCAAAAATGACCTAATAATTAACATTTACGCTGTACGGCTCTATGTGGCAAAATAGGGTAAGAAAGTAAGCAGTTTCTAAAGTAACATACGACATTATATGTAAGACTTTACAATAAACTTGTGCGGTAACTGTTGTGCCTGTACTGCACATGAACGCTATTGTTATTTAATGATAATTTTACAGTGACTATTAAAAACTACAGAATTGTGGACTTAAGTCGTTTCTTTCTTTTGTCTACATGTACGGTTTAGAAAACACAATATAAATGATAAATTAAATATCAGAATCACCGCAACTAATTAAAAATATACCAATGCTATATCTTCTGATAGAAGAAAAATATAAATAACGTGTAAACAGACCTTTATATTGTAACATTTCTACTTTCGGCAGTGGCGACTAACAGGTTCAAATTTAGTTACCTACTTATTTACTTTACTTATAAAAAATTAAACCATTTACTAACATTTATGTACACCACACATTAGTTGCTAATGTATAATTACAATTTACAACCGTATTTATGCACAACACTATTTATGTCACACTAGGAAAGTTCGTTTTGTTTTTTCTACTTGACTTTCTTTGGCTGCTTCGGTGCGTGATATTTATGCAATTAGGACCGCTTCTGGAGCCTACAGGAACCATCTGGTAAACATCTGAAAATTTTCGCATTGTTGTAGTCCTTGCACGTACACAAATAGCGCGGCTACACACTTGTCAGCGGTGTAACAGTGACGGCTCGGCAACAACAAAAACGGCAAAGCCGGTATCAGCCTGGAAAGTTTAACACGATTGTGGAAATTCGTTACACTGTCAATATATGTATAGCTTCACAAGAAAAATAGTACAAAAGCGACAGTAATGAAAGCCAATAATAAGCATGTCATAATAAATTTGCAACTTTTTATTTTAACTTTCATAATAGTTAAAATCAGTAATTCTCTACATTAAACTAAAAAATTTTAAAAGGTAGAAAAGGTTTACTCTGTTGTAGCTTTACCATTTGCTAAGGGCTATATCATGTAATATAAATACAACTTTCACATAATAGTCTGCAATTATTTGCAATAAAAATGTCTAATAAATATTATTGATTGGAAATTGTTAATATTTTAAAAAAAGTTAAGGTTTTAATACAGAAAAATTTATTATGGGCAAATGTTGCACTGGGAAAGAAATAGCTTGCTGTAGATTAACGAATTTGCATTATTCTTATATTCACGTTTTTTTTTATTTATATCCTGTTTGATAATTAAGCACAGTTAAAGTAACTCAATAAACAAAACAGAGCTGCGTAAACTATGAATTGAAATTAATAACAAAGTAACAATTAAGCAAAACAAAGAAATTGAAAATAAACAAAAACAACTATGATTAAATAACTTCAAATATGGTGGGCGGCAGGTCAGTTGTGCACTCTCCAGACTGCGGAAAAAAAGTGCTGTTGGGAACAAATGCACGACGGAACTAAACGAGACTTACCGCACGTAATTATCTCTGGTAGCTTAGACGGCGGATTTCGGCGTGCTCTTCGTTGGCGGCTTCAACCCGGGGGTGGGTTTTCTTTGGCCAAATGTACTGGGGCCCCACGGACGGGCCGGAATATACAAAAGACAGCGACAGCGTGCAAGCACAGCGCAATAGAGCACTTGGTCAGCTGGCTGGCGACTCCGTCGCTCACGAGGATTCGAATCTGAATGCCGGGCGGCGGTAAAAATCCCGTTTAGTTGTGACTAGGGTGGGTAGCGGACAATCAAGGTTAGAGGTAGAAATGGGATTCGGGACAAGAAGGTTTAGAGATGAGCACCAAACATATCCTGTTCCATCTGATGAAGAAGTTGAGCAGACATTGTAAACTGCAAACTCGTAAGAAATACTTTTGTGAATTGCGATGTAGACGGAGGAACAAATTAACTTTGAATTATGTTTTTTACTTTATATGTAACATGCAGATATAATTTATAGAACAAATAGATTGCAAAAATTGTATTACAAAATATGCAATGCATTATCAAACTATTTATTTAGTTAAAGTAAAATTTATTATATTTATTAATCTTGATGTTTAAATAGTTACGTACTAAATTAAATTGTGCCTTATATTTACATATTTATCTATTTACTTGTAACTCTATTTATGCCGACGCGCACAGCTTCCGACACTTGAAGTTGCTTCACGTGGCTGTTGCCATTCCGAATTTTTCGCGGCCGCCTCCTGTTGCACATTTCCTATCTGCGATTTACCAGAAGAAACTCGAAACGCTTCAAAACAGCATGAAAACGCCTAGAGTTGTCCCACGTGTGCAAGGGGTGGCTGAATACCTAGAAGGTATTATAGCGCGGCGCAGGAGTCGCTACGGGGGGCGTCCGGAAAACCGTACCAATATTTGTATCGGAAGGTGTTTCCTATTGAATTAAAATTTGTTTCAAATCTTTACTGCTCTTCCACTAAAAATATATAGTGCTTTTGTTAATTTTCCATTTTCCACAATTCAGTAGGTGAGAAAAATTCCAAATAGAGTATGATGTGGTTTTCCTTATTTTTCACTTAACAAAAAAAAAGAGCTTGGTATTATAAATTAAAGCATCTATTCAGTGGCATGTTACGTTCCTGTACCATCGATTAGTTTTACGAATAGATCTATAAGGAACAATCTCTTTATTTGCGTTAATGCAACCCTTATTTTGGTTCTGGTTTTATGCTAAGGTCCGTTGGTATTTGCGTTTCTGCTTCCACTAGAATGTCTCCAAGAACGATGTTCACTAGAAACTCATGACATCTAACCACTTTTTAGGAAGTACATCATAGACAAGGTCTCAATTTCTTCCTGCTTGTGTTCAATTCTATAACATACTCTGTATTTGCTTTTAAACTGTTTTCAAAGCGTATATCTTTTTTTTAAAGAATTTTGACTAATTTAAAAAAAATTAAAGTATTACCCAATTATAGTACATATCAAATATAATGGTTATTTTTGCTCCTCTAATCTCCACTTGTAATTTTATCTTAGTAAGATAAGCCGTTCATGGCCAATTTGGAACACATCCCTCGAAAACGAAAGGTGTTATTTCGAACTTGGCAGTCTTGTTATCTAAACGCAAATATATTCCAAGATAAAATGGCGTTATTAAGTTTTCAATAATTTTTTCTTAAATGAATTTTTTTATATTATAAAATATTGATACCGAATCGCCTTTCTTAAAAGAAAATGTTATTATAGCGAATAGTTCTTCAGTGAACGCTTCTTCACAACTTCTGTCATAAAGTAAAAGGGCATGAATTTCTAAAATTAATATTAATCGAACGGTTTGAAGTATAAAATGCCATCTTAATCGGATTTTGCTTCCCCAGACGCAAACATTCTGAGCGATGTCTTCAATAAGAAATTGTGTAATATTTACAATGAGATGGGCATGTTAGTGATTTCTAATTTGCTGTTGACTAGCTTAAAATCTTGTCAGATTAAAAAAGACAAATATATGGGCTAAAATGCAACATTGTTTTATGAGTTGTAACTAGATTTTAACCCCTTCGTTCTTATAAAAGCGCACATTATTTAATATCGGACCCGACAATTCTATATCTTGTAAAATTATTAAAGAAGTATGTCAAAAAACAGAAATAACAAGGGGTTTTAATTCGTAAAATTTGGTGGGGTTCATCGTTATCGCCGGTAAGCACTCTAAATTGTTGTTATATAACTTTTCCTGTTCGTAGCTTATTTACAGTGGGATTTGTATCAAATTTCAATGTAATGTTTTTATTTTTAATTTTAATTAAAAAATAAATATTAGCTCTCTGCAAGTTTATGATATATTATATGGTACATGGACTCAAAATGACATGAAGGGTGCAAAATATCGATTTCAATTGGAGTGCTTTAACCTTACAATAATTTAAAGCTGTTTTTATCAAATTGGTCTGCAATATTTTTGACAAAATTTCTTGAAACGAAGAGACATCTGGCCGTAATGAATGTTAGTTAAGTTCATGAAGTTTTAGGTGAAAAAGTGATAATGTATTATATTGCAAATTTCTAATAACGACTGCAGGTACAAAATACTTAAAAATAGCTTTAAATATCTAAAAAAAATCTGGTGTGAACATCACACGACTTTCCTTATCCTACTATTATATACCAGAGAACCCCGCAGGCTGATCTAGACGCCAGGCAGTCGTGTAGAACATTCCACATGTTTTTCGTACATTTAACACTTCAAACAATAGAAACATTAGGAGGAATTTCTCTTGTAATCAAAATATTTAAATAATTCAAAAACGGTTAAAGTTAGAAGGCTGATTTTGTGAGCCGAATTAGCAAATATAGTTGTGAATCGGTTGAAGCGTCTGCGAGGAGATAGAATTACAAGTTTAGTTAGGGAGATAAGACAAATATATATTAGATTATACCGGGTCCATCGTCTCGTCCCGGAATTTGTTATTTTAAAAAAGGACGAGGCACGAGTCCATCGTCTCGGCCCTGCGCTGTTCTCGTCTAAAAATTTATTTTAAAGAAGGACGAGGCGCGAGTCCAACACTAGAAAGCTGATTAAAATAAACAGTACAAGACAATAATTGAGTCGTATTTAAAATTTTGCTACGTCACTGAATGTAACCGTGCAAGCTCGGCCGCACAGCCTGGTAGCTCTCAGAGAGCGCTGTGATTGGTCCGTTTAATTAATTTTTAATCGGCTATAACTTATTTATTTGACCTCGGATCAAAAAATTTCATTGTAATTTTTTGTTCGTCTCGATCTGATCTATTCGGTAATATCAATTTCCCGAAACATTTTATGAACCCCCGGTATATTAAAAATCCTGAGCTTCAATTTTTTCTAAATTCTTATTTTATTAACTTTTATTTTAAATTCATATTTATCTCATGATAACAAATCACTTTTATCCTCATAAATTTTTTGTATCTTCAACCGTTTAGATTCGCGACCGCTTTCCGACCAATTTTGCGACCTTGCGACCAAACGACTATGCCGATTTTTACCAAAAGCCTCGCACTGGGTTCCCTACCTACAAGTAACTTGCATACCAAATTTCAAGTCTCTAGCTCTTACGGTTCTTGAGATATCCTGTTTACTGAGAGACCGACAGACACACACACACACACACACGAACCAATGGCCCAAACCAACTTTTTTGGTGTCCTGAGACTATATTTCGTCCAGAAATGTGAAAAAGTGGGAAGGTCAAGTTTCCGCCGATTACATTACTTTCCTTATTATAGGATAAGGAAAGTAATAGATGACTTATCTGTTGTTGATATAAATCAAGTAAAAATAAAGCTATCCGTACCGAAATCATAACGGGGAATTTACACATTTTCAGGAAATTTAAAACTCTACTAACACGTCTTATTTAAAAATATTTGTGGTTTTTAGTTAGAAAGAATATTAATTTAGATTCCTAGTGTGTTGCTTTTTAAAAAGATTAGTTTATATTTTCCTATGTTCCAATAAGAAAAACTTGATATTTATTTTTGTATTTTTGAATAAAAGTACTAAAAAACGCATTTTTTAAATTTAAAATCCTACCCTTGTCAGTCAAATAACTTTTTTCTTATTTTGTGTTGCAAGTACTTATTCACGTTACTAAATGTAAATAGTACTAAAAAAACATATATGTTGTAAATATCCCCCCCCCCTCCCACTAAGGTATAACTTGCAACACTCAGTTTTTTTTATAAACAATAAATATATAAATTTTGTTTAAAGTATTAATCATAAACGGATACTGGACCACAAGACTAAATTTTCGAAACCAATATGGTCAAATTTGACAAAAAAAAATAAATAAAAAAGATATCGACAAATCAAGTTTAAAAATTTTGCAAGTAATCCACCTTACGGCATTGAAAATTTGATAAAATTGATATCACTTGGAAAGTACTCGTATCTAGATAAGAAAAGCGCTAAGCTGGATATAACATTTGCTTTAGAGGATTGTGTAACAAATTAGCCACGAACGTCTTATGTTGCTAAGATAAAATTACAAAGTTAAAATATGTATTTGAAGTGCACAAAGTGGAGCTTCGAGGAGCAAAAATAATCATCATGTTTAAGCTGTATTTCAATTAAGGTTTTTTTAAATTGGTCAAAACTTATTAAAAAAATCTGGTGTGAACATCACACGACCTTTCTTATCTTATTATTATATATTATACCGGGTCCATCGTCTCGGCCCTGCGCTGCTTTCGTCCCGCAACTTGTTAATTTAAAAAAAGACGAAGCGCGAGTCCAACACTCGAAAGTTGATTAAAATAAAAAGTACAAGACAATAATTGACTCGTACTTAAAATTTTGCTAGGTCACTGAAGGTAACCGTGCGAGCTCGGTCGCACAGCCTTCCCCATTATCGTAGCCTGCGTGCTCCCTCCTAGCGGCCAAGCGCTCCCCTCCGTCCTCCCGCAGTCGGCCGGGAAGCTCTCCGAGCGCGCTGTGATTGGTCCGTTTAATTAATTTTTAATCGGCTATAACTTATTTATTTGACCTCGGATCAAAAAATTTCATTGTAATTTTTTGTTCGTCTCGGTCTGATATATCCGGTAATATAAATTTGCCGAAATATTTTATGAACACCCGGTATGTTAAAAATCCTGAGCTTCAATTTTTTTTCGAGTTTCTATTTTACCAACTTTTATTTTAAATTCATATTTATATCATGATAACAAATCATTTTTATTCTCATATATTTTTTGTATCTTCAACCGTTTAGATTCGCGACCGCTTTCTGACCGATTTTGCGACCTTGCGACCAAACGGCTCTGCCGATTTTTACCAAAAGCTTCGCACTGCGTCCACTACCTACAAGTAACTTGCATACCAAATTTCAAGTCTCTAGCTTTTACGGTTCTCGAGATATCCTGTTTACTGACAGACCGGCAGACACACACACACACACACACACACACACAAACGCGCGCGCACGCACGAACGCACGAACCAATGACTCAAACCAACTTTCTTGGTGTCCTGAGGCAATATTTCGTCCAGAAATGTGAAAAACTGGGTAGGTCAAATTTCCGCCGATTACATTACTTTCCTTATTATAGGATAAGGAAAACAGTTTCAAAGCAAATACAGAGTATTTTAAAGTATTGGTGATAAGCAGGAAGGAATTGCGACCTTGTCTATGACATACTTCCTAAAAGGCGGTTAGATGTGATGAGTTTATGGTGAACATCCTTTCTGCGCAGACTAGTAGAAGCGAAAGCGCAAAAACAACGAACCGTCGTATAAAACCAGAAGCAAAATGGGGGTTGCATTGACGCAAATAAAGCGGTTGTTCCTTATAGATCCATTAGTAAAAAGGACAGCAAAGATATGAGGCAAATTTTAACTAAACGGAAAATACCTTACGATGCAAACACAATGCGTTCCAGGAATGCAGCCACCTTTTGCACACGTGAGATAACTCGAACGCCATGGTGTTTTCTTGTCGATTTTGAGGCGTTTTTGAGTTTCTTCTTGTAGATTACAAATAGGCATAAACATCGCACAGAGTGCGGCCGCGGGAAACACGATGTAGAGCAAATTCAAGTGTCGGAAGCTCTGCGCGTTGGCATAAATAGGGTTATATATATATATATATATATATACAGTATAATTTTATTTTTTTCTACTGTATGTGTTGCATAAATAAATAACGTTAAGCAATTCTGTTCGCCTATAAGTAAAATAAATAAGTAGTTTCAGTAAATTTGCGACTCATTCACCACTATTGAGAGCGAAAATATTACAATAATAAAAGATGTGTGACAAAATAAAACTTTGTTTATCATAAAATGGCGCTTAAACCAACAACCTTAGAGGCTTAAAACAATTGCGCATACCGCTGGTATGGTGTAGTATGGTATTCCCAGGACTGTCTTTTTAATTTCTTACCTGCGATATTCAATCACAAGAAATGGGTGTCATTCATCACTTGATATATGTTGTCAATAGACATGACCTTGAAAGTAAACTCGTTGGGTGAAAGGGTTGCGCTTAGCAACTCTCTATTCAGTTTGCTGAAAGTTAACGGTAATGTAAAAATAACAAGTAGCATATGGGATATGATACAGCCAGTACATGGTGACGGAGCATTATGAAGAATGTTACAAATGATTTTAGGAGATCCCAGATTTAGTGCAAGGTATTTCTAGATCTGCCAGCCATCAACATCTCCATCACTTCAGGCTGCAGCTATGCTGCAGTCATGAGGGAGGATACTCCCGCTCCAGCTGCAGACACCGCTCAGCGTCACTAAGAGTCCCGGCCAATAATAGAACTTTCAGCCTTCAGTTCGAACACCAGGACTGGGCTACCACTACCGGTTAGTTCTAGAAGGTGGGCCCCGGCACGTACCTGAAATCTATCCAGTAAATTGTAGTGGCTACTCAGACTGTCACCAACTTCGTGGGAATGGTTGCAGGCGCAATCACCTGCAACAAGAAAATAACTATTCTTGATATGTTCAGGACTACTTAAACATTTAAGTAACCACTAAACTGCGGTTATACTCCAAGTTGCTTGAAAAACAATCGATTTCCAACACCAGGGCTTTGCAGAGAAGAAAGATTAGTGGTTTAGACACAGGTACTTTGAGAGATAAGAATGTCCATGTGCCACATGCGAGGTTATGGTTTATCCACCTTCAAGAAAGTGAATCATTAACTTTCAAAAGCAAAGACAATATTGTTAGAGATTTGGTGCACCATGAAAGTTTGCGTTAAAATTAAACGATAAATCAAAACTCTTTCATAGACTCGAAAAGAAAGCGTTATGAAAATTTTGCAGCAATCCAAGATTGCGACAAATGTGCTGAAGCGTATACTGAATAAAGATTTTTTTGCTTTCTTTTGACCTCCAAAAACGGGAGGGGCTGCACATAGATAGCCAAGGAGGCTAGTCTGGCAAGACCTAGGGCCATTAGATGGTAAGTTGTATAAATTAGTTTTTACGAGTCCCGCTCTGGAACTTTTCTGATGAAGCTTGTACTCTATAAGTTATCACTCGGGTCTTGTTGTGCTTAAAGGTTATCGCTTAGACTTCTAAACACTTATCCAAGAAGATACTGCCTTAGTAAATATAAGGGAGGGGAGAGGAAAAACTGGACTACGTTCACAGGCAACTAGCTAGCACATGAGATTTAAGAAATTAATGATGTTTTACTTGGGCCAAAGAAATTGGTTTTTTTAATTTAAACTGTGTTTTAAATACCTCTATTTAGTTTTTTGCTAGTGACTGCCGGGTTATTTATTAAAGAAATGGTTATATAAATAAAATATTTTGTGGTCTTAACTTAATATTTGTCATTAGAGTTAATGTAACTTGATTAGCCTTTAATGTTTCTAATATTTGTCATTATATGGCAGCAACGAAGTTAAAAACATACGCGTATATGGAAATGTCAGTACAATGTCAACAAGTTGAAAGTTTGTGTCTTCAAGAAGAATCTGTGTGAATTTTGGTTCTCATTACATTTGTGGGTAAAAATGAAATTACACCGGACTTTCAACGTCTATAACAGTAGTAAAGGTAAAACTTCGGTTAATATTTGTCATCTGAAGGTCAACACAAACGCCAAGAGGTGGTTTTGTGATTATGTAGGTGTGTCATTGGATTTCTTAGGAAGTTTTTTTACCAAACTGCATTGTGTTATGAAGCTGACTGGTTAAAGGGCGATTCTATGTACCATTTTTCAGCGCTTTCTTGATGATTGGCTGCCTTAAATAGATTTCCTATCGCCATAGGCTATTTATAAACCTATGTTAAGCCTAAGGATACTTCATTAGAAGATTTTGACTACCAAGTTTTTCTAAAATTGATTTTACAAAACAAATTTAAAACAACACGTGCAAAATAACTTTTACGAGAAGTGTATTTCTATATCTTGCAGCATATCTATATGGCAGGCATAATTCAGACACTTTTTGATTTGTTTTGTGTTATATTGTAATTGTTTTTGGAAAAATCTGCATGCAAAATAGTTTTCATATTATTAAAAATACCTTGAATAAATTCGAGTGAGGTCCACAAATTAATCGGCAGAAGGAAATATTAACCCACAGAAGGTAGAAAACATTAATGAAGATATTTATAGTGATTAACCATTAACTGCAATTTATGTTGTCTAACTGTTGAGCGGTAAGATTAAAAAAATTAAAAGTCGTAGAACTTTTTTCATAAAAAGAAAAACAAACGTCGGTAAAACTGTGAATTCCAGAACAGTTTTTGCTCTCTAATTAGAGACGTCCATGCTTAATTCCCAAGCGGGTCTTAGAGCACAAATATGGCAAGCAGCCACCGGGCGCCCTTTTTTGTCAAAGCAAGCCTTTATTATTTTTAAAATAAGTAATCCCCTTCAAACTGTTGCCTGGCCCGCTCCTAATCTTTCCACGGCGAAAAGATTAGGCGTCACGAGCAGGACGGGTGTTATTAAGCAGAATCTCGCGCGACTCATCCACCGATTAATACCGGAGTGGCTCGGATCCGAGCTATTTTCGATCGGCTCGAAGCGGCCGGAGCGACCGGTCCAAGTAAGCGTGAACATTGCCTAAGTCTTTAATGCTATTTAGCTTTGAAATCTTCCAGTGACGTCGCGGGGATTAGTTTCCGGCGGTCTAATGCGGGCCGCAGATAGGCGCGCAACAAGTTTTAATTTAGAATGTAAATCTTGGGCCGAATTCCAGTTTGGAAACGATACACCCCTCTAATCGCCGGCGTAATCCCAATATGAAATCAGAAAATCCCTGCAGCCGGCCCCGGCTCCGCTGTCACTCCAAACCTCTGCTTTTTTGGTCTGCACTAGAGGAGTACAGTTTGACTCCTGTTGCACTCACACGTATTTTATTAATAGTCACATGTAAATTAAAATTCGACTCGTTTTATCTTTATTTTTAAAATTGCCTTTTTATGAATTTTCATTAAGGAGGAATTGTCATTTTAATGAAAGTTCAATTAAAATCAGATAACCAAGACTTATTATTATTACTTCTAAGTTAAATTTAATTTTTTTCTTTTAATTTAAGTTATTTTACAGCTGCTTTGGCATCCAGTTTATTCAAAATTATAATAATGGTGAGGCTTCGACGCTCCTCATAGAAGTATAGCCTGCGAACTTAGAGGTTAAGGCTCCCATACGTTTACCGTCACTGTCCAGCCATTATTTCTGGAGTTCGCAACAAAGCTGAAATTTTTATTATTTGGTCAGTAATTAAAAATCAGTATTTATAATAGTCATGCAATTTCGATAAAGAGATAATAAAGCTAGACTGTTTAATCATTGCAGTGTAAAATTTAATAAATAAGTATTTAAATTTATAAACTAATAAGTTTCGTGGCATAATATTAGTTTATATTGTAGTATTTATAAGATAAGCAGTTCAGTTTCATCTTTGAGATCGTATGCCCCAACATAACTTTTCTTTAGTTCTTTTAATAAGGTAAATAATAATTTATGTTTGCATTTAATATTGTTAAATATTAAAGGATAAATGGCTAAATTTTCAAAATTATTAGATATTCTGGCAGTTATAATTTTTAGGCTGTTAGTAGTAAACTATCTATTGTTAATGATGAATGGTAATTCTAATAAAAAGCGCGGGCAGAAATACTCAAGTCTTAAAATATTTTCTTAATAATAATAATAATGTAAAACGTCTCTGATTCTTAAATGAAACAACAATTAACATCCTACATTTTTCGACCTTCTGAGATATTGGTTTTTAATATATTTTGCTTTCTAGATTTCAGAGCTTAAGCCAGATAATTATTATTTCAGGATGTGCTTTAAGACGACTTGATTACTAAATATTAAGCTTTGCGCGTTGACTACAACTTCTTAGTGGTATAATGATTATGATAGCAGTGGCAAGTTGTTAATAACGATTTACGTTCATAAATCAAATTGCTTTAACTTTTAAAAAGTTTGCGCCGCTTTGGCATCCACTTTGATGCCATTATCAAGGTATTTTGCAAACGTCTTTAGATTCATGGGAGTAACGGTCTTTACTTGAACGGATGTAGTCAGCTACTTTAGAGTTGGCCCTGAAAGCAGTTTGTATATTCTGTCAATAATACCTATAATGTAACATGTAATGTAACACGTGAAAACGTTTTTACTTGGTATTGAAGCGTGTGAGTTTTAAAATTTGTGTTTTTGTCAACATATTTAATGATAAGGTTCACGAATTCTTTGGGAATATTTGCTTTGTATTAGGGTTTTGTTAATTATTTAGATTTTAGTTTAACTTTTTTGAATGCCACCGTGAAAAGGAGATACCATTACTTGAGAATACCACATGGCACGTTCAGAAAGATTAAAAGCAAAGATTTCGGGGAAGCTTTTCGAAATTACCAAAAAAGCTGTTGTCATTGTAACAACGCACTGGAATTCACTGATTAAAAATTTGACTAAACTTAGGTTTAAAATTCTTCGAAATTCACTCTATGCACCTAATGTAGTTTCTTTAAATTAGCATCTGCCTTGAAACTCAACAGAACAACGTAAACGACTATTTTAAGAACTTCGGAAAAAACCCACTTCCACGAAAGAATTGAACAACTTGAAGGAACGTTGAGGTAGATGCTTTGAACTTGTAGACTATGAGGGAAAATAAAGTACTTCATAAAACATGCAAATTGTCAACGTTAGCAAGTTACTCTTCGTAACATCTTCATATAAATGCATTAAGCGAGATTTCCACAACTTATGTGTGACCTCATGTTTCTTTAGTTCCATTATTACCAGGCATGTCCTATGTAACTCTCAATTTCTTCTACAAATTCAAAATAGTAAGGAAGTTTCGTTTCCAATAATGTTTTTAAGAAAAAGATTTTCTAAAATATCGTAATGTAATACGTGTCATTCATTTTCTACAACTAAAAATATTACATAAACATAACACGCATGGACAAGATAGTCCATCTTCAAATGTCATTTCCACATTGATGCGTTACATTCTGCATTAGCATAAATTAATTTGGTAGACTTATCTTATTACCATATATAAATTGATACAAGCTTTGTATCATTGCATCTGCAGAACCAATCTGTTTGTGCCCCAAGTTGAAGTTAACTTGAAACTAATTACTGCGCTTTTAATTTGTTTAAACTAATGCGTTGACTATTTAAACCAGAATTTTAATATAGAATTTCTAATTGCTGAATCGGTCATTATTCATTGCCAATAACTTGGCAGGCCTAGAATATTATGGCTGAAAATCTGCAAGATTTGTTTAACTGCAGCAGCACCGAATTATTCCGAGCCTCCGCCAAAAAAATACGTATAACAGTGATGATAGCCAACCTCCTATTAGGAAAAACACGATAAGAGGAAGAAGAAAATAACTTGGCAATATGTTGATCGTTTAAGTAAGTTTACACAAAATTTAAAAAAGGATGATGTCTTCAAATGGCCTTTTTTCACATATGTTCATGTCTAAGGTGTTACTTAAAAAGTCTAAAATAATCGAGGACTGCCAGTTGAGAGAAATCTATGACTACATCTAGGTCTCAAGCTCATCGTATTCTAAATACTGACTTTTTGGTAGTCGGTAGTTGCATGCCCAGGTAATTTCCAATGTATCTGGCTAGGAAGTCTTTGGTAATTACTGATTATCTTAAGACAGAAGGTACTTTCCCAAAAATGTATGGCCAAAATCCTGTAGTTAGATTGATGCTTCAGGTACCCACTCAGAATTGATCTAAAACGAGGCTCCTTCTTCCTTAAACGCAGGTTTTAGAATGATAATTTTCCTAAACAGTTTCTTCAAAATCCATCCTAGATTCAATTTCTTTTACAGAAGTACGATGAGTCCTTTGCAATATTCTACTTTTTAAGTTCCTCGCAAACCATCATTACATCTTTTCTAGACATTACCTCAAATGTATTGAAAATGAACTCATTTGTTTCAATGCTATGCATTAATTTTAAATAACAGCTGTTCAGTTATACAAATAACAGTTGTTCAGTTATACAAATAACAACAGTAACAAAAAATCTTTTAATTTGCTATTCAGAGTACTGTAATCTCAAATTGACTTTGTTTCACTATCACGGTGCTATCGTTTAAACACATATTTCAATTGCGCCCGACTTACATATAATTTATCAAGACATTATTAGTGGTTTAATGCTATCTGAAGCTATCTGTGGATTGGATAATTTGGATAGAACCAAACTTCACTCGATATTTCTGCTAAAAATGGAATAGGTATCAACCAAGGGGTACTGCAGGGATTTGAAGGGGCAAATTCCAACATATACTTCAAGTGTGATAAAATCTTCCAACGCAAATCAGCGACCTTCAGCAATATCACAGCATTTATTCTTGTTTTCGGCTGTGAGTTCATAGCCTTCCTTACGATAATCCTCCCCCAACTTGTATAAACGCGTACAAATGTTTTAACGTGAAATTTTGAATTATTCCTTTAAGCAAACTGAAAATATGCTACCGCAATACTATTCTAAAAGTTGATTTTTTTCATTTTGTCATTGAGTGGATTTGAGCAGGGTAATGATCGGGATTTAGAATTTAAATAATGATTGGTATAAATAGGTTTGCTATAGACAATTTTTGCCATGAGTGTGTTTAAGAAAGAAAGGAGTTCCATTGCAAACTCGATATTCATGTGAAATATGTTTAGGTAAGAAAGGAATCGAAAAAATGTATGTTATCTATGAGGCCAGATAACGTATCTTATCCAACAGATAGGTTACAAATCTACCTTTCAATGTCAAAAAATCCCTATGTAAAAAAAAATCTTCAAGAATATCAAAACTATATGATCTAAAAAAATCACAAGGGAAGTTTATTGCATTTATCACTGTTGCATATTTATGGTTAGATATTATCCTGAAAAGTAACTATGTCTATTTGGAAAATTGACTAATCTTGATTTATTCTGTTTGTTTTCGTCTGCCTGTAGGACTTTATAGAAAGACAATTTCGCGTCGCGTATATTTTGCATGAGCAAAATGAGACGTTGGAAATCATATTGCAGACTGCTCCCCCTTCATTATCTTGCAGATAACGTTGCAGCTCCGAGTAATTGCATATTAAGCAGCTAATAGAATAAAATTAACAATGCTGTTAGAAGCGCCGAAGAGGAACAATGAGACCTATCAGCAGCGAAGGCTGGTTAATAATGCAGAATGCCACCTGTAGTCGGCGTAAACAGTACGTGTTTACTGCCTTGTGACTAATATTCGATTGTGTTAATATCAATGAAATGCAAGATTATACATTTAACCGCCTAATTAGCGATCGGACGATACGCCAATTGAAAATCGTGATTCGTAATACTCGCGGCTCGGCAGGGTCGTACCGGGGACTTTCGGATTGCGGGCGAAATTGGCCGCTTTGTGGAGCAATAAAGGAGATGCGTGCAATTAAGGTCTGCGGAGCCGATGTTCCGGGACTTTTGCTTCATCTGAGTGTGCATGGAGGAGCGACGTGATGATGCCGGCCTTTGTGCGCCACAAAATGTCAGAGAATGTTAAACGGTACTTCGATCGTGTGTAGGTCGACGCTGAATGCTTACCTACTGCGATTAAATATTGTTACACTAATTACTGGATACTTGCAACTTGCCCTAGCCGCCTGATTTATGGCCGCAATAAGAGCGCCACTAAGTGGCAAATTTGCTTTTCCGCCGACGTCGCCGCCCCTCCTGTTAGTAATGCCTGTTTAATAACTTGCATAATTTAAAAATGATCGTGTGAGAGATGCATTATTAAGGCCCGCTCTGTAACCTGCCGGTATCGCGTGAATAAGTGATTAAGGGATTCAGGCGCTCGCCCCGGAAGCGCCCGGCTTCCTGGGGGCGCTGCCGCATCAGGTGGACCTGATTGGCAGGGGAAAGACCTCCAGAACGAGCGGCTACAGGAGATAATAAAATACTAATGCAGCATTAAGCAAGCTGCTTTTGATAACTTTCTTTGTTACTTACAATTTTTTAATTCAAGTAATAGCTAGAGTATTTATTTCCATAAATATTATTTATTTAAATTAATGTTAATAATGTTGATCTAATTTTATTTGGTAATTATTTCCATTAATTTATTCATAGATTTTTTTGCACCGCACAAGGAAATTGAAACTCAGAAAGAGATAAAACAAGGAGACAACTTCGGCCCTATACTTTTTAACGTAGTTACGGATAGAATAATTAGAAATACAAGTAACAGGACAGGGAGGTCTAAAACAGTAATTGGTTATAAAGATTTAATACCAATACAAATGGATCATCTGCTGTATGTAGACGATATCGTACTAATAGGTGAAACGCCGGAAAAGATGAATAAACTAATAGATATATAGACTACAGGAATAGAAGATAATAGTATGAATATTAACATATGATTATTGTAAGAAATAAATAACACGGAGAAGGTAATCAGAATAAAATATACTGTAAGGGAAAATAACAAGAAGATGAAAAAGTCGATGAGGAAGTAGCTAATAGAACCACAAAATACAATAGGGTATACTACTTATTAACGAAATATTTACCGAGGAAAAAGAAAGTAGACATAAAAATTCAAAGCAATATTAATACCAACCATATCATATGCTAGTAAAACATTGATAAATTAAGCATAACAACACAGTGATAACAGCGGAAATGAAAACATTGAGGACAATTGCCGAAGAAACTAAAACGGACAAAATAAGAAACGTAAAAATAAGACACTTACTACAAATGGAGGCATTAGTCAATATAATGAAAAGAAAACAAACTGGCACGGGCACTCATGTCAATAAGTAAAGAGAGACTTCAAAAAGAGTTATAGAAGTTAGAAAACCAAGAAACTGATAGCTTGATATAGGAAGAAACAAGGGAAAGCGCGGAATAAATGTACAAGCAGTCCACTCCGACGCTCTATATAAAGCAATAGAAAGAAGATAAAGAAGAAGAAGAAGACATTTTTCAGACCATTATTATAAAGCTCAACGGTAATATACTACTCTGTTCAAAAAGTAAGGTGACTGAATAAAATGCATACTATTTATTTATCCAAATTTATTTTGTATTCTTTAAAATAATCCCTCCCCTACAGATACATATACTCCTACGTTTAATCCAGCCTTAAAACACTTTTTATGTTAACTTTCGGATTTTCTATTAGTACCTCCTCCGATTTTTGTTTTACCGATTCGGTTGAGTCGAATTGGGTTCCTCCAAGTGATTTTTTAATCAACTAAACATGATAAAGTCGTATAGTACCATCTGGAGAATATGGTGCTTGTAAAGCAAATATTTGTTGAATTTTTGTTGAAAAACTCATTGCTGAGCTTTGCTGACTCATGTTTCAAGCTCTTCACTTAAAATTGCGCCCACTAAATCTATTGATACGCCAACATCTTCAGCAAAATCTTTTACATTCTAATGGCAATGTCCTATTACTTTGTTTCTAAATTTTTCGATATTTTCGTTGATTACTGATGGACGACCATAACGAGGTTTACCTTGTACGGATTGTTCTCCGAACAGCTTATGCTAGTGGTATATAGTTTTTTCGATAAAGATTCATCACCAAATGCTTTCTGTACCATTTTAAACGTTTTAGTAGCGTTCATTTAATTTTTAACAAAATACTTATAGCAACTTCTATGATCAAAAATATAGACAATTTAAAAATCAAAAGGTTAATGTGAAGAAACCGCTATAACATATTAACCATGAGATATATCAAACTGAAGCTAGAAGCGAATGTCACAAAAAAATGTGTTATGTTTGTATAAAATGTTTTTAAGTTGTGACTTTCTCGCAAGGCTTACATTAAAATGTCAGCTTAATTTTTGAACAGAGGAGTATGTCTTTACTCATATATACAGATATCAAACAAAAATAATAGTTTACAATACCTCTAATATTTTTTGTTTATAATACAAATTTTTAAATTATGTTTAATAAATGCAAGTTCGAAAATATCGAGATTCACTGCTTTGATATTTGCCGTTTGCTTTTGTATTACCTTTATACATCTTTCTAACCTTTATATTGTTATATTAAATAAATAACAAGAATATACCGTGATTGATGCTAACAACTTATTTAAAGTGGGCGGTTGCAAATGGTGACTTTATTGCATTTTTTATTCATTATAATCGCAACCAGTGAAGTGATGCGATATAATGAAGTTTTGTTATAATACTCAGGTAACTTTCGTAATGTTTGTGTTGCTACAAAAACTTTTCTACCAACTGACAACTAGTAAAATTGGAGGCCATATTATCAAGCTAATAAACCAGTTGCCATTTCCAAGAATAGAGATATTGGACTCGAAATTTCCATGCTAATAAAAAAATCCAAATAACTTTAATCAGTTGGGAGCTTGTAGTTGTGAGGATTGCAGTTTACTTTTAGCATGTAAAACACTTTTAGATTGTTTGTCTTTTTTATAAGGCACATTAAAACAATTGGAATGCGGCACAAAAAAACAATTTAACTGCGAAGAAAAAGTATATAATAAAGCTAACTAGCACTAAATAAGGAAAAATAGACAAAATAAAAAATAGTACAATAAAGTTTTCATAACTGAGAAAAAAAGGTACGTTAAAATAGATAAAAGATCTAGAAAATGCTTGTAAAGTACACATGTAAAAGCAGAAATACTGTTAGGCTTTTTGTGTACATGCACCCACAAATCTTTAACGAGACTGGAACTTGCCTGTGGCGGGTTCTCAAGTAAAGGAGCAAGACTCATAACCACGACGCTACGGCGGCAGCTCATTGTTAGGCTCAATTAATATGAAAATATAGTCAAAAAGTAAAACCAGACAAGACTTCAGTATTTGTATATCCGCAATCACCAGTCGTATTTTAAACAAATAAGACAAACTACTGATATGTTTACTTAATTCATTTTGGAGTCCACGACTTTATAAAATACATTTTTTTAGAATGTGCACATTAAAACCTTTTTTTTTGATACCGAACATAATATATAAGTATAAATAATTTTATCATGAAGTCACATAGGCTATGATACGTGGAACATCAAAAAAAAAAAAATTCAACGATAATGTCATTGTCAACTACGTGAAAACAGATAAATACACATACATAAACTACCAAAATCATAACTTTTTCTTTGAATTTGCTGTAGAATTTTCCTAGAATGCGACGTGTAATATTATATTTCGGTATACAAAAAACACTGAACCGTAGTAACAAAATCTGAGAAAGAGTTCTTGTACCTGAAGTTTTTGTTCTTTAAGGATAATAATAGAAAAAGACTATGCGCTATGGAATTTGATAGAGATTTTATAGAACTGATGCAAAATGTATGGCCACAGAAAAAATAAGTGTACTCTAAGTGAGATGCTTTGATTAATAATCAAAAATGCTCCTCAACATCTATAAGATGAGGTGTTGACTAAACGAGGACAGCAAATAAACTCAAGAAATAAAATTTCTGAAAGCAAATTTGGTTCAAGACTATAAGCAGCAACTGAAATCTAACAAAATGTTGGTTGTCTCGTTAGTGCTGTATAGATGTTAAACATGGGTTTATACATCATAAAATGTACTTGTTAAACAACTTTGTTCATTTTATGTACAAAAGTAATATTAGGAATTGCTAACACTTTCTATGAAATAGGTTTCCATTGAACTACAAGTTGGATAACTATTGATGTTTTGATATATTAGACAATGCTCCAAATCCCTTCAAAGGTTTGATAATTGCAAGTAAAAATATTGGTTGATTAATTTATAGTTTGTAGTTGCCTGTTGCAAAATTTAAAAGACATGTTGGACTGTTATCACATAGAAACAAATTCTATAGTACATAGTATGTGCATAAAATCAGAAACATACTATCTGTATGTACGTGAAGGTTTATAGTTGTGCCAAATCTGCAAAGATTGATCGGTCGCAAATAACTACCACTATTATGTGTTTTGCGCTTAGAATTAAATGATCTTAAACTTATTCCATTGTCTTTAGCAAATCCATTAAGGACCATGACTCTTCGAGTTTTCCAGCATTTGGTGAACTTAAAGCAGATGAGTTAAATATGCGCCTGGTCCTCCACTATCACTTTGTCTCTAAGGGTGATCCATTTTTTCAATTTATTACTAATGCTCTCCAGTTGAGATTGCCTTTTTCTAATTATTTCCAACGATGCCCAACTAATGCGTTTAAACCTTCCTTTTTTTGATATTTTGTTGTGGGATTTTTTATCATTTTATTCCTCCTATCCTTAGTATGTGACCTAACCAACCAATTCTGTTACTCTACACACTTGGTCTTTTAGCTCGTAATTATATCTCATCTACTCTCTATTCTTATTTACTCACCCACAAATTTTTTTCAGTACTGTAATTTGTTTTGTATCCATTGGGTACGCTTCTGCTCCGTATGTTGCCATCGCTTGTTTTACTTGTGTAACTCCATCATGTGGTCGTCCTCTTTTTAATAAATTTCCAAACTGCTTATCAATTTGGTGTTGTAGCTAGAGTCACTTTTTATTTTTTGATACTATGTGATATTTTAAACAATTTTCTTTCATATAGCAGTGTTATGAATTAAAAATGTTGGCATCCAACAGTGTAGGTTAATATTTTGAGTTTTTTAAGTATGTTTGAGTTTCCTTAGAAAACAAAAAGAAATATAAAACTCTGCCGCAGCTGTTCTATAATTCTACAAATTTTTTTACACTTTTAAGCTTCTTCGGCCATACCCTACTTAAGCACCTCTAAAATCCCGAATTTTGCCTTACGACAGATTATTCTTATTTATTCAAAAAGTAAACTCCCATTCAAGAGGAGGAAGGATAATACGCCAATAATTGTTAACAACTCGACCTTTCTGTGAGCCACGTGCTCCATGTTGAGAATTGTGGGTTGAAAGGACTAGTAAACTTATATACGGAAATATTTAAACTAAAAAATTACTTCTAAGACCACAACTCACAAGCACATATATGCATATTTTTATACTGGGAATTTTCATATCTTCAGACTAATTGAAGTTTTTGGATTCAAATGCACAGCCGCAGACGCAGGCGCAGGTGCAGCTGCAGCCACAGTCGTAGACGCAGACGCAGACGTAAAAACGTAGACGCAGATGCAGACGTAGATTAACATTAATTTTTGTAATGTTTGCCAGAAAACAACTTCTCTGCAGTTATTTTGTAAATCTGTGTTTCCTTTAGATGATTTGGCTTAAAAGTTTAAAGCGTCAGTCAATAAACTTATACTCGAAAATATTTAGGCTAGAATTTTAAATAATGATTTTATTTATAAAATCTTAACACGTACATGTATGTTTAATATTGTGGATTTCCATATGATTAGACGATATGAGGTTTTTGAATTTGAAAAGAAAAAGTCATAAACACACAGTTTAGGAGGTTCAAAGTATGCAGATACAATTCTACAACTAATGGGAATGGTAAAATGCTTGCAATAATGCCTAATATTACATAAGGTTAATAAAGCTCTAATATAAAGTATACATTTAAAAAAAATATGATAAAAAACGGATACTAGTTTTTGAACAAGGGTTGTTTGGGATCCTATTAAGAGAAATGTCTAAATTCGTATTTGACTTGATTAAAGTTGACTATACCTATATATTTGATAGAAAAGGGAGAATATTTAGGAAAAGCTTTTTTATATGAGCAAAGAAGAACAGATAAAATGCTTAAGCAGAAACACACTTACGACGAGCGTTCTCTTAATGCGAGATTACAACTTTCCTCTTCACCAGATATCCATGTCAATTAATAGTATCTCTAATGCTGTTGCTTTCTTTTAAATAAGAAAATAAGGTAAAATAAGTTACATAAAGAGAAAGTACAGTAATGTATTTTAATTAAAAAAAATATTAAATCCTAAAGTTAACAAAGTATTTTTAAAAATAAAATAAGGCTTAAAATTAAGATCGAGGGGCGAGCGGAAGAGACTCGCATATCTTATGAAAATTGTGTGTTGTTTAAGAAAGTGATTGAATTTAGTATAAAGCATGCAAATAATGGACCTGCAAAACTTTTAACAATTAATTTCGGGGTGGTAAACCAGATAAATATATGTATTCAAATTGTTAATAATGAATTTATTACATCTAATCGGATTATTATATTGGAACATACAAAACTTTCGTAGAAAAACTATTTATGTATAAAAAAATTCTAAAGCATTTGTTGATTTATCTTAGATTATAGCAATTGTAAACAAAATTAAAGAATTTAAGCATCCTAATCCAAAAACTCCTTAAAGTGATTTTCCGACCGCCGGCATCATTTCGCCCGCCTCTCGTACGCCGTAAGCCGGCTTCGGCAGCGGATTAATTTATGCCTAATCACATGAGACCGGAGAGTGCTCCATTATTAATTAAATAAGACTTGCATAATTACGAGCGCTTGTTGCTCGAAACATCTATGCATAATTGTGCTCCCCGAGCTCGCAAAAAGCGGCGGCGGCACTCGAGCGTGTGCACAAACAAGGTTTCGACGCTTTGCCCGAAAAGTCCCCGGAGCGGAAGATCGGCGTTTTTTGGAATCTGTAACGCGACACCGAGGTACAGTTAATCTGTTAATGGATAATGAATGCGGTCCTAATCAATGGCGCGGCACACTCAGGAACGAATCGGGCCGTTTGGAAGATCGGGTTTCGGGCCGGGTTGACAAAGTGTGTTTGGATTTTCGTTAATTAGCGCCGTATTTTGTCAAATGTCGGCCATTACTCACAATTTGGAAGAGTAGCAACTGCTTCCTCTGCGCGGAAGAGCGCGTAGGCCGTCGGAGCCCTGCCGAGCTCGCCATTGCATGCCGAAGACGAAACGTGCAGTTAATCATTTTCGCTACCAGAAAACATCTAGACTGGTATAGGATTTCAAGCAAAAAATTGCGTTTTAGTGTAGCTGTTTCGCACTTCTAAAGTGTTATAGTGAGTTATAATAATAATTTTATGAGAAAAAAATGCGTTAGTTATTGATTAACGTCGAACAGTTTTCCACTATGATATGAAATATATCCAAGATAACACTATAATATATAACATTCGGGGCCTAATTAAGGCTTTTGACGCCCTAGGCTGACATTTTTTACATATTTGGATAGCATCAAAAAATTACAAAAGAGTTGATTGTTTATATATAAGATATTTGATTTTTTCAATTTCTGTCACATACATACACTACAATTATATACATTCACACATCAATGAAAATAAAATAAAAATAAAGGTCTGTCATTTAAGAGTAGAAACTCGCTCCTAATAAATATTTTAACGTTGATATCTCTTAAGAGCTGAAAAGGATAATTTTTCAGTGCAGTTAATAACTGTCATACTTAGAAAAATAGCAGAATTAAAAAAATATGTACTTTACGTCTTATGATTTCAAGAATGGTAAGAGTCTTTGTGCTTCTAATAATGTTTTGGTTTGCTATTCTTAACTTCTTTGTCAATACTTTTATTAATTCTTAAGAACATTACAAAAAACCTACATTCCTCCGAGAATGTTTTATTTAAATAAGAAGCATACTTTTCCATAGCTCATTTGCCTTTCACCGTGTTCCATCATTTTTTATGGAAATCCAAAATTCTGATGTATTTTTGTATATATTGTTATATTTCGTAGTAAAATAAGCTCAGAAAATGAATTGCAGCGTAATGCGTTTTTATTACGAAAGACTCTCATCTAGAAAAATTAAACATTCCATCTTTGTCTTCACCAAAAAAACTTTTGACTTCCTTTTTCTTGTAATGTCTATGTTGTAGGCGTTAGTTTCACACATCAATTTTGCTTCGTCTTCTAATCTTGAAAACTTATGTTTGTTTTGAAGAATGTTTATAAAAGTTTCTAAAGTATTATATACAGTAATGATCTTTATTGTAATACGATCTCATTTGCTTTATTCTGCGCGTCCTTAGTCTGATCACTATTATGGGTAATGTGTGTTAGAGCATCAAGAACCTCTTGGTGCTATTTGTATAATGCTTGACTGGTATCAACACACTACATTGAGTTGTCGACAAACTTTTTAAAGATAAGGAGTTATTTTTAAGATGAGACTTTAAGATATTCTAGTTTTGGCTGAAGAACTAGAAAATTATAGATTTGTTGTACTAAAGAAAAAAATTACAAGAATACTAGATCCACTTTACAATTGCAGAGCAAATTAGATGTAAAGAGTGATCTGCGTAAAAGATGTGCGTGATCAAAGGATCTGTTTCTTTTATTCTAGCCTGAGTACCTTTGTACCACACAGACATGTCGTTGAAATTGTCCTACTTCTGCCGTCTATAGTTATTTATGATAAAACTTACAAAATCTACGGTTGATATTACAATGTTCACTTTTATGGCCAATTTCGCTTGTTGCTTTTTCTATTTATTAACTGTTTATAAAACAACTAAATGCTACAGAACCTTTTTTGAATATCAACTTATTTTTCAAATTGTTTTAAAGTCAAAGTCTTGGTCACCGTTTTGTAGAACGCCACTGTAGGCTACCAAATCACAGATTTTACCATTTACTCATCACAGTCCCGGGTCAACAAATGATATAATTGGGTTTGCCTCTTTGAGAATATTCACAAAGCTCTGTGAGTTTGAAGACTTTTGCAGCTGCACATTTGATGAACTACAATTTGCGCTTGAAGTCACCGAAATCGATGGCGACGGCTGTGATTGCTGCACATTGCGTAAAAACTTAATTTTGGTATTTTCTTGATCAGATTATCCTACCTTCCAAAACGCTTCTTAAAGTTTTTTTATTCTTGATTTTTTCATAAATTTCGACCATATTTGCCACTCATTTATATTAGTCTTTATGATAAATTAAATGTGAATTGAACGATGAGCTAACTCAACACTAAACTTTATTTACAAGGGATGCACTATTTCACATTAATTATAGATTATAATAATATTAATACCATGATCAACGGTTACTATAATAATACTGATATTATATGCATCGCTGTTGTTCATTATTTTATCTCTCTATTCGACTCTCGCGACTGCCTATCTGTTCTGCTTTATATTCAAACGTGCGGTTTTAGGGCGAATTAGAAGATTCTGGAATTTGATCTCAAGGATTCCGCTGGAAATAACGCGAGATAATACCTAAATAATTGTTTTGTGATACGTTATTTCTGTTATAATATAAATGTTTTTAAAAAATTTTTGTATGTCAAAGAAGAACGGGAATATAAAATCTTCATTTGGCATCTCCGCCAATCCATACCATCATATAAGAACTGGATAAAGCTGCTTACCAAGTCCGCAACGTCATGGATGTTAATCACAGAGTAACCAACGATCCTTTATTGTTATTTTTTATCGATATAAACCTCAGCAACATAATAAAGAAATCTTCAAACTAAAATAACTGTTGAAGCTCCAAAAAAGAATTATGCCATAATCCAATGCGCAAAATGCCAGTCCCACGGCCATTCCAAATCCTATTGCTTAAAAATATTCTACTGCGTAAAATGTTGTCAACCCCACGATTCAAAGACATGTAAAAGACCAAACAACATACCCGATGAATATGCACTTTGTAGCGACGATTGCAAGGGTTGCACTGTTTACAAGGAATTAGAAATAGGTCCGCTAGAGAACACCAACAAACGCAGTTGCAGTCAATCAGTCCTAACGAACACATGTACACAACAAACATGCAACAAATCACTCGCTCTAGACTTTCATCAACGTACATACGCACAAGCAACATAACAAAATAAATAACCAGTGATACTAATAAAACTAGAAAACCAACTGTCAGCCTTCTTTTATAAATTGAAAGACATGTTTGTACAGCTAATAATTCAAACAGTATGATATTAAACCTACTAACCACAGTTATTACTACAACCGTAAATATACTCAGAAATAAAAACACTTAAATATAAATAAGATGGACATTCTGCTCATCCCCGAATCACACTTTACTAATCTGACAACATTCAATATACCATAATATTTCACATACAGTACTCCTCAACCAGGCGGCTCAGTAATACTCATTCGCACATCTATCTCGCACCACGAATTACCCAAATTTCAAATGGACAAAATAAAAGCAACCAGCGTCAAAATTAAGGCCCATATGTGGCAATTAATTGCCACGGCTGTGTACAGCGCATCACAACACACAATTCTTTTGGATTCTCGGTACTAGATTCATAGTCGGGGGAGACTGGTATGGTAAACAAACACACTGATGGTTTAGAATAATTACAAAAAAGTCGAAATCTATTACAGAAAATAAGCGATAATAACTATGACTTTCTGAGTAATAGAAAACCTACTTATTGGTCAAGTGATCCTAAGAAACTCCTTGACCTCTCAGATTTCTATATAACACGTGGAGCAGCCAGAAATAACTGTATAATAGAATCCACTTGTAAACAGCATAATTACTATAGTTATTCTAAAGTACCCCGACCTCAACTAAGTAAAAGAAATACCTAGAAAAAGTAAAGCTTAATCTGCGGCTCAAATCTCCTGCCGATCTTGACAAAGTACCGTACTTTACCCAAGTAGTTCAAAATGCAGCCACAAAATAAACAAACTACAACACATACCACGAATCTACCACTACATATTCGACAGTTGCTAGCCGACAAATGCTAAGTTGACAAAGATTACGAAACGTGCTGATCAACATATCTACAATAGACTAAGCTAAGATCTGAAAAAAGCCTGCTGGCACGTGCAAAATAATATATTTAAAAACTATGTTTCCAATTTATCTGCAAATGACCACACATTCTAGATGGCAATAAAGAAACTAAAAAAGTAGATGTCTACACCTCCTATCAGCCAACCAAACGGCGAGTAGACCCGTTCTGATAAAGAAAATGCAGACGTCTTTACTTCATATCTAACTGAAATATTCAAAACCCAGCCAGACCATACTAACTAACCACTCTATTGACGCACCCTCCCAAATGTCTCCAACTATACAAGCCTTCTCACCCTCAGAAGTAAAGAAAAAAATAAAATTAGAATATGACTTTATCACTAGATAAATACTTAAACATCTACCTAAGAAAGCCATCGTCTTTTTAATAATCATATATAACAGCCTGCTAAGGATATTACATTACCCTAAAATCTGAAAATATGCTGAAATAGTAATGATTTAAAAACCAGGAAAGCCTTCACATAAACTTTCGCCCTATAGGCCCATTAGTCTGTTGCCCATCACAAGCAAGGTTTCTGAAAAGCTTCTACTAAAAAGATTATATACCGACTACGACTTTTTGACACTACCATTCCGTAACCCAACAAGTTAACAGAATTATCAACGCAATCTCCAGCAGTCGCAAAGACAAGAAATACTTCAACGCCGCCTTCCTTGACATTTCTCAAGCGTTTGATAAGGTTTAGTCTTTAAACTAAAGAAGTCACTAGCCCACAACTACTTCTTTCTCCTAAAATGACATCTATCTAATAGAAATTTTATAATTTAAACATTCAGACCAACATTCTAACTACTGCCCTATTAAAGCCGGAGTCCCCCAAGTTAGTGTATTGGGGCTTTTCCTCATTTAACATAGCCGATATACCTGAAACAGACAACATAGACATTGCCTCTTTTGCTGACGACGTGGCAGCCATTGTCATTAACGCTTCTGCAGACTTTTAAAGCCATCTCAACCTACTGCAAGACTGGTACTCTAAATGCTGAACAAAAGTTAATTCCGCCAAATCAGTTCAAGTTACATTCACCATGAGACGCGGATCATGCCTGCCAATAGCGATGAACAATAAACGAATTCTTATAGCAACGGAAACAAAGTACCCCGGACTTCAGCTTGATTAAAGACTCATCTAGGGAAAGCACATCAAATCCAAAAAAGGCGACTTGACAAATGCAACGGCTTTTTTGCAAGAACTCAGAGCTTTCGCTGAATAACAAATTATTACTATACAAAACTATATTGTACCTTATAGGGTTCTACGGTCTCCAACTCTGGGAATATGCGAAACCGTCATCGACCACTTTCATACAAAGATTTCAATCAAAAGTAATACGTATAATTACAAACGACCCATGGTATGTGAGCAATCAAACACTTCATAATGACCTGAAGATTTTCTTTACCATAAGTGAAATACGAAAAATAACAACTCCACACTATTGGACTACCCACAAAAATACTACACAGGACATACTACACCAATAAAATAACAACAAAGTAGGAGAAACATTACCGAATGTTTCCCTTCCAAACTATTACCTACAGCACATTTACTTAATACTCTACATAGATGTAGTTTGTAAATAAGTATATATTGTCAATAAAAAACGTCAACGAACGAGAAATGTACGATTTCAGAGTTCAATAGTTATAACCTATTCAATGTTTCTCTAATTGATCTAACTTTTTCGTTTACTCCACTGAGAATTTTGTACCTTCCAAATTCTAGCGCCCTAAACCGCAGCTTATTCAGTGTATGGGTTAATCAGGCTCTGATAACGTTGATTAATTCGTTTCAATTCAAAATTTAGTAAAAGAAGCTGTAATTAAAGATTTGTTAATATATTTTTTTAATTGTGAGCTTTATATGGTTTCCATGGCTTTTCTCAAATATATTTTTTAAATAAATTTTATTCTGCTATTATTACGTACATATTTGAATGGCACACATGTAATGTAAGGAATAAGTGAAATTATTATAGAGAAAAAATAGGAATATTAATAATAAGCCGTATAATTTGTAGTTTAAAAAATAATTTGCGCATATTAAATTGATCACAATAGTTGCATGTAGTCACAAGGATCAGAATTCCTAAACTAATTGGAATGTGGTTTGATGCCTTTTATTAGCAAAACTAATCTTTGTGTTTTATACTCTACTCATTTTATGCACTTTCATTGGATCTTTATAAAGTTTACATATGCAAGCGTTACGGGATTAAATGAAGCTGGTTAAACTACCCCAATATTTGCATTTAACTGTTACGATTGCATCTTTAAATTCATTGAATACGTTTAAATGCTGTAAACGAATCCCACGCGGATAAATTTACTGTTACGTAGATCGTGGCATCGATAGCTACGCGCATTATTTAGCCACAAGAAAGTGCATTCGTTCACTACTTTTTGTTTAGCTGCATTAATGGTTACTTTAGTATGATTTTTTGATATCGCCTTTCAAATAAAATTTTGTATTGTATTAATATGCTTTCTGTGGTGCTAGATTATTATTCCTTAACTTACCTTTAACAACACCCTAGCATTTGTTCGTAGGGCAAAATTGAAAGCATTGTTTTATTGTTCAACGTTAATGCTATTTTGATTATGCCACTTAAAAGCTATTTTACTAAATGTGCGATAGTTCCACGAAAAAAGTAGTATCAACAGAAAGTTTCATTAATATTTTATATCAAATTTACGACTAGACGTTTCAAGCAATAATTAATATTACTGAAATAAAAAGACTGTTGTATTCTCCTTGTAGAATAAGTATTTTTGGCCTTTACAAAAGTTGCATTACAAAATTAAAAACAGTTAAAAATATTTTTGCATGTGTTTATAAAAAATATATATAACCATCCATCAGAATGTGTTTACTTGTGATGAAAATATATAAAAAATTTATGTAAGTTTATTTATAGCGTTGCGTAAAATTTAAATAAAAATTTTTGTTTAACTGCAATATGGATGCTGTGATTAGATAAAAATTGTTAGAACGTGAGCTGCTAGATAGACATGAGTGGTCAATATTACACACTGAATTGTGCAATGCGTTATTAATTGAGAAAAATGTTAAATCAACCGAAATTCTGTCCAAATTATGACAACGGTTCTGGAGAGGCGTGTGATTTAGGAGCTACATGTTTAATATCATGCGATATATGGTACGAGACGAAGTTAGGTCAAAAATGTAACGAATAGGTATCAAACTTGTACCAGCAATATCTAATTCTAAGGTCTCCAATTTTTTCCTGAAAAAGTACTCGCCTATGAGATTTGAGACTTCTGTTACTTCTCAACGTAATTTCCTTCTAGACGTACATATTTTTTACGATCGGTGCAATGATTCCATTGCTCACTGGAAAATAACTGATGGAACAGCGGCTAGATTGGAAAATTGAAAAATCCTTTATGGTCGGAAATTTATGGCGGCACCCCAAGCGCACAGCTTTGTGTTTGTTGGTCAGCATTTGTAGGACCCACCCTGAAAAAACTTTTGCATTTTCAGGTCATTGGTGCAAAATATACTCCACAAATTCTACGGAAACGCTAAGCTTAGAGGCGACATCACACATACGTAATCGACGGTCTTCCATAACAACTTGCTCTACTCGCGCAATCATGGTTTTGATCCGAACTGATTCGTGGCCAAAACTGTCACACAACTCTCAACCTTCTTTAACTTTTCGCACGCATTAACGCACATTTTTAACATCCATAACGGCTTTACCGCATGTTTCACTCAATTGGAGATGAATTTTGATGAAGGTTTCACCACGAAAGGAGAGGAAACGGATGTTTACACTAACCTACTCACTGTTTTTTATGAAAGAAGCATTAAAAAGTTGTTCATTTGCTGAATCTAATGTGTGTGTGTGTGTGTGTGTCTGTGTAGGGGGAGGGGAAGTAGATGTAGAAAGTAGTATTGTGGTGCATTGTGATACCTCACTTTAAAAAGCATTATAACAAAAGCCTTGTTTGAATTTGATTTACTCATATATTATACAACATATCATAAATTACTTTTATGGTGAAATAATTACACAAAACTAATTATACTGAGATTCAATATTATACTACATAAAAGTTATTTAGTTATGCTTGACGTTATTAAAGCTTTTACTTAATTTGAAATCCTTATAAAACAAAATCATGTCTATCTTACAAATCTGAAAAGCTCTATGTGACTGATTATTTTGCAAGTTAAAAAACGACCCTCCACCCTAAAAAAACAAAAAAAAAACATAATAGGCAACTGTAAATTTAAATATTGAGTATTATCTATGGAAGTTAATCAAATGATTAACTAGCTAAAACAACAAATACCATTTTTTCATAAAGGAAATGAGCCATAGAAGCACAGGGACATTGATAAAAAAAATACCACATCAATTGAATGACAGGCAAATGGAAAATCGAAAAATCGTCTGTGAAATGCTGCTTCAAAGGTTTGATCGAAAGTCATTTCTGCATTGAATAGTGACGGGTGATGAAAAGTGGATTTATTTCGAAAACCCTAAAAATTATGGTTATCACCTGGAGAAGCTGGCCCATCAACCGCGAGACCGAATCGCTTTGGCAGAAAAACGATGCCCTGTGTTTGATGGGACCAGAGTGGCGTGATGTATTATGAACTGTTGAAACCTGGTGAAACAGTTAATAGTGATCGCTACCGACAACAAATGATCAACTTGAACCATGCATTGATCGAAAGACGTCCAGAATGGGCCAGAAGACACGGTAAAGTGCACGATAACGCGCCGCCTGAAGGAAGCATTGAAAGCGCTTGGGTGGGAAATATTATTGCACCCGCCGTACTCTCCAGACCTTGCCCCGTCCGACTATCACCTTTTCGCATCAATGGGCTCTGCATTAGCAGAGCAGCACTTCGCCAATTTCGAAGAAGTTAAAAAATGGATCGATGAATGGTTTCGCTCAAAGGAAAAACAATTTTTTTTGGAATGGGATTCATAAATTGCCTGAAAGATGGACAAGATGTGCAGAATTAAATGGTCAATATTTTGAATAAATACATTTTTCCATTATATTGAAAATTATGCATTTTTTCCAAAAAAAAAAAACGATAAAGATTTTTTTAACTTTGTCAACGACACAGCTACAGGAAGACTAAAAACCTTACTACCTAAAGCCATATTCAGCTTTGTCTGTTTAACAAACAATTTAATCCTATTAATTATTACAATCTATATTATACAAGACCTATCACAAAGTTTATAATAATTTTTAACGCTCTAGTAGGAAATTAAATATCTTCTATTTTCTAATAAATAACTTTACCCGTAGGCTCAGGACATCAACAATTTTTTATTGAATTTTGCATATTTACAATCTTTTCAGATGTGAGTAATAATGTAAATCTGATATAGGTTTACACAACGTGGGGATCTGGCCAGTGCCATCCTCCTCGTAATCTTCAGTAGTCCTGAGTAGTTATAAAGGTAGATCTTGTAGCCATTGACTTTTTAGTCTTCTGGTGACGGTCGGTTGATTGGACAACTGCCCTATAAGTTGGTTTGGGTTACCCGCGGGTAAGTCTCTGAATTTCGGAGGGGAGGCTACGTTCACGATTTCTGGATACATAAGAAAAGTTTTATTTCTGACGTACCAAGAATATTTGTTATTATGAGAAAGAGTTTCAATTTACATTTTTATAAGGTTTTGTGCATCCTTAGAGCTGGTTTATATATGTCTACATTGGCTTATAATGGTTTTATGTATAAGCACTTTGTGTTTATCCAAACTCATGTGCTTAATCTTGAGATCTATCTGTCTACGTTTAATTTAATATGTGTATTTCATGTTAGATTTTGGTCAAAATGTAGTTTATAACATTTTATTTCATATTTCTGAAGCATTAGAACGTATACTGTTTTACGGATATTCAATACGTTTGGTAGTAAACATGATTTGGGCAGACTTTTCGCTATTTATTAAACCAATCTTGCAGTGCATCAAGACACAATTTGACGACTTTGTTGGATAGCCGAGTGATGTTTGAAGCAGAATTTGTAAGTTTGTATGATATAATTGATACAATTTGTTAAATTATTTGAGTAGTAACCGCTCAAATATCTTGGAAGTTAAAAGTAAAAAACTAATGGGTCTATAGGACAGGAGTTGTGTGGATAGTTTGCCAGACTTAAAAATTATGGTAATTAAAGCGTGTTTCTACTGTGCAGGGAAGTAACATAGTTGCAATATGATTTTGTATGGTAGTAAGTAATATTAAAGCTTTCTGAGAGCGTTGGCATTCCAGTCTCATCCGATGGTAAATTTTGCAACAAAAGAATGCATTTTTTGTATTTTTAGTAGAAATGGCATGTAGGTTGATTGTAGACTACTGCTACTGTTAGCTGGTAAGGAAGAACTTGAATTTTTATGCTGTTTCTTTAAATATTGCTAGTCTGAAAAGAATCCCATTCATAGCAAGCAATTTTATTTTTAACAACTGTAGCTGATTCATTATGTCCCGTTACGTCAAGATGACTGGAGAAATTTACAGTGTATTGTTGGATTTTGATTATTATTTCGGGTGTTATAAAAACAACCATATTACAACAGACAAAAAAGAAATAATGGAAGTATGGAAAGACTACTTCGAGCAGAAGTTTAAAAAGAAAGGAGACAATGAAGAAAGGAAATCAAATAGAAAGGAAGAATCAGGGAAGAAACAGAACAGATAACGAGAGAGGAACTAGAAAATTCACTGAAAAAGATAAAGATTGGGAAAGCAGGGGGCGAGGACAGAATAGACCCGGAAATGATAAAATGGATGGGAGAAAAGGGTAAAGAATGGCTCTGGAAAATATGTGAGGAGGCATGGAGAACTAAGAAAATTCAGAAGACTGGGAAAAGAACTTGATAGTTCAATATATAAGAAAGGGATCAGACGGAATGCGATAATTATAGAGCCATTTGTCTCTCCTCGGTGTGCTTTAAAAGTATATACCAGAATTCTGGAGGAAACTTAGAAAAGTGATAGAAAATAAACTAGAGGAGGAACAAGGGGCATTTAGGGCAAACAGGTAAGCTAATGACAACATATGCATATTGAGGAACATTATAGAACGAAAAATAGAGGAAGGAGATAAACTACTGCTTACCTTTCTAGACATAAGAGCAGCTTTTGATACAGTTAAGAGAGGAAAAATATGGGAATGCTTAGAGGAACTGGAAGTGACAAAGGAACTAATAGAGGCCATCAGAAGTATATACAAAGTAGTTAGAGGAAAAATTCAAATAGCTGAACTGACATCCGGGGAATTCAAAATGGAGAGCGGCATAAAACAGGGCGATAGCCTAAGCCCACTAAATTTTATAATAATAATAGATAAAATAGCAAAAAATCTAAAAGAAAAAACGAAAGGATTGGATACAATAATAGGATATAGAAACCTGGAACCAGTCAAGGTGAAAACTTTAATGTATGCAGATGACATAGTCATAATGGCAGATACGGATAATAAATTACAAAAGCTAGTCAACATATGGGTAGAGGAAATAGAAAATGAAAATGGAGGTCAACATTAAGAAAATAAAACAATGATAGTGAATCAAAACCAGGAGAGGGACAAAATAGAAAGTAAAGTGTAAAGGGCATAATATGGAAAGAGTCTCAACATTTGAGTATTTGGGAACAATAATAACAGATGATGACCGAATAGAAGCAGAACTGAGTAACAGAATGAGAAGAGGGAATAGGATCTACTATGCATTACATAGAACGATATTGGGAAAAAAAGGAGATAGGCCAAAAAGTGAAATTAATGGTACATAATGCAATAACAATACCAACAGTATTATACGCCAGTGAAAATTGGACGATACAAACCAAACATGAGGGTGTAATAACGGCCATAGAAATGAAACATTTGAGAAGGATAGCGGATAAGACTAAGTTTGATAGAGTACGGAATGAGGAAAAAAGAGAAACTTTACAACAGGAACCAATAGTGAACAAAATCAAAAAGAGACAGTTAACATGGTACGGTCATATACAACGAATGAAACCAAAGAGAATATGCAGAAAAGCGTTCGAAGCAAGAAGTGTAAAGAAAAGAAGAAAGGGAAGACCCAGGAAGAAATGGATAAGTCAAATCATTGAGGCGGGAAAAGCAAGAGGAAAGACAGTAAACGAAATGAAAGTTTAACAAGAGACAGAAAAGAATGAAAGAAATGGGTTAAGGAGGACCGTGACGTATAAATCCGACGCTGGAAGGCATAAGGATAAGAGCGAAGAAGAAGAAGATTTCGGGTGTTGCATAAGTCTTTGAGAAAAGCAAAATGTCGATATTTCGTAATTTCATAAATATGATTATGTGTGTATTTAATATGATGTTGGCTTTTCTGGAAGCAATACAACGTCAAAGCAAATTGTAAAGAATTTGACGTTGGTATGTTAGTTTGTTTATTACTGTGGAAAAAATCTTTGAAAACATGTCGTTTTGAACAACAAGCTTCAAAAACACTATTAAAAATTAAATAACATTTTAGTGGTGGCTATCTATTACTTGTTAAATATGTGATTATGAGGTTTTCATTCTATTGTTTGTGTTACGGTTCCATTATTTATATTATTGGTTTGTTTACTGAGCAACAGGAGAATAGTTATGTTTGATAGCGGCTATTTAGACGCGTTATGTTTTCGATTGCTCTGAAGGGTAAATTTATAGTACTTTGAAGGTGTTGATATTCAATGCAATCTTTGTAGTTGGCCGGGTGACTTCCATAACATAGCGTTTGGCTGGCATACTTGGTTATTTGCAAGTTAAAGTTTCGTCCTACTTCCACATTTTACAGAAATGAAAGGTTTGTTACAAGAAGCTTTCGTATAGCCAAATCATCAGATAGACTGCAGAACAGTTTTTCCTAGGAGGTTCAATCGTATCCACTAATATTACTTAAACGTTTTACTTCAAATATAGTCTTTTTACTCTCTCTGTGTTCTAGGTCGACCATGAACAACAATAGGAGTTGTTTGGTAATTCTGTTAAGAATATTAATAACATTACATACTATACGAGCCAGTCCATTTTTAAATTATACATTTTAATGAAATAGTGTGGTGGAGATTTTGAACAGCCACCCTATATGCTCCTTCTTCTTTGAGTTAGTAGGTGGAGTAGACTATATTTTATAGGCAATTTTTTTGTACGAATCTTTAGTCATTATATTGATCTTGATTGAATCGTTTGACAACATTTTATATGTTGATAATTATTTTATTGTAATTATTTACTCTGTAGCTTTGAGCTTTGATTTATGAGAAGACCTCGAATCTGTTCGATTTACTGGTTTATTTGGCTTTTTATGATCAGGACACGGTTTAGGGTTGTTTTTTATCCTTTTTTTAGTGTTTGCTAGGTATATCTGAGTTTTCTGAGTAATTATGAGTATTTTAATATATTCATGTGTTAATAGAGTCTAAGTCAAGTTTTTTGTTTTACATCCGCCTGAACATCTTAAAGAGTGTAATTGCTTAAAGTATTAGGTTAGTTTGTGTTACTTTGCGCATTCTGGGAAAATGAGGCAATATGAGGATCTATAGAAGGAAGTGGCAGTAATGTTTGATTGTGCCTTGTATATGCAAATTGTTGATAGGGCTTTGTGGTTGTGGAAAATAAATTTTTGCATTTTTGTACTGGGTAGGCTAAACGTAAAGCAGTAGTGCGTTGGAGTAGCTTGAGCTAATGTACCCGGCGGTATTTATATACATTGTTAGTATTATGAAAGACCAAGTTCTATAGACAATATTTGATGCGATATGAGACGTGGTTTAGTTGTGTATTCTTATCGAATAGATAGCTCAGTATTCGACGCTTTCAGGTAACAGCGTAGCAGACAGTTTGCAAGTCACATGGGAATTAAAACCAGAAAATGACCCATAATTTACAATTTTTACGTATATGTCTAAATTAGTTGAAAAATTCTATTAAAACGGTTACGACTAATTGACATTCGAGCATCTATATGGGTTTAGTAATCAAAAATAAGCAAGTGCATGGTGTAGTGGATGTCATGGATCTAATTTTTCAATATTATCCATTAGGTTTTGTTATATAATGAAATACAAAGTATTTCATCAAGTCAAGAATGCCTCCAGAGTTATCCAGTCTCTTACCTATTTTATATTGAGAATTTTTCAACTAACTCAAACCTAATCATACTAGCATTCATGAGGCGCATCGCAATTTAACTCTTTAGTGTAATCTTTTAGTCGCGGATAAATCCTAAATGGAATATAAGATTGTTTAATTAATAATGTTTTCTAGATAGTTAAAATAAATGAATGTACACATTATTAACTAATCATATAGTTTTTCAAAATATTTGTTAAGATATAATGAGGTAATTAAAGCAATAGAGCAAATAAAATATTGCTTAATGAGAAAGCATAAAAAAGTAAAAGAAACCGTACCACATTCTAAATTGTAATGCAATAGTTTACTAGATATTTAAACACTATACTACGCTAGAACATTGATTAGAAATTGATGCTTTTGTACAACGGTTTATTTATGTCTAAAAATAAAAAATTAATATACATAACAGTCGTTTGGTCGTTTAAAAATTCTGTAACTATATTTTGAAGAGTGTAAATTAGCTCACTAAATTAAGAATGACTAGTCAAAATGTAAAATTTTAAAACTAAAAACACCAAGTAGCTCATTTCTGTGAAACAGAAACCTTTAAAAATTTATTACTGTCAACAGTTTGTCAAAATTCACGATTCACGAGTGGCTAAGATTAACTTTTGGATACTATTGTGAGTAAACTTCAGGTTTTTCAGTTTAATGAATCATGTATTAAGATTACTTCTTCAAATAATTTCAGCATGCGTAACACATATAAGGACAAATACAATTCGGTTTTATCAAGCGAAGTATTGTACTCTGCATAACTTCTGGTTAAGAAAAGCATTGGTCAACAAAAACTATATTTTTTCCTGATTTCATTTTCGATAGTGCTTCTACCTCTCGCCTCTATTTATATTACATGCATGTGTCTCTTCTCCTTTATCTTCTTCCTTTATTACCATGTTCTTTTGTCTCACATTTTTTCGGAAAGAAACTCTCCATATTTCTGACATCTTGGCTACCTTTATTAAGGGTTTATTGTTTTTGTAGTTTGTTTTTCCTTTACTTTTCAAAACTTTAATTTTATTTCAGAACTTTGTGTTATTATTCTAAAAAAATTTTAGTTCTTCCTGAAATTCTCCCCAAGTTTTCTATTTGATTGCTTTTACTGTCTATTTCACTAGTTTATCATAGTTTATTTTGTTCTCTCTGTTTTTTGTTGGTTGGCATTTGCTGGATGCTAATTTTTTCTGCTTAACTTATATCCTTTAATTCTTACTGCACCGTCTAGTTGGTTTGTTTGCTTTTTGTTTCTCTGAACCTGCATATTTCCATTTTTTGCATATTTTATCTTTGGTTTTTTAGGCAACTTATATTTATTCTTCCTTAACAATTACATGTTCTTGTATTTTTGCTACGACCAGCCTATGTTTTGTGTTAAGTTCATTGCTTTATTATATACCATATAGTCTATTATACTCTTTATACCTTTTCATCTTCAGAATTTAAAATTAATCTGTTAAAAAAGCTAATTTTTGTGATGGAAGATTCTTGTTTGATATAATTTTTATTACCTATTGCGAATCATGTGCGAATTCCTTGATTTTAATTATTAATTCAATATATAATTATACCGAGTTTATTTAAAGACTATTTCGGATCAAATTGGCAAAAGGAAATTTAAAATATGTCCCTGAAAAACCGCGCTTATACTGCCATCAAGTCAAAACAAAGGCAATAATTTATTATATCATTGTTCAACATGACTATGGCTGTCCTCATGTCAAATCTCGTGTGATCGAACCCATCTCCAACAAGAGATTGGATCTGCTGTTTTATTCATTCTACACCACGTCAACGTCTTGTTAAAAAAATACGATTTGGATAAATATGGAGGCCGACGTCACAGCGTAGATTGCTTTGAAGAAATGGTGTTTATTGTTTCGTGAAAAAGATTGCGAAAACAATCTTTATAACAAATTTTATTTTGCTATAAGAATTGTTTTAAAAAGCCTGCTAATTATGTATAAATCCAATATTTCCATTCAGCGTATATACTGCCTTATTAATAACATATGTAACGCACTTTACCTCATTAAGATTATCTGAAGCCTGCACAGAAGTGTCTACCAGATCTAATATCAAAAATTAGAAACTACACTTTGTTGTATAATGTTAAATCTTAAACCAAAGTGATAACTTCTACTGAATACAACTGTAGCGTACATGTTATTAGGGATTAGTGCAAACTCTTATTTCGTTGAATTACATGAACAAAACCAAAATTTAATATTTTAATTTTTTATTCTGACTTATAATTAATTTATTAGCAAATACTAAATTTCAAATTTTAGTTTTGTAATCTAGTAAGATTAGTGTTATTAAAAGATTTTGAATTATCCGATCATCCTAATTGTGACTTTTAATAAAATTTAAAAAGTTGTAGGTGGTCGGCTTCAAAGGACAATAAAAATGTTTGCACAGTACACACACTTTTGTAAACTTATGGAGCGTGAAAAAGGTCAGAGTAAATAGAGCATAAATAAATGTTGGAATGCTATTTTCGGTTGCGCAAAACTGTTTAGAATGAAATTGCATGGCCAGCAGTTTTTGTAAAATTGGGGTTTGTTTTAGATCCACAACGATAGACAGTAATTGATTCATCTGTTTACATTATTTTGTGTAATGTAGTGCCTCCAGGTGGAAGCAGCTGGCTGGTGGAGGTCCCCATAATCCTGCCATGTGTGAAACATTATTTTTGTGCTATCCGGTAATTGGACACGATCGGCGCTATTTTGTGTGATGGGTAGTAAATAATTTCTTTTTATTTTAAGCTTAAAATTTAATCAAAAATAAATATGTGTCAAGGTGTAATATCGTTGCCTAATACTTAGTAGTTAATATTCTGTCGCAGATAAAAATTATGTCAACTCATTTAAATATCATTTAACTTTAAGGATTTAGTAATCTCACTTGAAATTTAATAAATTTAATTTATATTATTACATATATTGCATTCAAAGTTATCAGTACCAGCTTGAAAGAGATGTTAACCAAATTTTTAAATACTTAGATATTGCGGTATTTCCTGTCTATTTATTATAAACAAGCTAAAGTCTTTCTGCCAGGAGAAAGAACTTAAACAAAAACCAGAAAAACTGTTCTATTGTTGAAATATCTATATAAAAAAATAAAAGCTTCGGAAATTCATTTAACAATGTTATAAGTGAGAACGGAGGAAATGACTTGAGACTATAAATTAATAATAGGTAAAAATAGCACTGCAGGTTATGAGATCCTTAAGGTTTTAATAACCTTTTCCATTTTCTTGGTCTTGAAGGTTCTATTTAGTCCCAAATCTAACATTTTTCAATGTCTCTTAATGCTTTTATTTACTTTCTCATTGGTTTGTCCTTTCTTAGTTCGGTGCCGGTTTTACTTCTCTGCAATATTTATTACCTTCGTTTCTTGTACATTTCCATAATTTTCTAATTGCTTCTCCCTCTCTGTGCTCCTCCTTCTTTTACCCCTCTGCATATATTTCTGAGTTATTTTTGGTCTCTAGCTTCTAGTTTTTGTTTCCTAAATATTTATTGAAGTTGCAAATCTCATAGGAATGCAGTATTTTCGGGTTTATATTTGAGTATTTTTATTACAACCTCGTCAATTTTTTTAACTTTCTTATTTTACTTATTCTCGCCTGTTAAGAGTTATGCTTAAATATTCAAAATTATTCACTGTTTCGAAACTATCCTCTTTTCCTTCTCTTAGTGTTAGTTTAAAGACCTGTCCGATTTGATCACGGTTTTCCATCATCTGCACGCATTTGGTCTTCTGTTCGTTAATTTTTAGATCAAAATTTTTAGCTAGTTAGAAACATTAAGTCATCAATATAGATTATAGATCTGGTATTTTTACATTACGCGGCTCCATTTCTGTTACTTTGAAGAAACTTACTGATAGTAGATCTCCGTGTATCCAACACTCTTTCTTTTGGTGCAACTTTACATTTGGTACTATTTAGTACAATTCTGATTTAGTTTTTTTTTATTGTTAAGTAAATTGGCAATCAGAATACATAACATCCTATAAGCTAATATTATAAATGTGAGGACCCGTCTTCATGGAGTGCATTGCTAACGCGAGGAGAGTCCATCCAGGGAGGAGTGCTCTTCAATGAAGTTTGGTAGACCAACAGCACTTGAGTCTTCTGATGACTTGGTGGTGCGAAAGTTCATGTAGAAGAGGATTGTTATGGATGGAAAGTTTGTCGAGATGTTTCGTAGTTCTGTCGTGTATTACTGTGTTGAGGAACTGGACGCCAAGGTCGTCGTGTATCATCTGGTTGGTGATATACCATAGTGCATCGGTGATGAATCGTAGGATTTTAGATTGGCAGCATTGCATAATAGAGAGGTTTGATGTGGTACCGCAGCCCCAAAGTTCAATTCTATGGGACCAAATGGGTTTGATGATGGCCTTATAGATCAGGAGTTTGTTATTTAAGGATAATGGAGAATGGCGACCTAGTAACCAATAAAGGGTTTTGATTTGAAGCTCGTTGTGTTTCTTTCTTTAATAATGTGTTCCTTCCTAAACTGAATTAAAATATTTTTTCTACAATTTTCCCTGCAATTATCATTTGTTTCGACTACTGAAAGAAGCACTTAGAGGACAGAGATTTGACGACAATGCTGGCGTGATAACCACCTTCATTTTACAATATTGCGATCAATAAATTACCTATTCGTTAGGAAAGAAATGTGATTTACAATATAATGCATGTCTGTATTTTTTAGGATGCTTCAATAAATAAGGATTCTATTTATATTTAAATTACATAGGTAAGATCTCAATTTTATCCCCTCAAGTAAAAATTTCTCTTATTAACAGATTTTCCAGTCACAAGACAAAACAACATTAAGGAACTACTCTCTAACTTTCTTTCAGACTTTAAAGGAATGTTTGCGCAACTTATAAGTCAAAATAACACGTACTCAACATGCTGTCCACGGTAATTTATAAAATAGCATAAAAATGGCGACTTACTTACGTATCGCCACCTGGAACGCCATTGGCTTTACCCGACACATCCTGGAAATAATTAACTGTTTAAACATCTAACAAATTGATATCCCACTAATTTTGGAAACCCATGCAACTGCAAGAATAACAATTAAAACACAGGAATATATTACTTACTTTGCTAATCATTCAGATGGCACAGCTCACGCCAGTTCAGTTATAATTGTCAAAGACATAATTTTTTTCGACTGGTGAACCAACATACTGGTCCAGGGATCCGGGAAAGCTGCGAGATTTACTCAACCATGCAATTACCAATGGCATAGCAAATACTTATCAACAATCTGAATCCAACTTTGATCTTTTCTCATATTCTTATATACCAATAATTATAATTATCAGCACAACGGTCATCAAGAAAGAATCTCGTTTAAAATTATACAATAAACACACTGATTGGAATAATTTTAGAAACCACCTAGAAAAAGAAATTAATCTTAGGATCAGAAAAAAAGATGCCCAAGACATTAACGAGCCAATGCAGCAGTTGACTACAATTATATATAAGAACTGCATGGCAAGCCACCCTTAAATAAAAAAATCACCCGCAACAAACATCATTCCCTAGCACTTACAAAAACTCATTGCTGAGAAACGGAAGGTAAGTAAACAATGGCAGAGAACTGGAGTTAAATGAAACAAAATCTATTACAATAGACTAACGCATCAATTACAAAATGCGCTAGCGGAAGCTCGCAATGAAACATTCAGCCAATTTATTACTAAGCTTCCTCTTGATTACAATAGTATATGGAAAGCAACAAAAAAATTCAAGCGGCAAACTGTAATGATGGCTTTCATCAAAAAGCCGGATAATACCTGAAACGTCTTTACAACACCACAATCACAAGATAATGCTAACGATAGAGAAATGGAATTCTTTTGCTGATAATTAAACCCTTCATACCAACAGAAGTTTTTCAACAAATAAAACTAACGAACGTGCGAAAAATGCCCGGATATGACCTAATTGTTGGCGAAGTGTTAAAAAAACTTCCCAGGAAAGCTGTTGTACTGTATATAATACTATACTTTGAATCTGTTACTTTTAAATGCTATGGAAACGTGCTCATATAGTAATGATTGCTAAGGCTGGTAAACCGTTTACCCAACCACAATCCTACAGACCAATAAGCCTCCTACCCTTCTTTTTCAAAATTCTTGAACGGTTCTACTAAAACACCTTAAGGTAACTGTAGATCTAGATCAACTTATTTCATAGCACCGATTTGGATTCTGTGGAGGCTAGTCCACTATATACCAAAGTCATCGAATTATTACACACATTATGAAAAGCACGGAGAATAAGAGTGAATGTCCAATGGTTTTCCTGGACATAAACAATCATTTGATAGACTATGGCACAGCGGCTTGTTATACAAACTTAAATTGCACCCCTCCAGTCAGCTATATTTACTATTCAAGTCAGACCTTTCAGAAAAATTTATCAAGTCAAAATAAACAACGCAGTATCAGATATCAAATCATGTTTGGAGTTCCGTAAGGCAGCGTTATAGAGCCGTTGCTATAAGTTCTCCAACCACAGATCACACTATGCTTGTGACATTTGCGGACGACACAATCGTCCTGTCAGTCAAACAGTCTCCTGAAGTAGCAGTACATCTCCAATAACACATTGACTTGCTACAAAACTCATTCCATATGTGGAGAATTACAGTCAATACCGACAAATAAGCACAAGCAACCTTCATCAAAGACGTACTAAATGTGCAAAAACTAGCATTAATTACCCCGATCCCATTTAAAAATGAGTGAAATAACTTGGCATGCACCTCGACCATATTAAGATCAAAAGAAAGCAGCCAGGCCTAAAAATCAAGCAAGTGACATGGTTACTTGGACGACATTTACAACTTTCTTTATCAACCAAGATATTACTGCATAAGCCAATATAGACCCACGTAGTTTAACTCCGGGGATACGCCAAAGTGTCGCATACAAAAATCCTTCAGAGACTTCAATCCAAAACCCTCCGCATGTGAATCAATGCTCCATGGTACATAAGGCATGACATCCTTCATAACTATCTAGGAGTCCTTTATATAAATATCAAAATTAAAAAACTGCCAAGTAGAGAGATAAATTGGCAGCACATCTTAACCAGCTCATCGATCAGCTCGTTAACCAACCAGATATTACAAGAGGATTCAGACAACAACGGCCACAGAACCTCGTACTACAACTTAACCAAAACTAAAGTAATCTTTAGAAAGACTAGTGATAGCTAGAGCTCCCCACATGACGGTTATATCACCATAAAATTTACTTAATACTCATTTATGTTAAAAGTAGATTACAAACAAAAATTTATAATAACGATGTTGTACTATTTATCGTGCTTGAAAACAAGAAAATCGAAAAGAAATACAAAAGTTATCAAATATAGAAATGTATGTCTTATTTTAAATTTATGTATTTAAAAGAAATTCATATACATTTTTGTTTTAGAATATCTCACTCTATCCTTTCCTCACTCAACTTTCAGAAAACGCTCCTTAAATGTATAACTAGAGCGGCACCGGCGGCAATTTATTGCGTGTCTATAGGCAACAAATTACGACCGAATAGTGTCAATAGGTAGTCAGCTAACTGCTACGTGACTCATTTCCCCCTTTCCCCCTAAAAATTTCAATATAACGGATGCCATAAACCGCACGCTGATTCCAAGATGGAAACGGTGCCGTTGGGAGATACCGCGCAGTGGCGTCGCAGGTTTGGTACAACGAACGACTGCGGCTACGCTGATAATTACAAATTAGTTGTAAGCTCTATGTAAGAAATTCGCCGACTGCGGAGCACGAAAGTTCCATCAATAAATGCGGCCGAGCCGTGTGAACGGACACCGCGACTGCTGACTTCCGGCCTGTAATTAAAATCTGCCGTTTGTAAGCTGCAGAGAGGTCCCGTTCGCGTCGTTTGCATATGTTGTTTATCACTGATTCATTCGTGCTGCCGCGCGAATATTACATTATTGCTGTCTGTCTGTTGTTGTTGAACCTTTCTCTGATACAGTCCAGATTTAAGTGAAGCTAAGCACTATAGCAGATAAAATTTTATTCCGTTGAATTTCATTGCACAAGAAACGTTATTTAACTGCGCTTGTATATCAAACGAAATAAACAATGCTGAAATTTATTCCAGCAATTTTTTTCTAATATTAATTATCCTTTGTGCGCCACTTTGTTTTGAGAACTGTCTAGTATCTAGTTTTTAATAGCAGGAGCCACAAAAGGGAAGATCAAAGTCAAAGCTGTTGTAGCTTTTTTATGCTGAAAATAGCTTTTGCGTTTATACTCTAAAATAAAATTTTGCAAGTTTTTAACGAACAAACAAAATAAAAATGCATTCATATCATTTCAATGTGTCAAAGCCATGAACGACCATAAAACATATCTTTGTTTATAGGACACTTGTCCTTTTTGCTTATTGATTTTATAATTGGTCCAAGTATAATATTTGACAATGTAGATTTGGTCTCAGTATTTATATATAGCACCCGTGTCGCAATTACCCCTATAAAAGTTATTTGCTTTCATTTGTGTAAATACGAAGATGTTTTGTATAGTTTTGTCTGCGATAATCTTATTAGTCGATAAGGTATAAAAATAAATAAAAATCTTTCCTATAAACTTGAAATTTTGTCTTATATCATAAATGTTTGTGATTTGCCCGATAAACTGTTGTATGCCATCGATACTTAGTTCATTGTGTATCTGCTTATTTTGAATATACCAGGGAGCATTAACAGATATTCTGAGAATCTTATTCCAAAAAACTTGAAGCGTGCTGGTTGTTTCTGAGGTTGTGCTACATACTGGGCAACCATAGGTGATAGTTGTAGTGCTTTATAGTGTAGGATGGTATATTCGTTACTGAGTTGAGTATTACGGTTAAGAGGATAAAGTAATTTTAGTCTGCTGTACGCAAGATTCAGCTTGCTGTTAATACACCCATATCCTGCTGGTGCCGGATGCAGTACCAAGTACCCTTATTGCCGAGTCTCCAAGCACGCACCGGGAGGTTCTACCCTCCTTACAGTACGACCAAACTAAGGTCCGCACACCAACAAGCATGCACCCGGACAGACGTGCAAGTCGAGGCTGGGAAGCTCAGATACTGAACCATGCTCTTTGTTTCACCAGGTCAGAGTACCGGAGGTGTTACGGTTCCGCCCGCCAGACCGACAAATGGGCCGGTATAGTTGGCGGGCAGTGGGGGCAGGCCGAAGCCTCCCCCGCATAAGGGCATGCTCACACAAAGGTCAACAAGTCCCACCTGTTCCTAAAGCGGTGCCACCACCCTTAAGAGTCCAACACCAATGAGGGGGAACTGGGAAGCCGCCCCAGTTGGCTACCCCCCTCCCCTTAGTCCTCGTGTCAGTAAGGTTCCCCTTACCACGTTTGACGAGTACCCGTCGAGGTCACTCTCGTATACCTCTACCCTCTGTTACTGACTAGCGGCATCCGTTGCCCACAATTGTGGGATTGGGTAGCTCCACTAGCAGTTTTACGGGTATCTCGCGCCACGGGGTGAGACGCACTACCCACTCGTGTCGGTAAAGTTTCCTTAACCACGTTGGACGAGCGGCCGTCGAGGTCACTTGCGTGAGCCTCTACTCTACATCAGTTGATACTTGTTGCGCCCGTTACCCACACTATTGTGGGATAGGGTGGCTCGAAGCACCTTTACGAGTCTGCGTCGTAGAGTGAAACGCAGCCCCACTCGTGTCGGTAGAGTTTCCTCCACCACGTTGGACGAGCAGCCGTCGAGGTCGCTCCAGGTTAATCTTGTGTTGAGATAAACACCAAGATATTTAATGGCTTCTCCTCTAGGACTTCAAGAGTTGACTTCTCCATTTATGTAAATGGTGTGCTGTTCTTTTAAGCGTTTCAAGGTAAAAATTTTTGTTGTACATTTGTTAGGATGAAGTGGTAAACACTAGTTATTATATTGTTTACTCAATGTATTAATTGTTATTTGTAGACGATTAATGGCTATGGATGGATCTCTGTCAGGGGTTAAAATAGCATTATCTTCGGCAAACAATGCGAGGTTACGATGCTGTGGGATAGGCATGTCGTGTATGAAGATGCTAAATGTATAATGTGGGACCAAGCATACTGCCTTAGGATACTTCCGTACGTACCTACGTTATAGGCGAGACTGACAAAAACCTGTTCTCCAAAAATAAAAAGAGAATGCTAATCAAGCAATGACTGGCAAGTAAAGTAATTTAAATTTTGATTCATCTAACCTTATCGAAGGCCTGGGTAATATCTAAGAAGGCTGCCGTTGTTTAGTATTTAGCTTCGTACCCCTTTTCTATGATTTATGAAATCCTTTGTAGCTGTCGTACTGTAGGGTGGTCTGCTCGGAACCCCAACTAAGTAGACAGCAAAATGTGATGTTCGTTCAGGCTTTGGTTAAGACGTGCAAGGACAACTTTTTCAAGTAGCTTGGATAGGGTTGGGAAAAAGCTCGGTTTTGTTTTTTCCAGATTTAGAGAACACAAGTAGGTGGGCATGCTTCCATTTCTTAAGAAATAACTTATTCTTAAGCATGTATCGAAAATATGGTTAGAAAGACAATTATTTTTCGGCTTAAATTTCGGAGGGCTACGTTGGGAATTAAATCAGGATCTGAATTTTTCTTTAGCAATAGCAATTTGATGTATCACTTTAATTCTTACAGTGTTGTCGGTTGAAAAAATCATCTGCTATTAACTGGTGGTTTTTCACATATGGAATTGTACTATAAGTGTGGGATCAGTTTATATCAGTAAAGATCAGCGTGAAGGTGTGTTCTAGATAGGTAGCAAATAGGCTGCATTTATCTTCTTCAGTGTTGTAGGTGCCACTTGGCGTTGTTAGAGTTGGGATAGTTTCTGTTTTTTTCTATTATTGTCTTTGTGGCTTTCCAAATATTAGAGCTGGTAGGTTCAATGTTGTCTAAGTTCTTTTTGTAAATACAAATTGGGGATTTGTCAATTTCAAGTCGCATTTGGCGGCTTAGGTTGTTTACTTAATTTTTTAAGTTACGGTTTCTGGTCCTTTGCATTGTTTTTTGATTCGGTTTTTGTGTTCAATTAAGTTAGCTATGTATAGAGGCGGAGTATTTAGACTACTAATTTTTCTAAGTTTGTTCGGTTTTGATGCAGCTTGTATAGTCTTCTATACGTTTGAAAATGCCTTTATATGTTGATTAATATCTTGGGTGCTTCCGATCTGAATTGGATTATGTATGTCTAGTCTGTCCTGAAAGTCTTCCCAACTGACGTAGCTTTTTATCATTTTAGGAACTTGCGGTTTAAAGGATGGGGTGGGGGAAAATCTTATTAACAAGGGTAAGTGATCGAAGTTTAATTCAGGTATTACTTATTAAATGAGCAAATGGAAACTTTTGGTAAGCATAAGGTCCAGTATGTTGGGTTGATGAGCACCTCTATACAAATAATGTATATACTCATTTGGAGAAAATATCTGTAATCGGTATTGGGTTGTTAAATCGTTGAATTACCATTTGGTTTACTTGCGCGGTATCCCCATAATATATTTTTACTATTAAAGTCTCCTCCAAGTCTGCTTGCTTCTCTTGTGTTAAAAAGATTAACTCATTTCCTATTAGTCGTTTATTGGGTTGCTTATAAACTGTTGAGATTCTGATAATGGTGATATTAGCTGTATTAATAATAATGATTATTGCTTCTAAGTTACTGACAGGAACATTTACTGGTGTGGTGAATTTTATATGTTGTTTGATAACAATAGCGACCTCACTCCATGCAGATTCAGCTGGTTTATCTTGGAGATAGATTTTATAGTCGCTAAATGTTTCGTTTTCTAATAAATGAGTCTCCGTGACACACGCGATATCTACGTTGTATCGTGCCAGGAAATAAATAGAAATTGGTCTTTAGGATTTTATGCCATTGGAGTTCCAATTTAGAATGGTGAGTTTATGAATAGTATGAAATAAATTATCCATTAAGAAAAATTTTGAGTGGATATGTGTAAATATAAAGGATTTAATAAGGGATATTAAGAAAATTATTAATTCAATGAGTAGCTGTATAATTCTATCGTTAAAAGAGGACGGTTGTGGAGTTAATCATTATTTTGGTTTGTTTCTGATTGTGCAAATTGGAAGTATAATATATTGAAAATCTTAAACCCTTGTCTATTAATGTTTCTTGGGTTTTACTATCCGCTGTTTTTGAAGTTTTATATGACGTAGGCATTCTCTGTAGCTAGTTGGGTGGTCTCCACTACAGATTTTAGGAGCTTATTGGGAGTTTTATTTCATTGATTATGTACACAATAATTTTTGTGTGTCCATATCTCTAGCACTTGTGACGTTGAGGGTTTTTCTCCTTATTCCAAAGGTGACAATTGAATGATATATAGATTTTACATTAAAGATCGCTTTAGCTGTATTATTCGCTGTTAGATTAACTGCGAAAATTGAGATTAGCCGTTCATCTTAATTGATTAAGCGAGTTGCACTTCTTATCGGCAAGTTTGTTACTGGGATTTTGAAATGTATGAAATTAGACCAGGTTCATACAAAGTTTCGGTAATCATCGTAGGCTGTCGGATTAATTTTTAGGTATTAGTTGCTATAAGATGTTAAGAATTCTTTATCTGTGATTTGTATGATAGCAGCTATTATTTCCTTGTGATTGTTTGCGTTATGTATAAATATTTGTGGTACCTTGTGCTGATTATTGTCGCGGTTCTGGCTTCCAGATAAAATATCATTATAAGCAGTATTTTGAGTTAAGAGAGGGTAGTTCTTTTTAATAAAGTTGGCTAAGTTCCATGAATAGAGTTTTAAGACTTCATTTTACGATTGGTCAATTTTGTGTTAACAGTTAACAGAATTAGTTGTTTGTATGCTCAACCCTGGTGGAGTGGGCATTCTGGTTATTAATTGTGTGCTTTTATAAAGAATGCAAATTCACTTTTGCTTGATGCAAAAATAGACGTATATTTCAACGATTTATGATAAGAGTGCAGCTGGCGCGGTTTGCTGTGATAATGCGACCTCACTACACGACCGCTTGCGCTCGACTCAAAAAAAAGTTTAAAAAATAGTTAAAATACAAGACCTATATAGAATAATATATTAAAAAAGTAAAAGTTTAAAAGCAAAGAAAGTAATAAAAGGGTTAAAATATCTTGTAAAATGGAAAAGATATTTTAAAAATCCATTAGAAAATAAATAATCCTAGTTTTTAATAAATGTTACGAGAGAAAGCTCAAAGAGCCTTACGTTAAATTAGATTAACAAAAATTATAAAAGCAATAAATACAAGAATGTATTCGACACCAATAAATCAAACAGGTAGAAATTTTAAAATATTTGTATAAACGTATGTAAAGAAAGAACCTTATAGAAGTATTACAGTAATATGCATCATTAGATGTTTAATAATTTAAGAGAGGGAAGGGAATAAGTACAATCTTAATGTAGGGCTAGAAGAGACACTATAAATAATATATTTACTATAAAAGAAATAGAATGATAAGCACCAGTAAATAGAGAAACTCATGTTGAAATAATTTATCTGAAAAAGATGTACGCCAAAATGCTGGTGAAAATTTTACGGAAAAAAAGTTAAGGGCAGTTACGGATTTGTATTAAAATAAAATAGCCAGGGTAATAATAACGCAGCAACTACATAAAAGAAGCAATTACTACTAAATATTTTCGGCAGTAATGTGACTTACCTCTTTATCTAGATAGACATTTACTGAAGTGAGAAAAAAATGTGAAAAAACTGGACCACAATAGCAGACAGATGTGGAACATTTAAGTTACGTAATTCTAAAGCTGGGGGATATTCAAGAACTATGAATTGAGAATTAAAAAACAAAATTTGATAAAGTCTAATTATAGAAAATAAAAAAATTAAGATTAACCGTTAGGAAATGGATATATTAAAAGTGTAAAAAAATGTGTATACTTTGTGATTTGGGTTCTATGAATGCGAGTGTAGTAACAAAAGATATAAAATAGAATAATTCAAAGAAAGAAAATTGACTTAACCGATCCGTCACTGTAACTTATGAACTTATGGCTTATTGAAAATATTTTTTATTTATGGCACAAGTGTTCAGATGATACAAAGCTTTTTTCGGGAGGAGAGAAGACGGACTTTCTGTGGGAAAACCTTAAAATTCAAAAATTTCAAAAAGAGTGAAGACTGAAATAATCAATCGTCAGAAAAAATCATCTCTGTAGTTCCCCAGTTCTTCCTTATTGCCTTACTTTAACCTCCATGACTTGTTTTTATTCTCGTGATTAAAAAACTATTTTGAGGGTCATTATTTTGGTACTTTTGATAATATCCAGAAAAGCGTAATCAATAATTAAAAAAAACATTTTTGCAAAAGCTGCTACAATTGAGGGGAAAAATGTTTCAGTTAATGCATAGATGTCCAGGGGAGCTACGTTAAAGAGGATAACCTTTATTTATAAAAGAAATGAAATTTTTGGTTAGAAGAAAAGCAGCATTACTATTGTACACTCTCTACTATGTTTCGAAGCTCAGTGGATCATTAGGCATATCAAATTTATCATTTTTTTAGCTTGTGACATTAATACTTTTTATTTATACTTCTAAATAATATCTTATTTAGAACAAAAGAAAATACGATAATTGTGAATTAGAACTGATATACAAAGTGATCTGTCCGATCATATATTAGCACCAGGTTAAACCTTGGAAAATTCTGATGTAAAAAATGACATCAAATTTTATATAATTCATAGTTCTAGTAGCCTTTTCATCTAAAATTATTTTGACCTAAGGTCGTAATTTTAATTTTAATTAGATTTATTTTCAATTTTGGTTACAATACGTCAGCTGTTCTATTGTTAAGATGTCTAAAATGTTTAATAATACGCGTGTTAAATATTAATTTTATTTTTAAAGATTTGTATCGTTTACTTAATTACTTTAGAGTTGTGTTCGTTGCAGTTATGAAAATATTGCTTCTAAAGTGATTTAGTACCATTTAAAGATAAAAATAGTTCAGCCTTCGACAAACTCTATAACTTTAATTTATATACATTTGTTTTTAATTTTTTTAACGGGTAAAACAGAGTAATTTTTAACAAAAACTCGCACATCAAAACAATTGGGACAAAGCAATAGTCAAATTATAATACATTTAAAAATATTTAACAAAACCATAAAGAATATTGTGAAAAAAATATTAGGATTTTTTCTTTGAATAAGGTTATGGTTTTCTTTTCTTTTTTGCATAACTAGGATTGCTCCTGTTTGCCAGCCTTTTAGTCTGTTTCTGTTGAGGTTGATTGTATATTACCTTTCCACCTTTTTGGTGGTCTTCCAACTAGTCTTTTACTATAGGGTTTATTGTAAGTTAGGATTGGTCCCATAGTTGTCTTTGTATACCGTCATCTTGCTTTCTGTGGTCATATATTGATTCTTCCATATGGTTTCTCTTAGGCAGCGACTAACTCTTGTCGCTTTGATTGCTTGTCTCGCTACCTCTGTTGTCAAGTTTAATATTGATTGACTATTCCTTATTCTTACGTATTATTTTTTAGCATTGGGGGTTTTCCTTATTTTGTTTCTTTTTTTATTATAGCATCAAAATATAACAATAAAGGGGACCGGTCGTCTAAAAAAAATTAAAAATTCAGAAGATTGAATAACATTGACAACGAGCAATCGAAAATTGTAGACCAGACTAACTATACCAAACAAGGAATGGTTAGTGTTTCGATTGTAAAAAGAAAATTAAGGTCAAAAAAGAGATTGGATAGATAAACTTACATAAACTTGGTGCAATAGATAATTAAATAAATGTATCGTTTGTTACTAATACCAAATTTAAAGTCTTTTTCTTTTCATCCGAATGTTAGCTGAAGAAGGAACGTCGGATCATTATATAATTTTTTTGACTAAACGTAGTGGTAGGTTAGTAATGATGTAGTGTTATTTTAGGAAAACTACTTCAGAAGACATTGCTAGAATTAAACGAAAATTGAACAAGAAAGACTACAAGAGGACGTTGGCTTAATGAGTTATGCGTTCTAGAACAAAAATTATTGGTAAAATATTTGTTTTTCATCAAGCTAAAAATTCTGAGCATACATCAAAACTATTTAAAGAAAAGCGGACAAAAGGAAAGCTTGAAATTATGGTATGGCTTCCACAATCCCAAAATTATAATCCCATTGAAATCTTAGACAATAAGCTTGATTGAAATGCTTGTAAAACCTGTCTAACATCACATCAAGATTTTTAGAGAAAAATGTAGAACAATTAGAGAAAAGACTGTTTAATATAACGCCTCTATTATGTAAAGCAATTACCGCAAAAATATATATTTACAATCTGTTGCTTATAAACACTAAGTAAATGTTGTGATATTCGACTAACTTAACTAACTACATACAGACTTTCCTAGGATCATCCAGTGACAGTTCTTATTGAATTAATAATATAACTAATTGTATAATTTAATAAATCAGCAAGTTATGGAACTGTAAACAGATGCATAGTTAATCAAAGAATTGCAATTCCATTTCTTGTGGTGGCGTTACATAATACGTCGCCAAAGTTGCTTTAGTGTTTTATAGTATTGTTAATTGGTAACACTCTTACGAGGCTGTTTCCAATCCATTACCATAATTTTCTCTTAATCGCAAAAGGCAATTATTATTTGTTTTGGATTAAAGAATCTGCGCAACATTTTTCGTTTTGTTTTTTTTAGTACAGTTTTTGTTGCCTTTAATTCCAATAAACTGAAGTTTCAGATTGCTCTCAACATTTACACCTTTTAGTACATTTTAAAAAATTTGTAATAATTTTTTATATCTAATACAATTTTTGGCTTCCATTGGATTCTTAAAATTTAACTAATTTCTATAAATTTTAAGAATATTAAATTTAAAAGAAGTTTTTATTTGTTTAGTATTATAATAACTTCGCAATGTTATACAGAATTTTCCATGTGCGTATTTATTATTAAATAATTTAAATTTGTTTCATTTATTTATTGTCGCAATTTTGTAATTCTTTCAGCGGTATTTTTGCTTTTATAAAAAATTGCTGCTGCTTATAACACTAAAGAAATAGAAACGTTACTGAAAAACATTTAAAGGTACGTTCTATAACGGGCTCGACATGTCCAAAATGTACGTCAACGTAAACATTCACAAATAACAGAAAGCTTACTTAGCAGAGCAAATTTGAAACATCAAAGGATAATAAAAAATAAGACGCCTGCTAGAGCGTGGTGTGAAAAACAGACACAAAGAATTCGTGGATCGACAAAAAATATTTACACTCGAGTAGGCCTTCAATTCTGAAAATAACATAATGTAAGCTGTGAGTATATAAAATGATTGACATAGCTTTAATAATTAAGAAAAATACTTTGCCTTTAATAATGGTATATTAATAATTTCTGAGACTAGGAAATCGAAGCATTAACTAGAATTTCATGAAATGTCAGACGGTAACCCCAGCCCATGATGCATTTTTTATGATTATATATAAAATTATATGTAATTTTTTTTTTTTGTGTTAACAATGTAGTGATATTAAATTACTTGCAGTACTGGTTAAAAGGACAAGTTAAATGGCGATTATTGTAACAGTTCTAGAAATATTTAAAAATTTTAAAGCTGCGTATAGGGCTGCCGCTGTTAGCTCACTGGCCAAGATCTTTGTTCCTCTATCCTCAAGCTGCCGCGAGCGAGTTCGAGTCTCCCTCAACCCGTAGGTGTATATGATTGCCCTATTTTTAAGTGCATATTAGTGGGTACAATAAGCCCTTGCGGCCGCGGTGCCAGTAAATGCGCTCCAAAAAAAAAGCTGCGTATAAAATTATTCGGGGATAGAACTAATCCAAAATGTCACTATATGTGAATCTATTGTATCAGTAAATATGTAGTTAAAAAAATTGCTACTATTTTAAATGAGCTGAAAGAGCTAAAGTTATTTGTAGTTAGAAAAAGATTGTTTTGTTTGTGTTTTGATATTTTATGGGTGTTTTTGAGCTTTGTTAGTTTTAAGTTTACAATCAAGACGTAACAAAAGGATTTAAATTTGGTCTTTTTACAGCATGATAGTTTTGAGATAAAGTCTAGTTCATTGTGCCAAGGGAATTATTTTTTTATATTATTACTGATGGCAATAGATAAATTTTAATTGGGATTTTAAATTCTAATTGACATGACTAATGTGATAAAATAAGTTATGTTGTAGTAGAATTGTAAGAACTAGTTAGAGTCTATTACGAGTGGTTGTAAAAAAGTTTCTTAACTGGTTAAAAATTTGTTTTTTAACCATGTTTCTGTATTCCAGGTGGTAAGTGATAAAACTAAACTTTAAGGTTAATGCATTAATGATGGAAACAGATACAGTAATCAAGATGAAGATTTGCGATTCCGAAGGACATGAAACTATGAGCCACGTGACTGTTTAGAAATTGTACAAATTGTTTTGGTTCTGATTGTGGTAATTTTAGCCTTAAAGATCAACCACGTTCCAACTGATCATTTGTGTTACATGAAAGAAGCTTGGAAGCTGCTTAGGAAGCTAAATCTTCATAAAGAACTCGTAATTTTGAGTCACACTCTTAACTGTTTGGAATTATTTGCGCCAACTCGACTTTGTGCACGACCTAAATGAATGAAAAACCGACAAGTGAGTCTAGATTTGTCGTCAAATACTTGAAAGTCCATTACATTATTAGTTTCGAAAGTTTGTTATCATTCTCAGCACTAAGATATGTGTTTACAAAGTTTTAAAACGAAATTATCTAAATGTCATCAAGTGTAAACGAACTCTTCAACCACAATTCACAACCGGCTGACGGCTTTAATCTAACGCCTGATTACGGTCTGTTTCAATCTACGACCCACTTTTTGAGCGATTTCCGTACTGAGTCATTGGATCAAGTTGAAGCATGCAAAGGATTCTTTGTTTTAAAATCAGTAATTTGATATCGTGGACAGATTTGACTACTTGCAGGGCTTTGTCAAAAAGTCGTTAATAATAAGGGGTTGAATTTACTTTGAGAAATAAATGTTGTTTTTAACACTATTTCGTGCATAAAATTTAAATTTTTTGAAAGTGTTGATAAACTTTTTTTATTTTCCCCCGGACAAATTATAAAATTAGAAGACATTTTTACACTAAATTAGATTTTAGTTACAAGTTCTAGTAGGTCCATAATTCAAAGGCTTCCAGTCGTTCGAGGGGTGTTCTGTTAGCGTTCAAGATTCTACTTCGTAGTTACTGATCTGATTTTAAGGTCGTTTTGTTCTATAATGATCTGTAATATTTATAGAAAAGAATGTGAAGAAACCGTACATCCAAGTTACATGTGGTAGAAATAACAGTAAACAGTGGATAGCTTTTGATTTGGTATACACTTTAGCCCAACTAGTAAAATGATGTACACAAACAGGGGTATCTTTGTTGCTTTGTTGTTTGTCTTCAGGGATAAATTAAATTTGTTGTTATTCTCCTTTTCTTGCGTTTTCTTCATCGTGTTGCTTTTCTCTCCAGGACGTCTTCTTATCCTGAAGTATCCTCTTGATTCTATTTTTGTTATGTTTATTATTTATTTTTATTTATTTAAGAAACAAACAGCTTTATAATAATATTAAACTTATAATTATTTACACTACCAAACCTATCGTTACTCTAAATTTTTACGTGGGTACTGTGCAATATTTGCTTTTAATGCTAAACCTGAGCATTAATCTATTCCCAATAATTTTATTAGAGACAGATTCATGCTAGACATTTTGTTTGACAGCTATAATAAACGTTTGCAAGCTTTTTTTAAAATTATAAAGAGAGCCACAAAATAAATCAATGTTACAAAATTTTTATTGTACAAATGACAGCACGCTTAATAAAATAAGAATTTTCTGTGTTCTACTTATTGCATTTGCAAACAGGGGTTTCTCACGACAGATACGTTCACATCACTATTCTAAGTGGAATTTTATGCAATAAAGTGGGGGCGTCCATCAAATTATTTAATATTTTGTATAGTGTAATGATATCATATTTATTCCGGCGATACGCGAGAAATTCAATACAATGTCTATTAGAAGATACAAGGTAATCCTCATAATCATAACCAGTTCTATATTCCAAAGCTTTACAAATTTTCTGTGAACTTTTTCTAAACGTTCGACATGTATCTGATAGAAAGTCTTCCATATCGTACAATCGTAAATGGATACGTACATAAATATTATATAAAATTTTATAAGTGACTGGATCCTCAAACGGCTTACCGACACGTAGAATAAAGCCAAGCTACTTATAACTTTTGGCCAATATTTTATCTATATGACTTTTAAAGTTCAATTGGCTGTCCAAAGTGACACCACGATTACGTACCTCTGTGACCTTAGCTGTTTATTACACAATTTGTACGGAAATAAATAGGGTTTCGGCGTCTAATAAAACTAATTACAGTACATTTTTCAGGGTTCAGAAATAAGCTGTTATCAGTACAGTAACTTTCAAAGCGTAACAAATCATTTTACAGTAACAGACAACCATTATTGTCTAAAAATTATCCTGTAAATCTTAGTATCATCAGCATATAATTTTTTTTTTGTTATAAACTCATTTTATTGGCAATCAGAATAAATACAGTAATTCTATGAGCTAATTTTATGTTATTAAATGTTTAATAAAAGTTATGAGGAGAAAGCACCCACTGGTGAATCTCCTACTTTAGTTCACTAAGTCTATTGGTCATTTTTTCCTTAATCTTCTCGTTTCGGGTTTCTGGACTAGGACGTTGATTGTTATATTCGGGCGATTTTCAACAGTGTAATGATGTTTTTCAGCTTTTGTTTTTATAAAATCGGCTACTAATGGGATGTTAAAATCGTTGTGGATTGTTGCATTTGACACAAACCAGGGAGCATTGGATATCATCCTCAGGGTCTTAGACTGAAAGCGTTGTATTATTTTTATTGTTGATTTGTTGGCGCATCCCCATGATTCACAGCCGCAGATCCAGATGGGACGAATTATGGTTTTGTAGATTAACAGTATGGCAAGTGTTGAGTTTCTCCCAAGGAGACAATACAATTTTTTTAGACGTAAATCCATTTCTTTCCGTTTTTTTCTTATATGAGATGTCCACGTCAAGCGTTTATCGAGATGCAGACCTAGATATCTGACTTCGTCTGCCTGAGGGATCGGTGTATTGTTTAGGTAGACTTGCGGACACGTCGAGTGTTTCGTTGTAAACGTGACTTGGACCGATTTATCCCCGTTTACCCTTACTTTCCACTTGTTTAGCCACTTTTCGAGCTGGTTTAAATGTTCTTGGAGTAGTTCGATTGCTGTGTTCGGGTCTTCTTTGCACGATAGGATTGCTGTGTTATCAGCAAACGTCCCTGTACTTGTTTGCTCAGTGATAGGAAGGTCACTTGTATATAAGAGATGCAATATAGGCCCGAAGGTACTACTCTGAGGGACACCCGCATTAATTCTATATATCTGGGAGGTGTCCTTGCCGAATTTGGTTTGGAAGAATCGTTTGTCCAGGTAGAAGCGCAAAAGCAGGTAGTAATGGTATGGGAGTAGTTTTTTTATTTTGTACAATAAACCTCTGTGCCAAACCTTGTCAAATGCAGAACTCACATCTAAGAACACTGCACAACAGTAAGTTTTGTGTTCAAGTGCACAGTGTGTCATGTGTGTTAATCGATGGCATTGTTGAATTGTTGAATGCTGGGATCGGAATTCAAACTGGTGATCTGGTAGCCATTTACTTTGAAGTTCACTTTCATTAATGCGTTTTAATATTAATTTTTCTGGCAGCTTAGAAATTATCGAAAGTAAACTAATAGGTCGGTAGGATTTTATTTGGGTGGGAGGTTTAACCGGTTTAAGGATTAAGATAATTTGGGCAAATTTGAGTAATGATGGCCAGTATGCAAGACACAGTATTCTATTAAACAGGATTTGGAGATAACGAAGTCCTTTCTCAGGTAAGTGCTTTAATATAATTCCTGTTATAAGGTTATGTCCTGGAGATTTTTTTTAGGAAGTAATTTTATTTGGGCTTCAATTTCGTGGATAGTGAAACTCTTTATTTAGGGTGATAATTGCAATAGAGTTTCTAAGTAATGCTCAACCTCCTGGTCTGGTTCATTATAATTAGGTTCAAAGGTAGTTTAAAGTTGCAGCGCAGTTTTCGCCCATAACCCTGTTGCATCTTATAGTGGTGGTATGTGCTCTTTGGGACGTTAGATTCCTCTAGCTGCTATCCATATTGACTGATCTTCTACAGAGAGTGTGGTTTTGTAGAGTTTCATTGCAAATATGTTGAAGTCTTCTTCTTAGTTTATTATTCAGTTGGTTAAATATAGTTTTGTCTGCAATGTTGCGACTACGTTGCCAAGCTACCCTTGCTCTTCTTTTTTCTCTTACTATTTCCATTATTTCAGTTGGGATGTTAGGTGTGTTGATTTTGTCGTTGTAGGACTGAGGTGTTGATTTTCAACCGGCTTCCTGAATAGTTGTTATTAGATGGTTAGTTGCATATTCTAAGTCTTCGTTTGTTTTTAATGCCAGGTTTATGTCAATATTTTCATTTACGTGTGATTCAAAGGTTTCCCAGTTGGTTTTTTTATTGCTGAGAGTAGCTGTGCGTTCTTTGTAAAGTATAGTTGCACTTACTGAGATGACTACAGGGGTATGGTCAGATGAAATGTCATAACTGGGAACGATGTCCATCTAGTTTGAGGACATACCGTGAGTGACGAAGAAGTCAAGCAGATCTGGTGTTTTATTGGGGTCAGTTGGCTAATATGTTGGGCTGCCCGTTGATAGGAAACTGTAATTGTTATCTGCCATAAGTTTGTATAGTTCTCTACCTTTTGTAGTTGTTAAACGCGAACCCCAGTATGTATTTTTAGCATTGTAGTCGCCACCTGCTAAGAATCTAGGTCCAAGTTGCTCAAAATAGGGTTGGAACATTTGTTTGGTTATGTTGTGGCGTGGTGGGCAATAGGTGACGGAAATTACTATTGGCATCGGCAGTTTTTCTACTTGTATTATGGTACCTTGCAAGTAGTCTGTTTGAAAGCTTGGTAATTCATGATGTTTGATAGTATTGCGAATTATTATAGCAGAACCACCATGAGCTGCGTCGAAAGGGTGTTCTGTATGATATATAGTAAAATGAGGTACTTTTAAATGTGATCTTGTGGTATAATGGGTTTCTGAGATTAACAAAATATCTATGCTATTGGTATGTAGAAAAGTTTCAACTTCTAACGTCCGTTGAAGCAGGCCGTTGGCATTCCACAATGCAATTTTTAGAAATTTAGCCATTAGTTGATTAGCTTATTGATCACTGTAGTCAGCATGTTTAGTATCATGCTGTTTTGCTGTAATAGTTGGTTGAACATGCTTTTAAATTCATAGAGAAATTGTTTAAGACTGACGTCTTCAGCTGGCTGGTTTTGTACATTTGCGAATAGGTGGGACGTGGAGGATTTGGTCGGTTGATAGTGTCGTGATTATCTTGTTGTCTTAGGGGTGGAAAGTGTTGTCTTGTTAAGTTTGAGGATTTTAACTTTGTGTGTTGCTTATCAGGTTGATACTTATTTTGCAGCTCTTGATAAATTGTGCATCCTATAGTTTGCTGGGTGTTGTCCCTCGCAAAGAATACATTTTGTTGGGGTTGCTTTTGTTTTTTAGCAGCTTTTTGTGTCATGCAGTCCAGCACATTTTACGCAGGCAAATAGTCTAATACAGTACCTCTTTGTGTGTCCGTAGTTCTGGCAACGGGTGCATTGCACTATATCTTTGTTTATTTTTGGTGGTTCGAATAATACATGTTTATTTTGAAGTGATATTATGTTGTAGATTTCCTTGTTATTAGTGGCTGGTTCAAGATCTATGTAAAAGATTGGTAATGGGTCTTTAGTTAGTTTATTTTTTAAATTTATAATGTTTCTAACTATGTGTCCTGCTTCTTTAAGGGCTTCTTTAATATCATCTGTTGGAGTAGTGTGGTGTATGTGTTTTAGAACTACTTTATGCGGGCGATCTTCCTTCATCTGGTACTTGTGATGTATAATTTGATTTTCCTGCATGTGTTTGATCATCTTGCGGTAGGTGTCAGGGGTAGCTGTAGTAATTTTGACAACATTATTGTGCAGACTTTTGGTCGAGTATTGTTCCTCTTCAGCAACGGAAAGTAAATTTTTTGTCATTTTGTTGAAATCTAGAACACCGTGAACGAAAATGGGCGGCGGCTTAGGTGTGTATCTATGTATTTGCATGAATTAGTGTTTCTTTTCCACTGACCGTTTGTGTATTTGACTTGTCTAATCGTTTTCGCTTAGTGACCCTTTGCCAATCATTAGCAGGATTAGTTTCCATTTCTTCTTCATCAACTTCATAATACTCATTTGAGGTGTTGTTATTTTGTATTAGTTGAGATGAAGATTTTGCACTCTATTGAAATGTAGAAAGTTGTGTCTGTGGCATCTGGGGAAATTGTTGGTATTGTGGGGACAATAATGCTGAATTAGGGGGCGGTTGATTTGTGTATTGGGTTTGCTGGTGCATATTTGGGGATAGATAATAGGTGGGAACAGTGATGGTTGTGATTTCCATTTATTTGCTGCTGATTATAAGTATAAATGCGCCGTTATAGCCGTTGCCGGCCGGCAGCATTTTAATTTATGTAATATGAATTTTGTTGTAGTTAAAAGTCTTTAAATAATTGTTTTAAAAATCACTTTCAGTTTATTAAATTTTAAAGTTTATATCACAAGTTGAGCTCAAGTCGTTTTATGGCTCGGCACTTGTAATCTCGCGGACCGCTCGCAGACGTCTTTTAGCATATAAACTTGACTGAGATTTTGTGACAATACTTGATTGTCATTAATATATAAAAGAAACAAAAGTGGCCCTAAATGAGAGCCTTGTGGAAATTCTGGGCTAATAAACCTAAACTCTGACGAGTGATCAGCAGTCACAACAGCTTGACTTCTATTACTTAGGTAGGATTTTATACATCGGAGAAGGTCGCCATGTATACCGAGCTGCCAGAGCTTTAGTATTAACGTATCATGATTGATTTTGTCACAAGCTCTTGCAAAATCGCTATACACGACGTCAACTTGATGGTTTTTATACATAGAATAAAAAAAAAACATGCTGATTTGTAGAGATATGACATCGCACAATATTAAAAATTTGTGTGGTAATAATTTTTTCCAATATTTTACCGAACTGACATAGTTTTGATATTGGATGATGCTTCTCTATGTTTTGACTCACTACACCTATTGGATAATATGAGCTTGTTTCCATAATTTAGGCATACATTCTTCAAATATAAATAAAATACAGGTAATGCTAATGATTTACTGCATTTCCTGATAAGAATCTGATGTATACCATCAGGGCCATTTACATTACTAAGATGCTTCTGAACCAGCTCTAATCTTATATCGATAGACCCAATATCCACAATAGAAGAGGAAGTCGGTTGCAAGTTATGAATAGATAGATTATTATTAGATTTTACAAAAACTGACTGAAAATATTAAACATATCACATATTTGTTTGCCATTTGAGGAAGAATTGCCTTTAAAATGCATTGTTTGTAGTAATTTTTGAGTGTCGAACATAGCTTTGATGTACGTCTAGAAAAATGCAGGATGTTTTTTAATTTTTTCTTCAGAGTAGCGGTTATATCTATCATAACATTCTGTAATCTAGAAGATTACCATTAAGTTTCCACAATTTATATACTCCGCATTTTTCGTGCAACGCTTTTTTCCATCACACAATCGACCTAAAACTTCCGAAACACGGGTTCTTGGTACAAATGTCTGCGACTTTTAACTTTAAGAGCGCAATAAGTATTTTTCACTAGATTAAGTGTGCTAATTTCTGCACATTGTGATTTCGCTCTTTAAAGTTCTATTTTAGCATCGTTTTTCCACTCAAGCATTCGTTCTCGTTGTAGCTCTTGCAGCATTTATTGGTTGTTAAACAGGGAGTTTTTCTTCCATTTATTTTATCAATACAACATCCGCTTTTATCTCCAACTCTTTTAATTTCTTTTTTAAACTTGTATACTCTTTCGTGTTCTTTTTAGGTCCTTTCTAAAATTTCATTTTTTTAATGTTTACATTTAACTTTTTTCAGGACTTTTGAAATGTTTTTTGCGCTTATTTTCGTTTTTTGTCTTAAACTTTGAAAGTGAGTTTTACAATTTGCACTATTTTATGCAAAATAATTTCAAACGAATTCAAGATTACACTTGTTGCTATGCAAGAGTTTCCAATCAACGCACAGTTGCATACCGGTGTGGTGCTATAAAAAATATTTTTAGTAATTTCCACACTTTTTCTTATATAGCACTTTTGCATAGTGCATATGATTGGTCCGAACTAATGTATTAAGCATATTTGAGGCTCAAATAGATAGAATTGATTTAGTTTGAATTTATCACTTGCCTTTATTCTGATAGGTCTAAATTCAGGCTATTGCTTTATTTTTAGACCACACCATGAAGAAGCTTATACGAGCATTTTTATTTTAGAATTCCATGAAATGTATAATGAAGATATCAAATATTTAACGTACCTCGTATGTCACCATCACCTTTGAGCAAAAGAATTGATGTTTTCCCCTCAAAAGTAGTCAAAAGAAAAAATAAGAGGAAGCTTATAGTATTTTATAGATTAGAAAATCAGTTGGTTTTGTTTATAATTTAAATGGAGGACAGATTTTATAGCTTCACACTTTGACCCCTGCGTCAAATGGTACACCAGTTAGCTATTAGAGATAACAAAGAACATTCGTTCAAGACAAGCGAATCTGGTAGATCGTTTCCGTGGCGTCATAAAAATATTATGTCATAGCACAAACCATGAGAAATACTTTAAAATTTAAAAAGAATTGTTTTTAAGATAATCGGAGGTAGTTTTTAAGAAACACAAGGTTTATAATGTGATGAAACAGTCTTAACTATTGCTTAAGACAAAATAGTACATGTTAGCAGAAAAATTAATTAGCAAATTGCTGCATTTGTGCTTGCTGAAATAGTGATTGCTTGCATGAGTGTTTTGGGGCGTTATATTTTATCACTGGTGGTATTTTTCCGAAAAAATACGAACCACGAGTTCATGAAGTAATTTGTAAAACAAGTAAACTCCTAACAATAATTTAGAATGCTGCTTGCATACTTTGGATGTACATTTTAGCCACGTTTGTAATATTGATATTATTGATACTGAAAGAAAAGATTAACTATTTTGTTACTACTTCTATATTAAATCTACTAACTTTAAACCTCGGATAAATCTTTAATAGGCCTCAAAAAGGTCTATTAAAACAAGAAAAGTGACCAATGGCTTCGCGATTCACAGGGATTTGTAACTTCTTATAAAACAATGGAGTTTTTTAACACAGGTTTTTTATTTGGTTAAATCAAAAGCTTTTTGCTTTTTTTTGTAATGGATATCTGGTGTTTGCTAGTAGCTTTTTGATATCGTTTGAAAGTTTATTGATTTAACTTTTCTTTTGCAGTATTTGCAGTGTTAAAGGAGAAGATCCGGTTTCTGTGCTTGTTGCACAAATTGCACAAATTCAGGCGTTTTAAGAAGGGCGATCTTGACGTTAAGGATAAGCTTTGGTCTGAACGGCCATCCGTGTTGGGCGAAGAAGAGTCGCAAGAAAGGTACCCGACATTGGTCAATCGAAAGAGCGCTTTGTTTAAGCAAGACAATGCCAAGCCTCTCACAAGTCTAAGGAGAAGTTTGAAGAGTTGGACGAAGCTAAGATTTTGGCGCATGCAGCCTACAGCTCCGATTGCGCTCCATCCAATTACGGCTTGATCCCCTCTATGCAACACTTCCTGAAAGTTAATCGCTTTGAGTTATTTGTTGAAGTTAAGGAAAGATGTCAAGAATTTTTCGATTCAAAGCCGTTAAGTTGGTACCTCGGACTAATTCGAAAGCATGGAGATTGTTGGCAAAAGGTCATTGATAATGACGGGCTATACTTTGGAGAATAACTGTTGTTTTCGTTATTAGTTTGCGCATAAACTTGACGAATTTAAAAAAGCGAAAAAAGTTTTAATTCAACTTGTAATTAAGCTATCGGGAAATGTTTCAAGGTCATTTAAATATCCCCGCAACAAAAACATCTTTAGAAATGTTACGATTATATAGTGTCAAAGTAAATCGGCGAGATTTTACAGTTCTTATTTCAGACAAAATGATAATAACTGGAACATCCGACACTTCGGCTTCCATACTTTAAGATTCTCCGCCAAGTATCTTACAAAATGTAAACCGATAAGGAATTGCTTCTCTTTCTGCAACCGAGATAAAAATCATGTGTTTATAACTGGTTTATAACTTTTAAAGCCTAAAGATAATCTGCAAGAAAAAAAGTAAGTAAATTAATAAAAAAAACTGAAAATGATAAAAAGGAAAAAAGGAAAAAAGTTGGTTTTGAAATCTTTTAGGTCTTAAATCTAAGAGGTGATGAATTAAGTGACTTGGAACTACCTGCAGGTCAAACCAAGCCTGATGATAATAAGGCCGTTTACAATTTTTGTGAGAGATTTTTTTCCACTGACTACAGTAAAAAATAATCGTAATTATTTCTGTAACTTTTGTAAATAAATTTAACAGACTATATTTTAAAGTGAATCAGTTAAAATCTAAGAAAGTTTTTTACTTCTTTTTAATTATATATTTTTGTAAGCTACCATTAACACATAGTAAAATGTTGTACTATCTCAAATCAAAATTTTATATTATAATCAGTATCTGTGAACAATAAATTTATATTTATTAACTTTTAGAGCTTTTTTACTTTCCCTCAATACATTATTTTGTAACCTGAATTTAAATCACACTTCCAAAGTTTGTCACTATGACATTGTTTTTTTGAAAGTTTGTAAAAAATTATTTACTAAATTCTTTGACAATTACTTTCAAAATGGCAACAAGTTATCGAGCAAAACGGCACATATTTGGCCTAAATCGGTTCATTCTAAGTATGTTAAATAAAACCTTCAATTTCATGCAAAAATAATGGATTTCTTTTTACTAGACCTATTATATTATGAGGTGGGAATGGAAAAGCAGTAGTGGTATTGTCATGTGTCATAATGGAGTAAGCCTTGTTTCCATTGAATAGTTCTACGAGTCAATTATAAATGATGTGGCTTTCCAACCTCAGTATTCCGATAAATTTTTATCAAGCGTGTCCAGTTTTATTTATTTAAAATTTTTATAAAAATTAATTAAATTTTATTAACTATTTGCTAAACCACTAAATTGCAATATTTTGCTAGTTGAAAAAATGTTTTTTAAATATCAATATTATGATTTTTTTTGAAAAGTGGGTGGTACGGTCCAATAAGCAATGCATGAAACGTGTTTTCTAGAAATAATATGAAATTTTTTTTTAAAAAAGCTGTCTTTCGCGTCTGTACTAATTGATTAAGTGGTAATTTTCAATTTAGTTCTTTTCAGCTAATTTGGCCATATTTGGAACTTACATGTCACTATAAGATCTATCGAACACATGTACTTTTTTGATAAGTTTGAAAAATTCAACTAAATGTCTCGTTCGGCCTGTTGGTATGCTTTACTAAATTTATTAGCTGGAATAAACTGAATATAGACCTCCCAACAAGTGGTCTGATTTTATCTAGAAAAATTAGTACACATAGGTAAGACAAAATGGCGCTCATCGAACAAAACTTGACTGGCGTGATCTGTTTGTTTTTTAAATACATTATTACAAACTTCTTCTAATTAAAAGCAAACGTTTTTGGTGACTCAGGAAGATACTTGCAAGTTCATTTTCTTGCCAATTCGTATTTAAGTTTTCAACAAATAATGTTTTTGCTTATTTTGTAACTCTTTTATCTTTCTAATTTAAATTCAAATTTTTCAAACTACTAAATTGTTTTCTGTTTATTTTTGGAATATTCCTGGTAGGATTGACCTTGGTACTTCAAAATTTCTAGAAACATTTAGAGCCTATTTTATCTTGATTATCTTGATGAACTGCTTCTAACATCTCAGCGAAGCTCTTAATTCTTACATTCTTCCGTTAAAATTCAGGTTTGTATTGTGATATCGAGAATTTAAAAGAAATGGTCAATCTAAAACTACTGTCCCAATATAGCTAGTCAGGTTCGACTGTAAACTGGATTTGCTTTTTGAACCCTTAGATAAAGTAAGTTTAGAAAACACTTTTTTCTCCATAGATTTGTTGTCTGCAGCTTCCATAGTTATCTATTTTTCCAGTTTTCTATCTTTAAGTTTTCCTCTCCCACGATATTATTTACATGTTTTCCTTTTCAGAGATGGTGTTCCCCTTCGTTATCTTCTTTGGGGTAATCAATCCAATATGTTTTTCGGTTACCTCTATTTAAATATTTTCTCCATACATATTTATACCATTTTAAGGTGCAATTTTTCAAATTTCTGGTAATTGACAGTTTTATTCCCAGTTAATGTCGTAATTTTTCTGCGCGCCATTTAAATTTTCTGGTAATTTGCATGCTTCTTCGGAGAAGTTAAATTCCGTTTATTTTATTTTTGTGATAATACGTCACTGTTCGCCGCTACATAATATTATATTTTGTATAATGCTTTTATAAGTATGTTTCTTATTTATTTTGTTAGTATTTTACCCACATAATTCTATGTAGTGCCTTTGCTGCCTTTTTCCCATTTTGATCCTGTTATTCATATCTTTTTCTATTGTGCCATTACCTGTTATAGTAACTGATCCTAGATATTTAAAATAATTGCAGTATTTGATGGTGTGGTGTCTTAGATTTATGTCGTTTTGTTTTTCTCTTGTACACATATTGTTTGTCTTGTCAAATTTTATGTTGATTTTATTTATTCAAATTTTTTTTAGTAGTTTAATCATATATTTCAAATCCGGTTTCGTTTTCTCGAGGATCACTTAATGGCCCGCAAATATTAAAGTTTTAATTTTTCAGGCATTACTTTTTCGTTTTTTATTTTTGTTTTTGTATCTTTGTACATCTGCTTTACTATATTGATCCATATTTCTGGGATCTGCACTCTACGCGTTGCCGACTAAATTTTCATGCTCCGGACGGTGTCATACCCTTTTTCGAAATCGATGAATGTCATATGCACATTTGTGATTTTATTTATTTTTCTCAATTGCTTGTCGAAATCAAAAAGGTACCATGACATTACGCCGAAATCAAACATGCCGAGAGGATTGACGACGAAAGCAGTTATGCCAAATGACGATTTACAGATAATTATATTTATTGTATTTATAATTATAATTATAATTTTATTTTCACATTAAAACAACTTAACATTTTTTAAATTGGCATTATTTTCATTGCATCTTAAATTTGGAGAAAATTAAATAAAAGTGAATTACTGTAGTTGTAATTTACCATTAATAAATATTAGAAGTGTTTGATTTTTATACTTTATACAACTATTATACTGAATAAGCTTCTTATTAGCGACATGGTTATAATTTATCAAATTTTTATTTGTTGTTTATGCTGTTATCGGTGCGACACTTTTTATACTTTTTGTCATTATATAAGTATTCAAAATATTTATTTTTGAAATTGAAAGAGGGTTCTTTTTTAATGCTTTATACATTTATCCTACTGATTAAGCTTAACGGTCTCTTTGTTTCAATGTTATATTGTTGGCCGATATTACTTTACATAGCTTTGTTGTTAGTGCAAATTAATTATTGACTCCTGTGTATTATAAAACTGTAACTTTGTTAGCACTACTTTGTTTTCATTCTATTTATTGAAGCTAAAGGCAATCTAATTCACTTTTATTTAATTTTCTCAAAATTTAAGATGCAATGGAAATAATGCCAATTTAAAAAATGTTAAGTTGTTTTAATGTAAAAATAAATTTACAATTATAATTATAAATACAATAAATATAATTATCTGTAAATCGCCATTCGGCATAATAGCCATTCGGCATAACGGCTTTCGTCGTCAATGCTTTCGTCGTGTTGGTTTTCGGCGTGCTGGTTTTCGGCGTCATTTCGTGCTACCTTCATAAAATATTACTCATTTGTTCTCCTTTTACAAGTTTTATAATTTTCTGAAATATTTTTACAGCTCTTTTCATTCTTTTGGTATTCTTCGATTACTTTAGTTTTTTTAACATCTTGTGTGTTTATTTCTGGTCCAACACTTTCTTCTGTTCTTCTGTTTCCCCTTTCATACATTTTTCTCTATTTTCTTGTGCTAATTATGTGTAGTGTATGATCCATTGTTCTGTTTGTTTTGTGTGTTGTGTTACTGCGTGCATTGTTAATTATTCTCCAAGGTTCTGTAGATTTTCCTTGTCCCAGTGTGTTATCTGTATGTTACTTTTATGTATATTAGGGATATCCCTTTGTTGAAAAAAAATTATATTCGTGCTTTTTGCATATCTGAATCAGTCTATCATCATTGGCATTCCTTAAATTCTTTCTAAATCTTCCTACAAACTTATCGTTCCTTATTTTTTCCACTTTATAGTTAAAATCGTGTTTTGTTTATGTCATCCTATATATTATCAAGCTATCTTTGTCTGGATTTTTGCTTCATTATTTATTCTATAAATCCTACTATCGTAATTTCCATGGTGATTTTTATAAATTTTTTATTAGTTTGTTCCCATGGTTGTATTTTTTTATCCATTTATTTATTTTATTTATTCTTAGCTTTGCTTTTATATCTTTATTGGCACCACTTCTTTTTCCGTTTCCTTTCGTTTTTTGTTTTTGCTAAGATTGCTATGTTTTGGTTTATTTTCTCTGTCTTCTGTACTACTTCTTGTTGTATTGTTGTACGTTTTCTTTGTTGTATTCGTCTCTTATTAGGTTTTTGATGTTTGCTAACATATTTAGCTTATATAAAATTCGAACTGCCCCTCTCCTCCTTCCCCTCGTATTCTATGGGACCCCTTTCATTGAAAATGTGGATCTAAACCTGAGGAATGTTTATTTGTAATGAATTCTTTATCTTAATATTATACAATTTTTAAGTTTGCCTGGGAGCAAACTCTGTATCACAATCCTCTTCCCTTATCTGACTTTGGGTCAAATAATAACAAGCAATAAACTGTTTAATCTTAATTAGCTTAAATTACTAAAGAAAAACGGCGTTAGTTTTTTTAGTAGAAATTTATTGGTGGCTCTTTCTTGTTTTTTTCTCTTTGAATATTGATCTTTCTTGAAAAAATACGTAGATTATAATTAAAAAGCACACAACGAGATTTCTGTTTAAAACACGTTAAGACGCCGAAGCCTCTCCTTTGGCGACATTAATTGTTGGAGGTCGTGGGCTGCTAATTAGCACAACTAGGTTTGTTCTATTGGCACATTTTTGTCTAATAAAGCAGAGCCTCCGCGCTAGTACCATGTAATGATTTATACTAATAAGTCCGCCTTTCGCCTCCCACTCGCCGGTGGCGGATACGGGAGCAGCAGCCTCGCGAAGGAACTCTCCGGGCGCGTCCGCCGGCTACAGCTTAATTACGCGGCGTCCGACGCGCCTGTAATTTTTTCCGGCAAATTAAGGAGGGCGCAATAAATTCGTGCGCGTCAAAGGGCCATTATCTGCACAATGGCATTTTATGCAAAGCAGCGCGGCCAATAAAAAGTGGCCGCGCGCGCTGATTCAGTCCGCCGTATGCAAATGCGAATTCAATTAAGCGGTATGCGTATTAAGGCGCATAAAATAAAGAAGAATTTATCGTTGCCGGGAGTACAAAGCGCGAGGTTCGGCAGTAAATTATATTTTGTCCCCTTGATTCTACAATATTTACGGTTTCGCTTTGGAAACAAGTCGCGCTATTAATAACTTATTTCAGGCTTAATAGAGTAAGGATAATTTCATGAGAAGCACGCCTATAAAATTTACATCGTAAAATATATACTACTGGTTTATTACTAGCCAGGAGGTGACACCGCGTTATTTAATGCGCTTTCCGCATTCAAATTTCCATTAGCTGATGGGCATAATCTGCCAGATTTAGAGGCAGCCTGTGTTCTTAAATCCTAAGTAATTTTTATCAGAACGCCAATAAATACTAATTTAATGCTACTTTAATTATAATGTAGCGTAATCCCCAATTTTTGTAATTGCCTTAAAATAAAAAATTGGGAACTTAAAGCTTCAAAGCAATCCCAGGCAAGACCTATAATAATTACTAATATTATTTATAAAAACAAAATGTAATATAAATTTAAGAAAAACAGAATATTAAAGAGTGACACAAAATATAATAAATAACAAATTTAAATAAATGTATTGAAAAGTAAGTATAAAGAAAGAGTAAGAAATAAAAAATAAAAGCAATACAAGAAGATTACGTATTTTTTAAATATTTATTGCAAATTTGCAACCTGCTGTTTAAAGCTATAAGTAAATGTGATTAATGTATTATACATGAGAACAGAAGTTACCACTGATAACTTTTCTAGCAAATAAAATAATTGTTCACTAATTTAAAAAATCTGTAGGCCACTGTTTTAACCTTTTCCTGATTGCAGGCTGAATGTAGAGTTGTCTTGGTTTCTCATTTCAGCCCGCGGAGCTGCTCGAGGTAATTCCTTTTTAGTCTACTGATTTCTTCTTTAATAAGCGATATATCGGAGTTATTATTAAAAATCATTCTAAGTATCTTAGATTAGACTCTTTGTAAGATTTTTGTATTTGATGGTTTGGCACAACTCTAAAGTTGAAGAGATAGGGTTTATTGTACACTTATATATTAGTATTCTATTTTCTGAGAAAGTTTTGATTTGCGTACTATTAGCCAACCTATTTGTCAAATTTTTACGTTTATTTGAGTTTTCTTTGCTGCGATGGACGTTTTTCACGCGAGTTTTTGATCGAGTATTAGATCCAGGTATTTCACTTGACTGTTTACTGGTAATTGTGTGTTTAATGTGAAAGTAGGTTGGTAAATTGTGGTGATTTGTACAGATTTTGTGTGGTTAACTGTGACTACATCTATCCAGCCAAACTTTCATTTGATCGAGATGTGTTTTTAGGCCCTCAAATAGTATTTCAAGGTTTTTACTTATAGATATTACGGCGTCGTCGCGTCGAATGTGGCAACTGTGGTAAAATTTGCAGTTGGAATGTCAGTCGTAAAAATTAAATAAAGAAGGGATCTTAGACACTTTCTTGGGGAACACTAGATTTTATAGAATAATAGTTGAAGGTTTAAGTGTTAAAGGTTATTTAAAAGTATTTGTCCATAAGATATGATTTTAGGATTAGATAATGGTGGGCAAGTGTATACAGCAGACCTTCGTGGCATACTCGGTCGAGAACTTGTTGAACGTCTACGGAAGCACCTGTACGTATTTTTTTCTTTTCAAGACTTGTGAAAATGCTTTTAATAATCCTGCGGAATTGTTGTACAGTTGAGTGACTTTCCCTAAAGCCAGATTGGTGGGTTGGTATTACACAATCGGAAGCAAATTTATTAACCAGTACGAGTAAACTGTATTCGGGGGTTTATTTGGTTTACTGGTAATTATTATATGTGCAAACTTTCATGTAATCAAGTAGTATGCTAATTTCAACACGCCGTTATAACGTATGGTAACAAAACTAATGCTTTTCTAATATTTCACCGGTGATTTATGATTATGACATATTGGGATCTCTTCTTTTGTGGTATATAAAAATATATATATAGAAATATAACCTAAATTTGGGTCTCTCGGTCTCATTTATAGGATCTGATATCCAGTTAAGTAACTTGTGGCGTAATAAAATATTTTTTTAATGTTAACTTTAACAGTAGAATTAAATGTGCTGTAAGTGATAGTAGTCTTAAGAGAAATCAACTATAGATAATATTTTAAGTACCTTTTTGAGCAAGTAGATTAAAATAAATTGAGGGACTATATTTATTTTCTTTAAGCGTCTTATAGACAGATTATTATGGGACAGCTGCCGCACTAATTGCTATCACCAAGAAGCTTTTGGTGATAATTCGTAGCGAATCTTCTAAATTCTTTAATAACAAATGGAGATTTTTGTGTATGGTGTACTATGACGTACTATGGTACATCCAACAATGTATGGAATACCTTAAATTAGATTTGGTAAATTATTTTTTATATTATTGGTTCAACACATTCCCACAGTTGTACGCCAAAGGCCCAAAATGGTTTTAGCATAGTAGATTGATAATTTAGACCTCAGATTTAACTATTTGCGTTTTGCTTGAACGTGGTTTTTCCATTTGAGACGTTGATTAAGGTACAATCCTAGATTTTTACAGGCATAGGTGTATTGGTGTTAATTAATGGGCAGATGTTTGTTTTTATTGTAAATCTCACCCGAGATAATTTCAATTTATTTATTTTAATTTGCCGTTTGTCGAATAATTGATTTGGTTTAGGTAGTGTGGAAGGTTTGTTGTTGCACGAATTGGGTTTTTATAAGTGATAAAATTGCTGCATCGCTTGTTCAGTGGTATGATACGAAATAAAGAAACAAGATCGAAATACTGTCTTGAAGAGCACCGGATTTAATATGATATTATTCAAATAACTCATTGTCATATTTGATAAAAAAAATTAGATCTGATAGAATTTAAGTAATAGACAATTATAACATCGTTTTTAACTTATAGAGCAATTCAACGCTTGAAAAATGTCAAGAGCATAGCAATGCAAAAATACTTTTCTTTAAGGCTTTTTGGTATTTCATTTACTCTGCATTTGATCTGACTTTGAATGACATTTACGAAATTCTACTTGCCGTTGAAACAGTTGTATAAATGCATCAGTACTGCCTCAAAATCAGAAGAAGTTTTCTTACTCATTAAAAGAAAAAAACTGATTGATAAATATGATGTCACATTTTCTTAATCTTTTCCAAGCTTAGCTATCCTTAACATTTCTACATATTTCCATATAATGAAATAATATGAAAGACTTAGTATGTAATTACAAATTGTTGCTAGTAGTGTTACGATTTTTTGGGTAGCATCTTCAATATCTTTCTTGTGGTCAAATCGTAGCCTGGTGCTTTATGTTGATTCAATTTATTATATTATACTTCAGCTAGTAAGAAGGACTTAATGGTTAACGACATCTGATACATTTATATCTAATAATGTTTCGGTTTCATCATTAATTAGAGCTGGTGTAAATTTAAATACATTAAAGCAATTTGATAAAAATTTGTTCTTCTCCACTAGCCGTTGGGGTTCCTTTAATTTCCTTGGTAGTTCTTTATATTGTGTATTGATCTTGTTAAATAATTATATATTAGTTTATCAGTAGCGTAATGACTTCTTAGCTATTTCCTTCTACCTTTCCGTTTCTCAGAAATTAACTCTTTAATATAAAGTGGTATGCTGATAACAAAATATACATCAATGGTTTACTAAGCGTAGATTCCCACGTTGTCTCTTGAATGAGAACAATTAAGCAATAACTTGATTGATAATTGATTGAAAGACGAATCATAGTTCAATTCCATCATGACTGAGGTAGTAGCTATCTCGTGCGGTATGAAAAGTCTAGTAAGTCGGCCAATGTATTTAAACCAGAGTTCCAGTAAGTAAACTCACTAATAGTAAGTTTAGATATCTTATTATTGTTGTTCTAGATCCTGAGCAGATAGTGAGCATGTTTAGTGTTCCAGTCACCTACAACTATTAATTTATTCCTCAAGCCCTAAAAGAAAATATTATACTAATTAATAAAAACGTGTAAAAGCGACAGTTAATAAATCATAAAACAATAGGACTAAAAACTGGACTCTTGTCTTTTCCCTTTAGCTACAAAATTTTCAAAATATACTTATGTATTCTACAAAATAATATAACCGCAAAATATGAGGAAAATGGTTTATATGTCTAAGTGTACTAATGACTACTATTGAAAAGTTGCTGATTACTTAAATAATCTGGTAACCACTAAATCAGGCAAAGTAAATAAATCATATAGTCAGGACGATTACTCGATCTCGGTATACAATGAAAACTAATAAATTATACTAGCAATGTTTTAATAAAATAGCCATAATATAATTTTTAAAACAGTAAAATTTCATTTTTCTTAAACAACAATTAATTTTGTTTAAGTGAAATTAATTTTAATTTACTAAAATTCTTTATAAATTAAATCATTTACTATGAGAGTGCATATTCGATTATAGCTTTCTAGTCGATTTTTCGCCATTTTCTCTATTTTTGTGCAAAATGTCAAATAACTATTTTGCTCAACGCAAATCTGACTATAAAGATATTCACAGAATAACATGGATGTCACGGAATTTAAGACAGAAAACCAAATAAACCATGCGATAGTAAAAAACGGCCAAATAAAAACTACGAAAGGTGTTCGGATTTATGGACTATATTTGGACGATATTTTGGTAATAACAAAGAGAAACCACACATTTCTAGAAGAAAATGTTTGAAAAGAATGAAGTTGTGATGTGAACTAACTACAACACACAAAAGTTAAAACAAATTTTATAGAAGAAGTGGCAATAAAATTAAAACACAAACAAATACAAAATATTCAAGAGGAATGATTAATATGATTAATAAGGAAAGAGACCGAAAAATGGCTAGGGAAAATAAATTTAAGAAAATGAAGCTGAATGATTTTATAAACTATAAAATTTAAACTAAAAAGTTTAAAGTTGTTAAAAAGAGAGTGACAAAAATAAAAAAATTAGAAAAAGGACCACAAAAACTGTTACAAACACATTAATAAAGTAATCAGATGCTTTTATCAAGGACCAAATAAATATAAATTGTTATATTATACAATATTGCAAGATAAAATAGGATAAGTTCGTAAATCGAGAACAATAACTAAATAAATAAAAATAATAATTAAATAAGCTATTATATAGGTATATGAAGAAATGGAAAAATAAAGATAGAATATTTCAAATGCATACCATAGCAGAGGGGATTTTCGAATAAAATATTGAAAATAATAAATAACTAGTATAAATAACCTAAAAGCCATTAAAAGTAATGGGACAAATAAAATTAATTTAGAAATTTTGGAAATTAAAAAACTTCAAAAAATAACCTCTCAAGAAACAATAATAAAAAAATTGATAAAAATATAACAATTATTAAACAAATACGCTACTAAACATACGTTTTAAAGTAACAGTAATAATATGTAGATTGTACCAAACACGAAATAATTAGCAATCAGGAGAAGCACCGAGGGATTTCAAAAAAGAACATTCAACACACTTAAATTTCTTAAATAAATTCTGCATCATTTATATAAACAGACTCGGAGTTAAACATGTTTCTCAGAGACGGCGTATGATTGGACAGAAAAAATATACAAAACCATGCAGAAACTAAAGGTGCCAGAGAAATTATTTATATTAATTGAAATGACTCGACAACAGTCTATTACTAAAGTTATATAAAAATATTGATTTAACGATTTTACGGCCAGAAAAGAATTATAATATCAATAGCTTTGTTTAACTTCACTCAAATAATGCTACTTAAACAAAATAAAATAAACCAGAAATGGTGCGTAGCTTACGCTAATGATTTTGTGTTAATCGAAAGAAGAAAGGATGACCATAACGACATGTATAAGAAATTGGAGAACAAAGTGAAATTGTACAGTATAACGGTATACAAAAAATAAAAATAAAAACATTACAAGAGCAAAATAAATATATATGTATAAAATAAGACTTTCCATAAAGTAGAGGACCTGGATTATTAGATGTTCCAGGTTTAATTCAATTGGTACCGTCTTATCTTAAAGAAGAGTTTTAAAATTTCATTAATTTATCCTGTGGCCCTATATAATCAGTACCTATAAAGTTGTTTTTGTTGGAGAGAGGGGGAGCATTAAACTAACGATAACAGTGTCTTCTTTTCATACCTTCATACACTTCATTTATAATGAGTGCTGATGCGCATTTTGTTTCTGGAAGTCCAGAAATGTTTCATAGGTCACAATTTATGCCAAATTTTTCAAAATATTTTATGGTTTTTGTAACATAATGACATAATAGACCGCCAGGTCAAAGAATGTGTGTTGGTTTGAATGCTTATTTTCTATAGAAGGAATTCATTATGAGAATAAGTAAAACAGATCAAAACAAAGTTCGATAGAAATACGATTTAGATTGCAATCATCCATTATCTTTTGGAAAATTTTATACTTTATTTTTGAAGGTATTTTAAGATAAGATATAAATAGCTCGCCTTTTACAATTTGTGTACTTAGGAATTTCAGATGTTTTAATTGTTCGATTGTAGTTCGGTTGATTATCTTTCGCGGAATTTTACATTTTATAAGCAATCAGGAGTGAAATATTGGTTTTTTGATCAATAAGCGCATTAACTTTTTCTATGTCAGTTCTACAGATTTAGAATTTAAATCTGAATTTTGAAATGATGGTCACTTTGCGATCAATTCCCAAGTATTTTACATAATTAAATTTATTACTTACTAGCTCACTCATATTCGCCTCAAAAACACGAGTGGTCAAGAATTTGCTTTTCCCTTCGTTCAGCGCAAATATTTCGGCGCTCACTAATTGTATGAATTACGGTAACTTTTTTGCACGTTAGTTAATATTTTTTGTACTTGCATAGCGCAATCCTTTTACTGGATCTTTTGTATATGTAGGTGTATTTTAGAAGGTGTTTTGTATAGCTCTTAAGGAGTAGTAAGCAAATTTGTTAATTAAAAATAAATTCTAGAGGATAAGAGGTCCAGCGACAATTCTCTGTAGATGAAATTACTTCATTAATCTGTTCTTGAGTCCTTCGGCCATTGTCTTTTAGTTGTGCTTGAAAAAGCCCATATAGTTAGTTCATTTCGAAAGTAGTTGCTGCTCGTGAATCCCACTTTCTCTTCAACCGTTAAAATACGTGGTGAATCGCGTATGATTTTATTACTTATGCACTATGAAGAATCTAGAATTAGTGCGTAGGATTTTTGATTAAGTGTGTTGGTATTTGATGGCTTATTACAGCTTTACAGCTGTAGGTTTGACGTGCAGTTGTTTTTCAGCGTTAATTTGAGTTTTTGGCCTAAAAGCTATTGCATTGTTATTTTTTTCCTTTAACCTCATATGCGGTTTTCGGTTTAGTGTGGGGTTAAGTGTTAGAGCCAAGTATTTAACTTTGTGTGTCGCAAAATTCACGCAAGAAATAATTTTGATAGAAAACACCGTTTTTTAATTAAAAATTGTAATTTTTTATTGATTCATAAAGTATACGGTATAGGGTTAGGTATGGAATAGAATACCAGGTAAGTGGCCTCCACGGCTTTGCTGGCACAAGCGCACTCTTTTGTTGAAGTTTTCCATAACAGTTTAGCATAAATGTGGCTAAATATTGTTGATACAGCGCTTAATTTCCTCCTTCAAGGCGTGAATGGTCGTGGCTTTGTTGACATGAACTTTCGACTTTAAAAAAACCCAAAGAAAGAAGTCCAACGGCTTTAAATCGCACGATCTGGGCGGCCAATTCTGATTACCAAAACGGAAAATTACACGACCAAGAAATTACTGATGCAGTAATTGAATTGTTGCATGGGCTTTTTGGCATGTGTCACCGTCTTGTTAAAACCACATGTCGTCTACATCCATATCTTGCAATTTAGACACAAAAACTGGATTATCATGTCGCGATAACGAGTACCATTAACTGTTATTGCCTGACCAGCCGCACTTACGAAGAAGAATAGTCTGATGATGCCCCCAGTCCAAAATCTGCACCAAATAGTAACACGTTGTGTATGGATTTGTTGATCAACAATTACTTGTGGATTTTCTTAACCACAAATGCGACAATTTTGACGATTAACGAGGCCATCAATATGAAAACGAGCCTCATCTCTGAAAATTATTTTGTCCGAAAAATCAGCGTCCACTTGTTGTTTCATAATCCATTCAACAAAGTCTCTTCGCTGGGCGTAGTCAGTAGAATTCAGTTCTTGAGTCAATTGAACTTTGTAAGCTTAAAGGTGCACATCCTTCGTGACCACGGTGCCGAATTGGTGTTCCTGGACTTTCGCAACACTCTTACGAACTGCTTCGATGTTTTGTGTTAAACGACTTGTTCAAGAGCGGCCAGAGTGTCTATTGTCAATGAATTTTTTAATTAATCTTTGCACAGTTGATAAATTTAAATCACTATTCCGGCCATATTTTGTACAACAATTGCGAACTGTAGCTGCCAAACTTTCATTATTTTAAAAATATTGCTTAACAATGATAACGCCTTGTTCTTTCGTTTAGCGCTCCATTTTTAATAATCCTCAACTGTCAGCTATTACGCTGTCTTTTTTTCGTTGGCAACATTAAACCGCACCAATGGCGCAAAATTCAAATCTTGCGTAAATTTTGAGACACCTAATATTAGCATTGACTTTTATTCTCCAAGTACTGAGCTATTCTTCGAGTCTCTCGAGATAAATTTATGATTTTTGTGGGTCGCAATCAGTGTTGGTGTTCTCTGCAAAGATGGCGATTAATGTGTTTATTGTTGGAAGGTCGGTCGTAAAAAAAAGGTACAGAAATGAACCGACAGTTAATGGGAGAAGCAAATTAAAACCAAAAACTACTTTTACAATAAAACGGTGTCTACGTGTTCATAACAATATAAAGCCAAAATTATAGTAACTGTTTTTGCACTTTTTTTATTTTGCTTGGATGGTAAATAGTTATAAAATTAACTTATCAAACGAGGCTCTTTCTTTATTTGACTTAAAATGTTTTGTAATATCAAGTAAGATAAAATATTTGATGTCGAATTCCGTATCTATTTTTAGTTGCTTTTATCTCAAATATATTTTTAATCAAGGTGTGACATTTAAGTCAATAACTGTTTGAGTGTTTTCATATACCGATATGTCTGCGAAGTATCGGGTATTTGGTAAAATTATTATAGCTGTTACTAATAGTAAATTTTTAAACTTAATTAACTAGATGCGATGCACTAATGAATTAAAAGATTTCTTATATTATTTTTTGTAATTAGTTTCATTATTTGGCACTTGCAAATTTTTTCAGCTAGAGAAACATCGATTTTGTTGCTCGCATTCATATCTGACTACCACAATCCACTAATTTCATGTTAAGACTGATGCTGTAGCAAAATGTTGCGCTGTATATAATAAACAATGTCGTTTCCTTCTTATCTGATTACTAAAAAATTGCAATGAAACTGACAAACTCGTCAAGAATTTCTAGTTTAATGTTCCTGATTGTCCTTACAACGGTTTTGTTTTCAAAAGATAATGTGTTGTACCGTAGTTCATCTAAATAAAATAACGACACCCGAGTGATCGTACTCAGTGTTAATTATCTTGGACAAATTTTTCCGAATAGGCGCTGAAGTAGCACAGCTTCTTAAACAATGGTTAATTAAACTTAAAAAAACAATTGATATGTATTTTTTATGTATGCAAATTACAAATATTTTTGGACTAACAAGTTTTCCCTTAACAATTTCTTATTGTACCACCTCTTCTAGAAGTAACAGAGAGTCCTTTGTAAGATTCAATTTAACCGATGATCCATCCTTGCTTTTATGTCTGCAACTGATTGCACCGAAGAATTTTGAGAGTCGGCGGTATTTTCTGTTTTGCCTTTCAATAATGGTAGTGTTCCCTAAATTACAGGATATTATACACATGCGCTAGTTTTCTTAGTTTCTAAAAAATTACAAACACATGAGGATAAAGTTTAATATCGTTAAGAACAAAAATTGCAAAACAACACAATTTAGTAGAGTTATTTCACTACATTTACGCAATATCTCTATCATCTTACTGAGATTAGGTTAACAGGCATTGTCCCCCAGAATTACAGTCTCATTAGCAACCTAATGCTGTTAATACAAAAATCATTAACGGTAATAAGAATGAAGGGCCTCAGAAGAGGACAGGAACATATAACACTCAATATAATTAGTTTTTATTATTTTGAACGTTTCATAAATAAGCGAGACTACAATTGAAAGTGCAAATAAAAAATAGCTATATGGGTTGTACTTTTAGATGTATTAAAATTACTTTTGCAATGGTACAGATAGTTACATCTATCCACAAGAGAAGAGAATGTAGAAAATTTGAGGAGACTACAGACAGCGAGGGTTCTTCAGTGTTTTTCAATAACTATAAGAAATACAAAAATACTGTCAAACGTCAGTGATCTTTTTAAATATAAAGCTGGTTTCTCACTTAAAGAATTAAAATCAGTCATAATAATTTAGACTGGCTAAACTTAGCTAAACAACAATACAGAAATATCTTAAAGCCATCAAAAATTTTATGTATTATTTTAAACGAAAGTCCTCCCTCCTCACCCTTAAAGTGTTGTCTCTTGTCATCTGATATAAAGTTGGTAGCGCCGCCCCTAGTTAGCAGTTTGAGTTTATAAAGTTCATTTTAAACATATTTAAATCTAAATTTACAATTAAAATTTTACAGTATGAAAATCTTATGACTTATGGCATAACCGTGCGTCAAGCTCTTTGATTTACATAAGTCTATTATATTTATAATTGTTTTCTTTAGAAGACTGTACTATTTAAAGGTCATTGGTACTATTTATCAGTTAAATTTTATTTAAGAAGTGCTTGAGAATAAATGTTAAACATACAAGTTTTTGATCTAGATGTGCAGACTGCAACTTGTTATCTACAAGGTTGAGGTGTGGATTGTCAGATGACAAAAAAAAAGAAATGAAAATTTATGTTAAACTGCTTAAAAGTACTACCCGAAAGACTGTTTTTGATATGACTCAACTGATTTTGGAAAAAGAGTTCAGCAGTGCCGCATAATTTTATCCCAATAATACTAATGGCTTTTTTAGAAGTTTATAAAAGTTTGATTTGTAATAAATATATTTCGAGTGGGCGTTCTGGTGTTCTAAAATTGTTATAAAAAAGTAAAACAGCATTTTGGTTAATCTGATTAAGGAATGATGTGCTATGACTATACTTTAAAACATTTTGAATTTGTAATTTTGTAATTAGTTCTGAGAATAGAAAGTTCACCTGACTGTTAAAATTCAACTTTGTTTGTTTAGACCAAGTATTCAGACACAAAACGCTGATTTAAAGTTATCATGGCTAACATGTGCTATTCTTTACGGTTAGTAGTTAAGGTTCTATGAATTTAGAGAAAATGTATTAACCGACACGTTGTTACATGGTGCGTGATCTAAGTGAAAATAAATCATAATGAGTACATAGAGGGTGCTCATTTAACCATTCATACAATTTATTTATAAGCTATTAAAGTTGCAATTAAAGTACGGCCATTTTTATTTTACTGTTTTGATAAGTTTTCCACTACTAAAGAAAATTTACTTTAGAGGAAGATACTATTTTCTGTAGTTCCTATTAAAGTTGGTCCCATTAGACTTGAACATCTAAAAAGCTATGAGGTAAGGAACTGGAACAGCTTTTGAAAGAGGGTCGCATGCAGTCAGAATTTGCAAAATTTACGAAATAACACGTTAAGTCATTTCTAACTGTTTACCCAAGCTGACAAGGATTCACAGGGAAGACTGTTAGGTTCCCCGCAAACCCATAGCTGAGAACAAGAGTAGACTTGCGGTGTAAAATAGATTCTGAACCTAAACCTGAACCTAAAGAGAAAAAAACTGCCAACTATACTTGAGAGCATAAAAATTGATTCAGCAACATGTTCGAGTTTTGAGAGAATCTGTTTCTATTTCGATAGCATTTCAAGTAAAGTTCGGTGTACTGTTTAAAAGCTTAAAAACTGTGGTTTTAAATGATACTACTTTGATTAGAATCGGGCCTATTCTGACAAAGTTATGGGCCTAAGAATATGTGTAACACAAAAGAGGTTAAGTGGGAAAGGTGATTATAAAAGAAAAAAATAATAAAATCTTCAGTTGAAGAGTTTTCGATACATGGTGTTGCTACCTCTACTCTTAATTGCACTTCCCAGGCGATTAGGCATTAATCGGATGATTTGTTTATGCTTCCCACTCTTCAATCAACACCGCTCTCAGATCCATTACGCTCCTTGGTGCAAGATTTCTGTTCCGGACTCTTCGCTTAACGTCATCCAAACATGACCAATTAGATTCAAGTCTGAGCTACACGGAAGCCACTCCATTTTCGGTATACCGATGTCAGCCAGGTAGATAATGGTCACTCACGCGGTGTGGCATCGCACATTGTCGTGCATGAGCAGGAAGATCTCACTAACAAATCTCGCAAACGGAACAACATGTTTCTCCAGAATGTCCCTGATGTAGCGGTCGGCTGTTAAACCTTTCCGTGCCCTCCACTAGGCACGAACACCAACTCAGCTTTTCCGTGTATGGAAACTCCGCCCAGAACATCATATGCGACAGTTTCTTAAATACAAAAATGAGCAAATCGCTCCCATAGACTTCTATAGACCCGACGTCTCCTGTCGTTGCCACGTAGGCACATCCTGGACCCATCGGTAAATAATATTTGACTCTAATGGCCGAGGTCCTAATCGAGATGGTCGCGAGCAAATTTTAGTCGTCTTTGCTTTTGAATTGTAGTCAGCTTGGCTGCCTTCAGTTTTCTTCTCACTGTCCAAACGCTGGCGACCACATTTCTGACCGCACTCATATCTTGCTTTAGGTCAATTCCAGTTATATGTCGATTTCTAAGGGATATAGAGATGAGAAATTGCTTATATATCTCTCTGTTACCGACGCTACACTCTCCACACAGCTGCTTGACTCAGATTTAGTCGATTTGCCACGGCCCTCTGCAACTGTCAGGGCTGCTGCAGCGGCCGTGGTATTCATTTTCTTACATATCACTCGAGCACATACATCACTTACTTACTTATGTCAACTTTCGTATAAGTAACTGAGATGAATTACCATATTGCAAGCGTACTGTAGACCAATCACAACCGTTGCGCGCGTGCGTTCCAATTAGCAAGATTTGTAAAATCCCCTGATGCATATTTTTTTGATTGCGTCATACGATTAATGCGATAGTAATATTTTTTTTAAAGCTCAATAATAAAGATACTCCTTGCACGTTAATGTTTTTATTTTAATTTTCTTTAGGCTGAAGCAGAAGACGAAGATGCGCGTGCAGCTAGTTAATCGATTGTTTTGCTTTTAATGTAGTACCGGATCACCGAATATTTACGCCTGGAAGATGTTTGTGTATATATGGTGAGATAAGAGGAGTGTCGTACATTATGGGGGCTTTCACCTTGTAAAATGGTGACCATATCGGGTTATCAGCAACAAATGATGTGTTGCAGTGATCAAAGAAAGAAGCAAGGTCAAAGACAATACGCAACCATACATCGCTAAAACAGCTTTTTAAACAAACAGAGGCCTGGATTAAATAAATTATCATGCTTAGGGTATTCGTTCATCGTTTACATTATTACCTCTTTAGATCCTTGCTCCGTTTCTTATCTGTCGAAGATGTCGAGAAAAGTCTGATTGAGTTTACCAGCTTCAAACAAATTGTGTTATTTCCATCTCAACTATGGCGGTATAAATTGATGTAGAATTATCCTGAAAGATCCTGTGTGAATGATGAAATATGTTGTTCTATTGTAGATTTAATAATGGGGTAGGTATGCTTACATTTGAACACTCAGTTATGTCTACTCAAACTAACGTTCTATAGAAAACGTTATATCTATTTTGTTTGTTGAGAGCCGCTTGAACGATGCAGCACTGAAGCCTTATGGTCTCATTGTGCTCTTCTCATTTTCTTTGGAGCATTTTTTCAGTATTTTTGTTTCTTGTGCCAGTATGCACAAGTCCTTTAATTGATAGCTGCTAGATTCTTCTGAATCCATTATTGGTTTTCCATAATTAGCTTGGCTCCTGTGGGTTAAAGCCTCACACAGATGTGGATAGCTCTTTGGTTCCCTGCCACATTGTTTTCAACTCAGGTTTCCATTGTTCAACCCTATTTTGTTAAGGTATCCTTTAATAACGAGGCCTGTATTGCAAAAAAGTTTCGAATTGATTGCTTTATTGCATGAACGCAACGAACCAGTGCGGCTTTCTGGAATGTAGTCGCTATGGTGCGTTTCTCGGGAGCGGACCGTGGGTTTTGTCTGCGAGAATTTTACAAAAATAATGATTTCACGATTATTGCACGGGGAAAGTAATCCTTATGATTTGCGTAACATAAATCAAGTGTCAAGTGTTTTATCGGAAAATGGGTGCGTAAGTTCGAAGAAACCGGATCAATTGTAAATAAACCAAAGTCGGGACTGAGATCATCAAGAACTGACGAAAAGGTAGAGAACGTAGGAGACTTCTGACCTACCTGTTGGTAGAACGGGCAAGTGTTTTAAGTGTGCCTAGATCATCATTACACCGCATTCTGCGCAATAATTTGCATTTGTGCCCTTAGAAAATTCAATTGGTGCAAGAATTAAAGCCAAACGATGACAGTCAGTAACTTCAGTTCATTAAATGTGTAACTGAGTATTTCAATTCATTTAACAACGATTTGATTGCGGATGAGGCACATTTTCACCTCGATGGCCATGTTAACAAACAGAACTGGAGCGCTACGAATCCACAATGCAAGCGTAAGAAACCCTCTCATTCCCCAAAAGTGACCGTATGGGCTGCAATGCTAGCGCGAGGAATAATCGGCCCGTACTTCTTTGAAGATGAAAGGGGCCGTGCATTAACAGTGACTTAGAGCTGAACAATTTCTTATATATGAACTGCAAAATTTTGCTGGCTATAATCAAAGAACATGGTTCCAGCAGGATGGACCAACATCGCATACTTCTAACATGTCTCTGCCACGAGTTTGTTAAATTTCCAGAAGAGGTTATATACATAGACTGGCCTCCAGGCAGCCCTGATTAGACTTCCGTGAATTTTTGTCATGAGGATATCTGAAATCAAGATTTGTTGGCAATCCGGACTCTCTGGTTCAATTGAAAGAAAATATCCGTCTAGAAATGCCAACAATTACATGCCATTAGTGATCAGAAATTTTGCTTCTTGCAAATATGCACGATCACTTTGAGATGACCGAAAATTGGTATTTTAATAACGCACAGACGTCTCCTTTATTTTTTTATAACTACTTTAAAAAGAAACTTTCTTTTGGGATATCTTGTAGTTCGTAACTGATTCCTGCTTTGCATTAACAGTTCTTCAGTTCGTTTACGATGTGGTCTTTTTATGAAGGTTCCTCCATATCTTTGCCCCAGTACATTTTCTCACTATATTTTATTTTGTTTCTCGCCCGGCTTCGTGTTGTAGATTTGGGTATTCCTAGAATCTCTTAGAGGTCTATATGTATAAAGTTGCTCTATTAGAAGATTAGCTTTCTTGTGGTGTTCCACAGTGCCCTGGTACCCACGATAGAGTTAATTTGTGATCTACCAAAGCACTGAGTTCTTCGCGGAATTCCCATAACAGCCTGGACGTTACTCTCGGGTTTTTTAATGACTTAAGGGATCCCTGACTGTTCGGCAATATATCAATTCGCCTATTTCGATAAGCCCTCAAATTATTTTGCCTATCACACTGCAGTATATAAAACACATATTGATGTAGAAGCAATAATTTACTAATAATAGAAAGAAGTCACCTTATAATTAATTAATGGTGATCTAGTTTTTAATTATTATAAGTTGTTTTGTGTTCCTTTTATTTCCTTGCGCCCGACCCATTCACTTGCAGTTTCAATATTACACTTAATTGAAAGCGAGGGAAGTTACGCAGTTACCATTACGTACAGGTGATTTGCAACGTAAGTGGAAATCTGCACCGGAATAAAGTGATTACGCAATCTATTCAAGAATCTTATAAGGAAACGAGCACGCCGACAGCGCGGACGAAATTTTAACGTTAGAAAAGGCAGCGCGATCTATCTCGCCGAGTGCATTGCGGCGCGCGGATATAAATATCTCGGACACAATGCGAATGCAGTTACAAGTGTTATTCAATACTTCCATAGAAAGTTGAGACGCAACCAACTTGCGTTACATTCAGCAGTCAGAAATATCAAGAATGCAAGCGTATCTCCAGGATGAATGCCAAAACCATTGTGGCCACTTGCATGCAGCGGATTTAGCGGTGGAGCCGCGTGGCCGCTCTAACGATAAGTGGAAACCAATTTGTCGACGTTTTTCTGCTTATCGGCCCCGGTGCTAAATTGCTTTATTATTGTCGAACACGTAGTTTTAACGCGGCGCAGGCATATCAGGAGCCGCTCGAGTGCGCGAAGTGAGTTACGCCGATTGTGCTGGCATTTCATATCTTATCATTTCATGGCCATACCGACACATCCTCAAAAGCAAACTGCACTTTGTAGAGCATAAACATCTTATACTGCGACTTTTAGGTCGCAATAAAATTTTATGCAGACGGTTATTTTCACTTAAGAGACCGGCGCTAAGTATTTTCAAATTTCTGGAGCAGTTTGCAATTGTTTATGTTACAGAACCGCAAAAATTGTGTTGCAAAAGATATTTCCGTTTTCTCAAGCTTAGTTTCAATTCCATTTTAATGATAACTTTTTTCATATATAAGTACCATAATTTATTATTATTACAAAAAGTAGAAATGGAGATTCTTTAAATTATAGTCCTCCTCCTCTTATATGTCGTGTTTTTCTAAATTAGCGGTTATTATGGTTAATTGTTCTGTGTCTTGAGCTACATGAAACAATATCGCTGTATTTTATTTGTCTATTCTTTTGTTTTTCAACCATGCTTTTCTTTTTCTATCCATACATTTGTACTTTAGAGGAAAAAAATCGTATGACCATTATTATAAATTTAGAGAAAACGGCCTTTAAAGTTTCCAAATATGGTAATGGTGTGTTTTTTTATAATATGAAAAAAAAGGAATCTTAATTTATTGAGTTTTTAATTTAAGTATTTTAACTGAAATAATTTATATTATAATATAAATTATACGCTGCACTTGACTAAAATTAAGAAACTTGCGATTGTTTGCAATTAAATAAAAAATCAGGTAAAGAACAAAAAACATAAACTGTAACTCCAAATCTACTTTGAAGCTCTCTCTTCATTTCCTTATCCCGTGTCAAGTGGGGTCGGGTCTCCACAAATGTCTGCGTCAGGACGCTCTATCCTGGCTTGTCTCCTTTGGCACTTGGGCTTCCTCTAGGTCTTTAGTGATTTTTGACCACCAAGTCATAGGTGGGTGACATCTTTTCTTATTCTTCTCGGGTATGTTTGGAGAAACTCGAACTACGTGGTAATTTTCGTGTCTCATCACATACTAGCGAAGACGGCGTTCAGTCAATTTTTTGGCATAGGGGCTACTTTGAAAATGCCTCTAATATAGTTGTTACGGATTTTATCCATTCTCGTCACGCCTCCCGCCCATCTTAGCTTCCTTATTTAGTTAGTATGTAAATGCTGTTTATAAGATTTTTTAACTGTCCAGCACTCGCTACCATACAGTATTACAGGTCTAACGCCCGTTTTATATACCTTCCCCTTTAGTTTTATAGACATCCGTGGGTCACACAAGACACCAGTGAGGGTTTTTCATTTGAACCAGGCGACATTTATTCTATGGACCACAATTTTATCTATGTTAGCATCTTGAGTCAATATGGAGCCTAGGTATTTGAACGTAGGGACTTTTGGCACAGGTATTTGGTTTCTAGATAATACATTGTTTGAGGGAACGTGATCCCGCTATCGAAGCACTCTAGATATTCGGTTTTATTTCTGTTTACGCGTAAGCCCAATTTTTCAAGCGCAACCACTCAGGTATTTAGTGTACTTTGCAGATCTTTGGCACTTCTAGCAAATATTACTATGTCATTAGCATATAATATGCACCATGGTAGTGGACCCTGAAAGTCTCCGGTAAGATAGTCCATCGACATGTTAAAGAGAAGTGGGCTCAGGGCCGAGTCCTGGTGAACTTCCACTTTTACTTAAAATGTATCACTCGTACCTGCTAGGCCCTTTACTCTAGTACATGTGTCTCTGTACATATCTTGTATAAGGCTGACATAATGTTCTGGAATAAATTTAGTACTTTATATTAAAAAAACTATTACAAAGAAAAACGTTAGAGATTTTGACTTGCAGATTTCATTTTGAATCGGATCCTCCTGCTTCCTGATTGGATATGCTCATATTTTTATAAAAATTATGAAATTGTATTGGGATATCCAATTAAATAAATTCAAAAAATGTTGATGTTTTTTCGCGCTTATGCCTTTAGATGTTTTACGAATAACAGGTAACTCGTGTGGAATAGATTGTTTTCTTCTAGAAAATCTATTGAAATCGAGTCTTTTAAATTCTTCGTTGGTAAATGATGTTTTGTAATAAAGTACACCTGTGCTCTGACTACGCACTTCTAGCCATACTGCCAAGGAAATAAGAAAATTCTCTTTCTCCGCATTGATCGAAGTTTTTAGTCATTCACTTCCACATTCTAAACTGTAGCCCTTATTCACCTAATTAACTGTTGCCAATTCCAAGGCGTAGCTATCGTCATTGCTTAGGCAGTTATCAGACCAAATTATTAATGTCTCTAGATCAGAATTTTTCAAAACTTTATTTGCCCATTTTAGCAAAGCTAATAATATTTGTCCTTCTCTGACAGCAGCAGATTCATCTCAGACCATGCAGTAAGCCTTTTCTCTGTAGCCCCATATAAAGTTAAATTTAATGTCCAGAGCTTCAACAAATAAAAAGTTTGCGTTAGATAAATGTGGTGTGGCCTTTTGTAAGTCATGACTGCTTTGGTTTTTCTGGAGGATTTAATTTATCATTTTTCTTCTTCCTGTAGCGGGTTTCAGCATCTTTCAAATGACAAGCAATTTTCTCATGAACGACTACTCGTAGTTCTTCTGACTGAGTTTCTTGTAACGTCATTTTCAAACTATTGCACATATCGCAAGTGTCATTAGATGGCAGTTTGGACGCTAAACTAAACTCGCTTATAAAAACATGACGATACAGCCATGATTTAGCTATCTTACTCTTTTCACAATTTTCTTCTTCACATTTAACTTTGTAAAAATTGTACACTTTACTTCCTAGATAATAAAGAAACGACTAAATATGGGCGCAAACTTGTTCTTTCATATTTTGTGTGTCTTCCTCTGTCTTAGAATGCGAAGCCTCCACATTTTCATTTTTTTAATCGTTTCTAACAACTGTTTCATATATACCTAATTGTTAAAAAAAAACTTTACACACTCCATGAATCTTATTATCGATCTCAAAGCTGTGGCGTATTGTTTGTCTTCTCTGCTCGTTTTTAGCGCCATTTGTCGGTTTTTTACGTGTAATTGGCGTACTTTTTACTCTATAAAGTACAAATTGCCGCTTGAGCTCCCAGATTTTATTTTCATTCCAATAATTGTCGAATATTTTTACTCGTTCTAACTCATTAATCTCATCAGTGCATTTGTCTCTGCAGAGTTCGCAACCGGGTTTGATCTTCTTTGTACCAATAATTTCTTCCAATTTTGAAACATGTTCTTTTCTAGTCAAAATTGCCCTTTTTCTTTTTGTTAGCTTACAATCTGTATTGTTCCTCATGCGCTTTTTAGATTTTTCTTGTCCTCCTTCCTGTCGATTTTTATGTTGTTTTCCTCTTTCTCTCATCATTATCTGTCCCATTTTTGACAATGTCATTATTTATCTCCTTATCTGAGGAAATAAAATCAGGATCTTTGTCAATATTATCTCAAAAAATGGTTCAGCTTCACTATTAATGTGGAGTTTGTTTTATTTTCAACACTTCCTTCCTGGTTTATTGTTTAATTAAACTCATCATTAATTCTACCGTCTTGTATTCCTGAAAAATATAATGAGGACTTTGTCCAATCAAAAGTTTGTTATAAATTATTCACCTTGCTTTGTAGGATTACTGATAGTATTATTTAATGCAAGATATGCATATTTTCTACCTCTTCATATCATTTTGTGGCACTCTATTTTACGAACAGTAACACAAAGGTGGAGTTGGTTTTGATAAAGATTTAATTGCGTATACTTGTTCTTTGGAGATACGACTTTTTAACTCCATAAAAATGTTCAGTACAACTTTTTCTAAACATGGTATCTTAGGAACTAGTAATAATGGACATACAAACCTTTATCATAATCAAATTGGAGCATACTGAAAAAAGTATTAATCCCATTTAACAAAAAATTGGAGATACGATTCTGTACCTCCAAGGTACAAACAAGGTTTGTAAATGTTCCTATTGTTCATGTCCCGTTAGGTATGCAAAGTATGACACTTTTCTTTTTTTTTACTGTTTGCTAGCTGTGCTTGAGTTTCTACTCTACTCAGTACCCCTTCGTTTCAATTTCTCTGTATCTGCTGTATTGACACATTTTAAAATTTAGTAAAAATTTGATATTACTTTTTATTATTTAAGTCTCACAAGCATACAATAGTAAAGACCAAATGTATCATTTTGGTACTCGTAATTTGATATGTTTTGATATTTTTAAATTTTATAAAACTGCGCTTTTGAAATTTCTATAAATCTTACTTCTTTCGAGTGATAGTGTATTGTTAAATTCTCTTCCTAACTGTATGTAGCTATTGGTGCGTTTGTTTATATGTTCTGTCTAATTTAAATTCGGGTTTTTGTTTTTTCTTTGTTAATTGTAAGTTGTTATTGTCGTCTTCTTGACGTTCAGCCTTTCCATTAAAGTTTGTGGCTATTCTCTGTTTTCCGCCATAATTACTATATTATTCTCGTGGCAAATATTTATTCTTGTCCCACTTATACTCACTCATCCCTTCTTCTATCTTTCATTAATTCATTTATTACAAAGTTTGACGTAGACAGTAATAAAATTGGTGAAAATACAAATTTTTTTCTATAATTTATTGAGGAGAAAACGGTATCCTAAGGGTATTTTGAAAGCAGAGTATATGTCAGGGTTGCTAGTCCTGCGCATCGTGGGTTGGATTTGTTAATATTAGTAATTTCTGTACCAGTTTTCTCCAATTATTTTCATCCTAGGCTATATATTTAGCTTGTCCCCATGATGGGTTCTCCAACTGTAGGTCTTTTAAAATATTCATTTTCCATGTGTCCCTCAGTCTTAATATCTTACGCTTTTTTGTTTGTTGAAGTCTAAAGCTCGGTTTGTAATGTTGTTGTTTGGTTTTGTATTGTACGACCTATGCATTTCCATCTTCTTTTTCTAATTGTGATTTCAAGTTAACACACAATAGTTTCATTATTTTTATCTATTTGTCAGATAGCTCGTAATAACTTAATAACCTCTAGACAATCTCTCTTAAAACCGAATCAAAAGTTTTTTTAAAGTCGATAAAATGTATCCACACATGTGGTTAATATACAATTGTCTCTCTCTTACTGAACTCTGCTTGGTTCCCTCTAAGTTTAGTATTTATGGCCGATTTCGTTCTTTTTAATATTATTTTAGTCTCTGTTGATAGAAGCGTAATAGGTTTAAAATTTTCATATTGAGTGAGATCACTCTTTTTTAGTATCTTTATTATTGTCGAAAAAGTTTTAAGCGTTTCCCTTTTTCCATATTTTTTGCATTGGTATTGCAGGATTTTGGTATTACAGGTATTTGAAAGCTCGAAATCTCTTGTGCATTTTGATATAAATACTTGTATATTTGTTTTGCTATGGAGCTTACGCGCGAGCAAAGAATATTGTTAATTCTGCACGAGTACAAGTTGAGTTCAAAACCAAATGCTGCTGAAACCGCTTGCCGAATCAGTAAAATATGGAGCAAAGGTACGGTTAGAGAGTCGACGGTTCAAACGCATTCTGCAGAGTTCAAACCCGACAATAAGACTTGGATCACAAAAAAGGAGCTGGGCATCCAAAAGAGGTTAATCGTCAAGCCGTTCTTGAAGCCACTGAAGAGACTCCCGTCATTGACATGTCGAATTTTAGCCGATGATTTTGATTACAGCTATCAGACTATTGACAATATCCTTCACAAGTTCTGGAAGAAGACGCGTTGGGTTCCACATGAGTTGTCTGCTGCTCAAAAGACGAAACGGGTGAATGCCAGTCAAACTTTGTTAGATCGTCAAAATAAAACTCTACTTTTGGCCAATTGATTGATTACTGGAGATGAGAAATGGATCAGCTTCAAAAACCCGGATTCTCAACACGAATGGCGTTCACCAGGCGAAAACACAACTGCGACTTTAGGCACAAAAAGAATTCTTTTACTCAAAAGATACCCAATTTTACCGTCGCGGGATCATAAAGCTGTCGAAAACGTGGGAAGAAGTGATCAGTATTGACAAAGAATAACTCAATTACTTGTTGTTATAAGTAGCTTTTGTTCAAAACTATTAAATAAATTAATGAAAGAAAATGAAACGCTTCAAAATTTTTGGACAATCCAAAATCGTCGGAGATGTTCTCATCAAACCACACTTTATTTATTAAAATATGCATCATTTCAACAGTATTTTCATTATCTACTTTTAACAATTCAATAGCTATTATATTGTTACAGTAATAATCCTTCTTCGTTATTTCTTTGCCTTGTATATGCATCTTATCACTATTTCTTTGCTCGTTTTGTAAATTCCTCTATTTTCAACTTTAAGTTTTGCTGGTGGTTGACATGTTTTTCCATTAATTTGCTTTCATACTTTTGTTGTGGACAGCTTTTTGTTAGACTTTATATGTATGTTCGTTTGTCTACCCTTGTTATTTACTTTACTTTTTTGTTTTTCTTTCAATATTTTTTCTCAAATTCTTTCTTTGTTTCTTCATGTTTCGTGTTCAGTAACTTTAATTTAATTTTTTGTTGTTCCTTAATATTACTTATTGTGATTAGGTTTATACAGGGTTTATGTTTTTTGTTTGTTTATCCGATATTCTCTTGCGCTTTTATAAACTACTTTTTCCATTGGCGGGCTTTTAAAGTCGTCTGTTTTTCCTATGTTTTTTCTTAGCTTTTACTGGAAGTTTTTGGCCTCTTCTACATTTTCTAATTTATTAAGGTCATACTTTATTCTTGCTGATACGTTCCTTTTACTTTTTAAACATATCCTTATTAAGCTATGTCTGAGTTTCTCATAGCTCTTACATTTCGTAGCGCAATTTGATTCTTTTGTTGCCTATCTGATGATACTTACGTTGCTGTGTATTTTATTTATGTTTAAAAAATGTTCCGTCGACAACTAGACCGTTCATCTTAGAAAATTCTATAAGCTTTTTTTCATTTTCGTTCATAATTTCTAAACCTTGTTTTCCCATGTCATTTTCATTCTCTATATAGTTATTACCCACCCTGATATTCAGGTCTCCTAGTAATGTTCTGGGGTATTTTTTTTGTATCTTTTGTACCTTTGTTCGTAGGACTCGTTCCTAATGTTTTTATCTTTATCATTTGCAGGCCTGTTCACACTTACTATAATATAGTTTATAATTTTATCTCTAAATCTTGCCAATACCACGCTTTCCGAGATGTCTTTCCATTATATTAGGCTATGTTTAATTGTTCTGTCAATTATTATTGCCACTCTTTTTTCCGTCAGTGTTGATTCTTCGTCTAGGCTATTAGTTAATCTTGTATTTCCGCAATACTTTCGTTAGTTTCGCTTAATCACAAAATCGTTATGATATACCTTGACATTTCTCTAGCAGTTTGTTTATTTTTACTAGTTTTGCACATGGCTTTGACATTCCAATACCCGATATAAAGTGTCGTATTGTCCTCTATTTCGTTATTTTTGTTAGTCATATTCTTATTCGTTTCCATTGCCATTACTCTTGCATAGCAGTCGTATACTTAGTTTTTTGGCTATATTTTTCTCAGATGTTTTCTTCTTTTATCATCCTTCTTGCCTTGGGGTAGTCTTTCACTTACTGCACTAGTTTTCTGGCTCTTTTCTATGCTCTCTTTTATTTATCACTTCTTTTTCTATTTCCTCTTCGTTGTTTACTTTCCCCATTTCTTCTATATTTTCGGCGGTGTCGGCTTTACTATTTATTAATAACTTGCTGTATAGGAGTGTTGCTTTGTAGACATTTTCCCGTGCTTTTATCACACTCCGTTTTAATTTTTTTCTCTGTTCTTAAACTTGCCTCAAATAGTCTTCGTTAATACAAATGTTCTCTTCTTTTAAATTCTTCGCAGCTTTCAGTATCTCTATTTTCTTATTCCACTTTGCTAGATTTATTCAAATTTTTTGGTGTGCTTTCTCCTTCCTAATCTTCCAACTTCTTGAGTATGTTTTCGTCCTGTACCTTTCTCTAACTACTTCTGGTGTTTATATATTTTGTTCCTTCATTATCAACTCAATCGGATTTATGACTTCAGTGTAAATTTTAAATCATTCTGTTTTTTTTTTATTCAAACCTATATCTAATAATATATTGGGAACTTTATCATACCTTATTTTATCAATGTAATGTACATAAATATTTTTGTACTTACAAACATTTTTTTGTTATTATTACTAGCTAAATATTGCTTATCGTATGCTTGACTTCTTACAAAAATCATATAAAGTATTGCTAAGACACTCGTCACATCTGTTTCTTAAAATGTTTTATATATAAGAAGTTTGAATATGGATTTTATCCGACACCCTCAAGAGTAAAAAAATAGCGGAAGAAGAAGAAATATGAAGTTTAGTCAGTCATCTGGTATAATTCCACCACTCTTTCTAGGGCTATATTTTTTTTCGCATACATTTTTTTTGTATTGTTTCTTAAATTTTTTTATTTTTTATTTATTGATACTTTTGTTTTTCCCTCTATTCTTTATAAAACCCAATATTTGGGTATATATTCATTACGTTTTCTTACTACCTTTTATTTGAACAATCTTAGTTCGTTTCATGCCATGCCAGTATAGTTCTATATTAGTTTTGGTTGTGTTTCTAGACTAAGGTGATGTAAATGATGTATAATTTACTATTGTTAGCCTTGAATCAAAGCTTCACTGCAACTTTTTCAGTTAATTTTAGACACTGCTCTTTTAGTATCGTCGAGTTTGATTTTAGTATTACTGTAGCTACTACTGGACTGTGGTTAATTCTTATATTCGTTCCTTTGTTCCTTTGCTACTGTTTATTAGTATATAATCTATCAGATTTCTAACTGTGTGGTCTTGGTTTTGTATTGAACTAAACATGCTTTTGTCTGATAGTGGTGTAAAATTATATTCTGTTAATTCTTTGCTTAAGATAACAGCACTACCATATTGGTGATGTCTATTATTTTTAGAGTAGTGCACACAGTAATTGTTTATAGTGCTTTTCGATTTAACTTCGTTCTAACCGATCGTCTATTTAGAATCTTTTCATTTCATGTATGACATTTGTCAGTTTTTCGCATTTTACCAAGCTTCTGAAATTATATGTAGCCAATTTAAATTTTACCTGGTGAATATATGGTCGTTAAGGCCTACCGAGGAGGACCATATCATACATTTAGTTGGTTCTTCTGCCTTCAGGATAGTTTCCCACCTGCAGACAAGAATGCTTTTCATTACTTATTATTGATAAGTTATGTTTATCTCTGCAACACTTGTTTGCAACCTACGTTATCCATCTACGTCCTTTCATGGGAGTTACGACCAAACGACAATTTCTAACCTCTTCAGAATTATAAAAATTATCATAATAAATCAAAAATAAATATATTTCACGATACCATAAATATAAGGCAATTAACCTAAGTAACTTAAAACATTAAAATTCAAAATATACGTTGGTGGTTTGATAAACAATTTAAAATTTTATAAAATACTTTATTCTTTGACGTAGTTTTCTTGAAGTGACATGTAATGATTTTCTTTTCAAGGTAGTCAGTTTTTTGCGTTCCACAAACTGATGCTTCCCCTTTCTAGAAACAGGTTCATCTTGGGCATTATATTGTTTAAGTTACTGGCTTATTTTCGAAGATCATTTGTAACAAAATTTTTTGAACATTTGCAAATAATTAAAACATGGTCCATTATGAATTTGCACGGTTAAGATAGCCATGGCATCTGCTATTTCGAGCATTTTCACTTGTTTGTTGTACAAACTTATACGGAGTTATTTGGTGATTTCTCTAATTGTTTCTAGTTCATAAATATTCGGGCATTCTATTTTTGCAGATCAAAGTCTAGTATCTTAGGCATCAATAAAAAACGCAACATTATTTTCCCCCCGATTTATTTGAATATTCAATTAATAATTGTAGATGAGAAAATTTAGTAACTTCTTCAAAATTTAAATACTATACTTGTCAAGGTAACCACCATTATCCGATAGTTATTATATAATCGAGGAAGTTTGTTAAGCAATTTTTTCCAAATTTTTGACATAATTTTTTCATACTTTTCCAGTTTTTCAAAGATCTTATTATGAATAGCTTTTATAAATATTTAAATTGAGCTTATTTCATGGATATTTAATAAGATTAATATACAAAGATTGGAGAGATCAAACCACAATTTAGAGTTTTTCTTTTGCCTGATTTTGCTCTAGAAAATCCGTACATAGTTTTGGTATATGTTTAGAAATGTTGTATTTTTGGAAAACGAATTATTTATCAACAGTTCTTGTTCCAGAAAGCGTATCCGGTATACTTTTGTAATATTGCCCGGTTAATTTTTGGTCCTAGCGATGTCTCTTAAAACAGTCATCGCAAAACAACCCCGTATTACTGACCTATATTACTAACCTGGGAAATTATGTATTCATTTGGACGCGCTCTTCAGCTGATTTCTGAGTGAATACAGATCTTTTTGAACAAAAGACTTACAATTTGAATTCGTCGCCCCACAGAACATTCTTCCAAACTATTGCCTAAAGTTTGTTTCCTTTTCTTTTTATTTATTAGTAATGGATACAGTTTTCAAACAGATATACTTCCATACAATTTAACTCATTGAATATTCTTTTTACAATTCAAACACTAATTGGCTTTCTCGTCTGTCGTTGACTTGGATTGCGATTTTGGGTGTCGTTTGTTCTATTGTTCTATTTCTCGTACGACCGGTTCGTTTTTAGTTAGTAACTGCTGTGTTCCTTATATTTTTTCACAAATTGTCTATTGTCTTATTACGATTATGTACCAAGTTCCTTTCCCTTACCCATTTTAACGGAAAATTTACTTCCGTCATTCACAAACTACTTTTAACGTTGCCACTTAAATCTGCTGAACATGGATTCTTTTAGACTGTTAAAAAATTATTTAATGAGTAATTTCCGGTAACACGTAGTCTGCTTACAAAGTTACTAAAATCTTTTTTCCATCTTACCATCGGATTGCTTGAGAATTGTTCTTTTATTATATTTTTCTAATAATATACAGAAATCCTGCTACTTTTTTAATAGCGGGGAATATGCTATGAAACGGCAGTTTAGCAAATTAATAGGTTAATAATTAAATATAACAGCAGTAATAATTATAGTTACAGGGGTGTTTTAAAAAAAATTGAGTCCCTATAAAAATTCTGATTCTATTTATATTGCACTGTTGCTCAGAACGTTTGTGTTTAAGCAAGTATGAGCACGCAAATCAATTTACTTACGTAAAAGAATATAAATATAATTCTTATAAAAAATAAAGAAGATTATTATATCTAAAAGCCCATAGAAGCGCAATTTTGCAAAAAATATACATATTACTAGATATTTAAACTAAAAAAGAAGATTTAAAAATTTTTATTAAATACTTACGATAGTAAATCAGCTCAATGAAATATCAAATTCAAATAAGAGATGTTAGAAACATTTTATCTGGAATAGCAAAAACTTATAGAGCAGGAAACGAACATCTTATTAAAAAGTAAAGTGGCTCATTACAACAAGCAATTAAAGGAATAATAGATAAAAATAATTATAAATTAATGTCTAAGATAGCAGTAACGTAAAATAGTTATTAAATATAAATAATAAAAATTCCTGATATACAGTTTTGTAAAAAAAAATAACGAAAGAAGAAAATACAAATTAAAAAATGTTCTTTGTTCATGATTATATTGTTATTTTTAGTTGATTGTGCCTTGGAGTTATGTTATATATATAGAATACCTTCTCTATCTTTCTGTTATTTAGAAAAAAGATCTAATAAGCAGTAGTGGTAAGTAGTATTCGTTGCTAGTTAAAAGATCTTGAGTTGCCTAATCATGCCGTTTGTTGCACCTCCCTAACAGACGGTGAGAAAGCTATCTAATTTGCGCCTGTTTTGCAAATGATAATTCACTTTATAGTTATGATTGACAATTGTTTGCAAACTTTATTAGAAGTAGTATAACGTTACTCTGTTCGTTATACTTATTGCTAAGATCAGATTAGCGCATTGTTATATACTTTTTTGTATGATGCAGTTACACAAAGAACGTAAATATTTCTCCTTCAAGATTCATTTTACTCTATTTATTTTTTCTACATCTATGTCTTCTTGTACAGTAGCATGTTTTAAACATACTGTTGATTATACAAATAAAGAATTTAATTTTTTCTGCACGGAAACCACCAGGTAAAGGCATCGGCCGAACGTACAAGCGCGGCGAGCCTGGGTTCAACTCCCAGATCAAAAGCAACGGCAAACACCAAATGCTTTTGGCCGTCATACAAACATCCGTGGCGGTCGTAAAGTACATTTTCCTTCTAGTAAAGGGTTAGACTAGCCCTGGGTGCGCTCAACATGGTTCATAGTACTACAGAAAATGTGTGATCAGAAACAGGCTGATAGTTTATATATTAGATGTCCCAAAATTCACACAAGATTTGAATTTGTGTAGCCAACAAAAAAAAAGAAGACAGCGTAACACTTGACATTTGAGGGTTATTAAAAATCGAGCGCCACACGAAAGAACAACGCGTTTTCCAGTGCTGAGCAGATTTTAAAAATAATAAAAGTTAGGCAGCTACAGTTCGCAATTTTTGTACAAAATGTGGTCAGAATAGTGATTTAAATTCATCAACTATGCAGAGATTGATTAAAAAATTTAGGAAGACTGAATCAATCAACAACAATAGACACTCTGGCCGCCCTTCAACAAGTTGTTCAACATAAAACATCGAAGCAGTTCGTGAGAGTGTTGCTAAGAGTCTAGGAACATCAATTCGGCACCGTGGTCAAGAATTGGACATTTCGAGAAGCTCTCTGCGGCGTATTTTCGCGAAAGATTTGCATCTTTATGCTTACACAGTTCAACTGACTCAAGAACTGAAGTCTACTGACTATTCACAGCGAAGAGACTTCGTTGATTAGGTTATGGAACAACAACAAGTGGACGCTGATTTTTCGGACAAAATAATTTTTAGCGATCAGGCTCATTTTCATCTTCAGGGTTTCGTTTATCATCAAAATTGTTTTGGGGTTCAGAAAATCTACGACTGATTGTTGAAGAATAAATGCATCTACAACGTGTCACTGTTTGGTGCGGATTTTGGACTGAAGGCATCATCGGACCATTTTTCTTCGAAAATGCGGCTGGTCAGGCAATAACAGTTAATAGTGCCCGCTATTGAGACATGATAATCAAGTTTTTTGTGCCTCAATTGCAAGATATGGATGTAGACGACATGTGGTTTCAACAAGACGGTAGCACATGCCATACAGCCTACGAAACAATTAAATTACTGCATCAGCCATTTCCTGGTCGTGTAATTTCCCGTTTTGGTGATCAGATCGTGTGATTTAACGCCGTTGGACTTCTTTCTTTGGTTTTTTTTGAAATCTAAGGTTTATGTCAACAATCCCGCAACCAACCACGCTTTGAAGGAGGAAATTAAATTTTGTATCAATGATATTCAGCCACATTTACGCAAAACGGTTATGGAAAATTTCACTTTTTTTAATTTTTGATTATCAATTCTTAACAGAGTATTGATATCTTAATTCTGCTGAAGCTTCTGATCACCCCCATGCAAATCAGAAATATTCTGAAATTGACTACTTTACATCTTAAATATATGACGTAAGATTATCATTAGTAGTTTTCGATGAAGCATATTTACCTTTCTTAAGTGTAAAATTAAATAACAAGAATTAATTACCATAGCAAAAGTGTACTTCTGAAAGATTACGTGAATTATACAATAGGAAATTAAAGTTTGAGCTAATAATAACAATATGTAGGAATATATAGGTGAAACTTTGATCCGAAACTATTAAGTTGATGCAACTCCCGCTAGCCATGAGTGTTGCGCCTAGGACCGGCTCTTGAAAAATTTCTAATTAGGCAACGACTTGTTTTGCCGCCACTTCCACCTATGCCACCTAGTTTTCACTATTTTATGTCAGGATTGGCTCCGTCATAGAATATTGCGCTCTGAAGCAACCGCCTCATTATCTAAACGCCAGTGTTGGTATTGGACATCATGATGGTGGGCGTGATTTCTTATAAATTACAAAACGCCAAAGATGGATTTTAAAGCCTGTTTATAAATGTTTTAATTTATTCATGTTCTGGGGCCTTCGATTGGAGTTGTGTAACGCATAATGAAGCTTAATGGAGCTTGTTTTTTGGAAAATAACAATATCGTTGCCTCTGGCTTATTAATTGTTGCTTTAATATTTACTTGTTTAGTCATTTCTTAATGAAAGATTAAAATAGCTACACTTTTCGAGACACAGGTCTGTAACCTTATTGTGAAGTAGAACTATTTTCTCCTACATCTTTCTGGTTGTGCGATCTCCTCTGTTCTCTCTATATACCTATATTATAGCTTAATTTAGACTTGTAGAATCACAGTTCCTTTTATCGGTAAGCTATTTTGACAAAAAGCTTTGTTTTTTTTGTAATTAGTGACTGATAAAGGTTTTATTGCGTAAAATAATCATTTGAACCTTTTGACTTTTGTTGAATGTATTTTGTAACATTTATTTAATTCCTCTCATTAAATTTTATATAATTTCTACGAATACCATTTTACAATATTTATTATATATTTTTTTAAGAATTTTGCATTTTTGTTGTTTATGCTTCTTTTCATAACTTTTGTTTTATTAAAGTTTAATATTTTGTTGTTAAGGGAAGTTGCTGGCATGTATTTTTGATCTAAGTAGTGCCACTCAAGCAGTCCCTTTGCAATTTGTGAAAATATTTATGAATCTCTATGGATACAATTATATTTTTTGAGTTTCATAGCAACTCAAATGTTTAACGTCACTCGCACTAATTACGTACAGTTTATAATATTGCTATTGAGGGCAAAAAAGGACTACACTATTTTTACACTCATCTTACTCCCAGGACTAGATTATTCTACTTTCGTTTCAGTAACCGCGATCTTGTAATGGAAAACATGATAAGAGGTAATGTACTTAAGAAGCTGTTAAGGTTGTCGAGAAATGAAATATTACCCGAAACATGCAATTTTTGTTAGTTTGGGTAATTTATAAGCAGTAGAGGTCATTAATGAGGGTTTTAATAAAACATTATTGACGGGGCTATGCCCATATTAAATTTGCGCCTTGAGGCGCAACTGGATTATTGCTTAGACGCTAATGCCTGTAGTGATTTGATTTATAAAATAATAACGGGTGGGCTTGAAGTAATGAGAATTATTAATTTGGAACAAAATACGCACCAACCCAAAATAACGTATTACGATGATAATCACTATTTACTTTATAATGCTCTGCAAGGGGTTTCTTTAATTTATTCTTTGTAATTTGAATTTCTCTTAACTTATAAAAATATCTTACATCTTTTTACAAATTTTGGTTTTTGGCTGTCTAAAAAGTTGAATATAGACTAGTCTAGACAAATTCAATTAAAAGTTCTCAATAAGATGAGCTTTAAGAGTTTTTTAGGGTTTTAGTCCTTGTGGAACAATTTTGACTAATTTTTCATTCAGCCAATTTTGAATGAAAAAGCCATAATAGAAATTTTATAGATTAGACAAAAGTTTTTAATTATCACAACCACATTATTTGTGGCAAATATTATTGTTTAGAAACTTCAACATTGAGAGTAGATTAGAACAATCTGTTGTCACAGATTTTAAAATTCTTCTTTCAAACATAATAATCTAAATTTCAGATTTTAACTTACACTTGACCTAATACGCTTAGGTATATCACTCATGTTATGTATCTGTAAAACATTATTAGTAACAACAATACACTATTTCGTTATCCTTCTTCTTCTTGTTGTCCGTTACAGATGTTGGTGATCACTATGACAATACAATATTAATTTTTCAGCCACAATATCCTTTTTTTTCCATTGTAATAAATTATAGAGCTGTTTTTTCCATAATGTGTTCCAGGTATTTTAATTACGTGCTTTTATAGTATAAATAAGAGCACCTTTTCTCCACGTCCATTCTTTTTAGGACAGTCTAAATAGTAATGTGGTTTGTCCGCGAAATTTTTCAAATGCGTCGCCACATCCATACTTAAAACTCTAAGATTTTTACAGGGAGCTGCAGTCAGAGTTCCAGACTCGCCTCTATAAAGTAGCGATGGAACACATAATATATCAATAGTCTCATCTTAATTGACAAGAAGAAATCGTGACATTTAAAAAGTTTTAGCATCTTGAGGAATACGAATTACGTTCTCTCCAATTTGTTGTTCTAGGATAAGCGTATAACGTCTGTACTTTTTTATTTATCATGAGTTAGCTAACATAGTTTTTGTAGTTCAACAAAAGCCCGTATCTCCAGTTAACGCAAAACAATTATCTTTTGAAGACTCTTGAGGCTGTTCATAAACAGTACGTATCATCTGCATATCTAATGTTATTTATATATTGGTTTTTAATTTTAATTCCTCCGTTAATGTCTTCTTAATCTTCTTGTTTTATATATATGTTTGAGTACACATTAAACAGTAGTGGTGACAACATTCAATCCTGTTGGACCCTTTCTGTTATCCTTGGACTCTTTTCTTCGAATGCGCATGGCCAATGTTTAGTACTAGTATAAATTAGTGATGATTCTTAGCACTAGTTCATCTAATCCACTATCCTTTAGTATCTTGGTAAGTTTGTTGTGTTGTATGTTATCAAATGCTGTTTGATAATTAATGGAGTATACAAAAATATTGCAATTGACATCTTTGATAAGTTTTGGATACTAAACAGACTAAATTTCGTACGAGTAATATATGATGGATTATTTTTAAAAAGAGTTCTTGGAGGTAGCACATTTGCCTTTCTTTTCCTTCGTTACTAAGTATTACTTATTATTCTTCTTTGGCAAAGTTTTTCAACCTATCAGCACGTTTAAGCCTTTCATGTTTGTTATTCTGTCATGTTGATTGAATTATTATCTGTTAGTGACATAGAATAGCTCTACTTCTTATTCTCAGTAACGTCATATCTCTGAACAATATTTAATTTGACGGACTATTTTCTAGTTAAATAACTAATATATTTTCCAAGACCGGCACAAAATTTCTGACAAACACCATACCCACTTAATACATATGTCCTTTATAATTGTGCAATTGCCTTAAGCAGCCCAACGCATTTCATTGATGTCCATTATGTCAATTTAAGTCCGGTAGTTTCTTAAAGTAATACTGTAAATTTTTCCTGCTTGGTGTGTTGTTTAGTCTTTAGCCATCCTGAGATTCTGTTGGAAATACATTAAAACCAGTGTAACGTAAAAAACTGGGTTGGCCCTTAAATTTATTTTGTATCATATTGTCTATCCGCACATCTACCCAGTGAAGAAAGCTTTGAAAAATACTTAAAATTACTAGAAAATAGATTCCTTCTCGGACAGGACTTTAACGCCAAATGCCCATACACATTGAGAATATTTTACTATCCATTATATAACAAAATCATTTAACTCGTCTGTCTACAAATCAGCCTACATATTGACCAACAAGATCAATTGATTACTAATATTTTACTGAAAACAATTAACATAGAAAATGCTTCTTACGTAACCAATGCTAATGGCGACTATTAGAGCTACACCACAGTCGAGCTGCGTCGAAGTGCGAAGACACGCACCACTACTGGAACTGTAAGAAGCATTGGGATGAGCTTGCCAGCACCCCAAGTGACCGCGGCCTCTTCAGGCCGCAGCTATGCAGCGGCGGCCAAAGAGAAAGTTCCAGATTCTAGCAACTTTAACTAGTGCCTGTTGCAGAACCTCTCATAACAACCCTAACGCAAGAGCTAAGCCACTCTTGCCGGGTAATTCCAAATCGTAACCCCACCACGTTCCTGAAATTATTCCAGCGCATCATAGCGGCTACCAAAAAACTGCAAACTTTGTTGAGATGGTTGCGGGCCTCATGCTACAAGCATATTAAAGCTATCCTTGCCATGCCCAGGACTGCTTGCACTGCCCGGGTACTAACTAAGCTTCTGCCACTTTGGAAGAGCCTGGGAGGCAACTAACATCTAACATCAGGACTTCCTAGAGAAGAAAAGTTAAGGGCTTAGAACCAGGTACAGCACTGGACAAAATTATATTATATTTTGGTTTTTCTTGAATAAATTTTGTCATTTTTATCGAAATCTTTCGAAATTTCGACACATATTTGCTGAAAATACAGGACATCGCATTCCTAAATCGAATTAATCGAAAATACAATGGATTAAAAATTTTTTTTTATTATAAATAGTTATTTGTATATTCGGTTAACTTTGGTGCTTATGATGCGATAAGAAATTTTTTGGTATCTCCGTGTTCCTCTCGATGAGATCTATCCGTAGACACCTTAGAAGTAAACCTACTCCTACAAATAAAAAAGATACGCTACACAGTCGAATTCCCAAACGCTACAATGTAAAAGTTCGCAACCGAATACGTGTAGTTTCAATACGTTTTGCAGTTGTGAACTTTTTCATTTCGTCAAAGCATATATATAAGAACATACACATGCACACAGTAGAACATTCGACACACATGCGCGCGTCAAATGTTCTAGAGCATTCTCTTTCTCTCTCTCTATGTGTGTGTGCTCTGATGCGTGTTCAGACCCTTCCACTACAACTTGTAAAAATTAAGAAAATCATCATAATCAACAATCAAATTTGTCTAAGCGAAATAATTTTTCACAAACGTAGAAACATTATTTCGAGTGACTTCTCAACAAGAATATTTTAATACTTTGTAGCGTAGCCCTTTGCTTGATGTCAACCTGGCATCTCGTAGACATGGAGTCGATGAGAGCGTCAATGGTGGACTGGAGGATCTTCTGCCACTCTTCTTCCAGTTGAATTAACTTCTCTGTTACATTCTTCGCCAGCCGACCACAGGTCTCGTCAGCTCTCCCTATAGCGGCTCGATAATGTTGAGGTCAGGAGATTGACATGGCTAGTCGACGACTGCGATGCTTTGAGTGGTTGTCTTGTTGAAAGATGAAAGCCCAACCGATGGAATAAAGAACGTGGAGTTGCATTGTGTTTTCCAGGATGTTCTCGTATCAGAATCGATCCAGAATTTCGGGAATAAGACAAAGAGAGCTGACTCCATTCACATCGAAGGATTCACATCTTGGGATCGACGCAAGTGCCGACAGGACGTCGAATCCATACTATTTAGTAGCTACCGAAGAGGTTAAACTTATATTTGTCACTCCCGACGACTTGGCTCTACTCTCTCCATAATCAATGCAGATAGTCCGTCGCCTATTGAAGTTGTAACTTCCGATTCTTCTCGTTGATCATGGGTTTCTTCACAGCTCTCTGTCTATGCAATCCTGTCTAGTGTAGACGATGTCTGGCTGTTTATACGGAGAGATTTGGGTCCGTGAGAGTATTGATGAAGTGGAAAATCTCAGTTGAATCGAGTCAAGGGTTATTCCTTGCGGCGCTGACGATGTTCCGATAAACGACTGGTCATACGGGGTCTTTCGATCATATTCTTTTTCCTCACGCCTCCCTGCACTCTTCATACGCTTTTGGAAAATACTTACTGCTGTCTGGGTCACTTCGAACAGCCGTGCGAGTTTAACTTGTGTTTATTCCTTCTGCTGACCGATCAAAACTGCGTCCTGGGCAGGGATTGACAAGTTTTTGAAACTCTGCCTTTCTTTATCACCTACAACAACGTAAAGTATATAGAAAAAGCAAACATAAAAGAACAAAACGAAAATTTGAAAAAATTACCAAAAAGCAAAATGATAGAAAAAAGCAAAAATTCGATAAATCGAAAGGTTTTATGTGATTCTCCAAATCATAATATACTTGACTTGCACTCTCGAGCACACCACGTGCTTTACATCGCCAAATTTCAAGTTATTTCTCCGTTCCTGAGTTAAACATAATATAATTTTGGCCGGTACTATACTTGAAATACCAAGAAAGTTACATCACTCTAATACACCCTTTCTCCAATTTTCGCCTCCTATCAAATATTTCTTATTTAAAGAAGTAGAGACAATGATTACTACAAAAACAAATTGTTAGAATCCCCAGGATATAATCTAATCACTGAGATACATTTAAATAAAGGCTGTTCAAATGCACTGAATTAATTATGCTAATTTTCAGTTACATAAACTAATGTCTCACACACTGATCAGTCTGTTTGATTTCCAAACCCTTTAAAAAATTATTATTGAAATACATTATTATACCCGATGACCAATTTGGATTTTGGAGTAAATATTTCACCATAGTTGATCCTGCTCTGCGGTCTTCCTTGATGCAAGCCGTTACCGAAAAGGTCTGACATAAAAGTCTATGACTTACGTTAGAACGGGTTATTTCACATTCATTCTACTTGACTATTGAATCATGTCTGGAAAAAAGGTATTTTTAAGTTAAGCTTAGAGTAGCAGTACCAGTTTTATATCTTATTAAATCTGGAGTCCCGCAAAGGAGCGTTATGTAACCTGTACGTCTGACATAACAGCTCTAACACAATTATTGCAACAAATGTTGTAGATACAGGAAATCTCATTACAACTTATAATCATATTGCAACTGCTGAAGTTTACAACCAAATGTAAATAAAGTTTGCGGCTATTTTAAGAAATGGTGCTTTAGAATTAACAGTCATAAGTCAGTCCAAATCGCTTGCACTTAATACAGAAGCGCCATTTCAGAAGATAGCATATATGCTCAAGCACTACTTTAAACAGACTACGTAGGTATGCATCTCGACAAAAGTGTAACCCGGAAAGCCCATATCTGGTCGAAGCGAAAGCAACTCAACTTTTAATTGAAGAATTATTTTTTGTTGCTAACTTTGCGGTAGCCGATTTCAAGTTTGTTTGCGAAAGAAGGAGAAGAAGAAAAGGGCTGGTAAAATTGTTTCGACTAAGGGTAGCAGACTCTTATACAGGGTGTCTGGTGGCAGATTTATATTTTTAAATACGATTATTTCAAAAAGTAATAAACGGTGCGGGGTGAGGGTGGCGCCGTTGGAATCACCGATCGTGCGGATTTGTCAGTCACGATGTCGCAGTGGTCGAGTGAGCATCGCGTGTTCGCTGTAGAGACATTTTTTAAGAGTCATAATTCTTACGTAATTGCCCGTCGACAATTTTGTTCAAAGTTCGGTATTCGGGGAATACGTGATGGACCGAGTGTAAATTTAATTCGTTCGTGGGTGCAGAGATTCCGCGCAACTGCCTCGGCTATGAATGCCCCAGGGCCAGGATCTTCTAGGACTCCCGAAAACATTGAACTGGTTGAAAGCAGTTTACGTGAAAATCCGCGACTTTCAATACGGAAAAGAGCAGCCTTACTGGGACTTCCAAGAGCGATTATTCATGAAATTTCAAGAAAGGATCTGAAGTTCCATCCTTTTAAAATTCAAATCGTTCAAGAACTGAAAGAAAGTGACTTTGATTTACGCAAAAAATTTTTGTGAAACGATGTTGGAGCGTTTTCGCACTGTAAATCCCATTTTTGGAGCGACGAGGCTCATTTTCATAAACGGCCACGTCAACAAGCAAAACTGCCGTTACTGGTCTAGAACCCGCACCCTCGATTGAAATCATGTCTGGAAAACCATTGCATTGCTTCCAGGGTAACTGCTTAGAGTAGCCTTATCCACGCATGGGATAATTGGACCATCTTATTCAAAATTCTCGAGGTCACGGCAGAGCGAATGTCAATGGTGAAAATTATCGTCTGACATGACATCTAACGGATTTCAATTATTGCAACAAACCTGTTGTAGCTCATCCAGAAATCTCATTACAACGTGGTTTCAATCAGATTGGCAACTGCTGAAGTTTACAGCCAAATGCTTCGATGAAGTTTGCTTCAGGAATTTTCAAGAAATGCAGTCGCTTTAAAATTAACAGTCATAAGTCAGTCCATCTAACTCACTTGCATTAATTCATGAGCGCCTATTTCAAGAGAGATAATTGCAACAACTCTTGTGGCTTTAAAGGAAGAACTATTCGTCGGAATGCATCTCGATTGAACCAAGTTTACTGCAGCGTGTGCGCAGAAGCCCATAGGCTGGTCGAGTGAACAGTGTGCAACTCGACAATTGAAGACATTTGTTTTGTTGACTATACTTTGCGGTAAAGAAATCCGATTTCTATTCTATCGTTTCAAGCTTAATGAAAACTTTGAGCTCAATTATTACGTTTTTTTATTTAAGTTTGAAAATATAAATCTGCCACCAGACACCCTTTATAAGTCTTCACATTCCCTCAAGTTGAAATAAAAGGTCTGCTCCCCATCTTTTGAAAAAGAAACTTATTTTTGCAAAAAAATCGATCAAGCCTCGGATATCGACTAAACCAAACATTGGACGAAAATGGCAACAAAAAAGGTGTATAAATAGGATGCTAGAATATACAAGAAATAAGAACAAAGGACATTGAAGTATTTTAAGAACTATCAACATATAATATAAATATTTCAATTCTTAGCGGAAGAAAAAAGAAAGGGGGAGGAGACAAGAATACTTTACAATTGATAAAAGTCTGAGAAAAGGATGCTATATATTTCTGCCCCTTTAAAGTAAATGGGTACCCAAAGTAGAGAAAAACATATTACTACTTTGTTATTTGCTGACGAACAGATTATATTGATCGAAGACGTTAAAGACTTGTCATATATGATTGTAAAACTAGTGGAAGAATTTATAAACTGAGATCTAGAAATCAACGTAAAAAACTGAATATATGATGATTGGCGAACAGCACAGGATCTCGATACAGAAAGAAAGATAATTAAAGACACCACAGAATACAAATACCTAAAAGTACTATTAAGAGAAAATTTAAAGGACGAAGCAGATATATTTCAAAAGGTAGGTAAAGGAAAAGCTACTACTCGCTTATGGTATGGAGTTGTACACTAGTTGAAAAAACTGTTACATGATAAATCTTGGAACTGTACTAGCAGACACTATAAAGAGAAAACAATTATCCTAGTATAGTCACATGAAACGTTGACAGACTACCAGCCAAAACTTGGAACTGGATTCCTAAGAGAAGAAAGAAAAATAACAGACTAAAAAAATTCTGGAAATATTAATGAACTAAACTATGACTAAAAGAGGCATTAAAAAAGAGTAATGTCAAAACAAAAAATAATGGCATTTGGATTGTGATAAACCGCCAACACTGTAAAAAAGTTACTGGTTTCTGGGTCACAACCCTGAGGTTTAGCTTCCCAGCAAACTGCTGGTATATAAAAATAAGGAACTATTCCATCCAATTATTAGACACAGCGTCACATACAGACAGTAAAATACTAGAACGCTTCCAGTCGAAGTTTCTTAGTATTGTCAGTAATGCACCCTGCTGTGTTCCCAATAAAGAAAAAAATTCCATAGGATTTAATGTGAAGAAAATAAAAGACGAAATATCGAAATGTAGTAAAAATGTTTATGGTGACTATAAATGCACTAGATTTGGCGCTATTTGAAAATAGTGACCAAGTGCCAAGATTTATAAGTTTAAAGCAATTAGACCTCCTTTTTCGCTATTAAATATTTAGTGTTAAAAATTGGGTGGTCAAAATTTTCTGGAAGTTTTCTTGGCGTCATCTGTAAATGAATGAGCGAAGTATACTGTTTAATAGGTATTCTGTATATACGTATTTAGCAATGGATAATTTGTTATTACCAAAGTTAAATATGGCTACTGCTAAGGCAAGCGGACAATCGAAGAATTTGTTTTCATCGTGAAGCTCATTACCAAAATGGCGTAACTGTGAGGAAATACAAAAGTAAATGTGGAAGAAAATCGACTGTTAGGCGGTACATAATATTATATTAAATTTAATGAGACTTTAGTTTATATAACTAACAATTTAATTTTTTTCTCTTTGGTTATCAAGGATAATGGCGGACCATGGATGGTTCAATAGATTTTAAATGCATTCATTTTAGTGATGAATGTTATATTCACTTGAATGGCTATATAAACAAGCAAAATTATCGGTCTACTGTTGGGCCATTTTTTCTCAAGAAATGTGTGGATGACAAACTCTACAGGGACAAAAAAATAATTACAAATTGTTGGTTCCAACAAGATGGAGCCATTGCACATCGCACAGCCGATAATTTCAAAATAATTTCTGCTGAATTAGAAGACAGACTGTTGGCTGTGGATGTCCCGTGGAAGGCTAAAGAAGGCATAGAATGGTCAAGCAGTTCGCCCGATTTGCACCCATGTGATTTATTTTTATAGTGTTATTTGAATGATAGAGTGTACAAATCACCTATTTCTGACATCGATGAACTGAAGAATCGTGTCACAAACGAAGTTAAAAGCATCAGTCAAGACATTTTGCACAAAGCAATTATAGCTTTTGGAAATCGCTTTGAACATGTGGTTGCGTGTGTAGAGAAACACTTTAAAATCTTATCCATTAAATGCTAATCTATTGCCATTAAAAATATTGAAAAATAAAAAAAATAGTTTAATCCACTATTATCTTTTTCTGGTCCTATTGCACTTTTCCAAACTTCGCTGCGCACTGAACCCCGAATTCCGCCAGAATCCAGAACTGTCCCGCAATAATTGCAGGATGCCTTCCGTCGCTCGGCGCGCTATTTAGCGGCGAGCCGCCGAGCTTGCTTATTCTCCCGTCATTGTGGGTGGTGCAGGCCGAGGCTTTTTGTTGGGCGCACAAAAAGTTTTGCCGGAATAAAGAATAGTCTTTGACATAAGCAGGTAATTAGCAGTCTGAGTTCCTGTCAAGTAGCTCAGCGCTTTCAAAACGGGGCTTGTTTTGTCGGGAGAAACAAAGGGCAGCGCTGCCTAAAAACTGCGCGCTTGTTGATTTTAAGATATGGATGCATTAGGTGCTTAATGAACATTGCGTTGATTGTGCGACCGCATTCGACCGGTTGTTCCTTCGATCGCGCTCCTGCGCTGCTTTGTGCCGCTGCACACGTTTAGGGTGTGCTGTTAATTAGCTCCGTTCGTTGTGTACTTCATTAAATACATTGCTTTCTTCTTAACCACCTTTATTATGAAATTTCTATTAAAATGCGACGTCAAAAGCATTACGCGTGGCTGGTAATTATAAAATAGGCTACTTTGATCGTATACAAATTAAAAGAACGCCCCCATTATCACTATGTTAATTTATCAGATCTGTTTGCGACGCTCACGTTTATTAAATGCAAAAAAAACTCGCAATTTTTGTAACTTTACCATTCCACTCTATTGGTAAATAATCAAACTTGACAAGAAATACAATGTAACTTTAAGACTTGACTGACAATCGCAACCGTATGTGAATGTTTAGTTATTTTGATGTTGTGTCAAGTAAGGGTAGGTTTGATTTTGTAACAGTTTTTATGAGAATACTAGGTATGTAGGATTGGATTAAAATTTTGTGTTTTTTATAGCTGTTTTGTTGTTTTTTTAAATTTATATTTAACAATATCAACATTCTACAATGTTATATATAGTTGATCTGCATAAATATAAATAGTGCTGACTATCGAAAAACATCAATATTTTTATCCTAGAATTATATATATATATATATATATATATATATATATATATATATATATATATATATAATATAAGGTAAGGCTCTACCCCCCGCGTGGGAGCACGGCCTGCGAACTGAGAGGTTAAGGCTCTCATACGTTCGCTCTCTCTGCCAGTCGTTGCGCACCATCTCTGATGCGGGGCGGTGTGAGCACCGCGCCTAAGACGACCGCCATTATTACCACTTGTTCGAGTGAACGTAGGTACTCAATTATTTTTAGTGACTGAGTAGGCCACCCGCCAGGCATCAGAGAGCATCGGGAATTGAACCCGGGTCCGTCAGCATCGCAGCCCGCCCCTCAACCGCGGGACCACGCTGACTATATATATATATATATATATATATATATATATATATATATATATATATATATATATATACACATTATTATGGTATTTATTGGTTCATAGTGTATGGTATGACACTCTTCAGACGGCTGGTATATTCTTCTAAACTAATTGTTGGATGATTGTTGACTGACTACTTTGTATGGCAATGAAAACGTTTTCAGTTAATCTAAAAATAAATAAATAAATTTTATCCATATCTAATTAGCAACAAATTTGTTCATCGCTCATATACCGTAATGCGTTGATGGTTAAACAAAAAATTTTATTTTTAAAAACTGGCATTTTTTTAATGTTGGCAGATAATATAGTGCTTCATATTAAACAGACATATAGAATGATGACTCGCTCCGAAGAGAGATATTCTTGTTGATAAGTGGGTATAGCTGTAGAAGTCTAGCACGATCTTGATTTAATTTTTTTGATAAAGTGATAATTCTTTGTTAGATGTATACTAGCGTAAGGTGAAAAGTTCTAGGCCTGACAAGACTGCGACTTTCAGTTAAAAAATGATTTTATTTTTCTACTTAATTTCCCTTGACTTCAACACACTTGATCCAGCGTCTCTCCAACATCAGTATTCCTTCTCGGGGGTGCGTTGTCCCAGTAAAAGATGATTTTTTCTTCTTCAAACCAGTCCTCTTCTCGCGAATTTTGGCATATAGCTGGTCAAGAAGGTTGGAGTAATATTCTCCTGTAATTGTTCTGTCTTTTGCAAGATAATCAATTAACAGGATCCCTTTCGCATCCCAAAACACGCTGGCCACCTTTCCGGCAGATGTGGTCGCCTTCGCTTTCTTTGGCGCTGACCCACCGGCTTGCACCCACTGCTTGGACTGCTGTTTCGTTTCTGGCGTGTAGTGGTGGATCCATGTCTCATCCATGGTGACAAATCGCCGCACAAAATCGGTCGGATCCCTGTTGAATCGGTCCAAAGGTTGCTGAGAAAATCGTTTGCGCATTTGCTTTCGATCGGCATTCAGCAAATGCGACAACCATCTTGCGCAGAGCTTTCGCATCCCTAATTCTTCGTGCAAGATGTTTCGCACCCTTTCTGCCGATATCCCCACAGTCTCAGCTATCTCACTCACCTTCACTCGCCTATCGTCTAACACGATATTATGCACTTTTTCGATGGTTTCCGGTGTGGTTGCGGTTTTTGGCCGTCCTTCACGTGGGTCACCCTCAAGGGATGTGCGACCACGTTTAAATTCAGCTGCCCACTTTTTAACAGTTGACATGGAAGGAGCAGAGTCAACTTCGGATATCCAAAACGAAGAATTTTATAACCGCACGATATTCAAGTTTATTTATTTTAACAAAAAAAAAATGTCTACTTAAAAAATTCGTGTAAACAAACTACTTGAGCGAACAAATTGAAACTAGTCATACGAACTAATGACACATGCACCCAAGCAGGAAGCATAATTGTTTGCCGATTGCAGCACCATCTCTGTGTCAGGCCGAGAACTATTCACCTTAACCTCATACGTATACACTCCTAACGATTGTATCGTTTTGTTCCGCGGGTTTCTGAGGGTGTCAGTTCTCAGTGCATTAATATTAGGATTTCAGTGTAAATATATTGGTTTTGTATTTAATGAAATTTAATTATATACAACATTAGTTAACCATTGTGGTAATTTATTAATTGTAGTCTGAAGGTAGCCAATTGCTATAGAAAGTTTGTTATGTTGAGGAATAATGGCTGTATCATCCTCAAATAACGCTATCTCAATTGATATATATATAATATATATATATATATATATATATATATATATATATATATATTATACACAACCTATTTAATTAGCTGGAACATAAAATTCCTAAAAGAACACGAAATTAAAAAAATATTAAAATAAAAAGTAACAATGGAATGTACTTAAAGGAACTAAAGAACAAGCGGCATAAAAATTGATACCAATTAAAAATGTTAGGAAAAATAATAAATGCTTTGGTGATAAATGTGAAGAAATCTCTAGAGTTAAACACAGCAAAGCTCAAAATTTTAAATGAAAAAACAAAACAAAGTAAAGGCAAAATTAAAAAGAAAAGAAAGAAGGCAAAAAATATATACAGAAACAAAAAACGTAAGAAGCAAGAAGAAATGGTAAAAGAAATAGAAGAAAATTACAACAAGCAATAACTAAGAACGTTCTATAAAAACTAGGCATTGCAAGGAAAAGTTGCCAACCGAAAATGTAATTATGGCGAGCCAAAAATGGAAAAATAATAGGAAAAAAGAAGTATTCGAAAGGTGGAAAGAACATTTTCAAGAAATTATGGAAGAGAAAGAAAACAAGCTGGGGGAGAGAAGAAAAACGGGACAAAAGGAAAAAGCAAAACACCTACAAGAGAAAAATTTGATACTGTGATACAAAACCTAAAAAATAACAAAACGCCAAGAAAAGAAAGAATCCAAAGTAAATTAATAAAAGCAAGAGGCAACTTACTAATAGATAGGCTGTATAAATTAATTTGTAAAGTGTGAGAAAACAGTAAAATGCCAAGAGACTAGGAAGCAGTAATCAACCCAATCTAGAAAAAAGGAAACAGACTAATATTACTACTGAATCTAGCTTATAAGAACATGGCTACAATATTGAGTAGTAGATTAAAAGAAGTAACATAAAGTAAAATCGGAGAATATTACTGCGGATTTAGAAGAGATCGATCGGTAACGGATCAATCGTTCAGGATAATACAGCTGCAAGAAAAAACAAAAAAAATGACACTACATATACTATAAACAAGCTTACGATAGTTTAAAGAGAAACAAATTTTTAACAACAACGAAAGACTTACAGATCCCAAAAGAAATAATTGAACTGATCAAAATGAGGTTAGAAGAAACTAGGAGTGAAGTAAACATAGGAGGAGCAAGGCGCCAGAAATTTAAAGCTACAAAGAGACTGAGACAAGGAGACCCGCTCCATAACATTATTTAATGTAGCCTTGGAGAGAAGGATGAGAAATAGCGGAACAAGCAGAAGTAACAACAGCTCTAAAAGGTCGTACCAAGTAATGATATATGCCGATGACCCGATAATTAGCTCTAGAACCAAAGGGGAGCTAAAAAATATATTTCAAAACAGAAAAAGAAGCACGAACATATGGACTAGAAGTGAACGAAATGAAAACAAAATTCGAGACCAATACGACACATTTTAAAATGAATAGTAGCCAGAGTGGGAAACAATACAATTTTAAAGAAACGGACAGCTATATTTATCTAGGCATAGAACTTAATAATAGATATAACTCGTATAGTGAGATAGAAAGAAAAATAGTGCTAGGCATAAGAAGTACTGCGCTTTAAATAAAGTAATAAAAATAACATTTGGAACAGTTAAAATTAAAGTTATAAGACAGAAATACGACCGATAGTAGGATGTTAAGTGTGGCCATTAAATCTAAGTTACATAGACACACTACTAAAATGGAAGAGAAGAGCATTAAGGTTTTTGGAAACAAAATAGGCGCTGTCGTTCTTGATAAAGCTACTGGTTTCAGTTTTGTACGTGAAATTCACATTGCACTGTGTGTTTCTTACCTTTTTTTATTGATTTTTTAAATTAGTGACTTTGTATATTTTAAATAAATACATTTTACATTAATTTTTTGGTCCAGTAAATGTGCAGTAATGCACCTCGAGTGCTTGGGTGATCAGGAAAAAGTTTCCATGCGTTTTGGTGTGCCCTGGGTTTGGCGTGAACCAATAAGCCATACCATTGATTGCTATTTCAGCATGGTAATGTGTTTGAAGAATTAATACAAAAAAGAAAAAGAAGACTGAATACCTTGCGGTACCATCTGTCATTCGCCCAGTGGCACATGGAGAAGGACTGCTAGTCTCCGATCTCCCCGCTAACATTCCGACAAACAGTGATATGTAGAATGATGAAAGTGAACTTGCTATGTTGCACCAGTGATACAGATCCAACATTTCAACCAACAAGTACCTCCTGTAATGTACACAGAATCACACAATGTGAACTTCATGACCTGAGTAAGGATTAAAAACTACCAAAGAATAAAACTAAACTCCTATCATCCAGATTGCAGCAGTGGAACTTCCTAGAGCATCTATTTTTCGCGATTGTCAAAAATAACTGACAACATTTTTCAGCAGGGACAACGACTTAATATTTTGTAATAATGTTGAAGGTTTGATACTGAAACTGAACGTGCTATATAAAGTAGACGTTTGGAGACTGTTTATAGACTCCTCAAAAACAAGCCTGAAGGCTATGCTATTGCATAATGATAATGAAATATCATTATCAATCCCTGTTGCTTATGCAACCCTAGGTAAAGAAAGTTATCCCGTATGTGAACGCCTTCTGGACTTACAAATTACAATCAACATAAGGGGTTAGCATGTGGTGAATTCAAAATGATTGTAATTGTGCTCGGTCTACAAGATGGGCACACAAAGTGCTGTTGCTACAAACAGAAGGCATGTCTTCTATAAACAGTTCTATTGCCTGGAACAAAAAACTTGTCATGCGAATCTTTGGTAAATTTTAATAGCATTGTGCTACCGCCATTGCACATAAAACTGCAAAAAAACGGCAAAGGCCGTTAACAAAAATGAACGTGTATTTGAATACTTATGCCATCTCTAAGTACAGGCACGGTAAAACAGTGGGTATTTATGGGTTTCTAGATACGCAAGCTTTTTCAAGATAAACAGTTTGAATCCGCTCTGAATCCTAATGAGCTACAAGTCAGAATATTAGTACACAACCTTCGTGCTGAAGATTACAAAGATCTAGTGGAAGAACTTATATCTGCATATGAAAAAATTAAATGCAACATGTCACTAAAAATACACTTCCTGCATTTCCATATTGATGTCTTCCCAGCAAATTGTGACGCTTTCAGTGACTTAAAGGGAGAGCGATTTCGTCAGGACATTTCTATAATGAAACAGAATCACAAAGGAAAGTGGCCAGTTTTAATGTAAGCAGATTTCTGCTGATGATCCAGAGTGCTGCTCCAGACGTTCTCTACAAGCGACAAACAAAAAAAGTTTGTTGCCTGTTATTCGTACTGTTGTTAATACAATATGAGAATAGAGTTATATGTAAAATGTAAACAGCGAAATTACTCAGAAACCTAAGCCAGGAGGCCATTTTAAGTATAATTTTCGTGTTCAGTGATCTGAAATCTCTAAAGAATGGATATTTTCATTTTTGTAAAAATGTTATTGTTGAACATTGTAGTTTGTAGGTTTCTTTTTATATATGTTAGAATTATGTTGGCATAAAAATCTTTTGTGAATGTTCAGTAAATAATTCTGCATTTCTGCATCAGCATTCAATAAAGATATGAATTACTTTATGTTATGTGGTTATATTTTGTGTAGCTTCTTATAATTCAAAATCGATTGGTTCCATATTTATTAAAGCTATTTATTCTAACATGTCTGTTTCTCTCTCGTCTACTTTTATTACTGATATTATTTATTGAATTTTAAAAAAGTTTTGGAAAATGTGTTTGGGATTCAGAAGAATTGCTAAGTGTACCAATGAATTGTTGCATAATTCTTTAGTTTAGCTTTACTGAGATTAGTTGCACGGTATCTTCATAAGGTGGTTTCACTTGTCAGATTAAGAAGTCTTTGGTCTGAATCATTGAAAACTTTAATAATACAGGGTGGCGCGTAAAATGGGACTTTTTAAAATAAGAATTTTGCAGTTTAAAGAAAATGTATTAAAAAAAGAATAGTACCATCTAAAATAACATTAGTCAAATGTTCGCCATTTTTGGCCGCGCACTCCTCTATTCTGATGATCAAATTTCATGCCACCCGCTCCAGTGGATCGTTAGGAATCGCATCAATTTCTTGACGTATTCGCGTCTTCGATTCATCAATCTTGTGAATTCTGTTAGAGAATACTTTAGCTTTGAGGTAACCCCGCAAGAAGAAATTCCAAGCATTTAAATCAGGTGACCTGGCGGTTGTTCAACATCACCAAATCGAGAAATTACGCGGTTTTCGAAAACTGCGCGAACAGCGGTCATGGAGGTTTTCATCCACGGGGTAGTTCACCTCAAGTTTTTGAGTGACGAAATTTTCAATTTTTGTCACATATCCTAAAGAACTGACTATTACTGCGTTACTCGCATCATCCTCAAAAAAGTAAAGACCGATTGCTCCTTGCGAAGAATTGGCGCACCAAACCGTAACTCTTTGGCTGTGTAAAGGGCGCTGATGCAACAGCTGTGGATTAGTATGGGACCAATATCGGCAGTTTTGTTTATTTGCACTCCCGTCAAGGTGGAAGTGGGCTTCATATGACATCCATAAGTTTTCCACGAAAGTGCGGTCATAGGCAGTCATCTCTAAAAACTTTTCTGCAAATGCTAACTTTTTTGCTTAACAGTGGGCAGCAACTACTGAACAATTTGAATGTTATAGGGGTAAAAGTTTGACACTGCACAAAATTCGCCTAGATCTACGCTTCAAAGCAGAACCTGTATCTCCAAAGCGTGAAATCCATAAACTGATCGCATTGCGAGATGGAACTCGGTCGGTATCACAAAGATAAAAATGCCCCCGAAATGCCCGTTACACAGCTACGAAACTACCATTTAAAGTGAAATACGCTTTAATAGCAAAAGCGCATTGTGGGCCGGTCCAGCGCTTCATGACAACTAACTTTAGGTTTCGATGGATCGGAACACGAGGCCGGAGGGGGGTTACCCAGTGTAACCACCCCACCAACGTGTAACGTAAGTTGTTTGGAGGGGCTAATTACCATTATTAAATTATCGTTAGTTTTATTAATATTAATCAATATGATCTTGACAGTGCTAGTAATAATGTATTTAGATTGTGTTGAATATTTTGTTTTATTGTAATGTCTACTTCTCACCATGAAACCGTAGCTGATCTGTTTTTTCGAAAAATGTGATAAAGTGTATGTACATTGTATGATGCAAAAATTGGTCATTGTTTTATAGCATTTGTATCTCATTTAAGTAGAGTTAAGTTTTGGAAAGAGTAGTTTAAGTTAGCTATTTAAGAAGTTGGGAAGGATATTGTTTATTAGAAAAATTTAATTTGGTTTAAATGGAGTATAATTAATCATTTTACGAATTCTACTTAGTATTCTCATAAATACCAAAATAAATCTACTCTTGTTTTACACAGCATTGAGATATCCGTTATTTTAACATACGATTGCAATTGTCAGCTGTTAAAGTTGTAAGTTATATTTTATTTCTTGTCAAGATTTGTTATTCACTAATGGAGTGGAATGACAAAGCCAACCATATTGCTGTAATAGCATTACATAACTGCTTACAAAAAACATCCGGACATTTGCTGACATATCCTTTTAAGAAGGTATCAGAGAAAAAGCAAAGAGGGTGTAAAGTATCTATGCCTGTAATAGCTACAGAAACATATTGTTTATGGATGAAAACATTTCATAGCGGAGGAATATTTCAACAAATAAAATAACAAGGTATACGCTAAGCTGTCCAAAGAAGCATGTCAGATAGTGCCAACTGTTCAGAGAGGCCATTATCCGGCAGATGTAACGGCTTGGCGAGGAGTGTGCTATGATGGAATATATTTTTGTAAAAAAGGAGCTAATAGGGCCACTACGCATCAATAAAATGTTTTGGATGCTGTAGTGAAACTTCTGAATCAACGCTTTTTTGAGATGAGCTTCAAATCTTTCAGCAAGACTCCGCACACGCCCATAAAGCACGATCAACTTAAACCTGACTGAGCATCAACGTTGTAATAGCAAAAAGTTAGCCTTCTGGTAGCTCAAATCCCAATCCATTTGTTTACAAATCATAGGCAGTTTTAGAGAGCATAGTTTGTTCAAAAATATACTCTACTGTTGATTCTTTGAAGCGAGCTCTGACGCTTGCATTCAATACTTTTCTGATGGATGTATTGCGTACTGGAATAGATTAAAAGTGGCTATTTTAAATAGATCCGTTGCAATTATACTTACTAATAATCATTTAACAAATCCTAAAAATACTGTAGAAAAACAGTGAATTCTTTTATTTTGTCTTCCTAATCAGTATGTAACAGTATTTTTGGACATATTTGTGATGGTGTGGACAACTTGTGAAGTGATTTATCTTTTAGTTTACATGGCGAGGTTTTTTCTGCCTACTTTTGACATACACTTTAGCACAATAATTCTGTTGACAGTTGTCACGCTGGAGCATGTTAATTGTATTGACGCTTAACTTCTATCATGACCGCCCTATGAAAATGTGTTTTTATTTTATATATATATATATATATATATATATATATATATATATATATATATATATACAAAGGATCTTCACAGCTGACGCTGTCTTCCTTCACTCAACCGTTTCTTCCACTCCTTCTTGTCTTCCCAATCTCCGTCTACTAGCCCTCTTCTTTCCATGGCTTGGTCCACCTCATCTCTGAAAGATCTTCGGGGTCTTCCTCTCTTTCGTTTTCCTGGAGGACTCTATTCTGTTATTTTCTTTATCCATCGGTTATTGTCCGTCCTTCTAACATGGCCGTACCATATTAATTTCTTTTCCTCGATGTAAGTCAGTGTGTCTTTTTCTACATTCATTCTCCTCTCTATTTCTGTATTTCTAATTCTGTCCAGTCGTGTCACATGGCAGCACCTTCACCAAAATTCCATTTCTGTGGCTTTTATTTTTCCTCTATTTTTCTTATTAATTATCCAGTTTTCTGCCCCATATGTCATAATACTTCTGATAATTGTGTTATATATTCTGTGTTTTGTATTTTTTATATATATAATTAAGCTAATTTACTTGCTAATAATAAAACGGTAGGCACTGACATTTAACAAGTGTGTAACGTTTTTTCTAGTAGTTTATTTTTGTTCAATGATTGGAATAGATACAATTTTAAGTAACGGGAGAAACAGTTTATTATTTGAATTCTGAAAATATGAAATTCAATTTGATTATTCATATAATATTTATTTATCAATTAACGTAACATTAATTTCTATGTATTTTCTCTAATAGCAGTTCGAAATTCACGATCTTTAATAATTTCTCAATGGTTATTAACGTTGTGAAAAAAATGACAGAATTTTATTTTTATCTTGTGCAATGTTAGTAATTTGACTTACCTATTTGTTGCTATCTGTTTGTTAGATTGATAGTGGATTACTTTTTAGTAGTAGCTCTAGGTGCCAAGTTTAACACTTGGATGCATCATTTACCAGAAAAATGGGTTGGTCGAATTTTTTTTGAGGTGAGCTGATCTACCTAAAATATATTTTAAAAACTGCTAGCGGATTATTGCTCTAACACATGCACTGATATTATGCCTTGCACTGAACACATGTTTATTCGCTTTAAAGACTTACGGGTGAATAGAAAAAAGTTAGTCCAACTTGCTGTAACATTTCAGTGAAGGCTACCGCCGTTAGCTCAGTGGTTAAGATATTTTTTTCTGACCTCGAGCCGGCGCAGGGGAGTTCGAGTCTCGCTCTACCTGTGGGTGTATGTGATTATCCTATTATTAAGTGCATGTTAGTAGGCGCAATAAACCATTGAGGCTGCAGTGCCAGTAAGTGCGACAAAAAACAACATTTCAATGAAAAGAAATTACTGAATTCTTTTACCTTAGCTAAGGTACACCTTTTGAAATGTTCTGGATCAAATTTCTCGAATAGCTGCCGTTTATAAACTAACGCAGATAAAAATTGGGCTACAGAAATAAGAAAATGCCGAACTTCCCAAAAAGCTAAAAAATAGAAAGCTACTAATGAAACTAAAAGGATTAGTCGATTATAATTTAAAACAAAATTTTATTTTAAAAATTAATACAAAAAGTTACTGTAAAAGCTCAATGACTTGGAATTTGTTTTTTATTACTAATGAAAGATTATGTTAAAAAAGATACTGTTTTTTGTGGACATTATAAAAAAATATTAAAATTAAGTCGGTTGTAATTACATGAGAAATAATCAATAAAGAATAAAAAGAGTAATAAAACTACAAATTTTTGTGTGTTAATTCCAATTATCCAATTTAATATTAGATATCGCCAAGCAAACTTCATTAATTTAGTGATGGTAGTCAAAAAACATTTATAATTTGCTTTTATTAAAGAGTCTAAATGTAATTTTAGCAATAAAGTTTAATTTACTCTACTTTATTCAAATTAAATATGCGCTTCTAGAGGATTAGTAATAACGCATTTTGCAGCCAATTCCCCTAAAGGATATGCTTGTGCTGGGGCTTAATTTTCTAGAACGTACAGGACGTCTTTATTAGAACGCAACACCTTTGTGCTTACTCATGGGGTTTTACCGGCGAGAAGGGTATATAGCATACGTATTTATTAAATTAGTGCCTCTCCAAAAGCGGGCAGCCGGCGGCAAACATGAACCTCGCCGAAATGCGTTTGGCTTCCCTGTTTCGCTTTAAAAGGATTTTCCCATCAGCACTACCATTCAGAAGATTATAATAAATCTTATAAAATGAGCCCGGAAGCAATAACTTTTCCGCTAAACATTAAAAGTTATTCATTTTGGGTGACAAATGTAGTTGTGAACTTTGCAGTAACTATTTCTGTAGTTACATAAAAATTCAAAAAATAAATGTACTACGTGCCTGTACTTTTTTGTAAAGTTTATTATAATTTACGTCTACGAAAATTACACCGGGATATTTAATTTATTACAAATTAAAATTAGAGCGATTCAAAAGATTGTGATTACTTAAGATTATTTCACACTTTTTAAGAGAATAAAGCATTGATTGGTGCTTGTTCAAAACAACGCAGGCCAATGAAAGTAAAGCTTATATCCAAAACACTATGTCAACATATCAACAAAAAACTTTGAAGGGGATATTTTGAAAACTGTGAAACAAATTCTAACTTCCTGCCTAAGAAGTGTTGTAAATTCTAGAAATATTATGCTCAAATATTTGGACTATACACATAAATATAGAAACTTTAATTTTCTCAAAAACTGGAAGACAACGACATGTTTCAAAGAGTCAAAGTTTATACTTGCCATTTTCTTAAAAAATGATGAAACATTTCCTGTAATTACTTTTTTGTATATAAATTGATAATCCTCAACAAAAACGCAGGGAAGTTAAGACAATAAAATGAATAAAATACTGAACATGCTGCAGCAACTAACAATAAAGTGAATTAAATAAAGAAGAATGAAATGAAATACAACGAGGAAAGAACCCTGCTAAGGAAAGAAATGAAAAATAGCGATTAAAAATAACTAAATAAACTAAAAAGCAACTACGTTGAGATTAAAAAGGAACTACAAGACACAAACGCAGGACTGGAACAATTAGAAAGAGAGAGAATACAGAATAGCGTAGTAGCACAAGGACTGAACTTGAATAAAAGCAATCCAAAAAAAGTGAAAGAAGAAATGGAATGCTCATTAAAATAAAAATTAGGAATCACAGTGATGATCAAAGCAGGGTCTAAAATTGAACCAAAAACATACCTAGAACTAGGAATTTTTAAATATAAAATAAAAATTAGAAGAAATAAGATAAAACTAAACAGTGCAGGGGGGACAAAATATATATCAATAATAATTTAACTAAACAAGAAAGAGTTCGAAAAACAAATTAGAAGAAGAGCAACCAAGGAAAAAGACATCAGAAGTGGACACCAAAAGTTATGTAAATGGGAAGAAATGAAAATAAAACAGAATTAAGAAAATGTTAGAAGAACAGCAAGATAGAAAGAAACAGCTAGAAAGAAACCAAGAAACTCTAAAAATGACAACGGATAGACAAAAGTTGATTGACCTGGTACAAAGGAATGTAAGCACACGGAAAGAGATGATAAGCAAAAAGAAAGAGAAATATGAAATATCAGAAGCGTAACTGAAAAAGAAAAGAAGTTGAATTTAGTATACTAAATAATCTCAATAACTAATACATTTTGTGCGCACCAAAATATTTATAAATACACCAGAAACGTAAAAAATAGGGACGAGAGGTTTATAATAGATTATTTAAAAAGCAATAAAAAATATAAGAGTGAAAAGGGGCTCAGAAATATGTTCCGATCACTACCTAATGATGACAAAAATAGAAATACAAACAACAAAATGATAAAAAAATAATCAAAGCAATAACAAGGAACTAAGCCATGAAAAAATCAAAACATACAAATTAAGAGACGTTGAGATAACAAGAGACTATAATTTAAGGTTAAAGGAAGAAATAGAATTAATGAAACTGCTGATAATATAAGCATTAAACAAGGTAACACAGAAATACTAATCAAGGTAGCGGCGGAAGTGGAGTTACAAAAATTAATAAATGTAAGAAATAAACAAGATGGTGGAGTGAAAAATAAATAAGGAGATAAAAGCTAAATATTAGTCGTGGAAAGATTACTTGAAAAGTAAAACAAACGAATCAGATAACAACTATAAAGAACAGAGAAATGCAGTTAAGAGAACGGAGCAGCAAGAAAAGCGGAATTGCAATGAAGAATTCAAAAACAAGATGTAGAGAAACAATGCAAGGAACAAAAATTTTTTATAAAGTCGTAAAATTTATTACGAAAGGAAAGCACGCAAAGTTAAACATATGAAAGATAAAGACGATAGAGTAGTAGAAGATGAATAGGATATTGATAAGAGATGGAAAAAGTACTATGAACTAATGCTAAATGTAGCTCAAACAAATAAAGTATCAGAGAAATAAGACGAAAAAGGTGAACAAGAAAAAACGAACATAGCAAGGAACAGGACATACAAACTGATGAAGTAATCTCTTAGCTTCTCGGGTGTGAAAGCGCTAAAGGAGGCAATGCTGCGGGATACGATACAGTGACAACAAAGATGGTAAAAATTTAGGTGTTAAAGTCCTGAAAGTAATGACCAAATTATTAAATAAAATATGGAACAACGAAAGCAATGTCAAAACACTGGAAAGTAGGAATAGTTCTATCAATCTAAAAAAAGGAAACAAACGAAACTACGCGAATTATACAGGAATTAATATGCTGAGCATAGTCCGACATCTTCGAACTTCCTTTATTTCATCGTCATATAGAAGAAAAAAAATTTGTAGATGGTATCTGTTAATCTATTCTACAGCTTGTTAAATTTCCTACAAAATTATATATTAAATACTTTACGTATTTACGTTTCAATGCTTTATCTTAGTTATAAACGATAGACTAAATAGCAAATTAATTATTTAATTTTCATTTAATGACATGTCCCATATGAGTGGTTTTTATTTTTTATACGATTAAAGGAGTTTTTGTACCCACACTCACCTCAACTACCCTGACAATTATCACTAAACATAGGTAGAAGCTATGTTTCATTCTCTATATGATAGGTGCCACATACCTTAAGTTTATGGGTTTTTAAGGGACGTTTGAACAAATAAAACAAAGGTACTGTTTCATTTCTTATCCAATGATATTTTGCACGCTAGATTTTACAGATTCAGATATTTCTCACCCATCCACCCTTGAAGTAACACCCTAACAATCGCCAAGCACAGAAATGGAAAGTTCATTCTGTTTTGCGTCCAATGATGTGCATTACATTTCGTGTTTTCAATGTTACACCCTAAATGTTTTTTGATGAACCCAAAAAATGTAAACCTCTTAATGCTTAAGAATTTAAATTCCAAGAATTAGTTAATTTTGGGCACAAAGATAAGAAAACTTAAAATTTATTCTTGTAATATTTTTTGTGAAGATGTTTTTTTCTGATAATTACCTTTAGCGCTATTGTTTTGCTTTTGTTGTTTAATTCTTGGATTATTATTTCCATTTTTGTTTGTGTTGGAGCAAAAAGTATTAAATAAGACAGACGAAAGTGGGTTACTCCTTTGTGAATTTTGAAATATATAATTATTATAATTTTATTTCGTGTTACCGCAAGTTTGTTTAGTAGTCAAGTTTGTGCACCGTAAATTAAGGTCGATATTATATCTTAGTTTTAGATTTCAAGCTGGTTGAAAACCATTTTTAAATATCTAATACTGAGCCTAAAATTTCTTCCAGCTTTGATGAATTCTTCTTCTGATTTTCTTTTCTTGTTTATTACCAAATGATAGTATTTGTCCAATGTATATCGCCTCTGCTACTGTTTCCATTTTCCCTCACTTTTTATTTGTAATGTGGAAAGAAGTAAAATATTAACTATAAAAAACTTAATAACGCCCTCCAACAGATTGGTCTTCAGGGGGGCAACACATCGTACCCCCTCACCCCAAACACTAAAAAAGTTCAAAAGAAATATATATCGGAACATTAATGTAAGAGCATTACTAGGGAAAGAAAAAGTGATTGGGTTAGAAGAAGCGTTCGGAAAGACTAAATGGGATTTGACAGGACTGGCAAAAACACGTAAATTTAGAGAAAAAATTATAGAATGAAGAAATAGAATACTGCTACATCATTACGGAGAGACAAAGGAGCAGAAAAGGGTTGAATTTAGAGTAAACAAACTATTTAAAAATAAAATTCAAATTATCAAAGGTTTTCTAGACAGAATGGTGGTGATGCAAATTAAAATAGATAAATCAACCAAATTAAATATTGTCCAAGAATATGCCCCTATTAGTATTAAAGAAGCGGATGAAAAGAAAAAATTTACCAGCTCCTAGATGAAGTGATGGTGGAGTGTAGCAGTAACAAGAAACACGTTATGGTACTGGGTGATTCTAATGAAAAAAAAGGAAGGAAATATAAGAGGAAAACATGGTTACGGGGAACGCAATATAGAAGAAAATAAAGTATTAGAACTAGCAGCTAAGCATAAATTAGACATAACAAATACTTTTTTAAAATACGATATGAAAAAAGAGGGACAAGGCAAAGACCTACTAGAGCAAAAAATGAGATATATTTTGTTATGGTTAATAGAAGAAATATAGTATTTAACACTGAAGTAGAGAATAAACTGCACATTGAAAAGCCTTAAAACAAAGTATACTCTCAAACGAAACCAAAAAAATGATCAGAAGACGTAAATATTTTAAAGAAAAGGCAAATCAGAATGCCAAAAGCAAGAATCGAACATTGCGAATTTAACAAGTCTTATTTATAACATTTACAAAGTTTTCGCGAACATATTACATAGGAGAATAAGACCAACCCATAGAACAAGCTGGTTTCAGGCAAACCTTTTCATCCATCGATTACCTTGGTAGCGTAAATCAAATAAACGTTTGTGTGCGTGTGCGTACGCGCGTGCACGCGCTGGTGTGCGCGTGTGTGTATATATAGCGAGTTTTAACAAACTATCGCATCCTAATTTCTTTTTCTCCTTCGCTTAGTCTCCTCTTCTGAATTTGCCGTTCTATATTGTTTATCCAATCCCAATACAGAGAGGAGTCCGTCAAGGAGACCCATTATCACCTAAGCTATTTATATTAGCCCTTGAGGATGTCTTCAAATGCCTAAACTGGGAGGGAAAAGGCATCAATATAAACGGCAAATTTTTAAATAATCTAAAATACGCAGACGACGTCATAATATTTGCAACAAATGGAGACCAACTAAACTTAATGCTCCAAGAACTAAATGAAGCTTCTAAAAAAGTGGGTTTAAAGATAAACACCGAAAAACAAAAATCATGACAAATTCCGAAGAGGAAGTGAATATCGAACTAGAACAAAACACTATAGAACAAATAGAAGAATACACATACTTAGGGCAAGGTTTACACTTAATAAAGAAAATCAAGAAATAGAAATCGCAAGAAGAACGAAACTAGGATGGGCTGCCTTTGGCAGAATTAAGTTACATATTAAAAACCGAAAGATACCTCAATACCTGAGAACAAAAGTGTTTGACAGCTGTATACTGCCCGTCATTACTTACGGGGCCCAGACCTGGACTTTGAAAAGAGAAATGTAGACAAACTTATGAAGACCCAAAGAGCCATGGAGCGCCAAATGTTACAAATAACCCTAAAAGACAGAAAACGAAACACTTGGATAAGGGAGAAGACAAAAGTCACAGATGTGGGAAAAAGAATAGCTAGCCTGAAGTGGCAATTCGTAGGACACAATGCCCGCCAAATGGACACCAGGTGGAACGTACGAATCCAGGACTGGCGACCCTGGCTAGACAAAAGAACAAGGGGTAGACCACAGATGCGATGGATAGATGATGTAAAACTACACGCCGGTCTTGCATGGAAAAGAATTGCACAAGACAGGACACGATGGAAGGAACTAGGGGAGGCCTACATCCGCAAATGGAAGAAGGCTAAAGAAAGAAAGAAAGATATTGTTTATCCATTTCTTCCGAGATCGCTCTCGTTTATTCCTTAGTGCTGAAATCCAGTTCCATACTTGCATTGGTATTCTTTCTTCTTCCATTCTGCGTAGATGCCCATATCATTTTAGCTGTTTTTTATTTATCCTGTCTGTAATGGTATCTTTAACTGTCATTTTATTTCTTATTTCTTCATTTCTAACGCGGTCGTACAAAGTTAAGCCACAGAATTTCCTCCAGTATGTAATTTTCGCCGAGAATAGTTTATGATCCATCTTCTTGTCTATTGCCTATATCTCAAACTTATATGTAATAACTGGTTGTACCATTGTTTTAAATATATCTATTTCTGTTTTTTTAGTAAGTTTTGTTCCACAGGATTGGATGTAGTGTGTTCAGCATATTCTTCCCCTTGCCTATCTTCTTTATTATATTTATTATTATTTATTCCATCCTGGCATATTGTGACTCCAAGATATCCATTCTGACTAATGCTCTTTATTGTTTCTTTATCCAGTTGTGACTTGTGCCCTTTCTTCTATGACCATATAGTGCGTCTTTTCTGTGTTCACTTCTACACACCAATTATCATATTCCTCTAAGGGTCTATTTAGCATGTATATAATGTCTTGCTGATTTTAGGCAATAACTATTTGCTCATTAGCAAAAAGAATTTGGTTTTCACCCAGCCACGTTCCTATCGGACTGCATTTTTAAGCCAATATTTCAAAGCGGCACTTAGGTATATATTAAAAAAGATCGGGGAGAAGCAGCATCCTTGTTTTACTTTTTTTTTGAAGACGAGAATGGTGAATAAATTTGTTTTCCGACATTTATTACCATTTAATTTTGTGTGGAGACCGTTTTTACTGCGTTTATGTACATTTTATTTATGCCCACCTGTTCTGGGGCGATTCATAACTTTTAAAGGGCGGGGGAGGGAGGGGGTTAAGCGGAATCAAATGCTTTTGTTAGATCTATAAACGTAACATAGAGTTCTCCTTTCCTTTGCCAGATTCTTTGCCGCTAAGTGTCTTACGGTAAATAAATTATCTGTATAAGATCTTCCTGGCTTGAAGCCACTTTGCTCTTCTATTTCTTAGCTTCTTTCTCTATTTTAGTTTTAAGGATTCTTGTGTATAATCTTTCTACTGACGATGTTGCGCCTATTCTTCTGTAGTTCCCACATTTCTTCTAATTCCTTTCTTGCAAATCGAATTTATATGAGAAATTTGCCAATTTGTTGGTATGTTTTTTCCTTTAGGAATTTATTAAATATCTTCCAGATTATTTTTAACGCTCTTGTTGTGGCATGTTTTAGTAACTCGATAGGCTGATAGCCTGGCCCTGTTGCTTTATTATTTTTCACATTTTGTAAGTTTTTTTTAGTTCCTTAACTGTTACCTACTCTATTTCATCTTCTTGTATTTCAACTGCATCTAGGTGTGTGTCTAAATGTTCTATTCTATTCTCTTTTAGTAGGTCACTATAGTGGTCTTTCCATGACTTTATATTTATTTGGTTAATTTTCTTCGTCTTTTTTGAATTTGTTCTTAAGCTATTTAAGATTTTACATGCTTTCCTGGACCTAGATCCTCCTATCAATAAATTTATTTGTCTGCATTTCTTGTTCCATGACCTAATCTTCAAATTTTTTTAATATCTTTTTTAACTATGAATCTGTATCGGTTATATTAATTACGATATTTTTCTTTTATCGCTAGGTACCTAACATGGAACTGTTTCTTTTCTTCTATTAACTCTATTAGTTCATCAGTTTACCAGAAGGTTTTGGTTTTTTCTCCTGTTCCAAGGGCTGGTTTATATAATCCTTCTTGTAGTTATTCCTACATATCTTTTGGCTTCCCCGTTATGTCTTTTTCTAATTGTTGCGCTATTTTGTAGAGAAGCTACTGGATTTATTCTTTAAGCTATCTAAATTACAGGCTTTATTTATCTCTGCTTGTCTTTGTTTGTCTTTTACTTTTTGTTTGTTATAATTTATTTATATAGATGACATCACCAGTAAATGGTCTGACCCACATTTGGCTCTTCCATAACTTTCACGTCCATTGCTCTTATGTAGGAGTTTTGCTTTATTATAATATAATACAATCCAGATCTTTTTTTGTTTGTTGAACCCAGATGTATTTATTGATCTCTTTGTGAAAGAATCTATTTAGATTTTTTTAACGAGTGTTGTTCACAGAGTTCCAACCATCTTGTTTCGTTTTCAATGGCCACATCCTCCTCATGTCGTCCAATTATTTTACTGTCAAAGGCTGTACCTACCTTTCCGTTTAAATTTCCTAACATTACAATTTTTTGTTTGGTTTTTGTTTTAGTTAATTTCCCTGGGAGTTTTTCGAGTTTGTATCCGAGTCGTTTTTTTTAGTTTTATGTCTTTTCTTTTATTTTCAAGTCAATTGTTAAAATTCTTTCGTCTAGTGGCTTCCAGTTTACTATATTCTTTTTCCACTTCTTTCTTATTGCCACAACAACCAAAAGTATATGTACTCGTCCGTGTATTTGTTTCCTTGTCCTTTCTTCTTCGTCGTACTGAGTCCTGTAATGTCAATATTATATGTGGAGCTTTTTAAAAACTTCCTATTCCTTTGTGCTTAAAACTTCGATGTTCCAGCGTCTTATATTTATTTGACGTTTTCTTTGCTTGTGCCGTTTTCCGTGTAATCTGTCCGTATTCCGAGCCTGCGCTTTAGAATTTTTAGAAATGATTTAAAATCTTACAAGTAGCAGGTTGCTAACCCATTACCCCAACCCCAACCTAAAGGACCGGGTAATGTTTTTTCTTCTGTATTCACAAAATCAATGTTTCCGCTGATAGTTCTTCCAGACCCATATGAGTCCGTCGACCGGTTTTTATCCTGCAACCCTAGGGAAGGGAAGTGAGAGTGGGCAAGTCAATAAGAGCAACGCCAAATGGACAAATAGAACATCAAAATAGTTACTTATATTAGTCAAAAAAAAAGTGTTCAAAAACGGGATGAATAGAAGTAATAAAAGTAAAAGCTTGAAAGAAGTGGATGACCAAAGCAATGGACAAAAATTATTATTATTATAGTGGTTTTTTTCATGGATTTTCTTATGGACCTAAGGCCTAAAACGTTTTTTGCTCTTTGAAGTTATAGATTTAAAAAAATAGCGTTTTCGTGGGGGTTTACATTAGAAAAGCAAGAAAATTTTAAGTTGTTTGTTTTGAATAAAACAAGTTTTTCAAAATATAATAACTATAAAACCAAAATTTAACAAAAAATTAGAACAGACTTTAAAAATAGCTTATGATGCATACTATTGACTAGTTTCAGTTCTGCTAATATACTGTAATAGCATAGTTAAATTAACCGCTCCATTCCACCAACCCCCGAAACAAATTCTGTTTGCACGGCACACGCCGTAAAGCTGTACGCCCACTTTGCTGGAGCCGTGGAGCGCAGGAGTAATTAAACCACCTTGCAATTCTGTGGTGAGGTGTGACGGCGGAGATAACTCTTTCAGTGATTTTGTGCAATAGCAGCCCGCTCGCCGGCGTGCAGTCAGGCGGAATGAGCGCCTACATATAAGGTTAGACGATTTAAATTTCTTCGCCGTGCGGCAGTAAATTATCGGGAATGGTAACACAATAAGCATTAACCGAGCCAGGATAATACGTGTTGGATGTTACAGCGCGGCTAATTAATTGGACGTACGTATTAATGTCCGTGTCCTTTCGAGTGGCAATGGTCTCAAGGAGCAATTGCCTTCCTCCGAGATTGTGTGAATAAACAGTGAACGTACAATAGCAAATTTTATTGCTAAATGTTACCGTAATTTAACTTTCATACTGTAGAAAATATTTAATTTAATTTACAAATTACTCTGTTTATTTTTCATTCGTTGTTTTAGCTGTAACAAAAACTTTTGTTATTAACTTTTTATTATACTTTTTTCGAGGGGAGTTCTTGTTATTTTGATGTTACTATAGGTCATCTTTTTAATTAAAAAAGGATTAGTTATAAACACAGACAAAATTAATTAATCTGAAAAAAATTTGTACGAGATATACAACCAAAAAAGTCGTTACGTTTTATTAAATTTCTTTTTGAGGAAAGCTTCCGATGATGCAATCTGCTTGTAATATTTGGTGTCCCAAAAGAAATGTGGAATTTAAATTGTGTGCAATTTTTTCTGCATAGATGGCAACGTTCTGGTTTGTGATATTTTGTAGTAAACATATTGCGGTTAGTCAGTACGGATACAACTGTGAAAACTTTAACAAAGAAAAAGTTTTTTGCTGTAGACAACTGAAAACAATACCGCTGCGAATGATTGTGTGACGGATCGTCCAATGACCTCAGTGCCGCTGAACATTTCAAAAAGCACCGTCCAGAAGATTTTAAGGAAAAGTCTGTGTCCTATTCACACTTTAGTTAACTGAAGAAATAAATCCAGACAGCCTATGTATACCCAAATAGTAAGAGTTTGGTGTGGATTTTATGCTGGTAAAGTGATTGAATTGATTTTGTTACTTTATTTGGACAGCATGCATTCAAATAAATTGTGGTTGCAGCAGGACGGTGCCACCTGTCAAACGACGCCTGAAACGATCCAATTGTTAAAGCAAAACTTTGATGGGTGATTTATCTCCTAAAATAGCAAAGTGAACTGGCCACAAATATCTTGCGATCTCACATTATGTGATTTTTTTCTTTGGGGATTAGTAGAGACCAAAATTTATGCTACAAAAATAAGACCGATTCCTAAATTAAAAACAAAAATTCGAAGAGCTGTCAACAGAACTGCAACAATTATGGGAAAAAATAATCGAGAATTTTGTCAGCAGAATTCGAGAGTGTCAAATGAGCTGTGGAAAACATCTGTAAGATATCCTATTCTGTATTTAATGGCAATGTTTACTCTTTAAAATAATGTCATAAATTTGCTAGCTTATAAATAAATAAAAAAAAATTCTAAAATATATCCTGCTTTTTCTTTGGGATACTTTTTTATAAAAACTGTACCTTTTTAGCTAATTAAACCAATTATAACTGTCTCCAATCTTTAATGTAACGTCAATCATATTTTCCAAATTTCAATAATAATATCTATTAATCTATAATCGTTCTAGAAGGCGAAATGCTTAATATCAACATTGTATCATTGTGTATAGAGCAAAAGCAATTTTGCAAACTCTCACAGTAGTCCGTAAATTTGGTGTATTTGATGAGGCTAGTGGGATCTGAACCCTCTACTGGATCATCTTCCTAAATATAATAAAAATTGTATAATAAGTTATAATAATCAAAAGCAAAGTTTTCCTGCACTGATATACGACACTTTTTATACAGGAAGATTCAAATTCAAATAGATGCGAAGGCTTTCACGGCCGCTGTTATGGTGCATCGTGTGGTTGGTTATCGGGTTATTAGGTAAATCTACCTAAATCTCGGTTTATCCCTTTTAAGGAACAAAAAAACAGACCGCGATACGACGAAAGAGCAAGTGACGTCAGTAAAACAGTTACTTAATTTTTTTAAAATTTTTTTCTGAAGACGTCTGGCGCAGTCAAGACTTTCCAAACTTCGACCACACTGAAAATTAGCATTTTAATTATGGGCCGTTTAAGTTCTGCCAACGTTTATATTTGTACAGTTAGTAAGTAAACACATGGCAAAGTCCACCAAAAGTCAAGAAAAACGCCTTAAATTTGTAAATTGGGTTTTTGTAAAAAAAACTTATATTGCGTGATGAAGCTCATTTCTTTTAAGTGGCTTTGAAAATCGTCAAAATTGGGGGTGCTAATCACAAAACCCAATGCTTCTACACAATTTACTTTTTGGTGTGGATTGTGGGCTGGAGGAATAATTCTGCCGTACTTCTTGGAGGACAGTTGCTACTGTTAATGGCGTAATTTATAAGGAGATGCTAAACAACTTTTTTTCTATAAAATTAACAATTTCAACTTAAATGGTACGTGATTTCAACAAAATGAATTCACATGTCACGCAATGTATAAAATACTCATTTTATTTAAACCAAATTTTACTGATTTCAGCACTAAAAGAAAACATCAGACGTGTAATCGCATTTATGAGAATCTTCACTAAAAGAATGGTCGCATATCAATAGAATCATATTTGGCTATTATATTTCATATCTAACTGCTAATTATGTACTGTACACTGATAGCAATAACATTTGAATTGTACCAATATTTTGCGTTTTATTCAGGAAAACCATCCCGAAGTCGAATTTGGATCACTAAGAAAATCATAGTAAAGTGAAGTGAAATAAAACTTCTGCTTGTCTACTTGACGTTAAACTGTCTGGCGTGACTTCTTCACAGAAGAAAAGAAATTGTTAAAATGCCAATATAATAATAGATACATCTGTTCCACACCGGCATATGGCACTTGTAACTTTTAAGTTCCTTTCTAAACGCACGCGCAAATTGTGTCTTGTGTAACATAAGGTTCAACTTTTTACCTTCCCATTAATGTTCTGTAATTTGTATCTTTATTTAATCGGTTATAATAATCTTTTGTTTTACTTTTTATTTCTTCGATAAATTCGAAAATTTTTTGGTCAAGTAGCCATGCTACATAATGGTGGCAGCACTAGAAATATGAACAAACTTAGTTTTGGCCTTAAGGACACAACATACCAGGTAAACAGCACGATCAGATTTTCTGTCGTTTCGAAAATTACACAGTCCAGAAATTGAAGCTGCATAAAATACGGAATTTTCAACACGTCGTCGGTCTAACTGCACAGTTAAAAGTACAGTGATATCACGAATAAAATGAAAGTATTTACAATCATTCATATTTAGAACGTGTATTTTACATGGTATATGAATGCCTCGGTATTGAAGAGGGCTACATTACTGTTTAGCAAATTTAAAATTTCTGTTATTGGCCAACATAAACAAGGCGTTCTTTTACAAAGAAAAGATAGAAAATTTGGTTGCTGTAGCGGTACTGTAGCGCGACTATTGAACCAATGTGTCAAAAATTGCAAAGATCTGGTTTTGTAGCATTACGTAAGACAACCAACAGGGAGAATAGTCACCTTCAGAAGCTTGCGATTACAGACCATAGTCCTACTTCAACTGTCCTAGCGCAATAATGATGGACCATTACACGGTACCGATTCTTTACTTCCTTCGTTCAACGTCAATTATTCTCAGATACAGCACAATGCCCTTTCTTGCTTTTTGCACCGCTAACGAAAGTTACAATAAGCAATGTAAATGCGTCTGTAGATACACGAGTTGTATAGAATTATCTTTTCTACTAAATTCGAATTTTGTGTAAACCAAAACAGACAGGAAGAAAGCATTCATAAACATGGGGAACCATCAGTTATAATAGGTCACCTCTGGTGAAAATTGGAGAGAATATTACTAGTTAGAGCTACATTGACGCTGTCTTACAGCTTGTGATAATTGCCTTTAGAAGTTACCCCAAGCAATATTTCAACGAAGGAATACTCGACAACATGAGGCACGTAATATTGTGCAAAGGGTACAGTGGTATCTACAACCTTCATGGAATTTGGCTGAATTATGAAAGCGTGTCGATAATTCAGTCCACAGACACTATTCGTTTATTGTTTGACTCGATGTTAAGAAGAATGGAGGCGGTCACAAGAGCCTATACACTATTTAATAAATGCAAGTGTTAATAAATGAAAGTCTGAAAATTTAATAATTTATTTACATTTGTTAATTATTTTTTTTTGGTTCCAAAATCTAAATAACCAGCAGAATAGTTAAATGTTAAACAAGAAAAATAATTTGTATTAACAAGTGTACGTTACTATGTACTCCGTATCATAGTAACAATAGATAAAATAAATTGTGTAGTTTTGTAAAAAAAATTATTTTATACAAACTATTTTTCTATAGAATAATAATAATTTCCTATTTTATTAGAGAGCACGGCAAACTTCACAAGTAAAGTTTCAAAAATATATATAGACACCAGCTATGTTCTAAAAGCTTATAAATGTAATGGAAGACTGTGATTGAAGACCTCTATTTTAGTTTATTTTAATTTCAGTTTTTGATTGCTTTTAGACAATATTGATTGAAGTGTGTTGAAAAATAAAAGCAAAATAGGCTAAATACATATAAATTATTAATTCGTTATTTTCGCATTTAAATTATTCGTTTTTGCACTAATGCTGACTACCACATTGTAGAAACCAAAGTTGTGCATCGCTTTACGACCAGTCAGTAGAGAACATTAAATCATTAGCAAAAACTAAGACAACTATATCTACTGAACGTTATTGCTTTGTGTGTTGGAACAACTAAGTAAGATTTGTATGAAAGAACACTACTAAACGAGTTTTACCATATTCCGGTCTCAAGAAATATGGTGAGAAAATATAAAAATATTAAAAACGCCATATACAAAGTAGCACTAGAAAGACCAAGTAAATTTAAAAAGACGATCAATAAAAATCAATCAACAAAAAGTTTCCTAAAATATAAATCGGACAAAAATGAATAAAAAAGAAAACCAGGAAGAATAATAGAAGAAAAAAATAAAGTTTAGAAGCAAAAATGTAATCAAATGAACGCTTATAGTGATGACACACAGTCGACAGAAGTATATGAAACCACAAAAATAATCAAAAGAGATACTAAAGAAAAGTTATTATCATTAAGCGATATGCATAAATGGAAAAAAACATTATAAGCTTTTTTGTTGAAGGAGGAAAATTTATAAATATCAGAACTGATATAATACACTTGAGAGCAAAACAATCAACTTACTAACTGCACGCGCAGTTTCGCCTCCTGTTCTAGGCAAAGAAAATGAAAATAAAAACATTAACGTGCAAGGAGTATCTTTATTATTGAGCTTTAAAAAACTGTTGCTATTGCATTAATTTGATGACGCATTCAAAACAATATGCATCACAAACGGGGTTTTACGAATCTTGCTAACCGGAATGTAAGTGCGCGATGACTGTGATTGGCTTACAGTACGCTTGCAATCCGATAATTCATCTCAGCCACTTATCCGAAGTTGACGTAAGTGCTCGAGTGATTTACAAGATAATAGGTGCCACAGCCGTCGAAGCAGCTCAGGCAGGTGCATTCTTGAGAGAGGGGGCCTTAGTCAGAGGCCAGGGCAAATAGACTAAATCTTAATCAATTAGCTGTGTCAAGAATATGGCGTCGGTACCGGAAGATCGGTGGCTACGTTCGCCGGCAAGAAAGCGGCCATAGGCGCGTGACAATGGAGAGAGACGATAAATTTCTCGTTTCAATATCTCTCAGAAATCGACATATGACCTCAAGCAAGAGCTAAGTGCGGTCAAAGGTATGGTTTCCAGCGCTTGCACAGTGAGAAGAAGACTGAAAGCAGCCAACCTGACCCAAAAAACTTAGCTGCGGGTTTTAAGTTGACTGCAGCCCAAAAGCAAAGGCGATTAGAATTTGCTCGCAAACATCTCGATTGGGACCTTGGTTATTAGAGTCAGATACTATTCACCGACGAGTCCAGGATGTGCCTACATGGCAACGACCGGAGACGTTAGGTCTATAGAAGACCAGGGGAGCGATTTGCTCATTGCTGTACCTAAGAAACTGTCGCATATGGAGGTAGCTCTTACATGTTCTGGGCGGGCATTTCCATGCACGAAAAAACTTAGTTAGTTTTCGTGCCTAGTGGGGGATGTTTAACAGCCGCATAAGAGACATTTTGGAGGAACATGTTGTTCCGTTTGTGAAATTATTGGTGAGAACTTCTTACTAATTTACGGAAATGCGCGCTACTGCATGAGTGACGTCTACCTAGCTGGCTGACGTCGGTATACCGAAAATTGACTGGCCTCCATGTAGCCCAGACTTGAATCCAATTGAGCATGTTTGTGATGAGCTTAAGCAAAGAGTCCGGGCCAGAAATCTTGCACTAGGGAGCGTGATGAAACTGAGAGCGGTGTTTATTGAAGAGTGTGAAGCAATCGCTAAAGACAACATAGAAAAAGTCATCCGACCCATTCCTAATCGTTTGGAAAGTGCAATTAGCAATAGAGGTGGCAACACTATGTATTAAAAAATTATTAAATTATAGCATTAGATAAACTAAGACAAAGTATTAGGGAATACAAAACTTTTACTGCTGAATTAATTTAAAGTGGTAGGATAACTCTGTTGCAAGAAATAAAAAGCTTAATATTTAGTTGTCTTATATAACAAAAATACCAGTATGGTATTTCTTTGCTTTATAAACAATGAAACAGAAAAAACAGCTATAGGGGGTTGAGTATCTTTAGTAAACTATGGAAAATATTTGGAAATGTTAAAGATCAATGTGGATTTATGCCTTGCCGTTTATATACAGGCAATCTACTTATTCTCCAACAATTAATAGAAAATCAAACCAACAAGAACGAGATGTTAATCACATTTATTAACCCTAATAAATCTTATGATAATAAACTTAATGGCATTATGCCTTGAGTTGAAATAAGTTGATATTTCATATTACATGCTCAAAATTATCCAGGAATTGTATAGTAGCAGCACTGCATATGTTAAACAAGGACATCATCGATCAGAACCGATAACTATGACTAAAAGACTTGGGTAATGTTGTGGCCTATTCCCATTAAAATTTAATATTTATATCAAAATAAATCTAAGAATAAAAATTGAAACGAACATGCAAGGAAATGAAAATATCGATTAATAAATCTCATCTTTCCATCCCAGATTGGCAGACGACTAAACAGTGTTTTAATCAAACTCGTATAATATAGAATTTATGTTAAAAAGTTTATATTCAGAATATCAAAAAAGGGGGTTGCTAATTAGCCTTGAAAAACTGAATACCTTGTTATAACTTCTGATGCCCTACTGAATGAAGACTTATATAAATCAAGTAAACAAAAATAAGTATTTAGGAGTGGATGCTGATGAAAACGAGAAAGAAGGCAAATAATGCAGAAGGCACGTAGGGTAATAGAATCACTGAGTTCATTTTGGTGGTATAAGTATATTAGCAAGAAGAACAAGAAAAGTATAGGTCAGGTTACAGTTGAAACAATATTATGTTATGGCAGTGTAGTTTGGACGGTAAGGGAAGATGATAAACAAACTCACCGCTGCAGAAATGAAAAAGGGTGGGAAACTAAGATCTTCGAAAATAAATGTCAACGAATAAAACAATTAAAAGAAATGGTCTGACATCTGCATATGGAAAAAGAATATGGCTGTACCGACTTTTTACATGGAAATCATCAGGGGAAAATAATAAAGGACGGGACTCAAGTGGACTGAAATCTGGAGGAAGAAATGACATACGACCGTGAGGCATGGAGTTTGGGACTGGAACGGCAGCATACAGTTGAATAATTATTGTACTGTACTTTATTTTGATAGCTGCGGACGGTCCCTCGTATAGTACCATGGCTTGTTTCTTTTTATAACAGACGTAAGGAAGTACGGCAAAGCGAAAGCAACTACTAAACATTTAAGCAACACAAATGGTATTTTGTGTTTGAATGAATATCGTTAGTGGAAAGTTAATCGTTAATTATGTTGCAATATGGAGCAGTCATTATGTCTGCATTGTGTCTCTGATTGCATTTTGCGGAACAAACGGCCGCGGCAGCTGCATTATTTTTCTGCGGGAATGGGAACGTTGCGCGGCGTCCATTATTATTGCTTAGTAATTAATTACGCTGAAATCACACAAACGGTTGCGTAAAATTCATTGCGCAGACAGCGCCCTGTCTTCTGCTTGCGAGCATCGGAGTGAAAGGAAAATTCCCGCGGCGCCGCCTCCGCGCGCCACTGCGCCAGACGGCCCCAAAAAATCATCGACCGCAAATAGTTTCTGGTCCACCAAATTTCGGAGATTTCCACTTTAATTAAAATCGCCGTGCATTACCGTCGGCATGAGAGAAACAAAACAGTAAATTATAGAGCGAAGGGTAGGCATTTATTCCAATTATGATAATCATTTGACAGATGATCAAAGTTCTATAATTGGATCCAGTGGCGTGCGCCCGGCCGGCCCTGCGCCGCGCGCGGCGGCCGCGCTCGCGCCTCGCCGCCCATGAGCGGGTTTTATGTCTGGAAATAGAAATCTACCTGTGCAGCTTGCCTATACCCCGAAGACATCATTATGGGCCTTTTATTATTTGTAATAGTTTTACGGTGCGCCCCATCGAGACCGTACAGGGTGCAGGGGATGCATTAATTTATAGGCTTGGAAATTAACATGTAACGCTCTGCTTCGTCTGGAGGAAGCATGGGGAAGAGTTTAAGATAGAGCCGTCCGCAGTTGGTGCGTTGTCAAGGGACATGGAGATAACAGTTGTATATTTAGGTTGATATCTTTTATGTTGTAAGTAAAATGTCATACATTTTTTTGTTTAGTGTGGATAACATCACAAATATCAAAAACAGGTTTATTTATTATTATTTTATGTTTTTCTTTTTGATTACTTGACGTGCTTTTAGTGCCTAATGTTATATTATTATCATATAGTAAGTATTGGAGATTTTAATGCAAAGTCAAGAAAAAGAAATAAAAAATAATCTTAACTATAAAGAGATAAGGCCGGAGATGGTCGTTTTAGTATAGACTTATTTTTTCTAAGGAGCGTTCTCAAGTACTACATCTCAAAGGAGTTTAATTTGTTTCTATCATCTGCCTTTAACGTCCAAACTTTTGGACCAATATTTTAACTATCCTTTTTATGGTGACTAGAGATATATTGCAATCTTTCTGTATCTTATTAGTCTTATTAGTCTTCACCGTGCTGGTAACAGAAATTCTTCTTCGTATCTCAGTTGAGCAGTTGCCATCTCTATTAACGAGTAAACTCAAATAGATAACGTCATTTACAACTTGTAAATATTGTATTTGGTTCTGTTGTTATCACTAAAACGCATATTTCATTTTCCTTTCTCTAGTAGCAATTCCTGCTTGCTAGTTGTTGAGGATTTTCGTCGTGCAATTCTCCGCACAGGTGTTAAAAAGGAGGAGAAAAGTATACAGCCTTGTTGTACTCCTTTTTATATTTTGAAGTATCTGCGTTGCAAACTTACTCCTGCTGAACAACTTTCACACAATTGCTTCGTGAGTAAAATAAGATTCCTATTTCAACTAGCACTGTCCACAGTTTTGGCCAGCCCACACAGTCAAACGTATTAATGTAGTACAAACAGCATATGGATCGGACGTACAGAATTGTTATCTAGCATCTTTTCCACTTTTGAATCGCGTCTGTTTTTGAAAAATTTGCAATTTTGAAAATTTTGAATATAATTTCATCAGCCTATAAGAAGAGGGAGAGTTGCAAATCGGCACAATTACAAATTTTGTCTAATTATCCGGGCATTATCTGTTCTTTTATATATTATGGCAAAATTTCCATTTTCCGCTAAGTGCATTTATGCTTCAATTTTATTGCGTCCCACTGTTTTGTCGTTTTTTAGTTTTTAAATTGCTTGTATAACTTCTATTAATATATCGAGTCATTGTTCTGCAGCTTTGCTTTTATGTTCGGTTGGTTTGGCTGGTTTCCAAATATGGATTAACATTGATGGTCTTTTCGAATATTGAGACATTAAACGTATTTTTATATTTTAATCGGTTTTACCAATAATTTTGTTGGTGGGATAAAAAATGGAAGCAAGTGTTTTTGAATCGGAAAAAGTAATTTCATGGTCGATTTCTTTATTATGTTTGGCAAGTGTCGTCCTTATGTATAGCCAAAGAATGTTCCTATATTTGTGTGTTCGTTTGGCTTTTGTAAGGTCTAATATTCATCACAGTATTTCGTAAAATTTTTGGGATTTTTGGGAATAATGGTCCTACTTAAATAAATAAAGTCGTAAAAACTATTTGTATATTTTATTTATTCAGTACGCGATCTATTTTGCCTGTTTTGGTTGGGGAGTTTGTGGGATTTGGAATCTATGGATTTGTTTATATTTTTAATGATGTGGGTCAAGGATTCTTTAAAATGCCTGTTTTGTATTTAGGTTTGTGGTTAATAATATTAATTTGAGTTTATTGGTTTTTAATGTCGAGATATTTAAAGTATTTGGTAATAATGAATTAAGCAAGTAAGTGAATTCGAGCAGGGTGACGATGGAATTTAGCTCTTAACTAACAAACCTTTCCAACCAAATGAAATCTACAGAATAGGCTGCATACTAAATAAACAAAATATAGAAAAAAATCTGGTGTGAACATCACACGACTTTCCTTATCCTATTATTATACATATATATACATATATACATATATATATATATCGGCCCTGCGCTGCTCTCGTCGCGGAACTTGTTATTTTAAAAAAGGTCGAGGCGCGAGTCCAACACTCGAAAGCTGATTAAAATAAACAGTACAAGACAATAATTGTCTCGTACTTCAAATTTTGCTACGTCACTGAAGGTAACCGTGCGAGCTCTGCCGCACAGCCTTCGCCATTATCGCTTGCGTGCTCCCTCCTATCGGCCAACCGCTCCCCCCCCCCACGTCCTCCCGGTAGCTCTCCGAGCGCGCTGTGATTGGTCCGTTTAATTAATTTTTAATCGGCTATAATTTATTTATTTGACCTCGGATGAAAAAATTTGATTGTAATTTTTTGTGCGTTTCGGTTTGATCTATCCGGTAATATAAATTTCCCGAAACATTTTATAAACACCCGGTATATTAAAAATCCTGAGCTTCAATTTTTTTTCGAGTTCCTATTTTACCAACTTTTATTTTAAATTCATGTTTATTTCATGATAACAAATCATTTTTATTCTCATGAATTTTTTGTATCGTCAACCGTTTAGATTCGCGACCGCTTTGCGGCCGATTTTGCGACGCAGAGCGAAGCTTTTGGTAAAAATCGGCATAGTCGTTTGGTCGCAAAGTCGCAAAATCGGTCTCAAAGCGGTCGCGAATCTAAACGGTTGAAGATACAAAATTCATGCAAAGAAATGATTTGTTATCACGATTAAACATGAATTTAAATAAAGTGGTAAATTAGAACGAAAAATTGAATCTCAGGATTAATTACAGTGTAAACTAAATTTTGAGAACTTTTTATCGGATAGATGACCGACGAACAAATTACAATGATTTGTCGGGGTTATACCGATTAAAAATAATTAAACGGATGGCAAGGCTAACTTCCTGGACGACTGCGGGAGGACAGGAGAGCGCTTGCCGCTGGTGAAGCAGCAGTGTAATTTGGAAGCCGTGCGGCCGAGCTCAGGATTACTGTGGCGTAGCAATAGCTTTAACTACAGAAAACTTAGTCTGATGTTTTCTTAATCAGCTTTTTAGGATAGATTCGCACCTCGTCCAAATTAACAAATGTTTAGAACGAGCGCACAAGCCGAGACGATGGACCCGTATAATATATAATAATAGGATAAGGAAAGTCGTATGATGTTCACACCAGATTTTTAGTTCTCTGTGTACGTACAGATGTAAAAGTAATTGTTTTTAATATCTATTTATATAAAACTTTACTTTTAAGCCACACTTGACCAGTTTTTTGGCATGCATATTTTATACTTTTATACTTACACTTTTTTCTGGTGCAAATTAGATTATTATCAATACATTTCGAAGTGTCTAAATTATAAGCTTCCTGATATTTGATTACAAATTTTCTAAATAGTCTTATTTTTGGAGCGGTTTTGGTTGAATGTTTGTAATTCTTTCTCTACTGCATGGTCAAAATGAAGACAAACATGTAAAAAGGAAAATTTGTTTTGTAATTGCACGAAAAATATCTCTTCCTTTACTATCTGTGCCAAACACGCTTTTAATAATAACTGTGTCTTGAATACACCTTTTATTAGTATATCTGCATCGCTACCTTTTCTTTTTTATCTTTTCGCTTGTCTGTCTTAACTGCACACTAAAAGTTCATTAAGAACATTCCCCATGTTAGCTAACATGTAAAGCTCAATACCAGAAACTTGCAAATTAGTTATAACTTTTAGACTTGATTTTCTACGTGCTATGAAAAGTTGTCTTTTACAAAGAATATTTTCTTCTTCGAAGAATTTATTTTCCACTGTTTCGTTTAAATCTTTATTTATCTGGCTTTCACTGAAGTGGCATCTTGTTTTGAATTTGATTTATGTTTATTTTCTGATGTAGAACACCGAATAATGTTAAGGAGTGTCTAATTTTAAAACTAGTAACTGTAAATTCTGGACAAAAATATTGTTACAATTGCCTAAATAGTAGGAGGAACCTAGTCTAAAATAACGAATTTTAGGGAAATCCTAAAATAAAATTTATCACTGTAGTTACTGGTGTAAGAAAACACGCTCAAGTTGATTTTGAGTTTTAAACAGAATTTTTGATAGAATTGTTAGTTTTATACTGCAATTTGTGACTTGTTAATTGGACCAGTTGAGTTAGTTAGAAGAAATTCGTAATGCTTGCAACTAGCTGCTGCCACCGTAGCGTGCGGGCGAGTTTGAGTATCGCTGAGAACCCATTGGTGTGCTTAATATTGTAGCATTTAAGGTTGAATGTCAGTAGCTACAATAAACTCCCGAGACTACAGTGTCGGTAAGTGTGCTCCAAAAAAAAAAAAAAATGCATGCAACTTTATTCTTGACACCATAAAATTTGAATCTATACGATTTCTTCCGAGCGGTTCTAGGTAAATTATATGTTAAGTGGCTAAACAGCTTTTTAGAATAAATCGTAGTCGGTGGTACATTTTTTAAATTTATACAGCATACTACTGATTTTTTTATCTTTAAGGCAAATATCTTATTGTTGTCTGTACCTAAGCTAGGACAGATTATTTAAAGTTACATACACAGAATTGCATTCTTGCAGATTTTCGAAGCAAGAGAATCCATTTTAACCAACCAATTAATGTTAATTATAGCTTAATTTTATTAATGACGAAAAATCTTAGAAATAATTTATTACATGTCAATAAAATACGGTATATGTTATATTTAATAAGGTATAATATTAGAAGCAAGATGGGATACTGGATTTATGAGGTTAAAATTGTAAACAAGTCATATACGTGCTTATTCCCATTTTTGAATCTTATAATTAAGAAATAAGGAACTCGTTAATTTTCATGTATGTTATGTTGTTTATTGTTTGTAAAGTTTGTTAGCTTAGAAAATAATATTCTAAAATTTACATATTGAACAGTTATATACCGCAAAATTAGTTTTTGTCCCATTTGTTGTCGAAATTTTAGCACCATGATGCGAAAATGCTAAAATCATCATAAATTTTATAGGCCGTCATATTGTACAGGATGGGCCAAACGTTCTAAAGTGATGTAAAGAATTCGTAATTCTTTTCAGATAAATAATTCTGATTTTCTTTCCAGATTTTTGAAGTACAACATTAGGAATTTTATAACGAGGAAATCCACAGATTTTATAGCTTTATTTTGAAAATAGTCATTCGATTATTAGTGGATAGAATTATTTTAGTTATTATACAACCCGTCTGAAATGACCACGCATTTATGCACCAAGTTCAAGAACAGGGACTTGATTATAAGCGACGAGGCTCATTTTTATCTGAACGGTTTTGTCATTACACAGAACTAAAATCTAGAGTGTGCAAAATCCAAGCTATTTATCGGTGTTAGCTGCACCTTATTAAATATACAATGTGGTTTGAGGTAATAACTGGTAAGATTATTGATGCTTATTTATTTAAAAATGGCGACAGAAATTCAGCAAATGTTAGTACTAACAAAAATTAGAGATTAGAGATTAGAGAAACGTATTAATACATTCAAAATGCTGATGTATAATAAGATACTAAAAATCCCCTGGTCAGGTTTAGTGACAAACATAGAGGTATTAGAAAGAATTGATATTGAATTACAAACGATAAAGTAATTGAAGTACCCGCCACATTATAAAACATATGGAATATAATAACAACTTCACCAAAATAAACATTTTATTGATAACACTTATAACAGAAATGAATACGTCGTGACAACAGCCAACCATTTTATGAAAGGGTACCAGAAGGAAGGAAGAAAATAATACATGAATTATAATTATATGCAATGAAGTAACGAAGCTAATATTAAAAATAATAAAAAAATAAAGCTTCTAAACTGTTAAAAATATTATAATTTCGGGTAATACGAAAAGTTTCCGATTTTTAAAAGCTCTACTAAAACAATATTTTATTTTAATATTTTAGTATTTGCTACGTCTAAGAAACCTGTAAAATGCAACCCGTTGTTTTAATTTGTCGTCTAAAGTAATTAAAAGACTCAGGAATGTTGTGTTTACTTCTTAAAGGAAAATTAAGAAACAGGCACATAATGCATTAAAGAATTATATTAATAATTATAAATTACGTTCTTCTTACTCATAGGTAATTTGTTAGAATAAGTTAGAATAGTGAAATAAAGTTAGGAAATACAATTTGCATAAATTTAAAAGTAAAAATTACTATTTGAGTATCGACTGTAATTTAAAATGTTTTACTATTAGGCTGAAAATATAATTATAATACTTACTATTGGACGCATTTAAATTTAATTTAATTTATATATCATTATCTTCCCCGTTGAAATGAGAAATTTTAATGTTACTTACGAATATGTAACTAATCTAACTAGTAATTAATCATTAACTTAGTACCACCTAGTTAGCACAAGGTATTTAACAAATCTATCGACCCTAACTGACATTCCCAATCCCTGTACCTTTTTACCTTTTTTAAATGCTATCCCTCCAATCCCTAGCTATAATCACACGATAACATCTCACTACACCCCCACATCAACAAGCGAACAGCTAAACAATAAACAAATGCTGTAGAAGAAATAGCAGATACTAATCACTTGGCAGGTTGTTAAGAAAAGAAAAATATTAAACCGACCAACCAAAAATATTATGATATTTATGGTAACCGATCTCAGAAACATCTCTAACAAAAACTAGAATGAAAGGCAAACAAACAGTAATAATAATTCACCATGCACCAAACAATACTTATGTCAAGTGTGGGAACTCGTATGATACAAGAACTTGTACAAATTCCTTACTGCATAAACCAGATATTATTGCTACTTCCAAAAATCATCTCAGCAATACTATGAATTCACAAACACGCAATCTAAATTACGTTGGTGTGCAGCTCCGCATTCTTACAGATGCTTCTAACGAACAACAGACCAATATAAAATCTAGCCACGTTCCTCACTAAATTTATAATAACATTATAATCAATCTATTGTCAACTTTAGCTAACAAACTGGCGCCATAATGGGTAATATATTGCATATCGCTACATTGAACTAAAATGATCCTTTAATACATAGACAAGAATTAATAAAATTGGCATATTTCACGGAAGAAACTGTATTTTAAATTTATGTCACAAACCGCCATAATGGCATGGCGCATGCAGGAACCGCAGTCGTTATGAAAACCTTAATATCATATTATTAATGAAATCCACTAGTAATCTCATCTATCTATAGCCATTCGTGACATTTAATATCCTGTAGTTGCCAAGACCAGAAATACACTTTGGACACTCCTATCAAACAATTTCAATTGCCATTTTACTATATACTTTCCTAGCAGTCCTAAAATGTTCCCCGGTTAACTGACTTTTATGTATCACATGAAACTGCTACCCATACAATCATGATCGAACCGGATAACGACTTGTCTTCAGACCACGTGCCAGTTATATTAAATTTAAACTATTAATAAGAAACTTACCTTTCGTCTTACAATAAAGGAAGCTGACTAAAATAAATTCCAGAAATATTTCTTTTATTATGTATTATTATTTTATTATTATTAAAATCTAACTGCACATAAAATAACTTGAAGATTTGGATTGATCAGTTTATTGCCTTGTAACCGTTATTCAAGAACCAGCAAGGAAAGATACCCTTTGTCAAAATAATATGCATAGCAAACCATCTACATCGCCCTCCACATCAAAACTTAACAGTCAACGACTCTCCCATGCCAAATGAATCTACGAATACATTTTTGGATAACATGTCAGATATCTTTTCATTTTTTTTACTTGTCGAGTTGCGGTTTGAGCAACTACAATTAAACGTACTAAAAGTTCCGGATTAATGATCTTAACATATAAGTGGCAAATTACTGAAGATGCTTCTAAAAAAGCCATAATTTTCCTCACAAAATCTGTAATTTTATGCTAAGTATCTTGTATTATGTTACTTTATGGACGTATGCACACATAATAATAGTCATTAACACAAAAAAATACTAAAACATCTAACTCTATATCAACCGAGTTGTCTTCTGAGTTAATTTGCTATTCAAGAAACCACTCGCTAATACAGATACATCAATATACCTGCTCAATTATTAGTTTGGATACAGAAAGCATCATACTGCGTTACAATACCTGCACAGAATAGAAACGTGAGTAGCACAAAGCACTTAATAATAGAAGTACAGCACAATTATGACCCTTATCGTAATTCAGGCATTCAATAAGGTCCGGCATACTAGACTACTATATAAGCATAAAATCCTCTTATCAAACCTCTATTACTTCCTATGTAAGTCTTGTCTAACTGACAAACATTTCTCAGTAAAATAAAATCTTATCTTATCCGGCGTATCGCAACTTAGTGTCCTTAATCTTCTTCTTTACTTTAAAACACTCTCACGGCATCTGTAAATCTCGAACGCTATCTTAATCTCGCATATGTATGTATTAGTAAATGGCGTAGTAAAATCAAAAATACTACAGGTGATTTAATATCTGCCCGCCTGTTACTATTATAATTAATATACCGATTTCTGTTAAAAACGATGACAAATATTTATGTTTGTATATTAAATAATTATCTACGTCAAACATTAGCAATTTATGTTAATGTATTGTTAAATGTATTGGTTTGTAGAGAGAAGATTTTAGTTATCCTTAAGAAACAAACTACCAAACAATGCTAAAACCGATCTGGATCTATGGGGTGTAGCGCTAAATCAACTCGTATGAAAACAGTACAACAGTTCCAGTCCAAAATATTTTGATTCTAAACTGATAGTACATAAAGAAGGACATAACAAAACCTGCTTGGGTAAAATTAAATAAAACCCATAGATCCAAATATAACGCCCCCTGCAATGACATAGAACTGGGAAAGGAAACGAGATGATAAATAGAAATAATAATAACATCTAAACGGTAATAGATAAACGTTAGAAAAAACAGTCTCGGAACAGAATTTTTGTTAAAGGGACGATCCTCACGCAGATAAAGACGATAAGTTTGGGCAAACAGAAGACAAAAAAAGTAAAAAAAAACATCATTAGAATTGCGTGCTGAAATATATTATCGTGGAATGGCAGATGTCAAGGAGTTATGTGCAGTTTCTAAAACTAAACAACAGAGTAAAGGTGAAATAAGGTATCCAGGCTATACTCCCAATAAAGCGCGTAGGATTCGTTATAAACAACAAATACGATCAACGTATAGAAGACACTAATTAGGTTAGTGAGAAAATCTCGAAGATTACTCTAAACACCGGAAAGGAAAAGGTTAATGTGATTAGCGTACAAACCAGATGCTGGAAAGCATACGGATGAGACAAAAGCATTCTACACGCAACTTTAAGGGGAGGTTCTCATTAAGCTCGACCAAAAAATCGATTTTTTTCATTTTTTGATAGCTTAATAATGGTAAGGCTCTACGCCTCGCGTGGGAGCACGGCCTGCGAACTGAGAGGTTAAGGCTCTCATACGTTCGCTCTCTCTGCCCGGTCATCGCAATCCACCGCGCCTAAGACAACCGCCATTATTACCCCTTGTTCGAATGAACGCAGGTACTCAATTATATACTGCATTATATCGGACCTACTTTTTACACGAAAATAGAATTTAGCGCTGTAGTGCGTATCTTATATTAATATTTCTATGCATTTCCTGAAAAATCATGTTTTCTAAATGTTTTTAAACTCAAAAACTACTTAATAAATCCCATTTTTTTATTTTAAAATAAATTAAATTTATTGGAGGTTATGCCTATGTGCAGAAAGATTTTGCTGTTTTTTAATTTTTTGTGGCGCTTCAAAGAGTGAAAAAAGTGAAAAATCGTTACCAAAAGTTCATATATCCCCCATTTTGTTAATATTTGGCTTTTTACTGATATTGTTGGTATAACCTCCAACAAATTGTATTTTATAAAAAAAATTTGAATTTTTTATTTCAGATAATTTTTGAAAGCGCCAGAGTGACGGCCGATTGGACAACTTTTTATTGGACGATCATGTTACGAGACGTGTATCTAATTTCCACGGCATAATTTTTTAATAATTTTTTTTATGTGCTTTAATACTTATTACACATTTATCAAAAAATTTGAGTACTTTATTTTCTTCCTTCTGTAAAAAATCAAGAAAATCACTTTATTTTCTGGTCGCTTGATGAGAACCTCCCCGTAAGAGGAAATAGACAAGATACCAACGGGTATAAAAACTTATAATGGATGACAACCAATGGCAGACAAAAAACAATGATTTAATAAGAAAACTGAATAAAAATAAAATAAGTCTAATAGAGTTCTGTACAGAAAACGAATTGCCAATAAATAACAGATTTCTTAATCAGAAAGCTCAACACAAAATAACATGGTTAACTGTAGCGATCAATCCTCGATGGTAAGACTATATATGTAGTACCAAACAGAGAAATACATCCTTCGCAGATCATCGATTTGCGCAGCTTACGCTCAACAGATACAGGTTTCAGACACAAATTGGTGTTGGGTAAAGTAAAATTGTCGATAGAATCAAGAAAAAACACGAAACAATTACACAGAGAAATTCAGTATCGAATCAATGGTGGATGAAACAGTAAGAGATCTCTACGCTAAAAGACTATTACAAAAAAGGAGGAAAAAGGTATACAGCTTGAAAATAACGCCGAAGTAAGTTAATAGAACATTAGAAGTAACTGTAGGAAAGAGAACGGTGAACCGGACCGCAAAGGAAAATATTACGCCATGGTTTACGATAAAAGAGAAACAGCTAGCCAAACAAAAACAGGGCGCGTATTTAAAATACAAGAACAATAAAACAGCAAAAGAGTATACCAGGTATAAAACGATCAGAAATGAAGTGCATAACAAGATTAGATAACTGAAAAACTATTACTGGGCAAGTTTTACTATGGATGTGGTACACGATCTATATGGTGTCCAAAAAAATATGCCGAGAGGAAGTAAAAAAGAAATAAACGAATACTCTCAAACATCTGCTATAAACGGGGGATACATGGTACAAAACTTTAGAGATTTATATAATAAAATCAACATATCCCTTGAAAGGAAAACGATAACCGAAGGCGCAACAATTCGAATAGAGAAATCGCTAAGCATAGAATTGGTGAAAAACCTAAAAAGTAGGAAAGCGCCTAAAACAGATGGAATACCGAATAAACTGTTTAAACACTATAGTAAAGATCTGTGTAACCAATTGGCTATGTTATTCCAAATAATAATATCCTAAATTCCACAATAAAATTGTTTATCCACACCATCGAACACATAACCCTAAAATACATTATAATTAATGAAGAGCAGCAAAGTTTCAGAAAATGCAGGTGAGTTTCCAGATGATATATTTACTTTACGACAAGTCATAGAAAAGGCCACAGAATTTAACAAACCAGCGTTTATATGTTTTATAGATTTGACCAAAGCTAGGACTGTATTAGACATGCAGGTGTCATTGACATTCTGAAAGAAAAATGTATATCACTCAAAATAATTCGGGTAATACAAGAATTGAACACAAACACGATTACAAAAGTGTTAATAAACAACAGTTTGACAGAAGACATGCCAGTGGTTACAGGAATACGACAGCGTGACTCTCTAAACCCACTGTTATTCAGTCTTGTGATGAATAAAATCATTGATAGTGTCAAAACGGCCAGCCAAGAATATAAAACTACTAAACGAGAAATGAAAATACTTTGCTACGCGGACGATGTAGTAATAATATCTGAAAGCGGAGATGAATTACTAAGATTATTACCGAATTTCCATCCCACCACTACAAAATATAACATGGAGATATCGATATACAAAACAAATATCAAAAGACCCTACCCGCTGTAAATTTGCCATATACGACACTATAATTGAAGAAGTCATGTCATTGACATACCTGGGAGTAAATCTAACAGCGCATCAAGATAGAGTTAGCGAAATAAGACATCAAATAAACAAGGCTACAAGAATATCTGCAGCATTAAAAGACACCATATGGAACAATAAATAGACGCAAAAGAAAACCAAGATGCGTATATATAATACCTGTGTATGACCAATAATGACATTCGCTGCCGAAATCAGAGCTAATACCGGAAGAACAAAATCCATGGTAAGAACAGCCGAAATGAAGGTTCTAAGAGGACACCCTAAGGGTCCAAATCCCAAATACGGTAATATAATCCAGACATAGTGAGATGGGCCCGGGGAAGGAGAAGAGACTGGAACGAACATGTATCAAGAGTGGGAGAAGACAGACTTGTAAGAATAGCAAGAGATGGGAAGCCGCATACTACTTGGCAGACCACCGAAACTATGGCGAGAATCGTGAACCTCCACTTTCCAAGAAAACTAAAAACGGGGGCGTAATTGCATAAATAAATTAGCCGTTCGCTTGTTCTAAGAAGATGAAGAATAGTCTATTTATAAAATTTGTTTCTATGAAAATGGCTACAGGAGGGTAAGGGGTGGCGCCAACATCCAGTCACTCAAATGTCAACCCCACCTGCACGTGGTACCCTCTGCTAGAAAACGAACGGGGCTCTGACGACCCAGCATCGGGGGGTATAACCTGATACCAGTTGTCCCGAGGTAACGGGGCCCTCGTCGTCGGGCTAATCACCCATACGAAGTATACAGATTCAGAGAAATACAGAAAGCCTCGGACATGGACGGAAAGATGGAAAACGACCTAAGCGTGCACAAAGGACAAGAATTGGAATATGGAACGTGACAGGACTAAATGGGAAAGAGATAGAGTTAGTTGAAGAAATGGAGAGATATAAAGTAAAAATCCTAGGACTTTCAGAAATCAAAAAGAAAGGAATCACAGAACAAACACTCGAAAAAGGATCCAAATTGTTATGCTCTGGAGTTCAGTTAGGAACAAGAGCAAAGGAGGGAGTAGGAGTGATAATTAGCGAAGACCTAACCGGAAAGGTGATAGGATGGGAAGGTATCAGTTCAAGAATAATGACAATAGATGTCAAGCTAGAAGAAAGAACTACATTCATACAGATTTATGCACCAACAGAAAATGACAACATACTGTAAAAAGAAGAGTTATACACAAGCCTACAACAAGTGCTCGACAAAGCTAGACACAGAAGCAGACACACATTTATACTTTGAGACTGGAACGCCCGAGTGGGAAAGAACCCAGACAAAGGACATGGAGTTCTAGGAAGATACTGTACAGACAGAGTGTTAAACGACAATGGCAATAGGATGATTGACTTCTGCATAAGTAACGAAATGCTAATAGGAAATAGTTTCTTTAATCACAAACTAATACATAAAATAACTTTCATTGCAGAAAACAGAGAGGCCAAAAGTGAAATAGACTACTTCACATACACAAAGGGAGCAAAGTACGCAGTATTAGACGTGAAAGTCATCCGAGGGGCAGAAATCCACTCAAATCACAAACTAGTAATAGCGGACACGAGATTCTATGTAAGAAAGGAAGTAGCGAAGAAAGGCTACGAGAAAATAAAAATAACTGAACTAAGAAAGCCCGAGAAAAAAACAGAATACGCACAAGAAGTAGAGCGCAGATTACTAGAACACGAACAACAAGAGCACCATCAGGAGGTAGAATGGAACGTGGAAGAGAGATGGACAAGACTTAAGGAAGTAATACTTGAGACAGCAACAACAATCTGTGGGAAAAGCAAAATATCACCTCGATACCAACGCACGAAATGGTGGAATGAGGAAGTAAAAAGGATAGTAATGGAAAAGAAAACAGCTTGAAAGAGATACCTACAAACCAAGAGAGAAGAAGACAGGCAACATTATATAACAAGGAGAAATGAGGCAAAAGACGAAGTGAAGAGGGCCAAAGAGGAAGCTTGGGAAGAGTTTGGTAGAGAGATGGAACAGAAATTCAAAGACAACAAAAACAACAAAAGGACTTCTGGAAAACAGTTAAAGGCCTAAGGGAATGCACAAACAAAAGGTGTGGAGCGTTAGGAACGAAGAAGGAGAAGTCGTTACAGAACTGCCACAAATATTAGAAACATGGAAGAGACATTACAGCACAAAATTCAAAGCACCAAACATACAAGAACAATACAACCCCATCAGAGTAGAACAAGAAGAACAAGAAGAGACAGAAAACGAAACAATAACTTTGGAAGAAACAGAAGAAGCAATAGCACACATAAAGTAGGAAAATCTGCAGGAAAAGACGGAATAAGCCCTGAACTAATCAAATACGGAGGGAGTGTATAAAGAAATGGACACACAAGATATGCCAGCAAGTATACGAAGGAGAAGGAATACCGAGGATTGGGAAGAAAACATAATAGTACCAATCCACAAAAAGGTAACACAAACGACTGTGGAAACTACAGAGCAATATGCCTGGCATCCTGCGTACAAAAGATCTACACCAAGATACTAGAAAAAGATAAGGCATCACATAGAAGACGAGCTATTAGAGGAACAAGCTGCATACAGAAAAGGCAGACAGACTCAAGACCACATATTTACGCTTCGCACAGTAATAGAAAAGACACTTGAAGGAAACAAAGTGCTACATCTGGCATTCATAGACCTCCTAGCAGCCTTCGACACGGTACCAAGAGCAACCCTGTGGAATTCAATGGAAAGAATTGACGTCCTGAGAAAACTTGTAGAAGCCACAAAACGACTATACGGAAGAACGAAAGGAATAGTAAGAATACAAGGACAAGAATCGGGAAATTCTTGATGGAGAGGGGATAAAACAGGAGACTCCTCAGTCCACTACTATTCATTATCATGATGAATGAAATAGTTAAGAACAGCAGGAACCCAAACCTGAACACTAAACTAGGACACTGGAACATGGGGCAATCAATATACAAAGCCTCGATCTTCGCAGATGATATACTACTCATAGCCGATAGCCAAAGGAAACTACAACAAGCAATAAATAATTGGAACAACGAAATTAAAATAAAAGGAATGACAATAAATGCGAAGAAAAGCAAAATAATGAGAATAAGTAAGAACACAGATGAAGAACAAAGAAACCTGAACGTAAGATGTGAAGGAGAGCAATTGGAACAAGTGGAGAGCTATAGTACCTTGGAGTAATAATAAGCCAAGACGGAACAGTAACAGATGAACTAAGGAACCGGACCTCCAAGGCGACTAGAGTATACTATCAGTTCAACTCAACATTAATCAACAAGAAAGAGCTGAGCAAAGAGACTAAGCTCCACCTGTATAAAACAATATACTTACCTACATTAACATACGGAATAGAAAGCATACCGCTACAAGACAAGAGCAAAAGTAAATTAACGGCTGCGGAAATGAAGTACCTGCGACGTATAGTCAAAAGAACAAAGAGGGACAGAGTGGGGAACATCACAACAAGAGAGGAGTTAGACCTAGAACCGCTAGTGGAAACACTACAGAAAAGACAACTAATGTGGTTTGGGCACGTGACACGAATGGGCGAAGAAAGGCTGCCAAGAAGGGTATTAGAGGCAAGAAGAGAAGGAAAAAGAGGAAGAGAAAGGCCAAGGCAAACATGGATGGAAACTATCAGGAAGGAAGTGGAAAGGAGGGGGAAAAGCATGGCAGAAGCTAAACAAATCGCTAGGGACAGGAAGAGATTTCGAAAATGGATAGAGGACCCGACACCTTAGGGTATAAGGGATGGACAAAGAAGAAGAAGAAGAAAATGGCTACAATTTCTTCTACGTACAAACACAAAGTTTATCTTTGGGGTTTTAAGATTCAGTTTAATAGAATAAGTTTGTTGTGTTTGGATAAAAATTTTTTGTGGTACGAATATATTATTATCATAAACAATATAATTATTTTATAAAAGAATAATTTAACAACGTCGAATTACGCTGTTCTATCTATTACTGACTTTACTTGCAATTAAATCTGTTTTATTATAAACTTTAGGTACTGTTATAAGTATTTTTTCTTATTGAATGATCGAGCGTTTAATGACCGAAAGTTATTTATGGGGCCGAGGTAATCTTTTTTACAACTTTTGTATAAAATGGCGTGCGAGAATCCTGCGTGTTTACGATTGTCCGAAATGAGACGAACAAGTTGTCGATGATGGCTGTAAAACGCCGACTGTATAGGTAAGTGTTTGTTTTATGTGAATTTTAAATTTGAACCTTTTAGAGGCGCATTAAAATTCTGCCTCGGAAATTGTTCGAGGCTGCCGGCGAGAGCTTCAAAGCTTGCGAATCGTCGCAACCGAATAATGCGGGCAAACAACACTTCTAGCCATTACGAGCAATTTGAATAAATTGGGTATGTTTGTCCGAAAAATGCTAATGGGCTATGCAAAGCGGGATTATGCATACGAGATTACAGGCATGAGCGAAAATGCAAGTTATTATGCTGTTTCGCGCGATCAAAAAACGATATTTTATCGGGCGTCTAGACGAGCTAATTAAACAATTTCTGGCCCTTGCATTAAAATTCGCGGCGCAAGCCCGGCTCCGGACTTGCTCTATTATCTTTGCATTTTCCGCCCCATTATGCGCTGCTCAAGGCCCGCGGCCCGGCCGAATAATTGTTTCTGCCGAATTAAAAACCAAAATGAAGAACATGGCGGGAAGCGCGCGGCGCGAAGCGGCACTTGTCGGCCGAATGCCGGCGTTCTGACCGAAAGCGAAAATTAATATTTAAGAATCATAAATGTTTGCTTTGAGTTACCTGCCTGCCGGCGCGTAAATTTCCTCGGCAATTAAAAATCAGCGGCCCAAAACAGCAGCTAATTAGCCGACGGCCATAACTCGCGGCGTAACTCTGCAATTAGTAACATTTAAATTTTATAATGCGATTGCTTTACGAGCCGCGTTTGATGGAGCAACGCACAGAAGGCGCGATCGAGAACAAAGCCGGGGTTAGTGTAGCATAACGTCTATAATTACTGAGGTAGGACAATTTACCGCCGACCTCTTCCTTTTTATTCGCTTGTAATGGCACGGTTTAAGAGAAAAACAGCCTTAAAGTCCCCCATCCTTAAAGCGACCGACGATTTAAAAAAGTTGATTTTGAATATGTCTAATGATTCGTCATCATTTTGCGGCTCGGGTTTTATTGAACCTGTATAACAAGAAAGCGACCACCGTCATTATATAAGGAGGCACCGCAGCGCCACCTTAATTCGTATGAATCTTTATTTGGTGCTCTTTTGCACAGTATATAATTTGCCTGTACATTGCTTGTGCAGAGACTTGAGCCTGTCCCTAAAGATCAGGATGTTATATTGTTACTTTTTCAATTCTTCTGTATTACATGGAGGCTTGGCGTTTCACTGAGAAAGCTAAAAGCTTTTGAGGTTTGAATGTATCACCGTTTTCTCCTCGTATTATGGACAGACCATATTACAAATGTAGAAGTGTTAAGAATAATGAAAAACAGGAGAAAGATGTATTCATTATCAAACAATATAAACTCCAATATTTCAATCACGTAACAAGGAACGTTAAATATTGTGTAACTAATATTCCATGGTAAGGTGGATGGTAGAAATGGACAAGACAAAAGGAAATATCCGTGGGTATCCAGGGCCTTTATTATGTCATGCAAAAGAATTTTTTTTACCATGGTCAAACTGTTCAGTCAATTTTATGTTTGATGTTGGTTATAGCTAGATCAATGTTTGGAGTATTGTTTACACTCTAGATCAATACTGAATATGGCGTCAGCTAAGATCAGCTATGCTAATGGGGCGCTAACTGACTTCAAGGCCATGTTTAACAAGCACACTACCTTGTCTGTCTACAATAGCAAGGTAAAAATGCCATAATAAAATGTGTGCTATAATTAAATTGTCTATTTTACCATGTTATAATAGACAATTTGTTAAGAACGGGCAGAATAGTCACTGAGACCACTTTAAAGGCCGTAGAACAAGTTCTGGAGCTTTATAAAAACATTATCCTCATCAAGAAATTAAATCTATTTCTCTATAAGATTCATTTGTAAATGTCTCCGATCAAGGTCAATATTAGCAAAAAATTCACTTCTAAAAAGTGATCATGGAGATGGTTTGGAACAAAAATTGGTATACCAAAAACCCACATTTGCTCGAAGTTTGCGCCCAAAAAAGTTAGTGTATGGCCTGCAATTTCCCACTATGAAATTATCGGCCCATTGTTTCTCACAAACCACGTGAATGAAGAAGTTTATTGCACATAAGTTTCCGAAACATTCATGTCATTTGTGAGAGACAAAATATAAGTCAGCCAATACTGTTTTTAACAAGATGGCCCATCCTCATAAAAGTCTTTGAATAAACTCTGGACGTCCCTCCTCCGTAAGATAGAAGGTGGCATCGGGTGGCCCCCTATATTCCCCCGATTTAGACCTATATGATTTCTTATTATGAGGGTTATGTTAAGGATAGTGTTTGCCGGAACAAACCCTAGTCCATCGACGAACTCAAAAATTGAACCACAGAAGAGGTTTTGGTCATTTCCACGGACATCAGAAAAGCCGCAATTGAAAGTTTCGGGAAAAGGGTTGAAATGACTATCTCTAGTGAAAGCAGTGATTTTAAAACAGAATGCACTGAACTCAATTAATTGATCATCATAATTAAAAAAGCTAATCTCTTGAAACTGGCACCAAAGCCGATGTCGAAACGTCGAGAATTTACCAAAAATAGACGCGGTTCATCCCGTGAACTAAGTTGTTTAAACATAGTTAACCTCGGAAACCTATCCGAACATTATATATATATATATATATATATATATATTATATATATATATATATATATATAAACTAAGTAGAACAGATAATTCCATTTGTAAGCCAATCAAAAATTCAAGTAAACCTAAAATTCCTGCTCCACCAATTAGAAAAAGCATCAATGAACCATGGGCAAAAAGTGATGCTGAGAAAGCCAACCTATTTGCAGAACATTTGGTTTCCGTATTCCAACCGATAGATAATGTAACAGATCAAGAAATAGAACAAACTCTTTCTACCCCACCTGCAATACACACGCCTATCAAACCACTGTCGTCAAAAGAAATCGCAGAAGATATTAAATTTTTAAACCCAAAAAAATCACCCGGAATCGATCTTCTTACGGCTACAATGTTGAAAGAATTTCCTGAAAAAGGAATAATTATGCTAACCCAAATTTATAATGCTATTCTACGTTTTGGATATTGGCCAAAATGTCTTTAAAAAGCGCAAATTATAATGATAGGTAAACCAGGGGAAGATCCAACTGATGTTTCCTCTTACAGACCTATCAGCCTACTGCCAGTAATATCAAAACTACTTGAAGGATTAGTGCTTCGCAGACTACACGAAGACCTGCCCTTAGATACCAGGATACCAGAGCATCAGTTCGGATTTCGTCAGAAACACTCGTCTGTACAACAAGTTCACCGAATTTTACAAACCATAAACAAAGCATTCGAAAAGAAACAATACTGTAGTGGAGTTTTCCTTGACATCAGCCAGGTTTTTGACAAAGTTTGGCACCCCGGACTGATTCACAAAATTAAGTGTAGTTTTACTCCAGCCTACTTCAACCTCCTAAAATCATATTTAAACGAGAGAACATTCCCAACTAAGTTAAATGAAGAGAAATCTGCCTACTTTCCAATCAACTCAGGAGTGCCTCAAGGCAGTGTCCTTGGACCGCTACTATATGTATTGTACACGTCCGATCTACCGATAGCACAAAATGCAACAATAGGGACTTTTGCCTATAATACAGCTATTATTTCTTGCCATGAAGATCCCCAAGCAGCCTCAAACATTACCCAAAACTATTTAAATAACCTTCAGCAATGGCTGGAAAAATGGAAAATAAAAGTGAACGAGAACAAATCTGCGCATGTTACTTTTACACTACGCAAAGAATCATGCCCCGCAGTCACAATAAACAATGTGAACATACCACAAACACAATCGGTACGATATTTAGGACTGCATTTAGACACCAAACTAAATTGGAAACATCACATTACAAACAAGAGAAAACAAGCAGATATCAAGACAAGAGAACTACAGTGGCTGATAGGAAGGAAATCACGGATATCCTTGGAAAATAAAATCCTGATATATAAAGCGGTCATCTAACCAATATGGGCATACGGACTAGAACTATGGGGGTGTGCCTCCAAATCAAACATAGAAATCATTCAAAGGGGTCAGTCTAAGATACTTCGACAAATTGCAGACGCTCCCTGGTACGTAACGAACCATATACTACATACCGATCTTCATGTTCCAACAGTACATGAAGAAATCCGTAAAAAAGCCATCAAGCATCGAGCCGTTTTAGACAACCATCCTAATCCGCTAATGGAACAACTTCTCGAACCAGTGCTCAACAAAAGACTCAAAAAACTGTGGCCAAGTGAACTATTTTAAGTTAATGTGTATTAGTTATAATTAAGTTGTAACAGATGAACTTAAGTTATTGTATATGTCAATTATTTAAGTTTTAACAGGTGGTATCAATGGATATCCCCCTGATTATGTTCTTAATACTAGTACTTCTAATAGCTGTCAGCACTTTAGCTCATAGAATTTTGTATTATTCTGATTGCTAAATAGACTCCTAATAATAAAAAAAAGATTATAGCGGCCACTTTATTATTGAACACGCTGTGACTTGGCGACTTCATGGTTTATTAGCTGAAATCAGAAAGTATTCTCATTAGACGTTCTAGTTTTGAATCGTGCGCTTCCCTTTACATTATAATAAATTTCTTGAATTTACGAGAGCACGCCTGCCGGAAAGGTGCTGCTTGAATACAATTACGGATAAACTTTGTTATTTGAAAAAGATTCTGTAGCAGCAACTGCCGACAGTCTGCGCCGGATGAGATAAGTTTTGTAATAAAAAACTTGCGATGCCCGCACTTTTTATGCTGCAATATGCTGCAGAGGCTAATGTATGCCGAACGGAGCGTCTTTTAATAACCTGTACTTAACCCAATTGCTGAACGACTCTTCGATCATCTCCATTTGAGCGAAATTATTACAAAACACAATTGCGCACAGTTGCACATGCGACTTTGAGCTATTAACACCATCTGTTTTGAATCACAGCCCAGATGAGGAATTCTATTAAATAACACATTGCATATATTTTCTGCTATAAACTAATGTAAGTCAATCTTTACGTTTCTTAGACAAAATATTTTATTAATAACATTGGATAAAACTTTTAAAAGAAGGGATATGGAAAGAATAAAATCTATACGTATAAAAGAGAAAGCCCTCACTCACTGACTGACTGATTCATCAACACCCAGCCTAAACCGCCGAACCTGGAACCTTGAAACTTTAGGGTTTTATTCTCTGTAGGACGTACGGACGTACTAAGAAAGGATTTTTCAAAATTCGTCCCCCAAGGGGGTCCAAAATTTTAGGCTTTTTCGAAAGCGGCTCGAGTTAGAAACTTGAAACTTGACAGGAATTATCTTCAGCCAAATTGAAAGGACCCGTGTTTCGGGAAGTTTGATCCGACTCCCCACAGGGACTAAACTGAGGGTCAAAAGTTAAGCTTCTATTTCTGCCATTTCTTATATCTGTCACGCATTATAATTTTTGATCTGTAATAGATAGAGACAACGTTTTCAGTATTCAAACTAAGGAGCATAAGTCAAGCCCAGACGCCAAAAATCAGCCTCATCGGAAAATCTCGAGACAGGTTTGATGGGAAGTGGCCGAAAAGTTCCGATCGTTAAATTTTTGCCGCTATTCACTTTAAAAAAAAATAGATGGTAGTATTTGGGTTTGTTGTAACCTTCTAAGTCGTGACAGGTCATCTCTTGACCCATATAATTATTTAATTTCTCTAAACAGAGTGATATGCTACATCTATATAGTTATTAAAGATATTTGGCAGGAATAATCTATATTTAAAACTAGAGAACCCGTGTTTAAGAAATTTACTAATTACGGGTTAATATTATTAAGGGGTGCACTTCCTTAAACAAATACGCATTCTCGCAGGGCTAGACGGGGTAAGGGAGCCTAAGGCGACCCGAGTTGACTAGTAAAACATACATTGAGCTAAAATATTGAAAATAAAAACACTAATGAAATATTTAGTAATATCGTAATATCCCTTGTTAAGAAATGTTGGTATAATATACATAATAAAGTTGACTCCACTTAAAGAAACTGGAGAAATGTGTATTATGGTCAAGTCTATCAAGAAGAAGAGGGAAAGGCTGTTATATTCTTTTTCCTTACATTTACAGAGAAGTAAAAATTGCCTAACATAGAAAGTAAACAAAGATAGCTGATATGAACTGTGGCGTGGCTGAACTTTAAGCGGACGTTTGGTTGCCTATCTTCAAGATTGTTTTCCATATCTTACTTTCGTAAGGTCACCGCGCCGACCTATCTCACTGTCATCTAGTGTAAATAAATTTGAGGCAATTGAAATAGGAAAGCGCCCACAAGAGATGATAGCCAACGTTTGCCCGTCATATGGAAATCCCTTATTACCCCGCACCGCCAATTAGACAATACTCTTAAACCAACAAACTTTTCTCGACCTAATGCATCTTCCGCCAAACTTTCACTTCTAGTACTATAAATGACAAAGCAGAAGACACGAAAGATTAGTCTTACTCAAAGACTCGTAGTTCTCCTTGGAGAGTAGATAGATTGAGACCTCTAGTAAAGAGTTAAACTCTTGAAAATGGCATCAAAGTCGATGCCGAAGTGGTAAAATCCCAGGGCATGTAAAATAACAGCTGACATGATATAAGCAGCAAAGTATCAAGTAATAGAAATTAAAGAGTTATATGCAGTCATGAGACCAAAAAAGCGATCTTTTAAAGAATTTTATGGACAGGCATTTTAATTTATTAACTTAAAATGTTGAATGCATATAATAGGTACTTTATACAATATTGTCATATTTTTATTTGTAAAAAAAATTATTTTCAAGGTCACCGCAGACGATCTCCGGAACCTCCTTGAAAAAACGTGTTTTGCGGTGTTCATGATATCTTGTGACTGAATCATCTGAAATAAAAAAAAAAGATTTCGTTAATTTATAAAATTATCTAGAAATTAAAGGAAAGAATAAGCAAAATATTGATTTTTCACAAAATGGCGGCTCCTCAAAAAATTCAATTTTATAAGGAAATTGTCGCCTTAAATTGTTTATAAAATGAAAAATTCATAGTATTCGCAAATCTGTCGATACATTTTTAAAAAATATATTCAAAAAGATTGTGTTAAAATTTGAGACCGATCAGTTCAGACGTTCTCGAGATATCGTGTACACCGACTTTAAAAACAGGATTTTTAAAAAAACGCGTTTAAAGTTTCAAAATTATTTTACATATGAAAAAAAATTTAACTTACACAAAGTACTCCAGGACCATATAATACACCCTCCATTCCTTCGGCAGCCTCTAATAATTAGATAAAACGGACACTAATACACTTTCACTTTTTATATAAGTGAATACAATAAGGTAATAAAGTCTCTGCTTCGCACACTTTCACTCGCGCGTCTTTACAAGTGTGCTTATAACTCCGAGAATATTTGTCGGATCGACCTCAAATCTTGAATATCCTGATTGCGTATAACTCCTTAAAAAATCACGAATAGGACGTTGAGAAGAAGCCCCAGAAAACTAGCAAATAAGAGTTATAAACTCAATTTGTAAAATAGGCAAGGTAAAATAGTTTAGTAATTACAGAGAAATTACTGTATTAAGAACCTCAAAGGACTCATTATATGCTTTCAGAAAGAGTAACCGAATACTGCAAATAATTGAAAAGATAATTAGGAAAGACGGGCAGATTTACCTCTGTTTAATCGACTTAAAGAAAGCCCTTGATAGAGTAAATAGAACAGATATATGAAGAATGTTAGATAAAAAAATAAAAAATATCACAATAATAGCAAGAGTAAAAGCAGTATACAGACAGATTTAGGATTTTGTCAGATTTAAACATAAGAAGTTACCAATGCTTAAAACAACAAAAGGAGTAAGACAAGGGTGCATCGTAAGCTCATTATTGTTTACTACAGTTTTTGATAAAACTACTAAGAAGATGAAATCGCAAGTAGAACAATATAAAGTAGGACGATATAGTCATCATTGCAAAACACAAACAGACAATAACAGCCTAAAATCAATTAACATAAAAATCAGCAAACTCAAAACAAAAACGACGATTGTAAGTAAGCAAGTGAAAGCATATCAGATAAAATTGGAAGAAACAACATTGGAACAAGTCTCCAAGTTTATGTACTTAAGGGCAATAACATCACAAAATAGAAGAATAGACAAAGAAATAAATGCAAAACGTTATAAAGAACGTGTATCTGACAAAAAAAGATATACCAAAGGAAGTAAAGAATATATTTTTAAGAAAATAGCCACTCCAATCCTCACTTAAGGGTCCGACTCTAACACAGAACCAGACAACAAAATTCATAGCCCACACATAAAATTGCTACGAAAAATAGCAAAAAACTGGAAGAGATAAAATGAAGAATAAGACTCAAAAATCTGGAAAACGAAACCAGTATAAGATACAGTGGAGGAAGAAAATCAAGATGGTTTGGGCACGTAATGAAAATAGGGGAATAGAATCCTGTAAGACGATTATTTGAAGCAAAATCTTATAAAAAAGAAGGAAGAAAAATTGAGTAGAATGTGGATAGAAGAGGTAAAAATTGCAGCGGAAAAACGTAACATTAACTGGCATGAAGTGAAACACAAGGCACCAGACAAAAAACAGTGGAGAGAAATGAAATGAAAACAGAAATCCAACTCTAACAGCTTTATACCCCAAAGGGTAGAAAGGCTGTAGGATTAAGTAAGTAACAAAAAAATATTTAACTTAAAAGAAAACTTACTTATCAATAATTATATGGCTTAAACTATTTCCACACATATGGTCATAGTCAATACAAGTGTACTTTAAAATCATATCATTATTTACTTAATCACAATTGAGTTTAATTATTGCTACCCATCTGCTTACCAGATAAGCAAAGAAGACCTTGTTATTCAAAGAAAGACTTCCTGTCTTTTCGTAATGCACAACCTTTGGTAAGCTTCTAACACTTTGGTCGATTAACAAGCAAACTCTTTTTCTTTTCGCGTTTTTGAAGAGGCACCAAGACTTATTTCTGGTAAAAAATTTATTACAAAAAAGCTTTTGTTCATTTCTCTAAAGCAAATTGGCAAGTATTTAAACTTGTTTCGGCTTGTTATTGCCAAACAGTTCTGTGGTATTTATCCTGCCAATATCCACACTTTGTGGAGTTTTTTGAGGTGACGGTTTCTTGTGGATTTATTGACGTAGAAGTTTTCAGTCAGTATTCTGATGGTCAAACTGTCGTTCTCTTTTACAACGGCTAGATAGGCTTCGCCGTCAAATCTTAAGAGAAATAGACGAAAGTTAATAAAAATAACAATTAAGATGTTTGGACAAACAATTATAATACTTGGGATATATGAAATTAATGGCAATGCAAATGTAGAAAAAAATAGCTTTTTGACAAACTAGACAGCATTTTAGAAAATATTAACAAAAAACACGAAGCGGTATTGGTTGACGATTTAAAGTGTAGAGTTGAAAGTATGAGAAATAACCTAGTATACAATAGTAGGGCAGTACGACGAAGAGGTTAAGAATAATAATGGGGAAAGGCTGATCGAATTATATAGGGAGCACAAATATTTGGTAGCAAACACATTCTTCAGATATAGAAATATACATAAGTATACATGAGAACAACCTAGCAAAAATTTAAAATCAATCATAGATTTGATCCTGATCAAACAAGAGAGAATATTAAGAGTAAAAGATGTTAGAGTCTACCGTAAACCAGAATGTGGATCCGACTATTACATGGTGGTGGGAAAATTTATCTGTAATGGTATACCAAAAAAACAAAAACGAAACAAATATAAACAATAAGCAGCTAATAAGGAATAAAACAGTGCTATTATAAAACAGAGTTACTATACTAGGATAGTGTAGAACTGTTATACCAAACACGTCTCGAGGGAAAATTAGACTTACACATGCAAGGATCGCCCACAGAAATGTACGACCATATGGTAAACTCCATTTGCGCAGCAGCCGATGAAGCAATAGGGATAGCAAAGCAGGAAAATTTCCAACCTATGAAGTAAAGTGAAAAATTAGAAGAAATAATAGAAAGTAAAAAGCGGGCATAATAGTTTAGGCTATGGCAGATCTACGGAAGCATGGAGAGCTACAAAACACATGCGAAGCAATACAAGAAACAAAACTAACAAGACAGTAATATCAACAGATTAATGGATGGATCACTACAAAAGACTACTACAAGAAGAACAAGAACAATACCAATAGGATTAAACCATAAATTACTCATTGGACAACCACAAAAAAATACAAGTAGAAAATGTAAAATAATCCCTGAAGGAGTCAAGAATAATAAAGCACGGGGGCCAGGTGAGATTAAAATAAAATTACTGAAATATTGATGAAGAAAGATAATATAGTTCCTGAGGATCTTTAGGAAAATTGAGCAAGGGAAAAAACCCAATGGAATGAAATACATTGTATATATCTTCTATTTTTAAAAAATATGAAAAAAAAACTGTAATGATTACAGAGGTTTAAGCGTCATTTCCTCGACGGCAAGTGTCTTCGGCAGAATAATTAAAAACGAGATTTAACAAAATATGAAAGCGTTGCAGAAGAACTTGGTTTTCGATCCAATAGATCATGCTTAGATAATATATTCTTTTTGAGACAATCAATTTAAAAAATAAAGACAAAAAATCATATATAGACTTAGAGAAAGCATATGATAGTGTACCCAGATTTGAAAAATGGCCAGCTGTGAAAAGATTAGAAATAAAAAAATGGTTTGGAATAGTAAAACAAATTTATACACATACATCAGCGAAAATAAAAACAGCAAATAAGTTTACTCAAAATGTTAAGTATTAAAACAAGGATGTATACTATCGTCGCTCTTATTTAACATATACATAGATATCATGGTTGAAAGCTGGGAACACAAATGCGAAGGAAGGGGAATTATTATAAAGGACAAATAGCTAAGACATCTACTTTTTGCCAACGACCAAATAATTTTTATGGAAAACAAAGAAAATATGACATTCATGATTGAAACACTAAAAACGAACTAATAAACTATGGACTCAAAATTAACATAAACAAGACAGAATACATGTATAAGGCGGAGAACAACGAAACATACACATTGGGAACGAGATCATTCGACAATGTCAAAATTATAAACATTTAGACTTAATAATCTTGGCTAATCGATCAATAGAAGAAGATGTAAATAACAGGGTCAGGCAAGGAAAAGCAGCAACTAGAGCATTGCATAAAGTTCTATGAAATAAGAACATAAAAAGAGAAACTAAGAATCATATATTTCATAGTATAATAGAAAGTATTACCTTGTATAGGGGAGAGGCCTGGTCTATAATAGAAAGCTCGAGAAACAAGATGAAAGCGGTCGAATTGGACTTTTTCAGAAGATGCTTGCAAATTATGAGACGAGAAAGATGGAAAATAGACAAGATATAGAGATAAATTTGAATAACTTCATTCATGTCAGAACCTAGAAAATAGAACTCCTTGTTTGTATGGGCTTGTAGATGCAATCGCAGGTGACCGAAACAACTTTTCAATTGGTCGTCCATACCACAAATGGAAAACTCGTGTCACAAACGTAATGGTAAAGAGAGATCTCCAACAAAGGGACTGTGAGGATCGTAAAAGATGGAGGCTAAAGTCGACGAAAAAACTATAGGAAGAAAACGTCAGGAAGAAATGCTAATATCAAGCAATAGAACAAAACGGCACCGATAAATTGTGGGATAATTACAACATTTCTAGAGTTTAGCATATTGTACGTCATGTTGTGTATGACAAAAAATATATTTTTTATATAATAACAAAGTAATGTTGAAAAACTATTTTATCTTACTAATGTAGAACCAAGAACAGCATTTTTGAGTTAAAACTATCTCTCATGTTCGTTTTCCCTATAGAAGTCCGTATTGAAATAATGACGTTGGCCTAAAAATAATGTCTCTAAACATATTCAAAAATTAATTTCTATATTTCAGCTGCAGTAAAATTTATTTGCTGTGAGATAATGTATATTACAGTAAGATGTATTTTCTATTGTTCTTTGCAATAAAATCTTTCAGTTGATGAACTGTTAAGTTTAACCAAATTACGGTATTTCATAAAACAAAACTTACCAATAAAGTTCTAATAAAGCTTAAAATTGTTCTTATAACGTAAATGCATTAGGGGGTATATACAAATATTGTTATTATACTAACCAGAGTGATAGCAAAAATCTCAATTATTAATAATTTTTGTAAAGTTAGTTTCCACCTTTTAGCTTATCCAGCTGAAAATTGAATTGTAAATCTTAGCCTAGGTACGTCTTTAGGCATTTTCTTCGGCCGTGACGAACCAGGAAACATTTACTAGGAGGTAGTTCTTAATATTTCTGGCAGTGCACTAAAGTTGCCGCCGAATCGAGCACAATAACATGTCGTTTTCCTTCACATGCATTTTAGACAATATGCTGTGTCAGTGTCTAGACGAGGCAAAACGACTGTGTGATACCGCGGGGCATTTCTGCAACAACCACATAGATCTAAATATGACGTAACCCAATACGAGTACAAAGATCAGACATCCATTTCGATAAGCTGTATATCTTAATAACTGAAGTTGTGCTAGATGACACTGTATCTGCACTAGCATTGAGCATATTGAGGGTATATCGAATTGGACACGTCAAAGGTCGTATATTTACTTTTAATTCCTGGTGATAAATGTTTTTTTTTAGAAAATTTGGTTTATTAGTAGCAATCTAAAGCAATTTATTAATAAATTCTTTTTACTCTCTTAACACTAACTTCAAAACAAATTTTGTCGTAACGCGTTTTGTGCCAAGTTCTTCTGCAAAAATTTCCCACATTCTAGTTTTGTAAGCTCTCTTTCGAAAGCTCTTTTTCTAGTTCTCGGACTGTCAGTCTCCAGTCCTTAATGATTGTGGCGTGTACACGTTTAACATTTTCTATTTTGTTTATTGTTGGTCTTTCAGAACGTGGATCACTTTCAACAGATTCCAGCTATTTTTAAAACGTTTGTGCCACGCATTTATTTATTTTGCACTAATTGTATCGTTTTCGAAGCATTTTAAGTAATTCATATTGTTTCTGTGGTTTATTATTTTAGCTTTGCGCAAAATGTGATGCAAGTTTAACGCTCAGTCATTATAAGTGTGATAATCACACACTCACTGGTGTCTAACTCTTAAATGCCGTTCTGTACAGTCGTCCTCGTTCACTCATGCGTATTATAGTCTATTGTAATAGACTAACAGGTTACTGTGCAAACTATTCTCGTTATAATAACAGTTGCTAGATCATTTTGGATCTCGTACACATAAATATATTTATGTAGAAAAATATCAGTAATTACCTGTTTACTTTAGCAAAAAAATAAATTGTCCCTTCGTTATAAATGAATACGATAAGTATACAAAAAGCAGCAGAATAGATTTATTAGGTATAGACATAGTCAGCTACAACATTTCTCTTAAAATATGAAATGATATTTGTATTTTGTACCATATTATTTGACATAACATTGGATAATGCACGGATTCTATTTAGAATAATGTAATTAACAAGCTTTAAACATTATGAATTAGAACTGAAAACCTGTTTTGAAATGCACAATCTCTCAGACCTAAACAAGGACGTCTATTTCAACTCTCTAGAAGAAAGAATTGTAGCAAAGAGAAAAAAGAACCTTTTAAGTATTTTCTTCTAAAGTTGTATATAAGTGGATCATGGATAATACTGGATAATTTAGGTAACAAGAAAATATATGCACAAATAGTAGCAACAAAGTGAGGACTGTACTATTTATGTTTTCTTATTTGCTAATTAAAAAGAATTTTTGGCGGTTATAAACTTGCACACTAATTATTTTCTATAATCGGACCATTAAATTGTGACTTTCCTAAATATATGTACATAAATTTTAAAAATCTTCTTCACCTCATATTACACTTATAAAAGAAACGTTGTTCAAATATAAGAAAATATATAAATAAGATCAAATTGTTTGTTGCAATTGCAGTATCGGACAAAATTAATTAAATTTTTTGGAGATCTCTCTAGCTTTCTAATCAAAAACCGCCCGCAACTGGTACCAAGTTGCAAATAGCGGCCCTAGGCAAAATTAGCCCAATTCAAGATTTCTATGGACGATCTCTAGCTCAGTAATGCAAATTTTACCGCCGAACTGACAAGTTGCAAATAGCAAGGCCCCTTTAGGACAAATAATCCCACAACAACAACAGACGCCATAGTTCCATAGCATAGTGCCATGGTCGGACGAGTTTGTGACAGCGACAATCGTCAAGTCACATTGCAATCTTCTGCCATTCTTATTCAAGTTCCTGAAATCGCCCGTCGGCGTGTTGCGCCCGTTTCCCTTCCAAACGATGTCCTAGCTCATCCCAAAGATGCTCAATCGGATTCAAGTCTGGGGACTGTAAAAGCCGGGGCAAAACGCGCACTTTCTTCTTCGCTAGATTTCCGTCACATAGGCCGACTTGTGCTTCGGGTCGTTGTCGTGTTGAAATATCCAGCCGCGAGGCATGTTTTCACGTGCATATAGGAGCATATGGTCTTGCAACAACTTTCCATAAACGAGGCGGTCCATGGTGCCGTGGATCCGAACAAGTGGACTAACTCCTTTTGCGCTGAAACAACCCCCCACCATTACAGACCCACCTCCATGCTTTACAGTCGGCTTCTGGTACTTCAGATTGTTTCCATTGTCCACAGAACGTCGAACCCACTGCCGCCGGATCCAAACAAGCAGACCTTGCTCTCATTACTCCAGAGGATCTTGCAAGGGGTTTTTGATTAGAAAGCTAGAGCGATTTCCAAAAAAATGCAATTACTTTTGTCCGATACTGTATGTCACGTTTTTTGATAGCTTTATAATTCCACTGCTCCAATTTTGTGTTATTAGCTCGCTGAAGGCCTCAATGCCATAACTTGTGTTTTAGAAATTAATTTAAAGTGAAATGTCTAAATTGAGACACATTTTAAATGTGCTAAGAAATAATGTAAATATTTCTTAATATTTTCGGAATGAAGATCTTTTTAGGGAACTCTAGGTGAGGATATTCAAAGGAGAAAGCAAGAAGAACTCCAAAAACACGCAAACTTTGAAGTGCTTCGACTTTTAGGCAATCAAAATCTAGTACGACGACTTACGAGAACCACACGCTTGTATAATAGTGTAGTGATCAGTGTAAATTGGAGTACAGCACAGTGTAGCTACATTGGTGTAGTGAGTAAGATATGATAGAAACTGGGACGGACAGATGGAAAAATTTGTGCTCAAGTAATGTAGTAGCTTAAGTCAAACTAAAAATATTTATTAATCTTAGGTTCATTGTACATTTTCAAAATAAACTTTTTAATTTCTATTTCAGGTAGTTCTCAAAATTACCAAAGAGGAATAAATATGTTATACATTTAATTAAAATTTTACACAGATATTAAGATTTTTTTTTAATTTAATTCATTTGTCAGATCAACATTTAAATTGTTATACATGACATGATTGTAGGTGTATACAAAAAACTACATTTATTTGATTTACATTTTAACAATGCCAATTACTTCTGTGGATTTACACTAATATTCCAAATTACATAATAGCATTGAGTTCATTTTAATTATTAGTTCCATCTGGTATTACATCTTGGGACAAGTTTCTCTTAAATCGTATATGAGTATTGGGATTACAAAGATTGTAGTACTTGGCCCCATCGTAGTTGTTGATATTATCTATGAAGATTTTGGCTCTTGCGTGGATATAATCTTATAATATAATATTATATACCACGGACCGTTGCCTGCTATTCGGAGGACTTTGTTTTGAAATCTCTGCAACTTGGTGATGTTGGTTTTAGTAGTGTTACCAAACTGAAGAGGCGCATAATGCCAGAGGTCGAAGTAAGGTTTTGTACATAGGATTGTACACTCTTCTCTAAGCGAAGATTTTCTATTTATTAGTGGATATAGTTGTTTCAATCAGTGATAGCATTACTTTTGTTTGTGATTTATATGGAAACTTTAACTTAACCTCGTGTTTAGGTGTACTCCAAGCTATTTAATGGCGGAATTTTGAGGGTTCCAGGGTTAATTTCCATTAATTTTGATGTCGGGTGGACTGATTATTTTTCTGAGTGTGACTGTTTTGCATTGACATTTTATGAGGTTGATTTGAATGTTTCATTGTTTGCACCGTTTGCTGATATTGTCTGTTGCATTTTGCACTTGTTGGATGACTTCTTCCAAGTCTTCGCTCTGAGTAAGAATAGCTGCATATAACATTGTTAACGACACTGGTGGTTCGGGAATATTGTATGCATATATGCTAAAAAGGAAAGGTCCTAATATGTACCCTTGTGGGACTCCTATTTTTGCATCTTTTGTTTAAAAAATGGTCGGGTTAACCTTATTAGCGGATGTTCTTTTTTTAAGGAACGAAAAAGTTATGGCTTGAAGGTAGCTAGGTGTTTTTCTTTCTAATAGTTTTGTTTTAAGGCTCTCTATTCAAAACTTGTCAAAAGCCTGAGGAATATCTAAAAAGGCTGCTGTCGTGTAAGGTTTATTTTCAAAGCCAGTTTCAATTATTTCACTAATTTTCTGAAGTTGATGGCAACTCGAATGGCATTTTTTGAAGCCAAATTGGATGGTGGTAGGATATGGAGTGTTTCTACAATTTTTACAAGACGGATATGGATAACTTTCTTCAGAAGTTTTGAGAGGATAGTTAAAAGACTTATTAAACGACAGTTTTTGGCGATGTGGGTTTGATGTTTTCAGTAATTACTGGTTGATGTCTTTCAATACAGTTTATTGTTTGTAATGTATGGCCTAGGGAGTATGTGATTACTGGTGTAAAAGTCCGTTCAAGATGTATTGCAAACGCTTTCGATTTCTCACTGTCTGTGTAAAAGGTGTCAGTACCATATTTAAGTGTCGGTAGCTCTTGGTAGGTTTTCTTAGACCCTTTTGGTGGTTTTCCACATTCTCCTCGCTTCTGGACTTCTTGTTCTTTGCGACTATCTTCTGCCCCGTTTTTTAATTATGTCAATTATGTAGATGGGGCGAAAGATTATAGTTAGAGCTTCGATATGGTGATGTTGTTATGGCTGCTGTTTTGTCAGCTTTAAATATTGATGAAGTTATGGTGGAGACAGCGATGTCTATATCTTGCGTCCTTTTTGAGTGCTGTTAATTTTGTGAGAAGGTAGTCCAGAGTTGTTCGGAAGATATCCCAGTTGATTGATCAGATATTAAGTAAATCTATATTGCAAACAACTCTATCTTACTTATGATTTTGTTTATTATTATGTTCGTAATTGGAATACTGTTTGTTATAAATTAACCCACTATTGATCGTGGAATAAGAGCATTATATAATTTTAATTATAACATTAGCCTTTGAAGGATCATAGCTCCATATAAAAATAGAGTAGATAAAACTAAAAAAATGTAATCTGGTTTAGCAATATTTAGTTAAATATAGAATTGCGACTTATTGTGTCATTAAAAACTTTACCCAAATGCAATCAGAATTGCTCTTTAAAGTAACAATATTGGCCGCTCTAGAAATTTAGCTGTCAGTATGCACGCACGAATTGTACATCTACCAGAACCAGCCCTGCAATAACTAATAAAATATTGAAAGGTATAGAGGTAATGCTGGTGGTGGAAAGAAATATATTAAAATATTATAATAGAAAAAAAAACTGGGCTTTAGGTTAAAAAAACAGTATCTAACCCTAATATAGGTCCAAAGGTCGGAATCTTGAATTTTGCTTGTTTCAGAATTTAAATTTAAGTGCATATGTTATACCTCAAGCAAATCTATGATACTAAAGTGCATTTTGTTATTTTTGTGACAATTAAATGCCTGGGTTGTTCAAAAGTGATTGACACTACGATTATTATCCCCTCACTAATCTTTCATAAGGCAGAAGTGAGTATATATTTCTTAAAACTATTCCCCTTTAATGTTTGTGCACTTTTGTTGTCCATCTGTCAGGTTCCGTAAATATATTACTACTTATAAACAGCTGATTAAAGGTCATTGTTGGAGAAAAACTTCTTAGCGCACACTATATCTTTAGTTCGTCGAACAGAGCGTAGTCGTTCGGCCCAAAATCCATCAAATATATGACGTATCTGAGAGTTGCAGGATACCAACGATGTGGTTGCTTGTTGTCATGTTGAAATAATACGACGTGTACATTTCCCGTAGTAGCTCTGCTAGATACTTTGGCGGAGTAACTTCAGTGACTCTCAGTATCGCTCACTGATAATAATCTCACGAATCTAAAAACAATCGCCATTTGTTTTAAAATGCGCAATCCTGATCGTGGCTGTCATTTGATGCAATGAAGTCTTATGTTAGAAATGTAATTTGTCTGTTTTGACCAAACACACAAAGAATGCCTTCACTCTAAAGTTGTAGCAACTATGGGTATGTTTCCTATATGCTTCTACTGAGCGGTGAACGCATGAGAAACTCATTATGCATACACTTTTGTTATCGTAATTTTTATAAATAATGTTATGCGAAGTTCTGCAAGATAGACTTGTTGCGTCTGCCAGTGCGTCGAATGTAATTCTCTTGTTTGTCATAATTAAGAAGGACACACGCTAGACAATGTATGGTTTGCCGCTTTTTTCGGTACAGTTCTTGCCATCTTTGAATTCCTATGTCCAGCAAAACACAGAGTTTCCAAACACGGCTACTAACCTTGTATTGATATTCGAAGCGTTATTCTATTCTTTCAAATAAACCACGCCTTCTATCGTTTCCTGCTTTGTCTGTAACTGCTAAGTGACTTAATATAGTTCTTTTTGTGCATGTTAGCAACGCTGTCTGGTGACATCACTTGTTCATATAGTTTATATTCACACACCTGCTGAGCGTTATAAATAATTTAATTTTTTATCGTAGTATATGCAGTGACAATTCATAAATCTTTAACTTATGGATCGATTGATTATTAGTTTAAATATGTACTGCGTAATTAAAATTCTATTATGTTAACATTTTTACCCTAGATTTTGTAAGAACAATCTGAAACCGAAAAATATTGGTTTGACCTTAAAAGTGTTATTTGGGGTATCTAACGGTATCTCTAAAATCAAATAAAATACTTCTAGCGGTTATTTAACTGCTAAAATCGTTATACGTTAGAGCATGATATAATTTTAAAAATAAACCAAACAATTTAAATGTAAAAGTAGGTTCTCAAATAAAATGCTTTTGCATAAAGAAGATCACTACGGAGACTTTGTAAATATTTAAGAATATCTGTTTTAAAATCCGACATGCACTTTACTAGATTCGAATTTATACAAAACTAGAGCTTTACAATTTATAATTTTAAGCTTATCATTTTTACCTTACTAATAGCAATTATTTTCAATACCCTAAGCTTAAAAGTCATTTTAAATTATTATTGTTTTATTAAAGCATAGTATTAAAATTTAAATTTTGCATTATATTTTTTGGTATAAAGAAAGGATACAGTTGTTGTCGAGCCACATCATTGAGTTTCTCTAATTTGTTTCTACATCATTGATTAAATTAATGTTACTACTTGTCCTCATCACGTTTCAGACAATAACAGGAAAATATTCTTTATTTTAATTAACTTAAAGAGATTTTGGTAAAGGATATGGGATCTCTAAGAAGATTTCTTATAAAAAATTATTTAATGTATAATTGGAGTAAATAAAACAAATATTAATAAGTAAGGTAATAAAAATAAAATAAGGAAATAAGGTAAAAGAAGTACATCTATCTGCATATAAAGAACAACAAGATTTGTCAATTAATTTACCATTATATTTATATATATCCAGAGGAAAAATGGTAAGCAGCGGGTAACCATAACTTAGTTACTGAACCCAGATAGATAGTGGGGACTCTTCCACAAATATAGTTAAGTGCACAAAGAACACTTTATATTTTACAGTTTCTTTATCTGTTTAATGTAAAAGGAAAAATAATTACAAATAAGTGCGTTTTGTTCTACTTTTAAGACTTCACACTAAAAATTAGCTTTAACTTTCCTTATTGTGCTTTATAATTGATTTTTACATATGGAAATGAGGATGAAGAAGCAAATTTTTTAGTGAAATTTTGTCACTAAAGTCTACGATACGTAACGGTATCCTATAACCCGCACATGCGTCCTATTAACTGCAGTTTTTATATTGCTAGTTGATTAACTGAAATCTTTTTAATTGCAGATGACATGCAAGTACACATATCAAAATAACTAACTGACTATGCCATATTATTATGCACTACGATATCATATTCATAAAGCTTTCGCGTACCTTCTGAGTTAGCAGGAATGTGTGTTGCCGCATAATTTTAATAAAAAGGTTTGTAGCTAAGGTATAAGTCTTCGTAAGTCAAAAGCAGTAAGCTTCACTTTGATTCAAAGCTGTAAGAAAGAAAAGGATACAAAAATTTATGAGGGCTTTCTAAGAGTGACAGACAAGGAAAAATGTTATTCATCTAATATTTATAAAATCCACAAAATGGGAATGACAGCGTTATCAAAAGGTTCCAGCTCTTGTTACTTCTAAGGGAAAGAAGTAGATCGATGGGGCAGCAAACCGCTAGTGAGGCAATAACGTCACATTGTGTTGCGCAATGTTTTAATCGGCAGCTTTATTCCTCCAATGTTTATTTTTCAAAACAAGAAAAATAAAGAAGCTTAGGATCAAAAAGTTCCTTAAAAAGGCACTTACTAAGTGGCGAAGCGAAGAGAAGTCACTAACTTCATGTTGCCCGTCCGTCCGTCCGTCCGAGCAGAAACTCGAGAACTGCTGGAAATTTTCAAATTCTGTTTTCACCAATCGACAGGTGAGCAAAAAGGCTTATTAGCTAGTGATTTTGAAACTGATTGGTCAAAGGTTCTCAAATTTGGGAGACTGCTTCACCACTTCGCTATGCGTTTCAAGCTTTGCAAGTTTGTTATCATTCAAAATCTGGCTGGATCACAGAGAAGCCGTTGGGTGAATGGTTAACAGTTTTCAAGTAATTTTGTAAAAAATAACGAGATAGTAGTCTTATTCATACTGTCACACACATCCCACAGTCTGCACTCACAATGGAAGATTTCAGCCAGGACCTTAAAATGTCAACTTTTTATCATTTAATTACATAATTTATATAAAAATCAAGAGTCTGACAAATTTCTAGGGTGGGTAGACATTCGGGACCTATTGTCTTGGAGGCCAAAAGTTAGCATGGTGATATAAGTTATTATAAATACCCGTGTGGGGTTGCTAGTCCTCCATCGGGCGCCTCCCCAGGTGGCGGATAGGGGAACGCTCGTCAGATATGACGGGTACCGGGGAAATAAAATACCCGGGGTGGACCAAAACTAGCAAAAAGAAATTGATCCGAAAAACCGTCAGTATAAACGGACACCTCTTGTTGACCAACAGCTTCGGGTGGATGAGTCGATAAGAGAAGGGCACTGCTTTGCCCTGGGGCTAAGAAATTGACCCCAAAGGCGGATGAACCACATACAGTCAACGGCATAGGAATGTGGAAGACAAGGAGAAATCACCGCATTAAAGATCCTAAGGATATTCTCTAGTATCACCATGAAAAGGCTATGTTCAAAACAAAATTGTCCGGAGTTTCAAGTCCCCCGATCGGATCTTCGCGGGGGACGGTTATTAACGAAGTCGAGAAATCGAAAAACAACCAGTCGGTAGAAATAAATATGAAAATAGGTAAATGGAACGTAAAAACAATGGCGCAAACCGGAAAAATTAACAATGCTATCCAAGAAATGGAAAGATTGAAAATCAAAATCCTGGGAATAAGCGAAATGAGATGGCCTGGTGCAAGTTACTGTGATATAAACAAACATCGGGTATATTACTCAGGTTCATCAAATGAGAAATATCAACATGGTGTAGGAATCATAGTTTGTAAATCAATCGCAGAAAGTGTAACAAACTTTATACCAATCTCAGAAAGAATCATGCTACTACAAATAAAAGCTAAACCTACAACATTAAACATTATTCAAATATATGCTCCAACGACAAATCACACAGACGAAGAAATGGAACAATTCTACTTTCAAATCGCAGATATACTGAAAACTTGCCAAAACAAGATCTAAATATACTAATGGGAGATTTCAATTCAAAAATCGGAAAAGGTCGGGAAGGTGATTTCATAGGACCGCACGGGTTAGGAGAAAGAAATGAGCGTGGAAACCAACTAAGCATATTTGCAGGAGAACAAGGCTTAGCAATAATGAATACATTTTCACACTTCCACCAAGAAGACTTTACACGTGGAAATCGCCTAAAGACTCACCGGAAAACGTTGTTAGAAATCAGATAGACTTTATCCTGATAAATAAAAGATACAGAAACAGTTGCACCTGTGTAAAACATATCCAGGTGCAGATATACAGTCAGACCACATCCCATTAGTGGGCACCTTTAAAGTTAAATTAAAAGAATAAGAAAGAAAGGTACTAATAAGTATGATGTAAGAAAACTAAAAGAACCACTAATAAAACATAAAGCAAAGATAAGGTTAAACGACGAGATTAGATTAAACACAAACATAAATAGACATATGGTCAATATATCAAATATAGAAGAGGAGGTCAAAAAAGTAAAAGACACTGTGGAAAGTATCAAAAAGGAATTCTTAAAACCAGACACCGTAAAGAAAAAGACATGGATGACAAATGAAATCCTACAACTGATGGAGAAAAGAAGACTCGCAAAAAGCCATCCAGTAGAATATAATACCATTAATAGAAGAATAAAATTGAAAATAAGAGAAGCAAAAGAAAACGAGGTAAAAGAATGTGCGGAAATAGAAACCTTACAAGCGAGACATGACAATTTTAATATATATAAGAAAATTAACGAGGTGACTGGGAAATATAAAAGAGAACTGTGAACAAACTAGTGAATGAAGAAGGAAAATTATTATCAATAAAAATGAAATCAGTGAAACATGGAAAAAATATACAGAACAGCTATTTCACGATAATAGACCAAAACCTCTCCAGATAAACAGCGAAACCGGACCAAAAATACTAGTAGAAGAAGTACAAAATGCAATAAAAAGTATGAAGGAAGGCAAAGCACCTGGCCCAGACAACATACAGACAGAGTTTTTGAAACTCCTAGATGAAGAAAACGTGAAATGGCTGACAGATCTATTCAACTATATATATGACACTGGAAAATACCTATAGAATGGCTTAAATCTGAATTCATTCTACTACCTAAAAAGCCAGGAGCTAAGAAGTGCAACGAGTATAGAACAATAAGCCTCATGAGCCACCTATTAAAATCATTTCTAAAAATAATTCATAAGGAATATACAAACTATGCGAAGAACAAATAGCACCTACACAGTTTGGATTCAGGAACGCAGTCGGAACACGCGAAGCCCTATTTAGCATTCAAGTATTAATTCAACGTTGCAGGGATGTAAACTGCGATGTATATGCCTGCTTCATAGACTTTCAAAAAGCTTTTGATAGAGTCCAACATCAAAAGATGATAGATATTTTAAGAAACATAGGACTAGACGAAAAAGATCTAAGAATTATTATAAATCTATATTGGAATCAGACGGCATCAATGAAATTAGAAGAAGAAAACATCGTAGATATAAAAATCCAGAGAGGGGTGAGACAGGGCTGTGTACTGTCTCCGCTATTGTTCAACCTTTATTCAGAATACATCTTCAGAGAAGCGTTAGAAAACACAAATATAGGGATTCTCTTAAATGGAGAAAGATTAAATAACATCAGGTACGCAGACGACACAGTCATTTTGCTGAAAAGTTAGAGGACTTACAAGTACTATTAAACAGAGTAACAGAATGTAGTCAGAGACAGGGCATAGACATCAATATAAACAAAACGAAATTAATGATCATCAGTAAAAATAATATCCCCAGATGTCGACTCATGATAAACCATATACCTATAGAACAAGTGGAAAAGTATACTTACCTTGGTAGCACCATTAATGACCAGTGGGATAACTCACAGGAAATAAAGATCCGCATTCAACAAAATGAGTACCATCTTCAAAAGCCACAATTTAACAATTAATTCAAAGATGAGATTTCTGAGATGCTACGTCTTCCCTATCCTTCTTTATGGAGTAGAGTCATGGACCCTGACAAAACAACAGAAAAAGGCTGGAGGCATTTGAAATGTGGCTCTATCGCAGAATGTTAAGAGTGTCATGGATAGAGAGAGTCAGGAATGACGAAATTCTGCAAAGAATGAAAAAATAAAAAGAAATACTGACTACAATAAAAACAAGAAAGCTCCAGTACCTAGCACACATTATGCGGAACGAAAACAGATTCCAACTACTTCAAGTTATACTGCAGGGAAAAGTACAAGGCAAAAAAGGTCCGGGTAGAAGAAGGATATCATGGCTTCAAAACCTGCGAACATGGTTTTCTATGACCACAACACAGTTATTCAAGACAGCAGTCAACAAAATTATAATAGCCCAAATGGTTGCCAACATCCGGAACGGATAGGAACCGCAAGAAGAAGATAAATACATATTTACCAGTTGAATCAGTACAACAGTGTCTGTGGTTGAGTGGTTAGAGCGCTGGACAGTCAACAAAGTGACCCGGTTCGAGTCTATCTATTCCTAATGTGTTTTTTAGCATGTTATGTTTTCTTTTTTTTCTCAAGAATTATTGAAAATTTTGATTATTTATGAATTTTTATATTATATATTTTGTATTTCATTGAATATAGTTCATTTTTAAATTATAAATTATACATAATTTATAAAGCTAATTTTATCATTTTTAATAAATTAAAAAAACAAACATGGCAATAAAAAATACCATCCTAAAAAATACATTGGAAAAAGATGGATTCATTCGAACTTGGGTCACTCTATTGACTGCCCATCGCTCTAACCATTTAACCATAAGCACTGTTATACTAATTCCACTGCTAAATATGTACTTATATTACCATGCTAACTTTTGGCCTCCAAAACAGTAGGTCCAAATGTCTGTCTACTCTAAAATTTTGTCAGACTCTTGATTTTTACGTAATTAAGTAATTAAATGATAAAAAGTTGACTTTTTAGGGTCCAGGCTGAAATCTTCCATTGTCATTCGATGTTTTATTTATTTATTAATAATAAAGTACCCATACAGAGGCGAACTCTACTAGCGTTGATTATTTTTCTTTTCAATACGGACGTTACAATGCTAAAAGATAAATCTACTTTTTCCTGTTGTATTAGGCTTCGTGGGAGAAAGACCAAAACAATATTCTAGATTTGTGACTCCTGCACCACGCAAAAAGGTACTCAAAAAACAAGAAAATAAACTGAAACAAAAGAAAGAGAAATGAAAAAATCCATGTTATGTTTGTGGAAAGTTCGGAAAAGGAGACAACTAGGGTTTAGTTGCGTTTTATATGGTATCTGGGTTCATGTAGTATAAAGCTCTGGTAACAAAGCACAACATTTGATTTTGTGTCTAACATTCTGGTTCTGATGAAGTAGTTTTCAGCTCATAAATAAATTTTAGTTGTCTTGAAGCAGTAACAGCATTTTTGTGTTTGTATTGTGACATACATAAAAGAGGAATTTAATTTGATGCAAATGTGGGAAATGGGATGTATTGACACCTGATGCAACTTTGATGCGAATTGATAAAAGTAAAGTAAAGTGCATAATCGTTAACAATTGTCCAAAAAAATATGGTAACAACAAAGTTCAAGTACAATGTCCAAAATTTCCTCTCTTTATCTTAGATCTGTTGATTTTAGATGACAGAGATATTTAGCAGAAATAAGTTATAATAATTATGTTCTACTACTTATACACGTTTGCTTAATTTTTGAAAAACATTTAATTTATATTTATACATAAGGTTAATAATATGTTGTAAATGGAAGTTTATGATTTGTTATTAATGGTGGCATTAAAATAACGGAATAGCCAATAAAACTCATAAACATTATGCTATGTATACTGTTTATGAGGTCACTTAAAGTACAATAAAACACATACTTATTTTTAGTTCTTTTATTGTTTCTCGTTTTTTGCCAATTTACGCTGGATGCTTAATGGGCACTTTCTTGCTATACCTTTGTAGGTATTGTAAATTAGTTTAGACGTTTCTAACAATCATAACTTGATAAATATACGATGTTTAAATTTACACACTTTAGTTTTCAACCTATTCTTTGTATTGATCTTTTATAAAAATATTTTTTAATCGATAACAAAGTTGTATAGTATGTCAAGTAAATTATAAGAAATAAATATAATAAACGTAACTCTAGAATGTAGTCTGCAACGTCAAATTAAAATAACCAGCATAATGAATAAACGTATGGCTGGGAATTGTAGTTTAAAATATTATTTATTTCGTTAGGTACGTATAAGAAATTTGCACGGGACTGTTATTATTCTTTTTTATAAATTACTTTTTCAAAAATAATATTTGGTTTGTTTTTTGAATTCCAGATACATTACTAAGGGTAAGCGTGTAATGTAATTTTAATGTGTGTTGTCCACTTTATCAGTCGCAAATGTGTGTAAATTGTAAGTACCGACGTAGAAAACTTGAGTTTAAAATTATTCTTACCAGTCCTTTATTTCTTAATTCTTGGTTTAAACACTCGTTATTGATCCCAAAATGTAGCCGAAGTTTGATTTTGTTGGTTTTATTATAGCTTTATTTTATACTTTTTATAAATAATAATAATAGTTCCCCGTAATAGACCACAAAAGCCCTTCGGGATCGTAAAAGGATAGGTCTGCTGTAATCTAGGGCCTACGGTGCACAAGGGTAGTAACATGGCTAGTTTGATCTCCAGGTACTCATTTTTATTGCAACCTGAGTTGAGCTGGGCCGTAAAAATACCAGTGATCGCATTGGCAAGAGCGGGATTCGAACACGCATCTCTAGGTTTCGTATCTAGCGACCTATTCACTAGACCACTACGGCTTTTTATCCTTTTTATATTTTGTTAAAATACAAGTTATCATATATACTATACAATATAAATTTTAAAATTTGTTTAAAATAATCAGAGTACGGTATTGGGAAGTATAAAATGACTTTATTTTTATTATTAAATTTCTTTTGTGTTCGGCGCAGATTGCCAGACCAACAGTTCTACAATGTTAAATAAATTTTTTGTGAAACGATTATTTGAATATTGCTAGAAGTAATAAAGTTCAGAAAAAATTCACATCAATAATTTTAAAATCGCTGCTGATTGTTACCTATAATTATTTAATATGATATTAGTTTATTGTAAGTGAATGTAACGAATTTGCATATTGGCATCTTACTAAAAACAAAATATGTTGGTATTTACGGTCTCATTAGAATTTTACAAATGAAAGACAGCCATTACAGGATTCATAAATTTGTTTCCGCCATTATATTATTGTCTTACAACAGACTTTTTTGATATTCAAGAAATGGCACTTAAAATGCTAGAAAGAGAAAATTTAAATATTTAACCATTTTGAAATGATTTACTAGTACGATCACAAAGATCTACATTCCCCAGACTTTCATTAACAATTTTATTTTTAATCAATGCAACTCAAGTTATGTTCACCAGTATAAAATGAAAATTTTTAATTTTATAACACAACTTGGTTATTTAAAATCTATAGCGATTGATTTGAATTTTAAAATATTATTTATTACATGGGTCGACCATGTGACGAATGTTGAAGTACTACTAAGAATGAATAAAACAACTGAAATCGTAAAAACTATAAAAATCAGAAAGTTACAGTATTTCGGACATATTATGAGGAATGAACAACGTTATGGGATACTCCAACGGATATTACAAGGTAAAGTGCTAGGAAAAAGAGGACCCGGACGCAGGCGCATCTCCTGGCTAAGGAATTTAAGATCTTGGTTCTCAATGACAACGGCAGACCTCTTTCGAACAGCCGTCAACAAAGTTAAGATTGCCATATTGATCGTGAACACCCGTAACGGATAAGGCACATGAAGAAGAGAATTTATTACAAACATATACTAGTATCAAATTTATTTTATATCTACATGATTAGTCCCAAATAACCGGCCCATTTCATATCATTTAGTTTGAAACTTAATCCTAACCTTCTTCTTCTTCTTCTTTCTCTTTTCCCATTTATGCCTTACAGCGTTGTAATCCTAACCTTTGCCCTAAATTAGTGTGTTACGACAAATAATTAAAACATAACATGAAAATTAGTTCCTACATTTCAAGTATCGGAAAAAATAAGTCACATGTTAACGAATTTGTTAAGCATAGCAATTACATGACTTTTTTCATCGTCCGCTCAGCAGTACACATCTCAGACACACAATTAGACATTCGACAAGATGAGAGAGAGACAAAAAAAATTCTATCAAAGCAAAATAGAAATCAATAAAGAAAATAAGATAGTCTGAGGGGCCCTCTGCTTGAAATGAGGAGCGACCACATGACCTCAAAAATATGTGAGCACTCTCTATTCAAGGTAATCATGCAGAATCGTGGTAGGAGCGAGACTTTTATACAGGCAATTGCACCTGGTAGTCTAATCTGATACACAGATGGTTCTAAAATCGAGGTGGATACCTGAGCTGGAATATATGCTGAGGTTCCCAGGGTAGAGCTAAGATTTTCCCTGGGTTAGTACGCTTCTGTCATTCAGACAGAAATATACGCCCTACTACAATGTGTGCGCGAAAACGGTAAGATGGATTACAGGAGCAAGAGGATCTATATTATATCAGACAGCCAGGCAGCTTTAAAGGCTTTATCAAGCACAAAAGCATCATCTAGACTAGTATGGGAATGCATCAACGAACTCAATGCACTGGCAGAACACAAAACGGTGAAACTGTTATGGGCACCTGGGCATCTACGGTATCTACGGCAATGAGAAAGCCGATGAATTGGCAGGGATCTAGTGAGTCTTATATCGGTCCAGAACCTGCTTTAGAAATTTTACGAAGTGCTGTCCGAAGCTTTATTAAGAAGAAGACACGCACTCATTATCGAATGTACTGAAAGAATCAACCATAACATAATTTTAGCAAAACCTTCAATAAGGGACCTTGCCAAAAGAGAGCTGCAGAACTCCTCAACTTAAGTAGACCACAGCTAAAGATAACCATAGGGTTTCCCACAGAACATGCAACTGTTAACAAACACCTCTGGAAAATTGGTAAAGTCAACAGAGACCTTGCATGCAGACTTTGTAGCAAAGAACTAGAACAGCCTTAGATATCTTATGCAAGTGCGATGCGCTGTGCAGGAAAAGGCAACAAACAATCGGGAGACCAATCTTCAAACCGGAAGATTTCTGGACACACTCTGTAAAGAACCTGTATCTGCTGATTCAGGGGACATCAATTATAGATTGGTTGTGAATTCACTTTATTAGGGTAATCACAATAAGCCATAGACTGCATTGAACATGGATCCATTAAGAAGACATACTCTAAGCGCAAAAAAGAGAAATTATTATGTTATCTAGACGTATTCTTGATTACAATCGAGTTAAAAGTGAAGTAATTTACCCAGCCAAACGATAAGGTATTTTTCACTGTTAAGCAATAACCCAAAATTATATTAAAACATTGTTTTTAGTTAATCAAAGTTATAACTTTTAGTAACTTTTTAAGTTAAAATGCCATACTTATTTGTCTTACGAAAATTTCTTACATATTTTTCTATTGAAACTTAAAAAATACATTTTATGACCAAGAGAACACCAGAAACCTTCTAATTAATACTACTTTTAAGAAAAAAAAAATAATATTCTACAAAGATCATGAAGTAACTTAAGCTAGCGAATGCCATATGCAACATTTTTGGATTCTATTTATCAATTGCTTTACTTGAACGCTCTCTTCAAATACATAAATTTACTAAAAGCAAAATGGAACAAAATAAAAATTAAATTTAAAATTACAATAACCCTTGAAAATTCAATGTGTTTTATGACAAATTGGGTTTATTTTGTGTTTAATATCTAAATATAATAGAGCTGGTTGTATTCTGACAGAATTAATCAAATGCACAGACAAATAGTTTAATTACAAATTTAATTTAAGATGGAGTTTTAGGGAAGGAAAAGCGCGTTGGATGCATTAACAGCCCGTAGGTTTGAAGCGGCCCATTTTCGCTCTTCGCCATAAACATAAATTCATTTTATTTGTTCGGAAAATTAGTTTTTTCTCCGATAGGAGCCCAATTCTCGTTAAAATTCGAATGCCTGTCGCAGTGCTAAGGCGATACCGCCGCACAGGTTTAGCTTGAATTATACGGCGTGCGCTTAATGAAACCCTAAAGTCGAAGCACGCAGTTTATGGTAGTAGTGTAGTTAACGCTAACAATCTGTTGAGCCTAACGACACGGTATTTAAACCGTGCATTTTAATATCGCCAATTACGGGCCGTATCTTCTCAACAACATTGTTTTATGCCGCGCGCTGTTGCAGCGCCCAGCCCTCGAAACTAATACAAAAACGGCCGTTTGTGCCCGCCATAAATCACATTTTTATACACGTCTGACTGCCACGAAGCCCGAAGAAGCAGAATTAAACATGTGCACCCGTGCATAAAACCCTCCACCCTTTCGGTTTTTACTGCTAGTTGCTTCTTTATTCCCTGCCCTCGGTTACATAAAGTTTTTCGTATAAATTTTTAAACAGCCTTTATATTGTGCTACAGGGTCTGGCTATAAAATAATCGTTTTAATGTTTTAGATTTTGATTGGCAACTCTTAAATGTTAACTATAGGAACAAACTTGAGAGCATAATTCCTAAAAAGGAAAAGTCTACATTAACCTATTCGTAATACTAAATCATTAGATTGTGTTTTATTGTTTATACGACCGTATGCTATTAATTTACCTTAACTGTATGATAGGTGTTCAAAGTGTTTCTAATGAGACTTAATGGAAGCCCGAATGTGTCGCATTACAGATTGACACACCAGTTTGAATTTTCTGGGCTACATCCAAACAGCGTCACAGAAATTGGCTTAGCATTCACGACGCTTTTCAGGTGACACCACAGGCAAAAGCAAAGAAGTAACCTGGTGAACCATACAACTGGACCTTTTTCTCAGATTTATTTGTTGGAGAAGCTGTTGTTAAGATACTGACATTCAAGTGAACGGAGCTCCATCATTCGCCATCACAATACCATAGGGTTCCTCAGCAATTGCAAATATAATAGGTGGTTGCAGATAACTTAAACATAAAATGCTAAATTGTTGCTAATAAAAAACTTCCACCGGGTTTCTATTTAGTCCAAAAATAGAGGTTGATAAAGCCATCTCTACTAAAGTTTATTTCGGCTATCAAAAGAATTGGTGATAAAAATCCCACAATGTTAGTGATCTGTTGCAAAATTCACCAACAAAGCATTTCCCTTAAAACAAAATATAGGAATAGTAACGATTTCTATGTAGAATGTTCAATATAGTCGCGTGAAATACATCACATTGGTAGTCCACTTGTTTGGAGCTAGTGCTAGAGTTTCTTCAGCGTCTTGTAGAACAAATTATTTACCATTAACCTATCCCATCTAATAAAAATTACGAAAGACCGATGAAAAACGTTTGTCCATATGTGTAAATCATCTCTACTTGCTCCTGACATGAATGATGGGTTATTTTAATAGCACTTTAAAATACACGTGCATTTAAGAGCGGATAAACGTTCTTACGAGGGACTTATATAAGGAACAGTATTACAATCTTTCATAAAACACATTTAATTTCGGATATATGATGATAAGATTTTTTTTTTGGTTCCTTTTCCTACCAGAAACCATTTTTTTAAATTTTTTCCTGTAGTTAACATTCTCCCTGCTTATCTAAGATATAATCAGAAGACAAAATATATAATTCAGTAAACATATGAATACCTCCTCAAAGATATTGTACTTGGCTAAAATTGTTTGAAAGATTGTGTTGGTAAAAGATTCTTCATAATTGTGATTTTAAATTGCTTGTAACTTCAAACTTTAACTTGGATCTAGATAATAGCACTACTTGACTATATGACTTTAAGGACCATACACTATTTATTCAGAGCATGCTTATCTATAATTGTTATCCTTCCACTGCATAAGCTTCCAAGTTTTATTACACATGCTGTTTCTAATAATGTTCATTTTGGGTTTGCCTTTGCTTAGGAGCAAGTATATTTAATACTATATTTGATAATACTCAGTTAATTACTTTTTAAAAAAAATTCATTATTTTTTGTTCTGTGTGACCAACAGATTTTATCGGTTAAGAACTATTTAACATGAGCTGCCTTTTTCTAATTTTTTTAATTACTCTAAAACTTGAGCACAAAATGTACATCTGTTATCATTAAATAACATTATTCAACATATTCTATTAAAACAGCTTTAAACTAAAGTTACCAAGAATCTGTCTGACATATAGCTGAAAATTTAGATCAATGTATAACTATGTTTATGGGAGTTATTTTACTAACGTTGTATTTCAGTTTGTTACTGCTTTAATACAGAATGTTTATCAGCAATGTTGCAATTGAGAAATTTTAAATTATTTGTTTATATGAGTGATTCTACGATAGACAATTATGGCAGAACAATCATTCCTCTATCAGACCATATGCGTATTTTACCTGAGTTATAAGAAAATTCGTTTAAATTTTTATTGCCTAGGGGATCGTTCTAAAGAAAACAGCACCGCAAGATTTTTTTTTGCTAAACCAACAAATCACCCAACTCATGTGCCATAGTTTTCTACTATTAATGAGAAGAAATTACCAAATTAATGATTTTTATCAAAATTCACTATTTTTTCGATGCCTTATCATGCACGTAAACATTTACTAAATATTCAGTGTATAGTCCTAGTGCTAAATTTTAGACTACATAAGTTTGACAAAGCCTGCCTAGCTCGGCCTTAAAAATTTCAAAGTCTTAATTTTTGCTATTTTCAAAGCTCAATAATTTTTAAAAGTGTGTGAAATTAGGGAAACTAAACTTTGCTTTTTAAAGTTACTTCAGTGTCTTACTAGTAAAGAATTGTAATCGCTATAGTCAAATATTTTGCTAAAATTGGTCGATCTATCGTGGAGTCATCAGTATATTATTCATGACATACAAAATTAATGCGGATTTTAAGTTTTAACTATGACGCTGTTCAAATTATTGTAATTTTGTAGTCAATATGTCTCCTATTTATTGTACTTTTAAAGAAATGAAGCATCACAAAATGTTTGCAGCTATGCAGGGGTTGTTAATGACTTTTTAGATTGTTGTCGGGTTAGTGATCCTTGTCATTGATCTGAGATGCCAGAATACGGATACAGTTTTCCTTTAAAAATTAATTGAAAATTTGTCCTTTGTATACCAAAAGACGTTGAGAGTCATAAATTGGCTGACATACACCTTGTATATTGAAGGTTTCTTAAGAATACTGACGCATTCAAATGGTTTTTGTTAAACATAAAACTATAAGAACTTTTCGCGTAACATATGCATCTAGAGGTAGTTTTTTTTTTATAGTAACTTATACCTTTTGCCATAAAAATGTATTTACTTTTGTAAATGGAATTTTCAGTTCATTAATGGCAGGAATTTTTTCGTTTTGTGCAAAGCGTAACAGTTTTGTGAGTTTAATCCTCAAAAATAGAGAAGATCGCGACTATAAAGCACTTTTAGAATTTACAAGGGAAATGAACGGGTGCAACAGATTGTTTTCGTATATATATTTTTTATTACCCAAATCCAACAGTTGCTGCCCAACAACTACAGACGCATTTAGATAAAACACAGCAGTGGCTCCAAAGATGGCGTATCAAGGTGAACGAGAATAAATCAGTCCATGTGACTTTCACAAAATGTAGAGGGCACTCCCCAGAAGTAAATATGAACGGTCAACCACTACCACAGGCAGATAGCGTTAAATATGTAGGGATACACTTGGATAAAGGGCTTACATGGCGTACTCATATATGGAAGAAGAGGGTGCAGCTTGGACTGAAACTAAAGAAATACTACTGGTTGTTAGGTAGAAACTCCCAATTATCGCTTAAAAATAAACTTCTTATATACAAGGTAGCATTGAAACCAGTTATGGGGCACTGCCTCTAGATCTAACATTGACATATTGGAGAGGTACCAATCCAACGTCTTACGTCTAATAACTAATGCCCCATACTACATCCCAAACATTGAAATCCGAAACGATTTAGAAGTGGCCACCGTCAAGGAAGAAATTAAAAAATTTAGTGTAAAGTATCTAAATAAGTTAGAAGTGCATCCTAATCCTTTGGCAGTTAATCTACTAGACAACAGTGCTCAAACGCAAAGACTCAAAAGACTTAACCCCCTCGATCTACCGCATAGATTTTAGTGCTATTTAAGTTACATTAAGTGTCTTAATTAACTTACATGTAGTGTAACAATCAAATTAATTAAGTAACCGCAGGAGGGTCGTCATTGGGCGACTTCTCCAACACTGCTCGATCAACATAATTACTTATTGTCAGATGTAATTGGCAGATTGTAATTAACTCATAAATACAAAAAAAATATCTTTTATTACAAAACCTTTATTTCTCTTTTTATAGAAAGCAATCCTCAAGCATCGTCTCTTCTTATTTATTCAAGACAGAAACAACTATACCTTTAAATTCTGAAATAAATACTAGGGCAACTCCTTCACCTGTAACTATTCAGATCTGTGTCTTTAATCAATAATTGGCAGTAGTCATCCAGTGTTCTACAGCGATCAGTGTACTTTAAACGATAAAACATCTTAATCGTCCTAAATATATCTATTTAATTGAACTAGTGTAGTGCTATACGAATTTTCGGTAAGCAACATTATTTTGACGCGAAATAAGTTGATAATAAGCCTTAACCCTTCTAAAGACTCTACAGCTCCTGTAATCTCAAAAGCTTGGTTCTTTTGGCAGTCTGTTGAAAATCCCGCTATGGAACTTATTTGCTATTACACAGCCGCTAAAAACCTGCATCAGTAGTAAGAAGACAGCTAAATTTCTGATGATCCCGTTCTATTTCCTCGCACATTCTACACAAAATAGTTTTAAAGCCATCGAAAAGTTTCAATAATTTGTTAAGTAAATAGATTTTCGAAAACATCCAAACACGTGAATTAGTAAATAATTCACACATTCTAAAAATTCCTTGCATTCCTCGTTTTTAAGGAGTTTATTTTTATAACGCACAATTTAATTTGATTTTCCTGAAATTTGGTAAAAAAATAACTAAAAGCATTAGAATAATGCGTAGTAAATTTACAACAGTATGGATAAGAGTGTCTCTCACGGACCCGTGTGTTTGATTAAGTGCTTTAGACCGACAGCGCGTGGAGAGTAAACCGCATAATCATCGGCCGCGAACATCCGTCACTGAGCCAAACATTGATCGTGCAGACGCGCTTATTCGTAAGAACAGGCGCAGCACTATCAAGGGACTTAAAGTAATGCTGACTATCAGTGTTGGTAGTGTAGAGTATGTCATGAAAAACTATCGCAAGGTGAGTGCACGGTGAGTACCACGCACTTTAATGGACGTTAACAAAATGATGCTGCCAGTCGTCTGCTATAGCAGTTTAAAGACAAATGTGATGCATTTTTAAAGTCTATAGAAGCCATGGATGAAACGTGGATGCACTATTTCATTCTCGAATCCTAGCGAATGGCGGCATAGCAGTTCTCCAAAACCCAAGAGAGCGCGAAGAAGCCGTTTGGTAGGAAAAGTGATGGCAACGTTCTTCTGGGACTGGCAGAGGGTTTTTCATATAAATTTTCTGACGGATGCTAGAACGCTCAATGCAGCTTATTACTCAAATCTCCTGGTAACAGACGTGAAGAAAAAAATGCGATCCAAGCGGAAGACACAGGTGGAAAGCGGGTAGCCTTTCTTCAAAACAATTTACGCCCCCATATGGACAAAAAAAAACAATGGAAATTGAAATGTTAACCTTCGCCGTACACTTTGGTTCCAAGACATTGCTACCCAGGCAGAAGGCTCAAATCAGACTTGCCAGAGATGTAGTTTATGGACAACAACGCCGTCATCTAGACTATTTGGGAGTGCATACGCTACCAATCAAAAGCCTTTTTTTAAAAGAGCATCAAAATGCTTCCAGGACGTTGTGTTGACTCCGGAGGGGAGACATGTGCAAGTTAGTAGTTGAAAATTTGTTTTTTTTTAAATATCAGTTCCTATCATATTTGAACCACCTTATATTACTAATTTATAAAAATTATTTACTTTTTTTAAATTCTCTAATTTTTTGTTTTAAAATTTTTGTCCGACAGATTTTTAACTTTTTAAATGTTTATTTAAACTATTGTAAATGTACTATACACACAAAAAAAATAAATATTTATTGTTTTGTAGTAATTTAAAATTCTGTGACTTGTGATTTCTAACTTACCACTCCAGTGGTCGCTAGCAGTACAATTGTGGTCCAGGTATATTGTTTTCATAGCCGATGACTTCCCACTATATCTGAAAACGTTTAGTCCAAAGTCAACCGTCTCAGAGTTCGTTGAATATTTTTCAAAAATATTTATTTTATGAGCTGCAAGATTGGAGCGCTGTTGTGTTCAACGAAACTACTCCTGTCACGTTTTTCCGATCGTTAAATGTCATTTTATTTCATTTAGTGTAATGTATTGCTAATATAAAACGAAAAGTAAACAGCAATGCTTGAACATGACAACGAACAAATACTACAGTAGTTGTCAGAATCAGAAGACTATAAAAGGATTCTCGGTGTTGAAGATCCAGACAAATTAGAAGATTTTGTGTAATATAATGAAGATAAACGCGATGATAAAATTGGCAAGGTAGAAGTTATTAAAGACATTTGAAAAGTACCAGACCTGTAGGAAGATATCCGCACCGTTGTCCAACACTTTTATGTTGGGAAGAATCAAAAACTAGATAGGACTTAAAACCTCAAGGGGCTAAACCAGGATTTTGTCGAACTGTAAAGTTTTATTCAAATCCAACCGATTATTTTACGGTTAACTAACAGCTTGTTACTTTCAAAGCCAACTGCCTTTATTATTAATATATTCTTAATAAGACAGTCAAATTAAGAATAAAATGTTTGCTTTTATAACAACAGCTATTTTTTGTGCTACAAATCTGAAAGTGCACGTGGGAGTTTAATCAGATGGACCACACAAATTTAGCGATTCTCTACTGAAATTAATAATGCGATTAGTAGAACCAATAGCCGTATCCAAAAAAACCACCACTTGTAATAATTGGCTTGCTTCAATGCCATTGGCTATCAGTGTATGTGAATGAGAGATCTGACTTTAAAAAAGAGAAAACATGAAATCCCTCTTAAATATTTACGAAATTTTGGTAGGGAAGTTAAAAGTAGTCTTTTTGATTTCAAAAGAAAAGTGTCTTAGTCTTGTATGTCTAAAAAGAATAAAGCAGTTTCAGCTATATGAAAAATACACAACAGCAAAACTATTGACTTTTAACATAGATAAAGCCCATCATTATTACAACCTACATGGAGTACATATGCGCAATAAAATGTGTAGATAGTATAATACTGCGGAAAATTTTTAAAGATAACCGATAACTCTTTTTTTCACTTATTAACATTAATTCTTGTACAGTAATCAATGTTCTTAATATTTACGGGGCTAATAAAAAATCACACCAGTTAAGTGCTGTCTATTTTGTCGAGGTATTTTTGTAGGCGGGTGGCAAATTTGTCCTTTAAATCATGTCATGTGGAACCCTTTGAATTTCTTGTATTATACCTTCAAAAAGGGCCTCAGGATTGTAAGCTGGTCTATGTAAACTTTAGCTTTCAGATAGTCCCCATAAAAAGGGGTCACATGATAACAGGAGCGGTGATCGAGCAGGCCATTTTACATCTCCACGTAAGTAAATCAGGTGTCCAGAGAAATGTCTTAAAAAATCCATTGCTGCTTTGATGTATGGCAAGTTGCCCCATCTAGCTAAAATCAAACTGTCAAAATTCATGCATCGTCTTCTTAATTCTGGCAGAAAATAATCACGCAACAATGCAAGGTAGCGATCTATGAAACAAACACTTTTCGTCCGTTTTTACGAAAAAAAGTAAGGCCCAACAATGCAGGTTTGTGATATACCACACCAAATAGTTACTGTCTCCTAATGCAGAGGTTGTTAATGCTATTATTGCGGGTTTTCGGGTGCCCAGTACCGTCTCCGATCAATGAAAGTGAACTTCGTCACTCATGATCAAAACAATATCGTCTGTAAGCAAGTTCAATATCATTTCTGCAAACTTATATCGTCTCACAAAGTCGTTTTTCCGCAGTTCTGGAACGATCATAATCGTGTAGGGGTAAAATGGAGGTCCAAGTATAAGATTCTGCAAACTGACCTGTCTGACATTCGAAGAGCGCGAGAGTGACGAACCGCCAAACGACGAGGGCTGGTTTCCACCGCTTGTCGCACCCTTTCAATGTTTCCGGGGTTCGTACAGTTAGATCACATCCCGGTTCAGTCCTCGGTCTTAAAGATTCTAAAGTTTAAAAACTATTCGCCCACTTCATAATGGTATCCCGTTTTGAAGCGCTATCATGACAATCAAAATTAAAATGGGTTTGAAATAGTCGCTGTGTAAGTACTATAGAACGACCCGTTTTAATGAAAGGTGTTGTAAACAAACACACGATGTGTGAAAAAAGCTTTTCATTTATGTTTAATTAGTAACTTAGCATTCCTTTTTCTTTAAAAGCTATTTTCATTTTTGCTACTAAAATGACATTTATAAATAAGTAGATATCAACCATTTCAAGAATATTTAGACCACCTCAGCATGCATGACAGTCTTTTCAAAAATACCATACCCCCGACCCTGTAGTAACATAAAGAATCTAGATTTCTTGAAACCTCTGTCGTTTTATCTCACAAAATTGGACCACTCTGGCAATGGTACCAAGATAAATAAAATGCAGGGGTAAATTGGTTTGAAACTAGAAGAAATAGTTTCAACTACATCTTCTACCGTCAAAGATAGCAAAAACTGGATGGTGTCACATCTGTGGCAGAAAAAGAAACCAAACCATCAAAAAGACATGCAACAAGTATAAGAAGTGGATATGTTCCGATAGCTAAGGAAGTGTGTGTGAACAGTGCTTGCAATGAACAAATTGTGGTTTTATTGTCGAAATGCTATACGCATATTTTTTAGTTATGATATTAATTTCCACTCAGTATAACTTTTAAAAGTTATTGTCGTTGTTACCAACTTTACGATTAGTTTAACTCAAAATTGACAAATTTGTTATAGAAATTATTAATGCACATTACATTTGTTTTAAATGTAAATCAGTGCCATTGTGTCCGCGCGATACTCCAAACCGCATGATTGTTGAAGTGTTAATAATCACTTTATTTTTCATTAATAATCAATTTTAAAAAACATTAACAGCAAACACGCATTAATGGTTGTTTAAATTGGTTTTAATACAAAAAGAACGTAAATAACTTTATAGCAAAATACTTTTGCAAAAAAAAATATTTGTAGATATTTAAATATTATATAGAACACACAATTGTTTAGCAAGAAAGTCAAAAATGTATTTCAATACACATATTAAAAAATAAATAAATACTATAGCAGTCTACGAAAATGCCGTAAACTAAAGTTATACAATAGTAATTTTGAAGAATGCTAATGGTACAGAAAAGTTCCCTTACATTTTAGGTAACACTCAACGGTATTGTAAATTTATACATAATTAAATTGTAAGTGCAGCCGCCGTAGCTCAGTGAACTAAACAGAACTAAGCAGAAACTGGGAATTCGATTTCCCGAACAACCCGTTAGAATTTCAGTGGGTTCTATTTATGTACTTGCAAAGCAGTAACAATTTCTCAACTCAAGTTTCATATATCTCGCACAAAAAGAAAAACATGAACAACCCAGGTAAAAGAGATCGCGAAGTCAACTGATGTTACTTGCATAATACAGTTTTAAATAAAATTAAAAAACACGTTTGCTTTGCAAGTACGAGGTGCATTCAAGTTATAACAAACATGAATTTTTTTCTCAGGGCTGAGAACAGATATAAACATGCGGTTTGATTCAAAATATGCGCGCATTCTTTGTGAATCCACGACAGAAATAGCAGCACTGCACGGTACATTCGTTTTCTCCATTTGAGTAGTGTGACACCGATTTAAATTTATCGGCAGTTGAGTGAGATGTGTGGTGGTGATGTTATGGATGTATCTAATGTTCGTTTGTGGATGTGACAGTTCAAAGAAGGCAGAACGTCGTGTGACAATAAACCAAGAACACATCACCTCCAAAGTTAGCATTTCTGTGGGATCTGTGCACACAATCCTATATAAAGACCGGAAAATGCGAAAAGTCTCTTCCAGGTGGGTGCCACAAATGCTGACAACTTTGACGTGATTTCTCATGCTCCCTACTCACCTGCCCTGGCTCATAGCAACTTTTGGCTGTTTCCAAAGATGAAAGACTGTCCGTGGTCGCAAATTTACTAGTAGTGCTGCTATTGCATTAGCGATTTTTCAGTGTCAAAGAAGAGACTCTTAAAGAAGCGTATTCAGCGGCCATGGAATCGTTGTGAAAAATGTGTACGGCTGCAGAGAGATTACATCGAGAAGTTTCACAAGTTTCACAGTTTTCGTTTGATTAGTTTGTGAGAAAAAAATCGGAGTTGTTATAACTTGAATTCACCTAGTATTGAACATAATTTAAGAAACGTAGTACTACTAGAATTTGATATAAATAAATAAATTAAATAAGGGTATTACGTGGGTGAGTCAAACATACACAGAATGTATTATTTTTATATTTTATTGCAGCATTAAAAAATACAAATATACAAAGTTATTTGTTCTACATAATCTTCTAAATTAGAAACAACAGTTTTTAATTCAAATATCGTAAAGCGAAAGTAGGTGAGACACCAACCAGTCACTCTCTGCTCTTCAAATGCTTCTTTTAATGGTTGAAACAAATAATAAGTCCGAACTGTAGGAAGATTGTTTCAGTATCAATTTTTTGGGTAGCTGTGTGGGACTGGGCGTTGTGAAACGGAATAATGTCTCAGTTTATTCCAACCTAAAAACTGATTTCAGCAGGTTTTAGTCTTCAAAAAGGCGGCAAACAATGTAAGTATTTTTCTCTTTGCGAACCGTTGATGACTTTAATTTTCAACTGCTTCTTGTTCTCTCAAAAATACTCTTACAATTTACCCAGTTAGAAGACAACACCTATATCAAGGCATTTAAATGTGCTATCTTCAAAGTGTTTCAAATTTTCTCAAAGTTTTGGATTTATACTTTATGAAAAATATATTAACAATTTAATACGCAACGGCTAAGACTACCACTTTCTATAGTATTATGGTACTGACTAAATAAAAGGTAATAAGGGGGGTACCCTGTGATAGAATGCTTTTTAAGCATCGTCACTTAAAACGCGTCTCTTTTCGTGTATCCCATTTCAGTTTATATTTTATTTATCATTGCATGTTATTTTGGTATTGTCACGAATATACTTTTAAATTTTAAATTTAACCAAAATTTAATATTAGTAGTGAACAAGCATTTGAGTAAGATAAAATGGAAGCAAATGTCATCACCTACAGTGAATATTTAAAAAAACAAAAATGCAACTATTTTATACAAAACAAAGCCCTAAGAATACAAAACCTAATTACCAGTATTCAAAAGTGCCTGAAACGAATAGCAGCATTGTAATGTCCACAAGAAACAACACAGGCAGTACGTTACAAGATATGCTTAGAATTTTTGGCGGTATAGGAAAAATAACAGAGGACATTTCTAATACAATTACTTTGATATGCAACAAGAACGTCATTTGAAATTTTGCGCCAAAAATTTGGACCAAAAAGATGTTTCTTGGAAATAGAGAAACTTTGAGAAGTTTCACCCACTGAAAATTTCTATTTTACTCTAGGCCAAGAAAATTTTTTAAATTAAAATTTAGGGAGAAAGTAATTTTCCAAAAGCAATATAAGAACAATCACGTCTTCTAAAGATTATTATAACTATTATGATATCGTACTCATATTCAGAAAAAATACTCTTCTGCATTACGGATTAATTCAGTGAATGAACTTTTCAAAGTTTCGATCTGTTTCTCTACTACAGTAGATAAAGGATACTTTACAAATTTTTTTTATTAGAAAGCTTATTCATAATTTATTTAACAGAAAAAATATATAGTAAACGTTAATTCGGTTTTCACCTTAAAATATATATGGAAAAAGAAATGGGAAAAAAAGTTCAAAGATAATCAAAATAAATTTTTCGTTTACGTTTTATTTGACCGGGAGGATGCTCATTAAAAAAAGGTTTAAAATGCTGGGACCCTCAAGTAATGTGTATTGAGTTTTAAAATATATTTTTCACAATTTTGGAAATTCCATCAGGATTGTAAATTAAAGATAAGTGAAATACATATTTCTCGTGTTGAAAATCGAGACAATTACATTTTCAAATGTTTCTGATGTGTTTGCATTTACAAACACATTTGAGGTCAATAAATAAAGGAGGTATAAAAAAGCATGACAGAGCTGTAAAGGTTAAAGAAATAAAGTATTTAGAGATAATTTTCGATTATAAAGTGTTTTAATTTAGTAGTGTATGCGTCAAAATTGTATTGAGGCCTTTAAGGTGGTATTCTTTACATGCTATTTACAACTAGTCAAAAGTACTAACAAGCAAATAGGCTGACATACATAACATGTGAGGAGTGATACCGTTAGGTACGCTCTAATTAGCAAATTAATTATTTAGGTCACTAAACTTTGCCAGTTTTAAGCGTTTTGTTACATTTGGCCTGTCAATATGCACTGGGATGGTCACTGATCAGGACCTTATATCAGCTATAGAACTCTAGGATTACGTCCTCAATCCGCGGGATATTTAGGTTATTGTATAATATGTGGTTACTCACACACAATTCGGCGTTTGCCATTGCGTGAAATGTTTCGCTTTAAAAGCACTGAATTATTCCTTTGTTCGATAATTTAACACACCCTTAAAACTGGATTGCATATGCACATAACGATCTTATACAGCAATGCTTTGGTATTACTAATTTGAGATTTTTGTTTGAAGAACCAGGTCATAATTTTCATATAATAATAACAATAATAAGTCCCATTATTTTCTTGGGGGACGTAGGGCCAAAATTAAGTATTTTCATAGTTTACGATCCATTGCAATGGATTTTAACTGAAATATTATTTTTCCACCGTCTTGTATTATTTCCTTTCGTCACCCACTCTTCTTTGACGTCGTGGATTCCATTTCAAAGTAATTTTTGGGGGTTTATTCGTGTTCTTCTTTTGTGTCTGGCCTATCCAGCCATATTTTCTCTTATTGATATCGTTAGTGATACCTTCTTGGCCCATTCTACGCCATAGATCTTCATTTAAAATCACACCAAATTTGTAGTACATTTGTTAAACGTGCGTTCCAAAAATTTTGTAATTTGTTTCGAATGTTATTTGTTAAATACCACGATTCGCACCCATACACTAGTACTGATTTGATCATTGAATTAAATATTTTCATTTAAGTGTTTATGTCCACATGGATATGACAGGCTGGTAAAGTCTTCTCGAGTTCCTCCTCTTTTGGCAATTGTACTGGCTAGATATGAAAAACTGATTATCTCCTTTATAGTTATTCATTCTAGCGGTATTTTCTTTCCTGCTGTTTCCTTTATACTTAATAATTTAGTTCTTTTCTTATTAATTAAAAGTCCCATTTTTTGTCTCTACTGTGAGGTTAGAGAGGCAGGCGTGTAAATAGCCGCTCTCGTGATGCGGTGTGGGATACGATACCGATCCGGCTCGTAAGGACCAAAAAATGGAGAGGCAGGCGTGTAAATAGTCGCTCTCGTGGTGCGGTGTGGAAACGTAGTACGGCCCGTAGTGGAAGGTCAGCCGATAAGGCCAAAATCGTCCCTTAAACGGCCGTCGCGTTAGCGGATGGGGGCGGCTACCGATATCAACCAATGAATTGCCAAATCGCTCACCTGAATCGGCTTCGGCTTCGGCTTCGTCGGCGATTCCAAGGTGGCCACCTCTGCGTTGCGGATCTGGTATCTGCGGGACGTTGAGACACGACCAAATTGGCCGAGCTGCGATGCGTGAATATTTGCGGGGTGTTGAATATGCGTGAATTATGCGGGTTAAGACACGACCGTATTGGCCGCGCTGCGGGGCGTGAATGTGAATTCTTGCGGGGATGCGAAATGTTTCTTGCGGGTGAAGACACGACCGTACTGGCCGCGCTGCGGGGCGTGAATGCGAATTTATGCGGACTAAGACACGACCGAACTAGCCGCGCTGCGGGGCGTGAATGTCTCGGCTGAGCAAAGCCCATGCCGTATGTGTGCGACGGCAAAACGTAGCTGATATCAAAGGTCCGCATGCCGCCGCGATGTAAAGCGGTTCAAGGGCGAAAAGGCCGCCACACCAGAGGTTGTCCAATTTGTTCCTCGTCGCTAACAAACATATATCATCAGAGCACAACAAAGCTTCTAATGTGTTATTTAAATTTCATGCTATACCTCTCTTTTGTTTAGAATATTTTTTTCTAAAACCAGTTTGCTTATTTGGTAATCCTACATCTATATGGCCAATTACTCTGTTCAGAAATACTCAATGTAATATTTTATTTCCTATGCATAATAGGCTAATTTTTCCACATTTTATCACATTTATGCAAATCGCTCTTCTTAAGTATTTTAATAACAATATCTTCTTCTCAATTTTTGGAAAACGATTTTTCTTGTCAGATTTACACTATTAGCAATAACAGAAGTTTAAAAGTAGAATCGATTTTCAAAACTTTGCAGGAATTTAATCTACCCCAAGAACTTTTCCACTTGCTGTTTGTGGAATTACTGTTCTCAGTTCTTCTTTGGTTTTTTGTTTCACATTTCTATTCATTTGAGCGTTTTTAAAAGTGTTCTCCCCATTTTACTAATTGCTGTTGTATTATACTTAAGATGCGCCCTTCTTCGTTTAAAATTAGTATATATTTTTCTTTTATTGTCCCGTTGATTGATGGTTTTATACAATTCCTTGCTATTGCCTTTCTGTGCAGCTGCTTATGTTCTCTCTGCTAGTCCTCCTATCTAATTATGTTTATCTTTTTCTTATGCTTTTTTTACTTTATTGTTTTATGTTATGTATTGTAACTGCAGTTGCTTTTTATTTTTATTCTTTGCTTGTAGGTAGAAACCTTTATGTTCTTTCTGCCTTAGGCTTTTTCCTGTGTTTCGTCCCTGGTCTATTTTGATCTGTTGTTTGTGTTCTTGGCTATAGTTTTTGCAAGGCTTTCGTCAATATACTTTTGTATTTTCCTATATTTTTTCTACTTACTCATCATAATTAATATCTCTTGCTTTTGTTGCTTATATATAGCACAAATTCTTTTCTCGTTTCTTTAGTAATCTTAGTATTATACATCTTTCTTCTAATAGTCGTTTTGGTTTATTTATATATTTTCCAGACTGTTAGTATTTTAGCCGTCAGTAAATTGTGACTTGTACCTACATGCCTTCGTCTTCTGTTGCAAACATATAACAATAGAATCTTCAATTTTCCACTGATGCCAATGTGGCCAAATTGAATTTCTGTTTTTAGGTCTGGAGAAATCCAAGTTACTTTGTGACACTTCTTGTGATAGATTACTGTGCCACCTATTAACAAGTCATGGGTACCACAAAATTCTCTTATTATTTTTACCTATTATTCTCTCATATAGTAGTTCTCAATATATGACCTTATCTCCAAAAATTCGACTTATTATTACTTTCACACCGTATGTATGGCGGTCTTCGTGTACTGTTGTTTTCATAATATACAAAAGCTTAACCTTCTGAGTTTTATCCTACGTTTTTCTTTTATTTTATTTCACTGGCCCTTAATAATTCAATGTTATAATGTATAACTTCAATTTTTTTATTAATTGTTGTAGTTTTCCTACTTGGTCGAGGGTAGTCACATTACACTGTGCTTTTTTTCTAAGTTGTGTCATTATTTTCAGTTTTTTGTATGAAATATTATAATTTGTTATTTTTGATGGTGCTTTTTGTTCATGTATATTTGTGTAAGTTTCTCCATCGGCTATTTTATTTTTATTTTTATTGTTCTTGATCACGTCTATTATCATTTTCGTCATCTTTAGTTTCTCCCTCTCTTGCCCTATTATCATCAATTTTTTTGGCCGGTTATATTTAATAGGATTTCAATTAAATTCTTTCACTATCTTCTTATTTCTCTTTTTTATTTTTTTTTCTAGATCAGTTTGAATTTTTCTTTTTGCTAGAGGTAAATGGTTTTCAATATATATTGCAGTCCTTTTTAGTAAGTTTTTCTTTTTATAATATCTTATTATCTCTCCATGAGTTTATTTCACAATTATTAAATTATTGTTATTTATTCTGTTAACACTGAAAGCTTTCTTAATCTGTACATCAATTTTAAGCTTTTGTATGAGAAATTGTTCCACACATTTTATTGGTGTACTTTTTATAACTATGTTGTTTTTGTTTCTCCAATCTTCCTTTTAATTTAATAAGCCTGTTCTCCAAAACTGTTCTTTCTGCTGTCTATTCTGTTGCGACCATTTTCTATTCTTTTTTACTTTTCAGAGTTTTTATTGAACTCATTGTTAGCTCTATTTTTAATTCTTCCAAATTTTGTATTAATTATTTATTATTAATAAATCTATATCTGTTGTACAGGTAACCTTTAACTCGTTTTTTTCTGTGTACAATTTTGTTTTGGATTTTTTTTTCTGCAATTTTTCAGCTTTAAAAAGTTAATTGTTTCGTTTCCCTTTTTTGAACTATTCAGGATTCTTTAAGTTTCTTTTCTTTTTTGTTTAACAGTCTTGTAAACTAGGTTCACTGTTTGTTTTTACTTATATTTTTTATTTCTTGTTTATTGTCTATTTATATCTAATTTACTTTTACGTTTTCGTGCGTTCGACCATGAAGGACCTTCGTTATCAGAGGTCACACCGTTACAGCTGATTATAATTTGCACGTTTGCTTTAAATTACCAAATATACTATTTTCACTTGAAACTTTTATTTCAGATTCGGACCACTCAATTTTACTTACGCTCCTAGTACTAATCTTTTCTATTAACAATTTGTTTGTCACCATTTTATTTGTGTTAAAATTTTCCGACGTATACGGAGCGCTTTCACGGATTACACGTAACGCCGATTACCGTGCTATGGTCTTTCTTTCATATGAATGTCTAATTTATCTTCTTATATATCCAAGTAAATTTTGTTGTTGATATGTATGTCAAGATATTTTATATCTTCTTTGTAGAGTACATGATTTTTATTGAAGCTTACTGGACGTGGGTTAATTTTCTGTACGGTGAATGATATAAATGCTGATTTATTGCCGTTGATTTTGATTTCCTAAATTGCTGTCCACGTCTCTAAATCTGCCAGTATATTCTGTAATTTTATTGTTGATTGAATTATTATTGCATGGCTATACACCAGCTTTACCAGGTTAAATTGAAGAGCAGCGGTAGTTTAGTTTTTTAAATACGCTTTAAATAACACGTGGTATTGATAGAAATTTTTTTTTCTGAATTTTATATAATATTTAACCCATCTTCAAGCCATATTCAATCAAAAGCTTGATTTACGTTTAGAAGCACAGCTGATCATACATGTTTCTGTTATCAAAATCTTGTCTCGTGTTTATGAGTTATTTAATTTCATTTTTGCATTTCAATGCTCAACAGGTATATCGAGTTGGAGTAGTGCTTCAAGGAATTAAGGTATTGTATAATCATCAAAGCCTTACACCGAAAGGTAGAAAGGTTTTGGATTAAATAAGTAAGTATATATATATTGGCGAGTTTTATTACGGCCGAGGCCGCGTCTCGCTTCCCAAACGCCACTTATTTCTATCTAGCCAATCTCCTTCTTCTAATCTTCGGGATTGCATAGCGTCCTGTACCTCTGCTCTCCAGCTTCGGCGAGGTCTACCCCGTTTGCGACGTTCTGGTGGTACCCATTTCCAAACTTTCTTCGGCCATCTGTCGTCATCCATTCGTTCTAAGTGTCCATACCAGATAAGCCTTTTTGTTTCTATGGTATTGATTATCGTACCATCCACCTCCATTCGCTGTCTTATTTCTTCATTTCGCACGTGTTGTAGCTTAGATACACCATGGCTCCGCCTCCAATAGTCCATTTCCAGTGCCATTAGACGGTTTTTATTTCGCTGATTAATGTCCCATACCCCTGATCCATATGTAGTGATGCTTTCAATTATAGTCTTATATATTGTTGTCTTCGTTTTTTTTTGTAATTTTATCATTCCAGAGTACCGTGTTCAGCAGTCGAATGGCTCTCCTTCCTTGGGCTATTTTAAGATCAATGTCTGCGTCACTTCCTGGCGTGCTTGAAAATAAAACTCCAAGGTAGCGAAAATTTGAGCAACCGTGAACTACGTCGCCACTAATATTCAGGTCCATACAATCGTCTCCAATTACTAGGTGTTCAGTCTTCTGCAAGTTAATCTCCAGGCACCATTTTTTATACTCTTCCTGGAGCTTACGTAACATATAGTTCGAGTCATCTACGTCTTCAGTGATAATGACTTGGTCGTCAGCAAACAGTAATGTGCTAAGTATTTCGTCTCCAATCTGTAGTCCCATGCCACCACACTTCGTTAAGATAAATTTTAAACAAAGTGGGAGCTATACAGCACCCTTGTCGGAGTCCCTTTGTCACCTCAAAATCAGTAGACATACGTGATCCAGATTTTATGCAGCTTGTGGCCTTTTCATATAAGTTTTTACGGCAGCGATATATATATATTACTAATGTTGGAGTTTTCATGCATTCCATAGCCTTCTTTGAGGTACACTGTGGTATGCCTTCTTAATATCTATGAAGGTAAGATGTAAGGGTCTTCCGCGTGCACTCTTCTTTTCAATAATTTGTCTTAGTATAAATACGTTATCGATACATGATCGTCCAGACCTAAAGCCGCTCTGTTCTTCTACTTCATTCATCTCTTCCTCTATTTTTTCTTTCAGTATTTTTCCGTATATTCTGGACATTGAGCTGATCACACAATGCCCCTGTAATTCTTGCAGTCAGTTCTATTACCTTTCTTGTAAATTGAAGAGATATACGCTTGTTTCCATTTTTTGGGCACTTTCTCACCTTTTAGGCATTTGTTGAATAGTTTGGCTAGAATGCTAAACAGTTGTGTTGGAGCAGCCTTTATAAGTTCAATGGGAATATTCCCCGGTCCTGGTGCTTTGCCATTTTTCATTTTATTCACGGCTTTTACTACATCATCGATTTCTATTTTTTGTAACATATCATTAGGGGAGTGAATTTCATTTATTTCTACTTCATCATCTTCTGTTTCTATAAAATCTGCTCTATCTTCTCTTAGTAGTTTCTTATAGTATTTTCTCCATGTGTTTGTACTGATCAGATCGATACCTCCGTTATTCTTACTCTCTACACGTATTGCTTTCAGGGTTCTCCACGCTTCATTAGATCTTGTGTTACCTTTGCACCCATTTATTTCTTGACATTTGTTCTTCCATGCTTCGTTTTTTGCATGTGCTACCGTTCTCTTTACTTCTCTGTTTATTCTCGCGTATGCTTTTCTATCTTCGCTGTCGTTCGTGTTTAACCATTTTATGTAGGCGTCTTTTTTACTGTCAACAAGGTTTTCTATTTCTTGGGTCCACCACACATTAATGCTCTTCATTTTTGTTCTTGTATTTTCCCCCAAGGCTTCAAATGCTGCTTCGTGAATTATCTTTTCGATTTCCGCATACATTTGTTGTGCTGACGATTCTTCTATGTATCGTAGTATATTTGCCAGTCTTAATTTATACAGGAATTTTGTCGACTCGTCTTGTAGTCCCATTAAGTTATATTTTCTTGTATCTACCGTATTCAGTTCCGGTTCCTCCTCTTTTTCATGCTGGCTATAATGTTTGAAAGGGATATAGAGTTTTCCTATTAGTAGATGGTGATCGGAGCCGCATTCCACGCCTCTCTTGACTCTCACGTCTTTACATATTAGGTTTGTATTTTGGCGGATAATTAGGTAATCGATGACAGATCTTAACTGGCGGGTTGACTGTGTCCAAGTATAGCGGTGGACATCTCTGTGTTTAAACCACCCATTTGTAATTCTTAGAGCATACTGATGGCACATTTCTATTAACTTCTCTCCATTTTTGTTCACCGTGTCTTCACCATATATTCCTATAATGGGATGATTAACTTTCTTCCCAGTACGTCCATTAAAGTCACCAAGTAGTATTATTTCCTTTCGATCACTAATTCCATCTAGTACCGCCATCAATTCTGTATAGAATTTTTCTTTTACTATATTATTAGCATCTTCGCTGGGCGCGTATATTCCAACTATTACTATCTCATGTCCTCTTATGTGTAACTCGGCTTTAATTACTTCTTCGTTTATTTGCTCCCAACTCTTTAGGTTCTTTTTTAGTGTTTTCTTTAATATTATAGAAACCCTCTTTTCGCTCTGATCTTTAGAATTATATATATATATATATATATATATATATATATATATATATATATATATATATATATATATATATATGTATATAGTCTTGTTTTATTTCGGTTCCTGTACCCTTTCTCTTAGTTTCGGTAAGGACAGCTATATCTATATTATACCTTTTAGTTCGTTAAGTACTTCTGTCATTTTGTTATTTATTCCTTGGACATTCCATGTGGCTATTTTGGTGTTCCATTTGTGCTTATTTCCCTTAGTGGTACATTTATTTATCTGTTTGACGTTGTTTACGTGCGAATATTTGCCCCAGGATCCTTGGGGCTGACTGTGATTACAGTACGAGATTCTGAGCTATTTGCTCTACTCGTCTGGGGTAGTGTCGTTTTACAGTTCGCAGGCATGTTTGGGAAATTTTAGCATTTGTCATTTTTATGATGTTGGGTTGCAAGTCCACTGCGATCAACCTTCCTCCTTTACCCGGGCTTGGGACCGGCAACATCAGCGGCTGAGCTACTCAATCCACTCAAAAACTGATGCAGGCGGAGTTAGTAAGTAACTAAGTAAGTATAATCATCAAGAGGAGTTCACGTTTTTTGTATGGCTGGAAAGTAGCAGCTGGGTGTTCACTACAAAGGGTTATACCTAAATAGATAGTATGTGAGATTTAATTATTATGTATAAATTGTCATATCTCACCAAAAAGGATACAAAACTGTCGAAAACAAAACTCTCTTTGGTTGTTAATTAAAATTTATTCAAATCAAAATTAAGGGACGTCACAAAGTTGATACCGAACTTGAGAGGCGCGTTCGGCAGTTTTTGGAGCTCAAATGGTTCTGTATAGTCTACAAGATTCTGAACAACCAAAAGTGGAAGAAAGTCATCACAATAGACGAGGCTTGATTTTGATTGGCCAAAGTCAAAGGACAAAGAAGAATTCAATACGTTAAGAGAAGTGAAAAAAATTCTAAACTTGCAAAGTTTCGCCGAAAAGGATCATTCTTAACATTATTTACGAGCTGGGCGGATGTATCTTAAACTGCAAGATTGATTTTATTTTGTTCAACCGAATTCTAAAGTCAATAGTAAATACTATTGTGACTCTATTTTGTAGAAGTTCTTGGCCAGAGATGCTTGGCGACTCTATCCAAATGGTGACTTTATCTTCCATGAATATTCAACTTCGAGTCACACATCCAAGTGGACAGTAGAATGGATGAGGCTTCGGATAAAGTGTATCACATCTGATAAGTGAATGCCTAAGATACTGTTCCAATGGATTATTTCGTTTGGGGACATCTTAAAAGACGCATTTGGAATGTCAAAACTCAAGACTGTTGGCTTTAAAAGAACTCTGAAAATGGCTTGAAAGAAATTGCATCAAGAACTCATCAACAAAGCGTTTCAGAGTTGGAGAAAGCCTGTCTATAAAATCTGCAAGAAGGAGATATTTCATATGGAGTAGTTTTTTAAAATAATTTTGAATTCGCCCCCTTGATTCTATAACCCTTTGTAAATACCTCTGCTTTTTCTTCACCGTTGCAGGACGCTATTATTTTATAAATGGTAGGAGTAGAAGTAGGTTGTTTCAGTTTTCTGACTGCTTACCGTAAGAAATAGTCATCGTGTTGCCTGACAGATAAGATTCTAATGTAGTTACTGAATGTTTCATTATTTTGTAATTCTGTTAATTTTCTTAGTTAAAATGTTTATTCGGTTTGTTTTTGTTACTAAGGGGTTGAGTTTGTTGTTAATTTCGTCTTGCTGTTCTTTTCTTACCAATATTTGATCTAATATTTAATTGGCAACTGTTGATAGTATTGCAATTTTGTGGCAATTTTATAGGCGTAGCTGCCTGATATGGATGCTGTAGAATATGCGTTAGTTGCTCCATTAATTTACCAATTCAACCAATTAAATCAATAGCTGTTGGTTAACATCACAATCTGTGCGACTATTGGGTAAGTGCGATTTTACAGGCTGAGCTTAAGTTGGAACAGTCAGTGATGTGCATTTATTATGTTAAGTAAGTTTTTCGAATAGAAAAGCTATGACATCTGGTAATTTATTTAGTAGCTTGGCCAGTGGGTGGAAGTACCTATACAAATTGCATTTAAATGATTGTCACTGATAGTTTTATGTATCTGTCTTTTTTTTTAATTGATTAGCCTAGAACACCATGAGTTGGTTATATAAAAAAGACTAATTGAACAGTATACCACTGATACTACTATCTATCTTTAATTTTGACATTTTTAACTTGGATATAGTTTGTTTCACATTTGTCTATTTTATAATGTTAATTCAGTGCTAATGATTAGTTCCTCTTAGTGTATCCATTATTGATAAATTCTGTTTATCAATCTTATAAGTAGGTTGTACATCATAGAGTTCTTTTTGTTGGATAAATCTAGTCTTTAATTTTGGAATAGTTATTATTGTGATCATTTTAATTTTGAGTAATACTGTATAACTCTGACTTTACTGTAAACTGTTATTGTTCTTCATTAGCTGCAGCATAGCTTAATGAGGGCCTGTTTATTTCTTTTTGTACTATTATAGCTGTTCTTAGAGTTCGTACATTCTAATTGCACTGATGATAGTTCCTCTAAAAGACTGAAGCTTTTGGTAAATTAAGCTTTCTGGCTAAATGGGGACAATTACACAGTATACACATGGTAGCCTTATTTTTGGACTTGGTATATGTTGTTGCATTGTAATCATGACCGCATTTAAGTGTAACATATTGTGTTATTTCAATACTTTTTGATAGCTATTTTAAGCTGTATTGCCAGGCTTTAATTGTTATCAAACATTTAGTTATTAATAAAATAATTAATAACTCCAGGTAATATGTATTGAATGAGGTTTGTTTATTTTAAATCGTAGATTGTCCCTGTTTGTTATCATATTTTTGTCTTATTGTGTATTGTTTAGTCAACTAAACATTTTGTAATCTCTGGTTTAGTTTTGCAGTTTTATATTGTAATTAGCAAGTTTAAAAAACCTTTTCTCTTTTTTACTAATTGCCATTCGTGAGAACTTGATTGGGAATACTTTTTGCATTTTAGTTTTTGATTGCTGATTATCATCCGACGCTCGAAAAAGCATCAAGGATTAGAGAAGAAGATTGCTGATTATTGAAACTCCACAATGTTAGATGAATTTACTGTGAGATGTTATTTGCACAAAATTGATGTTTGTTGTTTGTACGAAGCGATGCACGGTATTATTGATTTTTTTATGTAAATTAATTGCTATTGCGCTTTTGTTGAAAACAGAATTGCCCCCCTCCTCATATCCTCTAAGGCTCACTCTATTGAGGTGTGGATTACCACCCGAAGATTATATTTTCTTAACTGAAGTTTCATTCTGTTTGCTAGTTCAACGGTAAAGGCCAAATAAATACTGGAAACAATAGAGATGAGGACACTACGAAAAATTATGGGCGTAACTAAACTTGACCACATAAGAAGCGAGGAAATAAGACGAAGCTGTAAAGTTTCTTAATTGACGAGTGGGCCAAAAGAAGAAGATCAGAATGGAATAGCCATGTATCTAGGATGTAAGACCCCAGGATAGTAAAAAAAAGTGAGATACCTGTTGCCTACAGAGAGAAGACCACCGGGTAGACCGAGAAAGAGATGAAAGGATACGCTGGAATAAAACAAGCTTTAAGCTTATAAAGAAGTAGAAGAAGAGTTGTTGTTGTAAAACAGGAATTTGTACCTGTATAGCCATCTAGTAATTTTAAAGATAAGTGAGTTTCTTAAATTAACAAAGATGACTTCTAAACACAATTCTCATCATTGGTAATTATTATCTTGTTGTGGACGAAGACATTAGCCCAAAATAGTATTTTGTGCTTAAGGAATACCGAAAATATTTGCGCTGTTTTGAATCTAAGAGACTGTTATAATATTAATATTGATATTCAACAAAAATTGTTTAGAGATATAAATGTTAGTATTTTACATTTAGACATAGTTAATTTATTTGTAACGTAGCAGCGCGTTCAGAGAACAATCAAGTGTAATATTTTATTGTATATAGAATAAAGAAGGTCGAGTTCCGGGACTTATTAGTTCAACGGGAGTTAAGAAATAACCTTATGCCTGATTTATAAATCGGATTTTATTAGAATGGATAGAAAAAAATATTAGCTGGATGGAACGTAAAGATAAACGTGCTATTTGCAGGAAATGCGGTATTAGATAATATTATAAATAATAAGTAAAACATTTTAGTGTTGGCTGTACATTGTTACAAAGCCAGCTAAATGTTGGAAATTTATATGTCATGGTAACAGTCCTTATTAAAGATTTGTAGGCTTTATTGGACTATGGTTAAAATAATAGATCCAAAGTTTTTTATATTAATTATTAATTGTTAAATGGTGATATGTAAGTATTTCTTTCTTTTTAACATTCCTAGTACTGCTACTACAATGAATATATTTTGCCTACTAACGTACAACTAAACTTAATTCTTCTGATCGTCTTCAGATTATTCGCTTAATACTTTCTTTGATATGTAGGTTAATTAGGTTATTTTTATAATAAAAACACATATTTTTAATGAGTTGTTGAGATATTTAATTTAAATAAATCTGCAGACTACACAAAATTAAGCCAAGTTACATGTGGCAAAGAAAATGAACTGCGTTTACAGCACCTAAAAGGCAATACCACTACTGATGAGCATCATTTTACTTGGATTTTTACACACAAGCTTGTGTACACATTCACTGAAATAATAAAGTGATCGAGTTGATTTTGGCATGTGTAAAATTCCAGATGAGCTCTCTAAGTTACGCCATCCATGGGTTTACACTACAAACGTGTGTATGAATGATGCATTTAGTGTTAGACATATTCTGTTTAGGCATATAACTTTAACATAAAATAGATATTGCAAGAAAGAAATAATGTAAAATATATTAGATGTCAAAATTGGAACAGTGGCTACTATTTTGACAAAGTAGGGAGAGAGAACATCTTGTTATTTTAAACTCTTCTGTAAGATTTATCTGAAAAACTCATTTAGCATTAGATTCTCAACTAGGTAGTCACATACAAAAGTAATAGTTACGTATTAGAAAAATCTGTAATTACAAGTACAAAAATCTGCGTATTTCATAAATACGACACAAAATGGAATAATTCTTGTAAATAGCGTAAGTTTCCTTTCAAATAAGCTCCTTGGAATTTCACATACTGATTGTAGCGTTGTTTTTTCAGCTCAAAACGTTTTTCAAATGTTTGCGTTGAAGTAGTAAATAACTACTCATGGTATTGGTCTTCCCAATCAAAAACACAGTTAATATGGTTTTGATCTCGCTACAACGATTGAAACATCTGAGCTGTACATTTACGTTTCATATGCGCTTATGATCTTTCCAAGAAATATGGTTTATCGGTCACAACCTAAAGTAAGCTATTATCAACTGAAGCACATTGTTACTTCGGTCTGGTAACAGTACGGAACAAATTATTTGTCTGAATACCACACTCTATTTTTTGAAATCTCCGTCATCTTCAACTTCCCGGGTTATAAGCTGCCAATTCTTGTTGATAGCCTCTGTTGCTCCTTCACAACATAGATAACTTGCACCAGAGTGCCGATCATCTCTAAATCACTTGTACCCTTAAGTATGAAAGTCTTCCTTTAATGCAGATTCGTTGCTTTGCTCTCTCATTTGCTAAATCTCTGACAATCACACACTACATATATCCACACAACGGCGTCCAACTCCCAAATTATAAGAAAGATCTGTTCTTCCTATGATCTGTTCTAGACAATTCTTGAAGAACATTAGAATACTGTTAGACGTTTATTTCAGTGTTGTTCCATACTTTTGGTTTTGAATTTATCTGAACTGCCCTAGGTACCTAACGCTTTGTTTTCTTGTTTATTAATATTTTTTAAATCATTTTGTAGAATTCATTAAATTTGTATTTATATTTAAATATTGTAAGTTAAAAGTAAACCGGGCAAGGTAGTTAAATATCAGTATTTAAATCGAGATAAATGTACCCATAAATTAAATTTTACTTCATTTGGATTTAATAACTTGAATATTTATATATTTATAAATATTCGATAGCTTGTCCCTCTTAATGATTAATATTAGTAATTATAATCAAAATTCCGAGGCCCACTCCCGTAAAAGATAAACACACGAGAATGAAGCGCTACGGCCGGCCCACTTCATTAATCAAGCTTTTTCGGGAAAAGGGCGCAGGTCGGCAGTAAAATTACCCGATGCTTTACATCAAAAGTGCTGGTATCCTTTACAGCACCCCGCAGGCTGCAAACGGGCAGCAAAGCCGCCACACAAAAAACGGGCAATAATATAAAACTATGTTTCTTCTGGTAATCCGTAAATGCTGGGGAACGCGCTATTAGCATTTTATGGCATCATAGCGCCACACTTCAACGGAAACGTCTTGGAACGCCCAAAACTCGGCGGCTCGTCTCAGAACGGCAAATTGCCCCTTGTAAAGCCATGAGGATTTGTATTGTTGATTGGCCGCACTAATTGTCCGGCGGCTCTTCCTCTTCGGTCCTCTTGGGCGAGCCGACGCCGTCGCGGCTGCCTCGGGGGCGATCCAGCAATTTATTTAATTGGCGCGGACCGCAGCAATATACCGGGATAATTGGAATAGTTTTAGGGAGTGAAGGTGAAAGCATATTTTTTAAATTATAAATCCAATATGCCGCCTGACCTAAGACAACAATAAAGGAAATAGGCAATCTTTTCTTATATACAATTTTTTATTAGTTTTTTTCATATGTAGAGATTCTAAAATCATTATTCCTACCTTTTTTCTTCTCTTTCAATTGCATTTTTAATTTGTTTTTATTATCATAAAAGTTTTTGAATCTCGCCCTTCCTAATACTCAGATAGTTGAAGCAAATTCTAACAGAATTGCTATATTGATTAATTAAGTTACTTGAAAGGAGAATAATAAATTCTTATAAAAATTGTAAGAAAAAAACAGTAGTACACAAAACACTATTCTGTTATAATAAAGGTTATATGGTTTCTGATACTTCAAATAATCAAATAAAAATGTAAGAACATGACAATGGGGAAAAATAAAGATGCAGTACAATATTTTAAAAGAAAACACTACAGAAACGAATTTATACTTACAAGAGATAACAATAATATAAGCAATATTATTTATTATTTAAAAATACAATAAAAGTTTCAAAATATTAAATTATTAGTAAAATAGTAAAAAATATTAAAGCAATTACGTAATATATGCTGAATAATTTTTAAAAGATATGTATTGCATTTTTTATGTATAAAATCAAAGATAAACTATGCTGTAAAAGTTATATAAGCATGGCTTTTAATAAATTTTTAAATTATAATATAAAGAAAGTAATAAAAGGAACCATCTGTTGTTAACAATGTAAATTCAGAAAAAATGAGTTTAGTCGTCAATCATATCTTATCAAATATTAAACAGCTAAAAATACTTCGTTACCTTTTAGCAGGGCGTTGAAAGACAATGCCGAACCTGGGCAAAAATGCTTACAAGGTTTTTAAAATAAAATATCATTTTATTTAAAAAAATAGTTATATATTCTCATACCACAAGGTGGCGAAAAGTCATCATTGGATTTCCTAAAGCAGTAATATTGTAAATAGCGGTTACATCTGTTAATTATGTTTATTTAAACGTTTATTTTCCCCTCCATTAAGTCGCAAAGATATTACCATTCAAGTGGTCGCCGCCAAAGTTGATGCAGATTCGGGCTCGTTTCATAACAGTTTTCATAATTTTTCTCAACATTTTCGGCAATAAATTCTTTAGTTTGTTGTTCTTCTTTAGGGCCGTCTTGGGCGGCAATATCGGGCGATTTTGCGAACCATTGCAAATCGCCAAAGCGAGATATTAAGCGGCCGGGAAACGCTTGCTTTAGAATGATCACTGTCGCTTATCCAGTATGCGCGGTTGCACCTTCCTGTTGGAACCATATGTTCTCCAAACCTAATTCATTAATTTTCGGCAGCAAGAAGTTATTGATCATGGTTCTGTATCGCTCACCAGTCACAATAACAGTGTTGCCAATACCATGCATATTAACTTTCCACAAATAGTGACTTTGAGAGAATGTAATGGCTCTTCGTGCATTACATGCGGATTTGCAGTGCCCCAGAAGCGATAATTTTGCTTATTCACATGTTCGCTTAAGTGACAATGGGCCTCGTCGTTCATGATGATTTTCAATGGAAAGTCATCCCCATTGCTAATGCACTGTTTTGTAATTTTTGCGGGAACATCTTCAAGTCTTTTACCAAAATTCGCTGTAACGACCGCCTATGTTTGAGGGCCCTCTTGGATACCTGCAGCCACAGTAGCGATATTCTCGACCAAACGTCTGCCCCAAGGCCGGTCACGTCTGCTACTGTCCTATGTCGAGCTAGTAGCCTCGAAGAGAGTAGCTAAACTCTGCAGTGCTTGTCCAGTTGGTGCCACACGACCAGGGAATCGACGACGAAATTAACGTTGAGCCAAAACCACCGACTGATTATTTGCCAAAAACATTGACACAATTATTCCGCGTTCTTGAGGAGTGTAATGATTTGTAGTGTGTCCACATGTATTCCGCTTCTGCTTACTTCACAAATGTCAAAGTCGCAATGGTATGAGGCACCATTTGCAAAAAATAAGAACATCTTTCAATGGGGTGTTCACTTTTGTGCCACCTAGTAACTGTAACTTACATACAAGGAAAGATTTAGATATGTGACAGAGACAGATTCTACTCAAATAAAGGTCTGAACTATTTAAACACATGATAAAGTCTAGATAAAAGAGACAGCTAAAGACATTTTTGATTTAAGATGCTTGCTAGTAGACCCTTTAGTCCCATATCTTTAATATTTTTCAAAGTTTTTTTGTTATTTGGTTTTCTAACTTTGTATTATAGTTTACTATCATTTAAATGGACCTTTTTCTACTAACACATCGTATATATTATTAACTAATCTACATAGATCAATTATAAAAACCTAAAAACAAACATATTCTTTACAAATGCTTCAACATCAATAACAAGAAAAATTGTCAGAAGTATTTTCAGCGTTGGCGCATTAATCAAAAAGGCGGCGAATAATGCGAATACTTTTCTCTGTCAAAGTGGTCCTTGAGAGAAGTTGGTAAGAGGGTCGTTCTCAAACTGTGCTTTAAAATTTTTTTAAATTTGTGCAAAATTAATAATGATGTGTAATAGATTAGAGTACTCTCGTTCTAATATTGTAATATTAATTGAAATAGTGGTAGTGCAAAGTATCCTTCGGCAGAAATTATATTATTATACTCTTGCAAGCTGCCCTCGTTCACCGCATAAAAAATATTCATATTTGATTCTTTGTTTCTTTACAAAACTTGTAACGCCGGCCTTACCATATAGATTTTCAATTTTTATTGCGCTTAATTTCTGTCTTTTGATTCTGATCATTTTTCTATAAATTATACATTGTTGTACTTCCAATTTTTAATATTCATTTTTATTCAGCATCCATACTTTCCTGTTATAATTAATAACTGGCTCATCACTTAATTTTTTAAATCTAACCATTGCATTTAACATTCATGCGCTTTCATAAAGCTTACTCTCATCATTTCTAACTATAATTTTCTACTGTTTTCAACTTGATCTTTTTTTGCTTCTCTATCTCTAATTTTATTTTATCTCTCTTCTTAGCTTGTCTTATCCCCCTTCCGCCCTGTGGACTGTATTAATTTCTCCTCATTCATTTGCTAATCCATTCTCTTCACTTCTGTTACTTTTTTATCTTTTTGTTATTTTGTAGAGATTGTTAATTGTACGCGCCGTTCTAATTTGTTTTGATAGATTAATCTCTCAGTACTAAATTATTTTAAAACCAATAAATACAGCACGCACTTTTGTTTTCTTTGCATAGTATTCTGTTTGTAACTTGTATTGATTTATAGTTGCAATTCTTATCTACACTGTTATTTACCTGTTTTTTCCATACTTTAGAAATTCACAAAATTTTTCTTACTTTCTATTATTTTTATTATCTGACTTATTTCTTTCTTCGTTGGTTTCTCTTTATGTTTATCATCTCCTACTTTATTTTTATTTCTATAGTCAATTTTTTATCAGTGCTATTTTGATTCAAGATCTTGCCAAAATATTTTTCCCTTTCTTGTTTGCTATTGTTTTAATTCTTTTGTTTTTATATATTATTTTTTTGGTTTATTTCTTACCTTTTTGATAAAAATTCTATTTGCTAATATTATTGTTGGTTCGTTGTTTTCTTCTTCGTCCGGTATCTTTCTTTGTTTGTTTATACTCTTTTCTTTATACTTCTACTTTTCTTCTATTATTTTCTCTCTTTCCTCCAGTTATTCCCCAGCCTTCTCTGTTTTCTACAATATCCGAGGATCCGTTCTATTGCTTTCTTCAAAAAGCGTCTCTTGTTCGTCCTTTGAATATGTCTATATCATCTCAATTGTATCTTTTTTACATCTCCCGTTGTTTTCCATTACTTTCATGCTATTTGTTGTTTCATTTCTAACTCTATCTCATTTTAAGATTCTTGATAAAGAACTCGAGTAATTCATTTATGATGTTCTTAACTATCTATTTTTCCGTTAATTGGCTTGATCCTGTTCCTTATATTGTTAAACATTTTATTCTGCTGCTATATATTTGTATCTTTCTTTTTCTGCTTACGTTTTTGTTCTACGATACAAAATTAAAAACTCTTATAGCTTATTTTTCTTTTATTATTCTATTATTTACTTTGCTATATAGACTATTCTATTATTATTTATATGTTATGTACTTCTAGATATTTTTAATAATTATAATATAATCTGTGCATTTTTCTATTCAATTGGGGAAAGATAACCATTTGTTAATTTAGTTATCAACTGGTTGACGCGAGCAGTAAGCTATACAAAATATTTTTTAAATTATTTCAAACAGCACTTTAGTTTTACTTTGTTATTTTATAAACCAACCCAAAAATATGAATTAAAAATTACTAATTATTTTAATTGTTGTTTAATTTTATTACTTTTTCCGTTTACATTTAAAGTAACCTGCATATGACAAATTTGCTTTACGTTGGACTTCGTTTTGACAGTTTTCTTAACTAAAGGGCCATACATGTGACATCGCAAACATAATTTTGATGTCACAAAGGTTAGCTTGACAGTAGATATGTCATTTTAATTTTAGTTACAACTATTTTATTTAATTTTTGCTTATGTACTTTTAAAGTAAACTGTATACAACAAATTTTCATCACATTGTGTTTGGTTTTGTTAGATTTCCTAGTCTAGAGACAATAAATGTGACAAAGAAAATGTTATTTTGGCATCACAAGGGTTAGCTTCCATTGTATAGATGTCATTTTAAATTTAGTTACCATCCATATAGACATACGTGTTGAAACTACTAACTAAATAACAAATAAAAGTTATCTGTAAACAATAAATTATTTATAATTTTTGACAAGGGATGTAAGAGTTGCAGGCGAGCTACAGGGGATTGACAGCGTTACCTGAGTTATAGCAAACATTTTTCTACTACCATTATTTCCATATAATAACTGCTTCAAATGTACCAAGGTACTGAATGATTAGGAAATTATTTAATATATATATATAAGGCTATACACTCCTTGGAGTTGAAGCCGCCCTTTTTGGGCTCTATAGACTGGTTCTTTTTAAAAGCACAATGGGTCGTCACTCCACTACACTTTATTCTTCACAGGTTGGGATTTTTCTTCGGTTCTTCCACTACTTCTCTAAATTCTTTCCTGTTCTTCATTTTGTCTGTTCACCCTGTAACTCTCATGCTACTGATATCCCCAATTACTTGATCTTCCCATCTCAGTTTTGGCCTTCCTCTTGATCTTGTTGATGGTTTTTTTATCCTTTTAACTATCGATCCCTCACTCATTTGGTTTATGTGTCTGCACTATTTAATTCGTTTTGTTTTCATTGCTCTTACAATATTATTCTGCTCCAATATTGTTTCTACTTCGTTATTTGTTAATCTTCTGTATTGCTCTCCATTTATTTTGTATCCCCCGTATATCTTCCTTATTATCTTTCTTTCGAAAATTTTTAGTTTTTCTTCCTCTCTCTTTGTCAAATATACATTCTCTGCAGCGTACGTTACTACCGGTCGAATTGCTACTTTGTATAGTCTTTACTTCGTTTGCTTACTTATTGTTTTGTTATTCATTATCATTTTGTAACTGTGATATGCCTTATATCCGGCTAGTATTTTTTGATCTATCTCTTCCCTTCTGTCATTTCTCCTGTTTATTAGCGTTCCAAGGTATTTGAAATTATCTACTTATTCAATTTCTATATCTCTTGCGTTTCCTCTTGTCTCTTTTCTTGTTACTTTCATATATTTAGTTTTTCCTTGATTTATCTCTAACCCTCTTTGAGCTTCTCCTGCAATGATCTGTATTATTTCTTCTAAACTTTTCCTATCTCTTGCTAACACCGCAATGTCATCTGCATAGACTACTATTTGTACAGACTTCTCAATTATTGTTCCTGTTACGTCGCATTTGTTCATAATTCCTTCTATCGCTATGTTAAATAGTGTGGCCGACAATCCATCCCCCTGCCGAACACCTGTACTTATGTCTATTTCTTGCGATATCCCTTCATACGTCACCAGCGCAGCTTTTGCGCCTTCCAGTGTCATTCCAATCAGTCTTATTAGTTTTTCCGGTATTCCTAAATTTCTCGCATCTACCTTCATCATATTTCTATTGAGTGCATCAAAAGCCTTCCTAAAATCTATAAATACAATTTCTATTTCTGTATCTTGCTCGTAACATTTCTCTACTATTTGTTTCATCACATGTATTGCGTCTATTGTCGATTTTCCTTGTCTAAATCCATTCTGGTATTGTCCAATTTTTTTTCTCTGTTTCTACTTTTACTTTTTTTAAAATCAGAGCTGTGAGTATCTTGTATGTTGTATTTAGCAAAGTTATTCTTCTGCAGTTCTCGCATCTCATTAAATTTCCCTTTTTTGGTATCGACACTATTATTCCTACCCTCCATTCTTGCGGCATTGCTTCTTCTTTCCATATTTGCCTCATTAGTTCAAAAATTCTGTTCTCCAGTATACACTTCATCCGCTTTTTATCAATTCACTGCATATGTTATCTGGCCCCGCTGCTTTTCTTTGTTTCATCTCTTGGATTATCTCAAGTATCTCCTCCTCCGATGGTTCTTTTATTTCCTCGTTACTTCCTTCTCTGTCACTTTCTATGTCTACTTCTATTCTTGTCGTTTCCCTCATGTATTTTTCCCATTCTTTCATATCTATGTTTGCTAAGTTATTCCTTTTCTTTTTTTGTTTCTTTATTTTCTGATATAGCTTTGTATTACTTTTGTTGTCATTTTCTATTTCATTCATCATTTCATTTAACCACTTTTGTTTTTCTCTTTTATTACTTTTGATGCTTCTTTCATCCATTGTTTATATTCTCTGTAGTCATTTTCATTACTCTCACAAAGATTATCAAACCACTCTTTTCCTTGTTTCCTCTGATATCTTCCTATTTTTTCCTCGGCCGCTTTTGTTATACTATTTTTTATGTTCTTCCATTCAACCTCTATATTACTGTCTTGCTTTTTTCTCGTTAGCTGCCTTTTTACTTCTTCTTCGTATTCCTGTTTTTCTTCATTTCTTCTTAGTTCTTCTGTATTCCATTTTTTTCTATCCTTCTTCCTTTCTTATTCTCTATTATCCTTAGTTTTATTTCTGCTATTAGTAACTGGTGGTCCGTGTCTAGGCTTGTTCCTCTGTACGATCTTACATCGTTTATCATTTCCTTCCTGTTCTTTTTAATCATTATATGATCTATTTGATTCCCTTCGGTCCTCCCTGGTATCATCCACGTTATTTTATGTTCCTTCTTATGTTGAAACATTGTACTCGCTATAATCATATTCATTTGTGTTGCCAAATTACATAATTTTTTCCATTTTCTGAAGATATTTCGTGGATTGTATGTTTTCCGGGTACATTACTTATATATTCCTCCTTCTCTATTTTGGCATTGCAGTCTCCGGCTACTATTATGGTTTCATAATTTCCTAGGCTTTCACAAACTTCTTGTAATTTTTCATAGAATTTCTCCTTTTCTTCCTCAATTGCCACATCTGTAGGTGCATATATGTTTATAAATGTAATATTTGCTATTCCCTTTTTTATTCTCAAGCATGATATTCTACAATTTATTTTCCTAAATTCTATAATTCTATTTCTTATCTCTCTATCGACCATAAACGCAGTTCCGTTTCTTCATTGCTTCTCCTCTCCAGCATACAACAACTTCTTCTTGTCTATTCTACCTTCTCCTTCCCACCTAATTTCTTGTAGAGCCATAATTTTTACCCTGTATCTCTTTATCTCTTCTCCTATTTCTTCCATTTTACCCATTTCTATCATTGGCTTTACGTTCCAGGTACCAAATTTCATTTTCTTTTTTGTTCCACTTGTTTTACTGCCGCTACTTTTAAATTTTTTTATAATAACTTCCTTATTGTCCTTTTTCCTTGCCACTTCCGTCATCGTAGGTTCTGTCGTTCCATTTCTTAATAGTTTTTTGACTTGTGTTTTGTTGAGTTGCCCTTATCAAGCTTCCACCTTCCTCCTGTGACCATTCATATTTAATACCGTCAACCTCCAGTTTGCGGTAGCTCACTTTAGTTTTCTTTCCTTTATTCTTTCCTTCTTGTGCGACCTTCCTAATTTCGCGCTGTATTTTTCTTTCCTCAAGTGTTAGATCGCTGTCGACGTGGATACTACCCGTGAGCTTCCATTTCCTCTTTAATACCTCTAATTTTTCCTCGAAGGTTGCACATTTTACTATTATATTTTTTGATTCAGAATTCCCCACTAAAAATGCTTCTTCCGCTTTAATTTCCACTCCCATTTTCTCTCAAATAAAATCAGCTACCTTCCGCTTCAAGTTACCATTCCCTGGCTGATCTTTCTCTAAATCTATCCCTTTGATTATTATATTCTTCTTCCTTTTTTCTTTTTCTTGATTCTCTAGCTTGCCTTCCAAGTTACTTATCCTCTTCTCCATCTTTTCCTTTCCTCTTGCCAGTCCTTCGCTTTTTCTTCCCATTCTTCCTTCACCTTCTTTAGATCACCCTTCACTTCGGCAATATCTTCTTTTATACCATCTATCTTTGTCTCCAATTGCATCATTCGGTATTGTCTGCTAATTCGATAGTTTTTTCTTCCTCTTTCGTTTGCGGTTTTGTTGGGCTCCTCAATATTTTCGCGCTTTTACTGAACGTTTTTAATTTCTCTAATTCGCTCCTCTCAAACTCTTCTGGGTCATCTAGTTCGCTTTTCCTTTTTATAAAGTCTTTAATACTAGTCACGCTATTAGTTCTTACTCTTCTTTCCTCTTTATTAAATTATTTAATAAATAATAATAATAACGAATTCTTATTTATGCTATCTGCTTTCGCCTCTAGATGCTTTAGTATATATTAGAAATTAATTGCAAGGTTAAACTACAATTTTTGTTATAGCGTAAAGTATGATAATCTCGTGTCTTCGGTCTTTCATTGTGACATAAAATAAAAAAATCAAAATTTTGAGAACATAAAAACAAAGGGCATCTTATACAGAGTGTTTACAATTTTATATTAGCACCATAATAAAAGTTGCATTTGAAATAGCATATGTTTTTCTAGAATTATTCGTTTAGCTGAAAACCATTATTTAAATATTTAAAAAAATAAAATAGAGGTTGTTGGTCGCTGACTATGTCATTAGTAATATTTTAACACAGCTTCTATGGCTGGTGATGACATGTAAAATGTTGTTTGTACTGTCAAGGTGATCGTCACATTTATCGTAGTTCGATTAAACAATCTGTTGATGCGCAATACAAAGCATTGCAAATTAATCATGTGCAGGCTACTTTAAAAGTGAACTAAAAAAATTATAATAAAATCAAATTACAAATATTTACAAAAATAAAAATTGTTTCTAATACGTAATAAACTATAGAAATAAGCTTTTTAGCAAACTTTTTTAATCAGGACCATTATCATTCGATAGTTTCGCTGAACGAAGAGTAAAAACGTCAGATAAATCGACCCCCTATTCCCACTCCTTTATGGTTAAGGTGGTCTTAAAAATTAAAAATAAATTTCACTTCTCGAAAGTGTAAGACATAGAAATGCCCGAGAAATCGGTTGGCAAATTAGTCGAAAATATTTTGGCTCAGCTACCATTTGTCGATGTGTGAAAGCCTTTCTCGAATTTTATATTTTATAAAATGATATGGCAAAGTGTAATTAAAATCTATGCTTGTGTTAGATTTAATCTGGGCTTTAATACAGAACCGATTTATACATTTGCAGATCTGAAATCCCGGACAAAAAATAAATCTGATAAAAATAATTTAAAAGTAAGCCACGAATAATACACGGTCTCCTGTCATTTCTTTATCCCCGGAGTGAGGTTTAAATATGTAGCAAATTTTTGGTTTTTTATAACTTTCAAACCGCAATGGATCTATTGACATCTTCTGTAGTTTATAGTTAATGCAGGATGTTATTTTTCCAATTTTTATAGTCAAATAAATAGTTGAAACTTAAAAATTAAGTGTGCTTTCTCTCTTTATAAGAAAGCCGGTGGTGGAGGTAGTACAATAGGCCCATTGAGACCTTGGTCCGCGTGACTTTGGTCACTCTCCACTTTATATCCAGAATCCAGAATAGTTACAAGAAATCCTTTTTAAACAACCCAAAAATTTTTGCTACCTGAATTTAATAAGTAGGAACATCGAAAGCCAACTCTTGGCCTAGGCAAAAATTTTTTTAATAAGCGCTTAAAATATTGTTGTATTATAGTTGAATTATTAATATTATAAAATTCTTGAATAGCATTATACTATAAATTAAAGTCGCTTTTTTGAAGTTTATATAAGAAACGAATTTAAATTGTTATCGTCCTGTGCTTTGCTGCATGCATGTATGCATTTGGAAGATTTTTAGGAACAACATAATGAGCGTAACACAAATAAAAACTTGGTAAACTCGATTCAGAGATATTTGGAGACCAGGAACGAGTAAAAATTGGAACATTTTGAACGGTATACTATCAATAAGCGTCGGCAACTGACATTCCGAAAACTATAAGGTGTGTCTTACTGTTTCCTAAACTTAAATAATATTTGAAAAAAACGAGATTCCAGTCCGCCCAAGAGATTCAATAGGACGAGACAGTTATTCATAAGTTTATCAAATAATTTTTCAAAATATTTTCTGTCCAGAAAGTATGTAACCAATATTAATATGTTGAAAATAGTTTGTGTAGTCGCGATGTTACTCGGCAGATTGTTTGTAATACATATGTGTGAATGACGAGAACTTCATTGGCCCTGTTAGTTGGGAGCAGATGTAGTATGGTGACCTATATATTTATAATAACTGAGCAAACAGAGGACGGGATTTTTATCAATCTTTGTTGGAAGAGCTAAAACATTTATCTATAGAATCTACAGGAGGCTTTAGAAAATTAAACGAGTGCAGCATAAACGATTGTATAAACGATTCAGAGATAGTCAGGAATCTGGTAATACACGTTTTGGCAAAACAGCAACGAGCAGGAGTATATTAATATATGTATGAACTGTAATGAATAACACTTGGTGATTAACAACCTAAGAACTAGAAGAATTTTGATGTAAGATCTTGGCGTCAAAATTATCAAAATTTATTCTACGACTAGTGTTACAAGAGAAGAAAAAATATTGTGCTATAACTGCTGATAATTGGTTTAACATTGCTATCATTGACTTAGACTTCCTCAATACAATCATAAGCGAAGATTGGAATCGTTCTAATGGAAGTCTCCTGATACGGTACGTCCGAAAAAGTGCATGGGATCCAAAAGTATTTACATTAAAGAGGACTGAAGCTATGTATAATGTTTCTTGTACCTTGTATCATTTTTATCGATTACATAAATTATTTGTTAGTATTATTATATTTTTTCTGTTATATGGTTGGATATTTTCAAAATAGCTGACATATTTTACCTCTAATATTATTCCAGACTGTTTTCCACCCGACAAAATATAATAAAAAGGATGTAAAAGCAAATTATTGATTTGTGATGCATTACTTAAAAAATATAATTCTATTAACATATTGAAATGTGAGAGCACAACGGCCACGAGATAAAGGCCTCGACTTCCAGGTCAAAAGCAACGGCAAACATCAAGTGCTTACCGGCCGTCATACAAAAACACCTTTAGCGGTCGTAAAGTCTATTCTCCTTCTTCTAACGCGTTAGACTAGCTACCTGCTCGTGGTATGTCCAACATGGCTGATAGTACTACACGAAATGTGTGGTTAAAACAGGCTCATTGCCTATATAAGAGTAGAAGATATTGAAATATGCCCGGGACTACAAGAATCGCAGACCCAGGGAATTTTCCCCCTTTAATGAAGGCAACATAATAATAAGTGTACGTGCACAATATGTAGTTAACATATGTAACTAATTGAAGAGGCAGTTCAAGTTTAATAAAAAAATTTAAGAAATACAAAGTTTACTGTATAGAACACAATATATTTATCGACATTACGCTTAGTAGCGAATATTAAGCTATAAATAAAAGAGCAAATGAGAGATTACAACCTGAAAAAATAAAACAAAAAAGGGCGTGTCACAAATATTCCAAAAGAAACAGAAAATTATGGCATAATTTTATTACAAAATAAAAGCGAAAGAAGTAAATGAATAGAATTTCGACATCCCAGAGCATACAAGTGGATCGGGTTGTATATGGATTTTAATCAACTATTTTTTAAAATTATTGTATTTCTACAATTTTTGCCTATACTTTTTTAATCAGCACGTGCAAAACTATCGATCTGGGATGCTCCGCTGCAATCTCGGTTTATTTCGAGCATACGTAGACAATATGGTCCCGCGGGAGCCCTTGTGGATGATTGCGTTGCGGCCCTCCCGTCGTGGTCGAAAGAAAATTGTAATTTCCAAACCGGCCAGTTCCGGTATTTACCTTTGATGCCGGCCCGCCGGAGCTTTGCGGGCCCCCTTTTTCGTCGGAAGCGGCGCTCGGCTTCCTTTGTTGCGACTGGACACTGCGGTAGTATAAAATTACTTATAGTTAGCGAACGCCGTTGCGAAAGCCGGCCGACTCTTAATGTCTGCAAACCCGCCAAACGGCGCGCCTCTTGGTCTTTGTTGCGGTCGAATTTTATCAGAAAGAGAACCCTTTCATTAGAATTTTAATTATAGGCCTCCGTTTTTCGCTCGGAACTCTTGGAATTTCGAAATGACGGTACTTAACTCTTTCACCGGCTTTGCTGTTTGCGGATATTTGCCCTCGTTATCAGTCAGCCATCGTTTATAGATATTTTTATGAAAAAATCTCTTTAGTATATTTGTGAATGCAGTTGTATTTTCGGGTATTGTTTTGATGATCTTTTAATATTTCTAATGTACTGAATTCTTATTAGAAAATATTGCAGTTTACAGTTCTTGCATTTTTTGATGTTTCCATTGAATCTACTACAAAACTTTTCGATTGTTTTGAGATCTTTTAAAACTGTCATTGCACATTATAACTAAATATTTCAAACAATAAAGTCTTGCGCGTATTTGAAGAAGCATTTCATGTATTTACTTTTACTCGCACGTAACATTAGGGAGATGTGGTTCATGGACTCGCATCAATTTTTTATAGTTGTTAGCTAATAGCATGATTAGTAGATTGTGAAAATTTGATGTACCATCTGCGAGACGTTTTCGAGATATGGGCTATTGAATTTTTAATTTTGACCTTCAATTTGAGGGTGTCAATTCATCAGGTTTGTTTATGGCAGACGTGAAAAATATAAATGATTTTATATTAAAGTCTTATCTTATATAAAATATAACACTGATCACGAATATGCAAAAAAATTATATGTCAATCCATTTTCGAGATATTCGATTTTGGAGTCGAATAGAAAAGAGGGTTTTAAGGTTTTTTTCTGGGGTTGGTAAAAATATCCCTTATATGTTCATAAATAAAAAGCAAATTTTTTAATGGTGCCAGGTCGCCCCACCCCTCCAGTTTGGCCACGCCTCGAAAAAATATTTTCACCCATCCCCATCATAAAATATATAATTTAGATGCGCCTGTTGACGCTCATTACGAATATCTAATCAGTTTTTAAATTCAGTTGATAGTTTCCGAGAAAATTGAATTTTACATTTTTAACATGGTAAATTTTACTATGGGAGTCTTTTTAAAAATGAAACCGAATGAAGAGGCGAAGGAACATCTTGCGTATCTCGCTCTTATTGGTTTACATAAAGCTTTTTATTTTATTTATAAACACTTTTATAATCGTAATTATTTTAATTAATAACTTTTTGGTCAAATAAAGCAAATTCAATTGTATTTATTTAGAATTACAATTTATTGTAAGCTCTGGTCAAAATCAAGGACAGGCTTTCGATTTGTTTGTTTATCAAGTAAAATTTAACATTACAGTTTGATTAAAGAATTATTATAATTGTATCCTGGTTGGCATACACGTGACGGGTGACAAATTTCGTAATTTTGCGGCTCGAGATGCGGTTGATTTTCTTAAAATGCCACACTCAGGACGTTGAAGCAACGAATCCGTCAATGTTGTGGACAGCTTTAGGTGGATCACTGGTTCTGGCCACAGTGAACTTTTCGCGCACAAAGTCGTGTATCTGATACAACTTTTGATACCGATTGCCCGCCTTTTGACTTTTTCTTCCCATCGTTCCAGTTGAGTGACGCTGGTAACTTTCCGGAAGCTCTTCTAGACAGTAGACAGTTTGTCTACTCTCTGCCTCCGTGCGCTGCATCTCTCAATCAACATCTTTTGCCCCTGACCGCTCCTCCTTGTGAGCCTCTCACATTCAACCAAAACTTGACCACCCTCTCTCTATATTCAAATGAGATGTCGTCCCGTCAGGTTTTCTTGATGACTGGACATAGAGTACGACGACGATGATGGTTCTGACCAAATATCTCCTTTTTGCTGCTGATCATCATCCTCGTAGTCGTGGTATTCCGTGATTTCACTTGGAGTGAGTGGTTCTTCATCGTCGCTGTCAAAGTCTAGCTCTACCCCTTCTTCCGCATTGACGGCCGAATTGAGATGAGACTCGATAATTCCTTCAAACTCAGTAAAAAGATTTGTTATGGTCACCAATCAACAATTTTTAATTTTACCTTCAATTTCGGTCTCTTTCTCTGTCGTCTTAGTTGACCGGGTGTCCTTGGCTGTGAAAGGTGCTCTGAGGTCTCGTTCCATATTTATTTCAATGCAACTAAAATTTTGAATGAAATCTGTGAAGTGTGAAGTAAAGTAAGTTATAGTGGCAATTGAATCTGAAAAGAAAAAAAAGATTAATAAAAGAGAATTTAATAGAGAAAACCCAAATTGAAATTTTGAAGTTTGGCGCTCTCTTGTGACTAAATTATTAAAGTTAGAGCTTAGGGTACGATATAAAATGATCAGTATATCGAGCCTGATCGTTTGATTCCCATGTCGACTATGTTACGTCACAAAATTTTACCCCCTCGAAAAAATGGGCGTATCCGTCCTTCAAAATTTAAATTTGGATTTTTAAGAGGGCTTTCCTGTGTCAGGATCACTGTGGGTCCCAATGATGATGATTATGCCTGATGGAGCGATGTAAGCGAGTTAAAATAAAGTTTTAGCGATTAAATAAAAATGAATTCTTCAATTTTTTTGAAATTTTGTATATAGTAAGTAAACTCAAAAGGCAACCAATAATTTCATTTAAAAAAATTTAAAAAAAATTTCATACCATGTTAAAAATGTAAAATTCAATTTTCTCAGAAAAGACTGATTAGATATTCGTAATTAGCGTTAAAAGGTGCATCTAATTGATATATTATATGATGGGGATGGGTAAAAATATTTTTGGGGGCGTGGCCAAAATGGGTGGTGGGGCGACCTGACACCCCCAAAAATTTCTTTTTATTTATGAACATATGAGGGGTATTTTCAGCGACCTCAGAAAAAAAACCTTAAAACCCTCTTTTCCATTCCACTTCAAGATCAATATCTCAAAAATGGTTTGACATATAACTTTTTATCTTGCATATTCACGATCAGCGTTATATTTCACATAAAATAAGACTTTAATATAAAATCATTTAATTGACACCCTCAAATTGAAGGTAAAAATTAAAAATTTAATGGCCCATATCTCGAAAACGGCTCGTAGATGGCACGTCAAATTTTCACAATCTACTAATCATGCCATTAGTTAATAAATATAAAAAATTAATGCAATTCTATGGACTACACCTCTTTAATGCTACGTGTCGGTTAAATTCACAGCAGCTCTTTTTTGCACTGGAATTAAGATGTATATTTTATACCCTAAATTACTTTAAATCAAAGTTTCAAATATTTGGGAGACTTAAACAAGATTCACAAACTGTTTGATATTCTTTTAGAAAATTTTTTGCAATTGGATCTTACATTTTTATTATTCGCCTGGTAAATTACGTTTGTTATATTTAGCTAACTAGAATGCAGTGATAGGCTAACGTTGCGTACGTGGGATGCTCGATATCTATTGCAAATTGGCAACCTTGCGTTTGCTAAGTGCGACCTGACATTTAGATTATACAGTTTGACCTTTTTTGACGACATATGTACTCTGAACATACGAATGCTATTTGTTGTGTTTTCATTAAGTTGAAAATTTCCTCTTGGTCAAAAAATGGAAGTAACTGGTGAACATTTACGTCTTTCAACGTACATTATCTCGACAATAGTCTGTCGATCAACTCACTTCGACTTTTGGTAATTAAGCCCTACACAGAACTACTGTATATTGCTGTTTCAATAAATGTAATAGTGGTTGTAGTTCTCTAGGGGATGATTTAAAGAAGCCCGTCTAAAATTGACTGTGGTGTCAGCAAACATAGATGCCGTGCGCGAATTGATAAGCAAAATCGTCATGTGACTTATCGTAAAATTACAGCATTCTTAGACGTTAGTAAACATTTAACCGTGAAAAAGCTGTGTGCATATTGGATCCCGTATAAGTTAATAATCGCTCAAACATAGACTCTTGCGAATTAGTAAAAAAAATGCTCAAGAAATACGATGGCGATGCTTCAAAAACCGTTAACATCGTCACAAGTGACGCATCTTGGATTTAGGCGTATGAGCCCAAAAGTAAACTGCAGTCGACTGTATGGGTCTTCCAAGATGAGCCAAACTCAACAAAAGTCGTTCGCGCTCTAAGCACTTCGAAGCAAATGGTCACCTATTTGATAAAAATAAACATGTGGTTTTAGAATATTGTAAAACAGTTAATTCCAAATGGTGCACAACCATTTGTTTTCAAGAAGTCCTCAAAAAAATTGAGAAGAGCCAAAGAGTGACGCCTGATGATTCTCCACCACAGCAATGCGAGCTCACACACATCGACGCAAACAACTGACTTTCTGAACACTTAAAACGTTAAATTAAAAAGTAATTCATTGTGTATTCTTGATTTGGCCCCTAACAATTATAAGAAGAATCTTATAGTCACAAGTAAAGAGAAAACTACATGGACAACGATTTTCGTAGCCGGAAGAGGCTGTTGATATGTCCAAAACCCATGTTTTGGAAATTCTAGTTCACCATGGAAAAATGCTATATGCAACAATGCATTGAGCGTTAGAAAGAATATTGTAGAAAATGATAAAAAAGTTTCCAACATTTTACATTCCTTTTTGTTAGTTTTTCGCAATAGATATCGAGCAGCCCACGTATTATGTGCACAGTTTGTCAATGAGGACGATACATCCCATCGTCGTTTTATAGGTGTGGACCATTTCCAATTTGTCATCTACATGCAGCAAACTATCATTATGTATTTTTAAAATTGGCAATTTCTTTTTCTTTTTCTTTTGCATGTATTATATTATTTTTAAAATCAATATTTAGTCAAACAAATAGACAAACCATTATGTGTAAGAAGTATTTATTTTTTGTGAAGGCAGATTTCTTGTAATAATGAATTTAAATATTATTTCCCCTTTTATTTGTACAATCAGTCTCGGTGGAGACTATAAATACAATTGATATGTGCTTAATCTAAGATTATTCTAGGAATAACATGTCATGTAGAGTAATGTCCCAGTGGACATCCTCTGTAGTATTTTAGAGATATGGCAATTTAGTTCTAGGCAAGTGACTAAAATCTGGTGGGCAGATCAGAAGGTTTGAATCGTTTAAGCCATCTTGGCACATCTTCTTCTTGCAACAGGTTGTTTGCTAGCTCACTGGGATGAAAGGCCAGCTTCTTTCTATAATTAGTGCTGAATCGAGTGATTTCTTCACGAACTATAGGCAGTTTTAAGTCAGCATGGAGTAAGGCATTAGGCACGTACCATGGGGCGTTGACAATAGATCTAAGGACTTTATTTTGGAAGCGCTGGAGAATCTCTATATTTGAGGTGCAGGCGGAGCCCCAAATAGGGATCCCGTATCCAAATGGGTTTTAGGATAATTTTGTACAATAAGAGTTTATTTTCGATGCATAAGTTCGATTTCCTTCCAAGCATCCAGTACATTTGATGAAATTTAGAACCCAGTTGTTTTCTCTTAGTTAAAATGTGAGTACACCAAGTTAATCTTCGATCTAAATGTAGTCCGAGGTATTTAACTACATCAATTTGGGGTATTGGAGTTCCATTAAGTGTAACTGTAGGTCAGGTTTCTTTGCGAAGGGTGAAGGTGATATGAGTAGATTTAGTTGCATTAGCTTACATTCTCCATTTTTTAGCCAGTTTTCAAATAGATTCAGATGGCTTTGTAGATTTCTAGATGCAGAAATAGGGTCCCGATGTGATGCTAAAAGAATCGTGTCATCTGCATATGTAGCCGTGATTGTATAATTTGTTTGAGGTAGGTCTACTGTGTACAGTGAGTAAAGTGTGGGTCCTAAGATACTTCCTTGAGGAACTCCGGATTGCACAGGATAGAGATCCGTGTAGGCTTTTTGATACTTTGCTTGAAATGTTCTGTCGGAAAGGTAGGATGCTAGAAGTGAATAGTACGGATGTGGGAGCAAGAGTTTAAGTTTGTATTTCAGTCCGAGGTGGCAAATTTAATTAAATTCCTGGCTTATATCAACAAAGGCTGCCGAGCAGTACCGGCGGTCTTCCATATCAGTACGGATTTGCCTAGTTATTCGATGGACTTGTTCGGTAGTTCCGTGTTGTGCTCTAAAACCAAACTGGTGTGGGGGTATAAGTTCATGTTCTTCTATGATGTCGGTCAGTCGTTTAAGTATGAGTTTTTCGAGTACTTTGGAGCAGACTGGAAGAAGACTTATTGGTCGGTAGGACGTCGCTTCATTTGGATATTTGCCAGGTTTAAGGATCATTAAGACTTGAGCTGATTTCCAATGGCATGGGAAGTACTTAAGTCTGAGAACAGCGTTAAATATTTGTACCAATACTTTAATACATTTTTCGGATAGCTTTTTAATAATTTCACCTTTTTAGTGCTAACCTCGTGGTGTATGATTGCTTCACCCTCACTATATGAAACTTTAGGGACAGACAGAGACATCTGAAAGGGAGCATCGAACTGGTTCAGTAACTCTTTTTCTTCAGCAGCAGTTAACTGAGATGGATATGGTTGAAAAACTGAGGCAAGGTGTGCGGCAAAAACAGTGGCCTTTTCCTGATCCGTTCTTGCCCATGTGTTATGATTGGTTCGTATTGGAGGTAGATGTTGTTTGTACTCTAGTTTACGAGTGAGTCGCCACAAAGAGTAATCGGTTGCGTTTGTTGGTATTAGTAGATAATTTTGTATAAAATCATTGCGTATCCTAAACAGTAGTTTTTTGAGGTCTTTTGCTAGGGTATTATACCGTTGTCTGTCTGCCGGGGCTCTCGTAATCTGCCATCGTTTACGAGCTTTTCGTTTCTCGGAGATTTTTTACTGTAATAGTACTGGGGGTTCTTCTCGAATTCGTTCTTCGTTTATGTCTGGGGTCGCTTGCCACGCTGCACTTTGTATTGCTTGTGTGATGTCTGCCACAGCTTTTTCTATGTCGAGGTGAGTTTTCAAAGACAGTTCAAGAGTTATTTGTTCGTCCAGTTTTTCTTTGAAATAATCCCAGTCTGTCCGTTTGCTACAAAGAGATGGTTTCTTCAGTTTGATCAATATTTGTGTATTCATGTTTACTAGGACTGGAGTGTGGTCCGACGTTAAATCTAAGCAGGACTTAACATCAAATTTTTTGGAGTTAAGACCTTTGGTTAGGCATAAGTCGACAAGATCGGGTAACTTATGGGGGTCGGATGGCCAGTATGTTGGCTGAAATGTTGATAGATAAGTCATATTATAAGCGGACATAACTTTGAATAGTTCTTGCCTTTTGGTAGTTGTGAGCCTGGATCCCCATATTGTGCTTTTCACATTAAAGTCTCCTCCGACCAGAAATCGATTTCCCAAGGTCCGAAAATATTCGAGATAATACTCATATTTGTTGTTATGCCTTGTAGGGCAATATATAGCAGAGATTGTTAGTTCTCCTAGGGTATCTAGTAGACTGATGTTGGTGGCTTGGATATTGTGCGTCTGTATTCAGTTCGTTCGTAGTGTTTTAGATTTTTCCTGATTATAACTGCTGACCTTCCATGTGCCGTTTCATCTGGGTGGTTTATTTTATATATGTTATAATTTGGTATTTTTATGTGACTTCTATTGGTAAAGTGAGTTTCAGAGATGAGCAGAATGTCTAAGTTATTGATTTGTATAAATAATTTGATTTCCTGTGTATGTTGGCACAGGCCGTTGGCGTTCCAGAGTGTTATTTTTAACTGTTGTTCCATTACTTGTTTTTATTAGCAATCATTGACATGAGGTTTATAAGTGTACTCATTTGATCCATGAGGGTTTTCATCATTTGCTTTAAATCGTCTATTTCGTTTTTTGGTGATGGTACTTCTGGCTGATTTTGTGGAGTTCTGATATGTTCTTGAGTTATTTGGGCGAACGTAATGCCCGGTTGAACAGTTCTCTGCTCAATATGGCGTGGTTGTAGTGGTGGGTACAATTTTTGTTGAATTTGTTTGTGAACTATACAACCTCTATAGTTTTGCGGGTGGTTTTCATTGCAATTTACGCACTTGACATTGTTATCTTTAACCTTTCTAAGACAATCGCTAGTTAAGTGGTTTGAAGCACATTTAACACAACGTGGTTTATTTTGACAATAATTTTTTGTATGTCCAAATTGCATGCGGTGCTTCAAACTGAACTTTGGTGTTCAGTAGCAAATCTATTTTGTAAATGTCCTTGTTATTATCTTTGCTTCACATTCCAAACGTTTGTTATTTCATGTCCTTTCTCTTGCCAACTTGTTTTATTGTCTTGTACTTTAGTGGTTGGGTGCAAATTCTTCAGTACTTCACGAAAGGTTCTTTATTGTCTAGGCTTATATCTGTGAAATTCGGTGTTTTTAGCTGCAAGTGCTTTTACTAGCACAGTATATATCGCACTTTCAGAGGGCTGTACCTTAACATGATTATTATATAGTGCCTTTAACGTGTATTTATCTTTAGCCAGTTCATTGAGTAAGGTAATTAATGGCTGAATATTTTCAACGCCCGAGATGAAGATCGGTGGTGGTTTGGGTTCAGTGGTTTGTGCATTTTGGTCCATGTTTTCATCTGCAAGCAGGGCAAATATGTTACTAAGACCGAGCCAATAATCCTTCTTTGAAGAAGTAGCATCTTGATCCTCATGAGATCTACTTCGTTTTTTGGTGGGAAATTGCCATGAGTCTGTGGTATTTTGTGACTGAGAATACTGTGCAGTTTGCGGCTGCATTATATTGAGGTTTGGAAAATTGTTGTTTATTGGTTGACTGCTGGATAAGGTTGTATTTTGTGCCGGTACTTGTATGGGAAGTGGTTGAGAAAAGGAAGAATTTGTTGGCATTTGTGTATTTGAAATGGGTGGAAGTGGGTGTCCATGAGGGTCTAAAATTGTATGTGGAGGTGCATATTGCACGTAGTTCGGTGGCTGATACATTGTTAAGTAAATATAATTTACTTGCTGCTTGTATGTTGTTTCGAAATTATTTTGTGTAACTTTAAGTTATAAACACGATAAGCTATAGATAAATGGTTTTTAAAATAAATTTGTAGAGTTGACCTTACTATTTATCTGTTGCACTTATTTATCTCAAAGAGCAGCCCATACACGACTTTACTCGTTGAAATTCAAGCGTGGAATTAATAGTAAATAAATTTGTAGGTTTTATTCAGGCTTATCTTCAAATAGCAAAAATTAAATTATTAATAAATAAATTCGCCTGACCTTAAGCGAGGCTGCGGCTCCGCTGCTGCGATATCACAGGTATAGCTCGGCACGCACGTCTGCTCTGCTTGAAGGCACTAAAGCGAATGAATTTAAATATAACAGAACCATTTTAAAAACCATTTTTTTTAAACTAAGAAACATTAGCAGCTAGCTTTTGTATTCTTAGATATACAATACATAAAACTATATTATAGTTAAGACCAAAAGCACTTATACTTGACGTTATTTGTGTGATTTATTTCATAAATCTGTCATGCCATTTTGGAAAGTCCATTCTTTAGAATAGTATTATTAAAATAAAATGAATACTTTCTAAACGCATCTAGCATTCTAGCATTTATTACTATTTTTATGAAAACCAATACTACACTGCTAGTGAGTTGTTTCTGCGTAGGCGTTCGTAATTAATGTATTTATAATATTTGGAGGCAATAAAAACTATACAAAAGCAAAATCCCAACTTTTGTGAAAGGTAATACAAAATGTTAAAAAACATTTTTAGTTATTTAAAATTTCCATTAAAATATCATTACTAGTTTTACTTACTTATACAAATCACATAAATATGTACGTGGAAGGTATGTGGGAAGTTCGTGGGAGAATTAAATGGGAACGTTAGAATTAGGGAGATACATTTGAAACCCACTTTTGTGTGTGTTTTACGAGGAGTTGCCCGCAAAAGGTATTTTCGGCGTCCTAGCCTGAAAAATTTTTTAAAGGTCCACCTCGACTTTGTACACACGATAAAATTTTCAATAACTTTGCGCAATAACTTTGCTCTAATGTCACAAATGCAACGTTCATTGTCTAATCTCTTTGCGTCAAGGGTTTGTGTTTTTTTTTGCATATACTATAGATTTTACATAACAGCACAAAAAGTAATCTAAATGAGTTAAATCACAACTCCTTTGAGTCTAACTAACAGTTGCATTTCCTTATCCAAATTCTTTCGCAAAACTTTTTTTGCAACACGTTAATAGTGGGATTTAGCAGTGTGACATATGGCACCGTCTTGTTGAAATCACATGCTTTCCAAATCAATTTCATGTAAATTAACAACTAAAATCTTTTAATCGGTCCCGCTCACCAGTCACTATAACTGCATCTTCTTACTCGTTTTGGAAAAGGTATTAGTCGGTGATGTCGTCATGCCAATAACCACACCATACAGTGACCTTTTGCAGATGCAAGCGGTTTTCGTCTATCTCTCGTTGATTGTTTTTACAACAAAAATGACAATTTTTTTTGATAACATGTCCGCTTAACCAGAAGTGAACTTCATCTGGGAAAATAATTTTTTGCCTAAAGTTATGATCTAAAGCCCAATCACCAGGGCGCTTACAATGGTCCAGTAGCTTTAATTCTTGGGTCAATATAATTTTATGGCCCTAATTCGTAAGTACGATGACGAATTAATAAATATGGAACCTCTGCAACGCTATTTCTTGCAATGTTCTATATCGTTGTTGTATTTCGACGTCTTGTTCGTATTTTCGCATCGTGAAGAGCAAAATTATTTTCAAATTTTTCTATGATTCGACGAATAGCAAGCACAGAAGGGCGATTATGTAAACCATAGGTTTCGTAAAAAGCACATACATAACCTACGTTCTTGAAGCGTGTATTTCGCCATGATAAATTATCAGAGTGTTCTAAACACCAATGACAACTAGTCGCAGTTATAACCTTTTAAGAATGGCTGACATTTAATTTAAAAATCATATCATTCTTATAGGAAAACCCTTTACATTTTGTGTAAAACTCAGTTTGTACTTTTAAATTTTGCAAATTTAACCACTTGCAGTTGCTCATGGGTTGGAAATTATAAACATCTTCCAAAGCTTCTAATTATTTTTATTATCTTTGTTATATGTATTTGTATTAATTTTTGAAGGCTGCCCGAGAAAATGTTAATTAAACTAGGCTAAAAACAAAATGTGTGCGTACTTCAATTACATAATTTACGGCTTGGCTAAAGTGCTGCTTAAGAGAGTTCAAGATAATTGTGTAATAGTACCACTCGTATTTTTTTACAGGTTTTCTCACATCCGCCGAGTTCTCTCCAGCTCAGATTAATAGTCTGTGGAATGTAAAATGCACTCGTAATATAAGACCTGACTCAAAATACGCAAACGAGTAGAACGTAAGGAAATGCCACTCACGGAAATAAATTAAAACGTTCTTAAGTTTTTCTGAGGAGTTCAAGGAGAGCTCGGGATTAACGCAAACGGCAAATCAAATTAAGCTTGCTTTTAGGCACTAACTAATTATTTATTTAAATATTTCGATATATTTCATATTCAATCCGCAACTTTAGTAGCCTCCAGTAAATATTTTATTCGAAAGGGCTTAGCAGAGGTTTTCGATTAGCTTCACCACCGGCGAAGTGTTTGGTGCTTGGCATTATTGCAGTGTGAATGTACAACGCGCACCGTTATTTAGCAGTAAAGTGCATAGCGGTTCCCTACCATTAGGCATATAAATGGCTATCTGCATATTAACATTTTCCTATTAAAACCTGATGAGCAGGCCATTGCTGCGGCGTTTCAGAAACACTGAAACGTTTAGACGGCACGGCAGTTTTCAAATGAAAAACGGAAATTTTCGTATTGGATTAGTTTAAAATTGCACACAATTTTGATGTATTGGAGTTTTTCAGTTTGTACATATTTTCTTGTAAACCGCTCCACTTCGCGTAGTCACGCGTCGCGACGCATGGCGCCTCGTTCTGTGTATTGGTACACTTACTGAAATCCCATTTGATGGCTGATATGTATAGAGCTATATTTATTTGGAACTTATTGGAATCTTATATTGCACGAAAAATAGAAATGAATACAAATTTTACCGTATAAGGCGAGTCCCCAAATTGTTAAATATGAATCAAATAAAAACGAAAAAAATCACTGAACATACGTAATCTGGATGCAACTACTGTAATACTCAAAAGGGATCTAAGCACGTAATATCTTACTATGAGTTAAGATACATAAAAAGCAGTGAGTATAATTTAATAATAGCGAGTATTTTTCTAAAATTAATTAAGAAATTTTTTAAATTTACCAAGACAAAAGTAATAATAAGCCACGCAGTAGAGTTTAGAGAAAGTTACTTCAATGAGGGACAAAATAAATACAAAATTTAAAAGAGTACAAACTTGGGTTGTGTAAGTAAAAGATTGGCAGAAAAGTTCGTGCCGATTTTATATGTACGACCAACTTTTTTATCGAGTGCGTGAAATACATCCGATTCAGAGACAAATAACTTAATCAAAATATCCACATCGACCACTTGCTACCACTTCTCCGGCCACGGTAGTAAAACCCCTAAGTCTTCAAATCAAATAATTCAGTGTGTGACTCCCTCCATTTCTTCAACGTTTTCGAACCGTTTTCTACGCAAAAAGTGCTCCAGAGCTCAAAAAAGATGATAATCACTCGGTGACAAGTCGGGAACGTAGAGCGAATGCTCCAAAATTTCAAACTTGACGACTGTGTTTTTTGTCAATCGAGTAATGTTAGGCTTTGCAATGTCATGAGACAGAATAATTGGGCCTTGACGATTCCGCATGTTTTGACGAAATCGGCCCAGTTGCTCGCAGTACAGCGCGGCCTTTACGGTCCGTCCCTTCTCCAACAGCTCCTAATGAATCACATGTCGACGGTCCCAAAAGGCAAAGCAATCGCCTTTCTTGACGAAACTCCTTTTTTGGAAAACTTGAAGCTTGACCTGATGATAGCCATTGGTTGTGATGGTCCGAATTCTTGAACCGGATCCACTTCTCGTCGCCGATGACGATGTCCCGGTCGTTGCGCTCCAACAGTGCAGTCGTCGTTACTTTTGAGTTTCGGTCAGTTCATGTGAAACTCATTTAGATTTTTCCAGACTTTTTCGGCCTTATAGTTAAATAATGGCAATCAAAATCCTCAGCCAACATTTGAGTCGTCATGGACGGACTTACTTCAATTGCTTCAATGACTGCGTGACGCTCCACATCTCGTGGATATCCAGACCTCGGCTTGTCGGCCAAGTTTTCATCTCCTTCGCGAACTTGACTGAACCACTTGCACGCTGCACGATCTCCAGTTGTGCCGTAATCGTAAGCCTCACAAATCTTTCTGACAGCTTCGGATGCATTCAAGCCCAGCTTCCATTGAAAGTGCAACGAATTTCCTCGTTCGACAGCTCCATCCTAAAGCAGGTATGGACAAGTTATACGCCAAAATAGCTGTAAGAAAAGGCGCTTTCAAACGACATCAAAGTCGTCAATAATGATAAAAAGTAAAAAAAAAATTATGAGCAAATCGGCACGAACTTTTCCACCAACTTTTATATACATGTAATGGATTGTAAAAACTATAAAATTTAGTTATTTTGAAAAATAACGAACAAACTAGTTAGTTAAACAAAGTATAGTTAGTATATTAAGAGAAACGCAAAATAACTGGAAGATAAATTGCTAACATTTATTCTTCTTTAGAATTTGCCGTTTTCCGTTCCCATGATTGCCTGTCCTCCCATTTCGCGTCCAGTATACTTTTTTCCTCCATAGCCGTTTTTATATAGGTTTCCCAATGAAGAATTGGGCTGTCTTTTTTTCTCTTCCTTCTCGGCCCTTAACATTGGAGAGCTCTATTTTCTAACGTCGTCGTGATTAACCGGGTGATATTCATTCGTCTCCAAATTTCTTTGCTTTTGAATCTGTGAGGTTTCATAAATTATAGGCATCTTCTCATAAAATTTAATTTTATTGTTTTTATTTTATTTTCTGTTTTTTCCTCCATACAATGCTTTCCACCACACTATAGAATGTTCATAGTCCATATTACTCAAAGCAATGTTTTTTTTTTGTTTTCTTCCCATGATAATTCTTTCATTAGGGTCTCTCTTAAATGAAAACTTAGAATTGAACCCAAATATTTGAATATTGTACAGGTGTCTCTAGTTGTATTTACGTGTTTTTCTTCTATTTTACTTTTTAAGATACTAAAAAATACTGGTTATAGACAGGATAACTCTTATTCCCTTACAGTTAGAATAGAATTTCTTGTTTCTTTTTATATAGACTGAGTTTATATAGGCATTATTCTATTTTTATTCTTCTATTTTATTTATTCTAAATTTCATTTAAGTTTCTTTTCTGATCTTGGTGCCCTGATGTTTTGGCTTTTTGAAGTGCTTCTCGAATATTTTCTGTTACTTTCCAATTAGTGTTTTCTGTTAGTTCTTTCTCTTTTGCATATAATTTTCTATACTCTTGCAGAAGATTAGCATAACAGACCATCCATAGTTTTGACGGTATTATGTTATAGCTTGTCGGCTGATTTTAATTTTATTAATTTTCTGCAGATTGTTAATCTACTGTAACGTTGTTAATATATGTGTACAGTCTATTCCAATACTTTTCTCTTTCTTCTTTTACTTTTAGTAAGCTTTGTAATTCTCCGTATAATAACAATTATTGCAAATTTGCTTAAACTACTTATTTATTTTATCTACGGGCACTCAACATGACTTAACACTATTTAAATACACAATACATAGAATTAAGAACGTAAAATTACATTGCACTTATTTATAGCACTATTTATGTTGCACTGGTTGAAAACATTTTCACTTGACGGCACTTTTCTTCACTTCGCCCGGGCTGTCTCGCTGCGTGATATTTAAGTAACTCAAAACCGGTTCCAAAACATACGCAAAGCTTCTAGTAGCTTCTGGTAATTTTTTATTGTTTGAGTTCTTACGTGTGCACGGTTGCATTGCTGAAAGGCATTATGTTAGTCGCTCCACCCTACACGAGGATCGCAACAAAAATAACTTCGGCCGCATATATCTGTGCGACGGTGCTTCTACGGAGCGCATTTGGAAATTAGTTACACTATTGTTTCCTAAATTCTCGTGCACCTTTTGAGCTCCATTTTATGTACGCCTTATTTTTCTCCTTAATCTTATAAAAATTTCTTTACATATTTAACTTTTATAGTTCCGATACCAGGGGACTGCCCCAAATAAAATTTTCTTCAAATTTCCATACATTTCTTCTGGTGACACTTTAACCTTTGACGCATTATCTACGTCTAATTTATTTTGTATGTTGTATTGTTACAATTTAAATTAATTCAGTAGGTTTGTTTTAAAATTAATTTTTTTATGGTTTTCAATTTTGTTCTTTTTTTGTTGTTGACAATAATATACAATTACGTTCTATATTTATACTATTTGAGCTTCTTTTGTTATTGTCAGGCCCAGATAGCTTTTAGATTTCTTAATTGGTCTGTCTATCTACACCTATAAATGTTCTTATATTAAAATTATGTATTCGCAACCGTATATTAGTGTTCTCTAGAAAGGCAATCTTTATTGTCGTTGGTTACCTCTTCTCCAAAATATTCCACTATGTTAGTACGCTTTTTCCCTGCTCTGCTATGCAGATGGCTTATTATAATTACCTTTTTATGGTTTGATATACCTACTACAATAAGTCTCACAAAGAAAGCAGCATTCTTGTTTCTAGCATTATAATTCATTGCATGTTGGAGCTTAGGTCCTTCATTCCAAATATAATAATAATTATATTTCATGTTTCTACAGCTATGATTTTTTTCTGGGGCCGGTTATCCTGTTTGCCTGATATAGTATTGTTTTACAATTTGGAATATTGGAAGCAATTAGCAATTTCTATGTGTTTAGCGCCCAACCTTACATCCCACCTCTTTTTTCCAGGCTTGAATCCACAAGAAAATCTAATAAATTAGATTTCCAAAATGGAGTCACATTTACCCTAAAGATTAATAAATTGAAGCCTTTATTTGCGATTTCGCCAAATTCATGGAAATTGTTGCTAACAGTTATACTGCTTCTCTGGTAAGGTTGTTGTGTTTTAGAAACGTGACGACCTATAGTATGTTACCTGTAGAGACATATTACTCAAAAGTTGCATTTATTATGACGGTAAAAGTAGTAGTACACCATAGACAACTTAATTTAATACCGCATACTCTTCAAACTATTAAAAAATAAATATAGAATAACATACTGCATCTTTGTTGTTGACGTCTATCATTGGGGATAAACTAGAAATGTAGATTGTTTACCTTTTTCTTCAACTGTCTACATTGGGTTGCCTTATATGTGCTTTTCACTTTTAAAGGGTGTTATTTCTCGGCATACACAATTCATACTTCGGACACCATTTCTTTATGTCTGCTTTATAATTCGCCCAACAAAATCTCTCTTAAAATCCTTACAATGTCTTTTTAATTCCGTAGTTCCAGGTGACATACAACTGATATTCGGTTTATAGCACTACTAACCACAAGCTCGGTTCAGTGCCATTTAAGTTCTTCAAGGTTTTCTCTAAAAGTCGGTCTTTTAATTTTTAAGAAATTCGATTATGCCCAATGAACTCGTTATTACCATCGTCTCTTTCATTCCAGCACCACTCTTAATTACGAATTAAGTTAATGTTCGTGACGTAGCACGACTTTATCAGACTTTATTTAACTCCTACATTTTTTTCTTAAACTTGTCAAATACCCTTCCGCGTACTTCTTTAACTCTTTTCTAAAACCTCAAAAGAGCTTTCTCGAGTTTGTTTCCAATTCTATTCTCAGACCTTTAAAATATTTTCCCTACTTTTATGTAAATGTTTTTCAAGTATATTTCTTCCAAAATTATCTTTAAAATTCCTAGGGCATGCTCAATTTCAATTCTTGTAAATCTTTCAATTCTTATCTCATAGATCTAAAATATTTTGCAATGCTTATTCAAAAGTTTTGGAATGGACTTCAGACTTTCTCTGAAGGTTCTATATTATCACGATTAAAACTGTAGTTTTGAACAAATACGTGCCCGAGTTCTTATCTTTGTTGATCAGCCTCTATCTACACTTGTTGGTGTGACAAATATTTCTTCCGTGTTGTTTTTGAATCTTGCTCTCCCAGTTTTCTTTGCAACTTTGTTGCTTAGATATGGCAATTTATTTAAATAGTTGTATACATTTATTTATTTTTACTAATAATTATTTAACAATATACAGGAAGTATTTATTTCATACGCTAAGTCAGGAATAATTATAAATTTACACAGTCCAACGAACTAATCAACGCACTTAGTTCAAAACGCAATTTGTATCTAATTGCAGGTTCTCCTTTAATATTTCTCATACATGCTTACGTGCATGATTCTAGAATTCTTGCAACTCCACGAGCTAACTGCTTAAAATTTGCTTCGAGATCGTAACGAACTCCGAGTTGTCGCAGTTTTTCGGTAGCTTCCAGAGAGGCTTGGCTTTTTGGGCTTGACTGTTACAATATATACTAACAATAAAAAAATTAAATAAAGAAACATTTAGAATGTAGGTTTACAAAAGTCAATCAAAAAGTTTACTCTTGCTGGGCATTTGGTACAAGTGTTGGAGAATTCATCTAGTAATTAATTGTCCACATCCATTATATTATTTGTTATAAGTTACAAAAATCATTATTCTTCATTTAGCCTTTGTGGTGTGTGTAATGTTATTTGTGAGTTGATCGACAAGTTGATTGGAGTATTTAGGTAATCTTTGCAATATATTTTTTAGCAAATCTTTATATTTATTTTTAACTAATGGCATACTTAGGTCTTCGTGTATGGTCTGATATATAACATACCATGCCGCATCTAATACTATTTGGAATAATTTTGACTGGATCCTCTGTATAATTTTATATTTGATAGTTTCACACATTCTTATAATTGGAGTTCATAAGTCCAAATAGATTTTACCACGGCTTTATAAAAGAACACTTCTTTTTCAACATTCATTTTAAATTGCCTTTCAAGTAGCCAATATATTGTTCAGAACTTTAAAGTTTAGCGGCTTTCTTCTCCATATAAGGCACTGATCCAGATGTAGACTCAGATATTTTGCTATGTTTTGACTGAAACTTCAACTTAATTGATAATAATAGATAAACATGCTGCAATTCAAGTAATGAATTGCATAGATTTGAATTGGATAACTTTTGTTCACCTTAGTTCAAATCATTCACTAATAAGGTCTAAGTTTTTCTGGAGGTGCTCACTGCCAATATCTGGACTTTGATGAGTGGATATTACGACAACGTCATCATCAAAGGTGGTCATTAAAATGTTTGGTAATTTGGGTATATCAGCTGTATATATAAGGTAAAGTACGGGACTAAACACAACCCTAAGGAACACCGACTGTGTGGAATAAAGTTTAGAGGGAGCATCTTTCATTTTGCATGATAAAATTGGTCTGGTAGGTAAAATTTTAACAATAAATATTAATACTTAATAAAGAAGCAGGCCACATCTTGTCAAATGCTCAGGTAATGTCCAAAAATACCACAGTGCAATATTACTTGTTCTCAAAACTTGCGCTAATTTGATTTTACTTCTGCTGGCATAGTAGACTTTATAGAAAGTAACATTTGGCAAGGTATTCTAAAAAAACATAGTTAAAGAACTACGTTTTTTAAATTTATTTTAAATTGTTCCCAATTGGTATTTTTTGTAGTTAGGATAGAGTAAACGTATTTTTTAATTATATATTACTAACAGACATAATGATAGGAGGGCGGTCTGATGATATACTTAGGTTTGCTTCAATTGCAGTATAATTTGAGGCTATGTTTTTATTCTAGAAAATCTAGAATCTAGATTCGTTGGCCAATATATGAATTTTTCGGTAGACCGATTCTGATAGTTATTATCTATTATATCTTTCAGTAGTTCTAAGTCCTCTGTTGTGATTAGTCTGGAATCTTAATGACTATGCTTTGCATTCCAGTCTTCTCCTATAGTACATCTGAATCTCAATGTACAAAAGAATGATTTATAGCGTATCCGTTGAGATTTCGTGCTGAAGAGGATAAATAACATATCATAAAGGTTCAAGTATATTCACTCGAATGTTTGCAGCTTGTATATATTTGCTTTGCCAAATGTTGGTAGTTTATGGTGAGAAATACTATTTTAAATAATTATAGTAGAATCATCATGCGCCGTGTTATTAGAATGGGTGGTGTGGTAGACTATAAAATTTAATATACGAATTGTACTTCTTTTGGTAAAGCGAGTTCCGAAATCGACACAATGTCAATTTTAATAAGGCTATTCATTCATGTTTGTGGCTGAGCAACTCGTTAACGTCCCAGGTTACAATGCGTAATATAGATAAGTTTTATTTATGACAATTGACAATAAATTTATAATAATTTAATTTTAATTTATTAGTTGTATGGACATTGATTTGAATTTGATCAGAAAATAGTTAGTTATAATAATTCTGTGGTACTTGTACATATGTTACTGCAGGATTTGTTCTTAGATTTCAAAAGCTTGTTGTTCGTCATAATGCTTTTAGCATGCATAAGTTCCTTATAGACTGTGCAGACTGTAATTAACTGGGTGACTGCCCTCACCTACTGCACATTTTGCTAAAACATGTCTTAGTTTCATGTTGTTCCCCACATTTAAAGAAGTTGTATCGTCTTATGCAAAGTTTTTGAGTGCCTGTGAAATTGATACCGCATAAATTGATTATCTTTTCTTCTTTTGGGGGGTCAAATTTTATTTTTGTATGATTTAAAAATTCTAAATTAAATTCGTCTTTATTGTTGGGCTGAGACTCGAAGTCGACGAAAAATAAAAGCGATAGGTTTTTCGTATATTCCATGTTCATAATACTCTGGGCTGTATGGCCTTTACTTTCTAACTCTTCTTTTATATCTTGGAGTGGTATTGTATGGTACAGGAGACTTATAACTATTCTGTAGGAACGTTCGTCTTTTAATTGATACGTATGGTGTATATTTTCGTCTTTAATTTTTTTACCATTTTGTTATAATTTGTCACTTCATATATAAAAATAGGGAGTGGTTTAGATTCATACTTCTGCTGGCTGGTTAGACATTTTTGTTTTCTTCTTAGTTTCTATAGTTTCAGTTGTCTTGTCTTTGCAATTATCAAAATTAAACTTTTGATGTTCCTTGACGTTTGAGTAGGGTTTGGTGTAGGGAGAGATGAAAACTTTGGATTTGAGTTATAAAATGGAGAATTTTTTGGCTACTTGATTGCACGAACTGTAGCTGATGTTGGTATGATTTAATTTCATTAGTAACGGGATTAAATACAGACCCGTGTGCCATATTTGAATTTGCTAGCTGCATAGGAAACATGTTGTCTCGAATTAACTTGCATGTGAGTGCGTAATACGATAACTTGCCGTCACTTAAGATAAGAGCAAATTTGTGACTAATTTTTTTTATCTCCTTCTTATTAAATTTAAAAAACCAAAACTAATTATTTATGAAATTATGTACCAGCATTTCAATTAGAATAAATTATTCTTGCTTATTCTCTCTATTTTTGAATCTAAAATAAGCCATTACCAAATAAACATATTACATAGTAAAAACTAAAAACGCAGCCTTGAATAATATTTTTAATTCTGGTGCTATTACAATACATTTTTTTGTCTTTAAATCAAATATCTATTTATAATGTCGTTTGAATGTGCTTTGTTCGTATAAAACTATGTTGTGTATTTTACAATTTAAAATGATGAAAGTGCGTAGGTAGGTTAGGAAACCTACACGGACCCCACATCCACGCGCACACAAACTTCTGAGAGACAGACATCACTCAGCCCAAAACCACTGCAGGCGTTCAGAACGAATATAGACATTCCCATACCGGCGTTATTAATATTAGATGATGCCGATTGAAGAGTAGGTAAGCCGTACCCATTTTCGGTCTCGCAGGTTGAATTGCATTTGCATGTATATGGGATACAGGAAGATATATTCCCTATAGGCTTATATTCGAATATTCCGTCCTCTCTTCCGCCTGCGCCGAACAAGAACAGGCGTCGGTTCGAAGTGAGCGCTGATAAAACGCGAATGTGGGCGTGCATGTTTCCTTCCGCCCCTGTTATTAAACGGGAGATATGCATTTTGATGTTCCTAAGCAGACAGGGGCGCTCAGTGGACCTGGCGCGCGACTAAAAGCCCGGGACCTTCTCCGGGCGCACCTTGCTGCTCCCAATTTCGCGCGAACGCGACAGCTTCTTCATAAACATACGCGGGGAGTGCGGCCGAAAGTCGGCCTTAATCTTCCTCCATTTGTCGTTCTGCTGGTTATGGCCCGCTTTACTACATAAACAAAACGGAGTAACAGAGGTCGCGGGTCTCCGGCGCCCTGTAAAGCGCCGCCTTTATTAGGGCCGAGAAAATGAAAGAAAAAATAATAAATTTCGTACACACGAGTAGCACGGGGCTCGTCCAATAAATCATTCGAACATGACACCGCAATAAAACGAAAATAAAATTGTATTTCACCTGCTATAATTCTTCTAAGCCTCCCGTGCGTTTGGACGTTTTGCTGCGCGGGCGCGCGTATCTCACGGATGCTGTATACGCAGCTGTTTCTTTTAAGGCTTTTAGCTTTAATTGCCGCTATCGATCAAAATGGAGAAAGCCCGAAGTTCTGACATATTGCTCGGGGCGTAATAAAATAAAGCAAAAACAATTTAACAATTAGGAGAACAACAAACTCTAAAGAGCTTTTAAAACTTTCTGACGTATATAGGTTAAGGAATAATTTCTCGCAACCTTACCACATTATTATTAAATTAAGTTAAGAATAAAATGCAGAGCACAACTTTACATTCCATCATCAGTGCCAACGTTTTGATTACTGAACTAAAATTAACATGAGTGGTGTTGTTTTTGCACTTTGTGTAATTTAACTAAATGCATTCCTAGTATTTCCATAAATACTGTAACAAAATGAAATAAATACATCTATAACGTTAACAAACAGTTGCAACTTTGAAGTCTTAAAGTTGTAAATTACATTGTGTTTCTTGTCAGATTTGGGTATTTACCAATAGGGTAGGATGACAAAGAAAACCGTGATGTTATAATAGCATTAAGAAACTAAAAAAGTGTAATCTTTAAGACACTGTCCGACATCCATAAGACCACGTTTAGTTTGGACTGTTCGGGCAGTCAAAGTCGTAAGTGTCTGAATTAAACGAAATCCTCTTCGTAAGCAGAGCTTATGTCTTGGGAGATGCAAATTTACAAAACCTCGTATTATTAAGCAAGACCTAGGTCTAACTGTTAAAAAACATACGAGACATTTGCTTACAGATGTTATAAAAAAAAGTAGAAGAGAAAAGTAAAAAGGTTGTTTACTATGTACGTGCATGATGGCCACAGAAAAATTTGTCTACGAATGAAAAAATTTTTACAACAACATGACACGGTAGGCGCAAAGAAACATCTCAGCTAGTGCCGGGGGTTTAGAAAAGCCATCATTCAGCAGCTGTAATGGTTCAGTGGGAAGCGTGTTATAATGAAGTAACCAATATTCATTTTTGTGAAAAGTGGGTAAAAACTTCACTGTGTATCAACAGAATGTTTTCGAGGATGTAGTGAAACCTCTTAATAACACTCTTTTTAATGTGAGGCTTGTATCTCTTAGCAAGACACTGCAACCGTCCACAAAGCGCAACTTGGTTGAGCAACAATGTGCTTTATTTTCTAACAGTAGAGAATTGACTTTCAGGTAGTCCAAATTAGGGAAGTTTTAGAGGACATACAGAACCTTCATTGTGTCACGCAAAAGAATCTTTTATTATCATGATCAAACTTAGCCAATTTTATATTTGATATTAGTTACAATTAGGCCGATGTTTAAAGTTTTGTTTACACTTTAGGTCAACACTGAATATGGCGTCAGCTAATCAATTATTCAACCAAAGAAGGTTTTTATTGTAGCCACCTTTTACGAGAGGGGCCGAAGTGCTAGTGAAGCCCTAACCCCCCTCAAGGGCAACTTTAACAAACACACTACCTTATCTGTCTTTACAAAAGCAAGATAAAAAAAATACGATGATCAAATTTACTCTATAATTCAATTGTCTATTTTACCATTTTATAAATAGGCTGATTGAAAAGTGTGAGAAGGCAAAAGTGTACTGGATGATAATTTGACAAGGACGGGCAAACCAGTCACTGTGACTACTCCCGAGAATGTAAAACAAGCTTGGAAACTTTATGAACAACTTTGGTCTCTAAAGGTGTAACTTAACTTTGTGTGAATATGTGATCTATGCACATCATCTTCACCAAAAAGTTGAGTCTATATCCTTATAAGATTCAATTGCGAACGCCTCTGACCGAGGTCAATATTGGAAAAAAATTTATTTCTTCAAAAGTGATTATGGAGACGGTTCGGATCAAAAATTTGGACATAAAGCACATCCACTTCATGAGGCCTATTTTTAACTAGATGGCAATGTCAACAATTAAAATTACCGACATTGGGGTACCCACATGTGATCGAAATTTGTCTATTTAACCCAGAAAAAATTAGTGTATGGTGTGCAATTGCCCATTATGAAATTGTCGGCCAATTGTTTCTCATAAAATATGTGAATGAAGAAGTTTATCGCACAAAAGTTTTCGAAATATTTATTCGAATTGTGAGAGACGAAAGAGTAGTCAAACAATACTAGTTTTAGCAAAATGAAGTCACCGCTCATCAAACTTGAAACATATTTGACATCCTCACAAAAGTCTTTGAGAAAAGGATCACAAGTCGGGGGGGGGGGGAAGCGCTTGGCCGCTAGTAGGGAGCACGCAGGCGATAATGGGAAAGCGTGCGGCCGCACTCGCACGGTTACCTTCAGTGACGTAGCAAAATTTTAACTACTAGTCAATTATTGCCTTGTACTGTTTATTTTAATCAGCTTTCAAGTGTTGGACTCGCGCCTCGTCCTTTTTTAAAATAACAAGTTCCGGGACGAGAGCAGCGCAGGACCAAGACGATGGACCCGGTATAATATATAATAATAAGATAAGAAAAGTCGTGTGATGTTCACACCAGATTTTTTTTAATTGGTCACAATTACCATGTAGTCAGCGAACGTTAATTCCAAAACTATTACTTTCCCCTTTCCCAAAATAAAATTAAATTTGAGGTACTCTTCTCGCTTTCTCGAATTGCGTCGTCAATAACTAAAGTAAAGCGAACACGCATTCTTGGCGATAGCCATTATATGTCACAAATTCGAATACTTCCTCTTTTTTGCTCCGAGTGTGTTTGTTGTCTTTTGGTGCAAGTTTTTACTATTTATATTTATATGTTTCCTTTTGAGCGTATAGAAAACCTTTAATAAACAAACAAAGCACAGGCGTACTTGTCGGACTGTAGTTATGGCTTTCTCCCTTATTTGTTTCATTATGAATATAAGATCTTCCGTTCTTTCGGAATTCGCCTTGCGTGACACTAGTTGTAGTTTTTATTTTTTCTGTTATCTTTACTCTGTAATGGGCATGATGCCCTTTATCTTCTGCACTCTTTCCAATCTCCTGTTTTGAATAATGGGATTATAATGCCTATTTGCCAATTGCTAGGTATTTTTTGCTTGTAATATTTCATTCAGTAATTGTAAGAAAATGTTTTCATTTGTCTCTGCTATATAATTCAGCATTTCTGACGTTATGTCCTTTTTGCTGAATGGTTTTCCTTAACTTCGACCTTCTCAATGTTTCATCAAGTTATTTTCTTGTTATTGTTATCTCCCCTAAATTATTCCATTTTTACTCTGTATCGATTTTAATTATATTAATCTTTTTGAACTCGACCTCCGTTTTACTTGCTTCTTTGTATTTTTGCTTCCTGGTAGTTCTCAAAAGCACTGTTCCCCTATTTCCACTATATTCTTATCTTTAGTTATTAAATTTCTTGTTTATTTAGTGTAATATTTTTTAAAACCCTTTTAAGTATCTTAAAACATTTTTATATTCTATGTAATGTTCAATTACTTTGATTCCTATTTTTTCAATGAAACTTGTTTTGCAATGTTTACCATGTTATAATTTTGGATCTTGTAATTTTTATGGTTTGTAGTCCTTCATTTCCGTTGTGGACCAAGATGCTTTTTATTTCTGTTATTCCACCGCTTTCTTATCTGCTTTTAAGAGATTTTGTTTTAAATATTGTCTTCTCCGTTTTTTATGATCCTGTTTTAGTTTTTTCCCTGCTTTTTCTTGAAATGTTTTCCTTATTTCCTCTGTTCTTAGTCTGTGGCTCTTTTAAGCCAGTTCTTTTTTTATTTTTCAGTTACGAGTTCTATTTTTATTTTTCTTTCAATTCATAATATTTTTCGGTTACGACAATTTTATTTGTAATTGTTTCTATTTTTTGTGGTTTAATTGTTAAAACTACACCTTCATTTATACTCTTCGTGTTTTTACTCCTGATAGTATCAATAAAAAATTATAAATAACTTTTTCACATAATAACTTATGTTGTGACCAAATTATGTATCCAGGCTGTGCTAAAATCAAACTAGACATATAGGTAGATAGTTAAATTTTACAGTCTAGATCTTAAAATAGTGACACCATTTTAGAGAAACATGTAGCAGTAATTCACAGAAAAAATCTTTGATATCTGATTTTATCATCCTTATTATTTTTTATATTTATAACTAATTGGTTTACTTCGTATTATATTACGTCATCAGGCTTCTTCCTGTTATTTATACATATTAATAATTTTTTGGAAAATGAGAAGTCACAATAAAAAAATAAAGGCCGATTTTAATAAGAATCAGTGCAAGTCGCAAACTTTTCATTTAATACAATTTAAAGAACTGAATACGTCGAGAAAAATAACGGCATAACAAATAATAAAAAGACGAAATCAAATAAAGGCCATAATTACTTTTTAAATTTTATTGAAAACATCATAGAAATACAAACATACATAGATTTTCGATCCCGTTATCGTAAAATGAAGATAGCTGCGATGCTTAACCAATTGGATACGAACGCTTCGATAACAACATAGTCGTAAAATTTCTACCCTCGAAGTACTTGGATTAAACTAGTCAACTAAATAAATTGTTAAAAGTTTGGGATAATAAATAATAATATTCTACAGGGTGGCCAAAAAGTCGGGAAATATTTTATTTGGTCACTATTATCCACTACAGTGTCCGAATACATATCGGACGTCATTGATGTGAAGGACAGACGATAGGGTTTTGTTTACATTTGATGACCATTCGGTTAAATGTCTTCAGATCCGATCACATACACTGTTCCCGAACGAGTGTTTATTGTTTCGGTGTATTACTCAAATGGTAAATCGCCCACTATAGCTCTCAGAAAATTCCGAGCAGAGTTCGATCGAAACACAAAACTGACTCTGAAGACAATAACAATGTGAGTAAATAAAAATCAATTTCTCCCAAAATTTTCTAATCGATTATTTTTAAGGTTAATTGAAAAGTTTGAGCGAACCGGTAGTGTCCTCGACGACAACGACTCCAGAACTGGCCGACCAGTGACTGTCACCACACGTGAGAATGTGGAAAAAGTTAGGGAACACTTTGAGCAGTACCCGACAACTCAACCAGAAAAGCGCCCCAACAACTGGCAAACACATCAGAACCGCTGCAAATTAGCCGAACATCAGTGCAAAACATACTCAAAAAGTTGAATATGTTTCCTTACAAGATTCAAGTTCAACAACCACTCACTCAAGTGAATGTTGACCGGAGATTCGAGTTCGCCAATCACGCTTTGGCCTTAAAAGATGACAACACTTTGGACTTCAAACACATCCATTTCACAGACGAGGCTTACTTTCACCTGGATGGCTATGTGAATAAGCAAAATTACCGATACTGGGGCACACAAAATCCACACCTGGCTGTAGTCAAGAGTCTTCACCCCCAAAAAGTCAGTGTTTGGGCAGCCATATCATGGCGTGGCATTATTGGACCGTTTTTTCTCACCAAATATGTCGATGAAAATGTCTACCGAGACCAAGTTCTCATTCCGTTTTTCGAAGAGGCGAAGAAAAAGAAAATGATTAACCAATACTGGTTCCAACAAGATGGCGCGACACCACACCGAACACAAGGTTTTAAAAATTGTCATAGTTTAAATTTTGATTTAATCTTCATGATGTCTCTAGGAAATTTGGATATGATCGCTGAAAAATTCGGTGTACGAATTATCGGTATGGATGCGGAGAAGAAAACCGGAAATGGAATTGATTGGCCTGCGTGTTAACCGGATCTCAATGTCTGCGATTTTTTCCTTTGGGGTTATCTCAAGGATATTGCACTAACCCTAAGATCATCGAAGAACTGAAACAACGAATCAGAGAAGAGTTTGCGACCATTGATTAAGATATGCTCCACAATGCAATTACCAGTTTTGAGGAAAGGCTTCACCGCGTCGTTGAAAATAATGGCTCATATTTTGAGAACTTTGTTCATTAAACCCTATGATCTCTTCTAATGTATAGTCAATGAATTAAATTTTTATCTTTGTTAATTATCGAGAAATTAAATTTTACTTTATTTCCCGACTTATTGGCCACCCAGTAGATATTAAAATTATCAGTAATTAACCTTATTTTTAGAAAGGATAGGTAGTTTTCCCTTTTTAGTGGTCCAAAGAAATGATCTCAGGGTGATGTAAAAATAATGCTTGAGCGTAGTTCTAAACAAATCCTTAATTTTTGCGTTTAGATAATTGTATACAGCTGAATGTTTCTGTAAAGAAGGATAACATATCAGATTTCCTAAACGCCTTTACAATTTAGCCGATATCAAAAGCAATCGACCATCCTTGGGAAGGCGGCCAAAAATGCGAATATTCTCCTCAGCACGCTAATCCTCGAATGACCGCCGTGATTTAACTACTTCTCGTCCTCTCAAAAATTGTTTGTCTGGGCTGTCTGAATTTTTCTAAAAATTCCGGGCAGTTTTACACCCTCTTTCGTGGGAAATTTTTATAATAATTAGTTGCGGACGAGCACTCTTCGGGAAAAATCCATTTTTGGTATTCCTACTCTTAAAGCTAATATGTAACTTCTCTCAACATTTATTTATATTTGATTTCGCCATCGTATTCTGCTCAGTATAAAAAATTCTAGATAAATGGCAAAGTTTCGTTGCATTGAATTTCATTTATTGTCAAAGCATGCCTAGCAAACCAATTCAAAAAATTAAAATTGGAGAATTACGAGTACAGTTTGACCAAGCAAAGCCTTCAGACCATTCACGATAATTTTGTTGTAATGACTTCTCAAATGTAGGTATAACAAGATACTTATTATTGCACAATAATCAAATACTAGGTGCTGCATATAAAAACAGAATACAGGATTATTAGTTTGATACGTTCAATTATTTATCAAGGTATACCTAATTTAAACAACTTATAAACAAAGATACCAATTTACTAGATGTGACAAAATTATATTGGCGCATCGCATTACTTTATGACTAAAAAGTATGAACTTGTGTTAACCAGTAACTTTCCTACACATAGAGGTGTAAATAAAATGATTATTGAATTGCTTCTTGGCTTCGGCTACAAATCAAGTTTCGTTTCACAAGATTTTTTGATCAGTTCTATTGATAAAACGTTAAATTTCGCCCTTAAAATCGTGAATTATTTGTGAATTGTAGGGATAGACCTTGGACATCCACAAAAAAAACTTACAGTGTTAAATCACAAGATCTTGCTGACCATTTGATTGTGGAATTTCGTAAAATTGCACAACCAGAAAATTGTTGCTGCAGTTGGTGGCGTCGTCGTTCTGGAGTTGCATTTGTTTCATATCCATGTTGTCCAGTTGGTGCCCAAAAATTGAGATATCATGCAATAATAGCGATTGCCATTCAGGGTTGTAACATTTCCAATATTATCTTTAAAGAAGTGTGGAGCTATCAAGTCACCTACTCAAAATCCACACCAAACGGTCGCTGGTTGGGAATGCATTTACTTTTTATTAGTCACGTGAGGATTTTTCGAACCCCAAATGCGACAATTTTGTTTATTTACCAGCCCGTCGAATTGAAAGTGATTGAAGAATTAATTCATAATTATCTAAAAGGAGATTGACAAATTGTTGAAAGTGAGAATTGTCAGTAAGTTTAAACTCTTGGGTATTTTGAATTTTGTAAACACGAATATACAGATTTTTATTTGAAGGAAGCTTCTCAAAATGTTCATTTGTTATTGTGCACGAAGCTGAGCTGACGTGTTCGGATTTGCAACGACACTTTGACTAACTATAGCAGTACTACCCCACCTTGATACTTACAAAGACTTGCCGATAGAGTTTTATAAAATTTTGTAGTTAATATTCGAACAGTTGATTGATTTGGTACACTATTTCAACTAAAAACTACTAAACTTTTAGACTATTTCAGCAAAATGTTCACCGAATTTGCAAAGTTTACTAATCGGAAAAAATGTAAAACACAAAAGCGAGAAGTTTAAATTCAGCGTTCAATTTAGACCATTTTTATTTGACCGATATGGGTGCCAGACAAATGTTACTCGCCTGGAAAGACTAATTACTAAGTAAATTAACACCAGAAAACTTCAGAAAAAACCCAAAGGGATTATCTATTTACACCAAGTTATTGAATCAAGAGAAATTCATTACATTTAAATAGTACAACGCTTTGTACCTACAGTACTATTCGATATTGGAATCATCTAGTTTACTAAGACTTACTTGAAGTGTTTACATTTAAGAAAATCTTAATGACAAAATTATAAAGACGAATAATTAGTGACTGTTTTTGCTTCTTAATAGATAATGACGTCACGATATCTTTTTTGCAACATATATTATAATGAATGTTTGATTAAGGAACAAAGTATGAATGTAAAATATACTAAAAAAAAATTAGGTCGTACATATTGGAAAAAGTTGTCTCGTCATTGTCGATGCTCTTAAGATGTATCAATAGATCCTGTGGGAAATATATATATATTAAAGCCACGCACAATGTTCCGCCTATTGAAAATGCTTCAGTCACTTCCAGTCGGCAGTAACTAGAAAGTTCTGTGTGCGGCCGAAACTTTAACAGTAGTGTATTTAAGTGTGAAACGCGACGACGCCGGCATTCAATGGCTGCGGCGGAACAAAATTAAATTTTACGCGTTCGTGCCGTTCTTTAGAAAGCCAGCCGGATACTGATTTTACTACCTTTTAAGGCTGCTCCTGCCCGCGTTGTCATTCACTCGGATTGCTAACTATACGCTCGTGTGTAGTGCTCCGTTGCACATTACGGCAAGAATTACGGCTGCACATGCAGTTGCGGACGCTAATTTTCTGTGAAATTCTAACGTCGAACTTAATTGCCGTTATTATTTGTTGCTTTTGTTAATTGCGAGCCTCTGCGTCTGCAATTAAAGCGCTGCGCGCAGGGTACCATCAGCGTATGGGAAATGCTCATTCTTAATTCGTTCCGGACGCTTCCAGTCGGCATCGCTGCGAAATTTTGATGCGATGCACTAATGCCTGGTACCGGAGGATTTAATCTCAAATTGAATCTAACCATACGCTTCGTGTTGCTAATTAATTGCTACTTGTTGAGCCCGATTAAGCAAACGCTTTCTTTGCTAGCAACAACTTAACCTCAAAGCCTATCATCCCAACAATAACATGGCGTTTTTAAAAAATAAAATTATTTTAGTTCGCCCATTGGAATGTAAATATAGAATATTTAATAATTTTAACCTAAACTTTAGAAAATTGAAGCTTTTTAAAGCTACGTTATCATGATAGACAGCATTGAACAGAATTTAGTCCTTTAAATTTTGATGTTCTTATTTATCTACTCCAAATGCAAATGATGGTGTTTGCTTTAAACCAAATAAAACATTAATCCTAGCCTCATTGGTTAACAATTAAAAGTACCGTTTTGCAGTTTGCAATTAAAATGGATAAATGGTGAAATTACGCTGAGTTGCCAGTTTGGTGCATATTCATTTACTCACATTTTAGAGGCATTTGTGAACATTCTTTCTCTCATAATAGAACATGCTCTGACCTTACAATTTTTTATTCTCTTGCCAAGTTCAAAGTTTTTCAGTAATCTTTTTTTTTTATTTTTTGGTATAATGTGTATAGGATATTATGTTCCAACTATTTAAATACAACTCTGTTCAAAAAATAAGGTGACTTTCGCCTTTTTGTAATTTTCAAAATGTCTAATATTGTTGAAGAAAGAAGTTGCATTCAAATTGTGCTGGAAATGAAATTTATGCGATCGAAACGTTTAAAATAGTGCAGAGAGCATTCGACGACCAATATTTAAAGTCGTCAATCCGTAGAAGATGATTCTCGTTCTGGTCGTCCATCAACATCAAAGACCGATGGAAATATCGAGAAAACTAAAAACAAAGTAATGGGACATCTTTATTTGATTGTAAGAGAGCCTGCTGAAGATGTTGGTATATCAATAGGTTCGGTACAAGCAAATTTTAAGAGATGTTTTGGGCTTTATTCGTGAGTTTTTCGCCAAACATTCAATAGATATTGCTGCATAAGCACCATATTTTTCATATATGTCAACATTCCACTTTTTCCTATACAATCGAAAAAACAATTTGATGAACACTTTGACTCGGTCGATCGATAAAATCAAAATCGAAGGAGGTGATGATAAAAATTCCAAAAAGTGAATATAAAATGTGTTTCCAAGATTCGATTAAACGTTGGCGTATGTGCAACGCAACGAGAGGGGACTACCTTGAAGGAAACAAAATAAATTTATTTGATTAAATAAATAATATGCGCTTACTATATGAACAGAGTTTAAATTTCTAAATGGAAAGAATGTTAAAATCTTCAATCGTTTCAGTCGAGGCTCTTCAGACTTTTCTTCCATTAGATGATCCACCAGAGGGTTTGGATGGGTACTAAGCGTGTTGTTATGACAAACATTAATTTTTTTTATTTTCTCATTGATTGATGGAATGCCCAAATCTCTGCGTATGACTTCATTGGGAACATATCACGGTGCGTCTACTATGCATCGAAGTATGTTACTTTGGACTGAAAATGTCTCAGTATGTCAATGTTTGTGCTTCACAGCTGTATACCACAAGACCATATTGATTTAATGATGGTTTTATATAATAATATTTTATTGGCAAGTGACAACTAAAATTTGTGGCTTAAGAACCAACACATTTTTGCATTTTGATACCTAACCGCTTTCTTTTCTTCTAGATGTGTTCCCTCCAAATTAGGTCGATTCTTAAGTATTTGACGTCTTCTGTTTGAGGTTCTACTGGTTGTTTGGCTGGACTGGAGGGCAAGTTCCTCTTTTCGTTATAAAGGTTACAAGTGTTGACTTGGTCTCGTTCATTTCATTGAGCCATTTTTTACACCAGTGTTCAAACTGATTCAAGTGATTTTGCAGCTCTATGGGTGCTATGTTTAGATCTGCATGTGAGAATAGTAGTTTGCATCATCGGCAAAAGTAGCGATGGATGTTGTTTCTAATGTGGGAAGATCTAACGTGAAAAGTAGATGCAAAATCGCACCCAGGACACTGCTCTATGCGGCTATTGCATTAATTGGTTGTAAAGATGTTTGAGGTTCACCAAATTTTACAAAAAAGTTTCTGTTAGTAAGGTATGATTTAATCATTTGGCAGAGATCTAGTGGTACAACACGTTTAATTTTGTAGAGAAAACCCTCGTTTCAAACCTTATCAAAAGCCTGTTTGACGTCAATAAAAATTGCTGAAAAGTAGCGTCTGTTTACAAAGTCTTTAATAATTGTGTCTGCTACTCGGTGCATTTGCTCAATTGTGGAATGTTGTATTCGAAAGCCAAACTGGTGATCAGGTATTCGATTATTAGCAGTGAGCACTGGTATTAGTTTTTAGAGTAGTCATTTTTCTAAGACCTTTGATAGGATTGGCAGCAATATAATGGGCCTGTACGATGTCAGATCTTTAATGGGCTTTCCAGGTTTGAGAATTACTATGATCGTAGATATTTTTCATTGTTCTGGAAAGTACTGAAGCTGTAAGATTGCATTAAATAAATATACCTATATCCCTTTTCTTGTAGTTACCTAAGCACTTTTTCCGTTATCAGGTTGTAGCCTAGTGCTTTATAGACATTTAGATTTTTTAGTATTATGGTTTTAATTTCACCAGGTTTAGATATTTTAGTAGGTGAAGTCATTTGAAATGGTGCTTGTAGATATCCTAGAATTACATTTTTTAACATCCTTAATAACCTTAGGAGGAAATGGTTTAAATACTTCAATTAAGTAACTATACAATACTGAAGCTGTTTGTGGTGATTTCTGGCCCAAGTATAACCGAATAGGTGAATTATACTGCTGTGGTCGTTTGAATCTTTTGGTGGCTTTCCATAGTGAGTAGTTGGAGGCCTCTGTAAGTGCCAAGTAATAATAATGGTAAGGCTCTACGCCCCGCGTGGGAGCACCGCCTGCAAATTGAGAGGTTAAGGCTCTCATACATCTCTGCCCGGTTGTTGCGCACCATCTCTGGTGCGGGGCGGTGTGGCAAGCAGCGCGCCTAAGGCGACCGCCATTATTACCCCTTGTTCGAGTGAACGCAGGTACTCAATTATTTTTAGTGACTGAGTAGGCCACCCGCCAAGCATCAGAGAGCACCGGGAATTGAACCCGGGTCCGTCAGCATCGCAGCCCGCCCCTCAATTTGGGACCACGCTGGCTCTCTGTAAGTGCCAAGTGTAGCAGAAAATCTTGATCTATTTGATTCTTGAGGGAACTGAAAAGATTTTAGTTCAGTCGTTGCTCGACTAAGTGCTTGTTTGTCGTTTGGGTGCCTTGTAGTTTGCCATTTCTTGTGTAATTTGCGTTTTTCTACGATTTTTCTTTTCACTATAATAGGACATTCAGAATATTCATTTTTATCAACTTTGTTGGGTGTCGACTGCCAGGCAGCTTGCTGAATCATGTTGGTGAAGTTTTCTACTCCTGAAACTTCTACTACTTCTGTTTCCATAGATACATCAAAGTGAAGGTTTTGTCAATTACTTCTTGAAATAGGTCCCATTTGGTGTGTTTATTATAGAGAGTAAAACGATATGTTTTGTGCACCCTTAGATGCACACTGTTATTATAAACGGAAAATGTTTACTTGTAAGATCTAGACAGGATTTAGTTTCAAGATTATTTGAACTGATTTTTTTGCAATGCAGAAATCTAGTAAGTCTTGTTAATATGCATTGCGACCTTGTAGTGTTTATTACTTTTAAAAGTTTACCTCCTTTAGTAGTGCTTAGCTTTAAGTCCCAATTTAATGCTTGGGATTGTAGTCTTCACCAGATACAAATCTATTCTCTGGTGACTGCAGGTAGTGCTCGTATTGGTCTTGTTTATTAAGATGACCAACGGACTAACTCAGTCTGATGGTTATAGTTGCGACCTGGAGATAATGTATATTATATTTTGGAAGTTCATAATTTTTAGTATTTTGATAATTATAGCCGTACCAGCATGTGGTGTATCGTCAGGATGCTAGGTAGCATAAACTATATATTTGGGTATTTTTATGTAACTCTTGCTCGTGAAATGCGATTCAGAGATTAACATTATGTCAATAGACTGATTGGACAAGAAAGATGGTTATTTCGTTGGTGTGATTTAACAAGCCATTAGCATTTCATATTGCTAGTTTAAGATACTGTGTCATTGTGGATTTAAAGGACGATGATAAAAGATTTAACATGGTACCCATTTGTTCCATTAAATTTTTTTTTAACTTGCTGATGTCGTTATTTTCTTCATTTGTTAGCGGATTTTGTGCAAAACTCTGCTGATTAACTACTTGGGCATAAGTAATATAATCTTGTGTAGTATGTTGTGCCGAATATTGTCTTGTTTTTGAGTAAAACATTTTGCGTTCTAGTCCTCTGTATACAAGGCAACCTCTATAGTTTGCAAAATGGTTACCATTGCAGTTAATGCAAGCTACTTGATTATTTCTTTCCTTACGTGAATAGAGAGATGTCGGGTGATTGCCGATATAATTTATGCATCTTGGAGTTCTGTTACAAAAATGTTTTGTATGGCCAAATCTTTGACAACTTGCACAATATGGTATTTGACGCTTTGTTATTGGTAGTTCAAATTTGATTATTGAATTCGCTAGCTAGGTGATTTTGTCAACGTCTTTATTATTTTCTGCTGGCTTCAACTCAACAAAAAATAGTGGTAACGGTATTTTGGGTATTCGTTGTCTGATATTTGCAATGTTTGTGACAGTATGCCCATGTGTTTGTAGTTCTTGTTTTAGTTCTTTTACATTAATGAATGGGTGAATATTTTTAAGAATATATAAGGGATTATAACGGTTTGTAGGACCAAGCGAGTTAGTGCTGGTTTTAGTTTTGTTTTTATGGCATCTGGTCGTTATTATCTTTGCGTAGGTGTTTTTTACTTTTAACTAATTGCCAATCAGTTTCTTGAGAATGTTGAGCTTGTGATGTTTGTTGGTGTAGCATACTATTTTGTAAAAGTATTAAAGAATTTAATGTTTGCATTATATCTTGTACATTAAATCTCGAGTATAAATTATTTGACGGTGTTTGTTGTGAATATTGATAATTTTGTGGAGCATATAGCATTTGAATTTAAATGTTTTGGTCAATTTGCATCGGGACGAATTGTTGGTTATTTTGTACAGGACTTGTTATTGTAATAAGTTTGACTTTTTGAGCTTACAACACTAATTTTCTAATTAAATTCTTGTGTTCTGATAAACTCTGATAGCTCGGCCAGCGTCAAGCGCCTCGGGCACCAATATCTTGAAGCGCACAAACGTCCGCCGGCTTACATTACAAATGCGGAATGAAATTGTTCTAAAATAGTTTATTTTAATCTAATTTTTTTAATTTTAACTTTTAAAAATAATGAGTAATTGATGTGTGTCTTCCTCCTTTAGCTGCAATGACTTTTCAATGCAGCTAGGCATACTGTTTCTGAGAGATTCCAGAACGTCGTGTAGCAAATCGTCTTAAAAAATCTTGAATTTTAGACTTCTAGTCCAGAATATTCTTTGGTTCGACCTTTTCAATTTCTTGGCTTAAAAATTAGCCACACACTTTTAATAGGATTAAAATCAAGAAAGTTCATAGGCTATTCTTGGTATTCCGAAAGGCATTTTTAAATAAAATTTGGAGTGTTGTGTTTATTTGTTGATGTTTGGTTATGTTGTTATGCATAATGATTTTTGTGTGTTATTTTGAGTAGCTAAGTATTCTACCTTTGATATAAATCATAATTGCTTTAGTTTGAGCCTATGGAAACAGTTGGAAGGACTTTTGAACTTTTCAAACTGTCTACATTTTCTTTTGCACCAAACTATGGCTTATTTCTAGCTTTTAAGTTAATTTAAATTCATATAATTTATTAGATACAAAGACATTTACAATTCTTGAATAAGTCGAGAAAATCTAATACCAAAAATGGAAAATATATCGGAAATAATATTAATAGAAAGGTGAGACTATTTTGTGAACTTCAAAAAATAAATGTTATGCTTAGTTGCTTATGGAAACAACAATAAAAATATTTATAACAAATCAATGATCAAAATAAATAAATAGTTTTATAGAAATAATATTTTTCCTTCAAAAATATAAAGGGTCCAAACCAAATAAGTTATGCTTTCAAAATATTTGAAAATCTTAATCTTAGTCTTCAGAGATCATTACAGTAACAACGAAATTCTTTTTGATCTGCGACTGTCCGTAACAATTCCTCGACTCAGAAGCCTGACCATTGTCTGGTGTTACATAACTTCAACTTTGCCTTGAATAAGAGGGAAAATTTTGTTGTAATCCAAAACTCCCCATATAACTTTACAGCGAATTAAGCATGGTATTTAGAAAAAAAATGTTGATTATGTTCTATTGTTTATTGTCTAATTTAGCTTCAGTTCAATTATTTGCGTTATATATTCTTCAACAACTACTTTAAGTGCGCAGTTAAGTGAAACACAAAATATCTAAAGGAAAAAACTATAAAGCTCCTCGGTTTGACTTAATTTCGCCTCTAATACTTAAACAACTATCCAGGAAAAGCAATAGTGTTACTGACCACCATCTATAATGGCATGATAAGGTTAGCTTACTACCCAGTAACTTGGAAGTCCGCGCAAATAATTATGATCTACAAACCCGGTAAACCACCACAAGATGCTGTGATACCGACCCATTAGCTTACTTCCAACTATGTCTAAAATATTTGAAAGACTCTTGTTGAAAAGGCTTACACAAGCAGTTGATCTGAATGAAATACATTACATCAGTTCGGTTTCAGAGAGCATCACTCAACAATCCAACAAACGCATAGAATAGTGAATGAAATACTTAAAGGTCTTGAGGAGAAGAAGCTATTGCACTGCCGCCTTCCTGGACATAAAGCAAGCTTTCGACCGTGTGAGGCATACCGGACTATTATACAAATTGAAGCTTACTCTATCTATCCACACCCTATTATGTATTACTTAAATCCTATCTATCCGACCGCTATTTTCAAACAAAATTCAATCTGGAAACATCTACATATCATCTCATCAAGTCAGGAGTGTCACAAGGTAGTGTGCTGGGACCCTTTCTGTACCTCACTGCCGACATTCCAACAACAGCAGCACAAAATCGCTACTTTTGTGGACGGTACTACCTTAATCACTACAAATGAAAACCCACAAGTGGCGTCACCTAACCTTCAGCACCACCTTAACCTCCTCGAAGACTGGCTCGGCAGGTGGCGAGTAACAGTGAATCAACGGAAATCAGCACAGGTCACATTTACAAATAGACATATTGAATTCCCTGAAGTTACAATAAGCGGTGTCCGACTTCCTGTGAAAATGAGATAAAATATCTAGGATTAACATTGGATCGCAGACTAACTTGGAAAGCACATATCATGAACAAAAGAACACAAATCAATCTTAAGCTACGGCAGATAAATGGGTTAATCGGCCGAAAGTCGAAACTAACAATTGACAACAAAATTCTCCTGTACAAATGTATAATCCGACCTATTTGGACATACAGAGTTCAACTATGGAGTTGTGCTAAACTTTCAAATACCAAAATCATCCAAAGGCTACAATCCAAAATACTAAAGATTATATTCGATGCCCCTTGGCATGTCAGAAACAAAACCTTACATGATGACTCAGGCATACCCCTTGTAGAAGAGGTAATCCGCAACCTAACCAGTACCTACTTAAACAACCTACCTGGACATCCAAATGAAGAAGCCAGTACTTTAAACGTTTCCCCACTAGTACGAAGATGACTAAACAGAAGACAGCCTACGGATGTGGATCCATAGCAGTACTTATTAATTATTATATGTAAAACAAATTACATGAGTAGTAATTAATTCGTAGTGCAATCATTGGATTACTTCTCCCTTCATTGTAACTTGCTAAGCTAATTTACTTATTGCTATGTAAAGCAGATTTTTTTAGCGTAAGTATTGTTTTTGTTTATTATAAACTTAACTTTTATTGTTTTTTGTCTCTTTATTTCTTGTTTACTTTTTATATGATTATAATAATAGTAACTTTTTAATATCGTAGATAATTCTTCTTAGCGTGCCAGGAAAACTAACGACATTCTGGTTCCCGACCATTATCTGATGTTATGTAATCATGTTATCCTTTTTCTTTCCATCCACAATTTCTCCTCAACTTTACCTTGTATAATAAGAGGGAGCAGTTTGCTCTGATAATTTTTTAACGATATTAGCGGTTTATTTATCTTTGTGCATGAGGTTTAGTATCTGTTTATTTGAAGTATAAGATGTCTATGAGATTTTTGATATATTACAATAACACCACAGATCAAAAATTTTTAATTTATTTATAGTTGCTATTGTTAATGTCCAAGACTCTCAAACATAAAGAAATATGGATACTTGTACGCACATTAGTAGAAATACTTTTATTACGTAAAGCTGTTTCTCGCTTTATAAAAGCTGTGATTTGAATATTTGATTGTGTTTTTTGATTTTTGAATGCTTATTATAAGGTCTTTACGGCGATATGATTTACCTATGATTACTGCACCAGGAAGATCTTTACAATTTTTACTTCTTCCTTTTTGTCGCTTAAAGATCCCTTAAATTTTTTTAGAAATAAGTTGGATAATGATGGTGACAATGCACATCCTTGTTTTATATCTCTTTTAATAGATTTTTTTATTATGGTGTTCACTATTTTGACAGTGCTCGCTTGATTTATACACAATTTTTTTAATTACAAGACATAGTAACTGATCGAACACCTTTTAAAAAACTATAGAATACACGAGACGTTCTTTCAAAATTTGCAGCTTTTTACAAAAACATTTTCCTACAAAATATTCAATATTTCTATTGAATCTATTATTTCTCAGGTTATTCAGTTCCTCCATAGTGTTTTTCCTTTATTAGAGCATTAATTTGGGTTCGTTTGAGACAAATGATTTAATTTTAGTATAATTATTTTTAACAGAATCGATTTAAAATTTTATATCTATCTTCTGTAGTTCTTTCATTTCAATTTTTGTTTCTTTTAGAAATTCTAGGTAAATTTTATGTTTGTTATAGTAAGGTTTGATGTTTGCTATCGGGTACGTTTTGATGCTTATCCAAAAGTAATTTCTAAGTGTAGATACTTCTCTTAGATAACTTGAATACAGTTTTTATTATTACAAGTTGTTTCTTCTGACAATATTGAATTAGATGCTCACTTATAAGGTTTGTACTAAGAGCATACTTATCAGTGATGCCTGGAGTTGCTTTCTTATTTACTTTGGTGTTAAGGATGCCTCTAATGAATGTAGTATTTTCAATGTTCTAGTAAAAGTCTTCTCTTTTCTTGTTTATTCGTCGTCAGTGCTTATATTTATATAATATTTAAAACTACTGGTTGAGCTACCAACTGTGTTAATGTTTTTACCGATTTTTCTTTTCATAATTATTGCGATGCCTAAGTTCTGTAGGAGACAATGTAACCATTTGATTTAAAGTCTCTTTTGTTTGGCCATATCACATACTCTTAATATTAAAGTAATTAGCCTTCCTACTTCTAACAATAACTTTCTGAGTATTTCTACTTTATATCAGATTTTTACATCCAAAAGCAATTTTATAATTATTATTGGTTTCCATTCTCTTATATAAGTGATACAAATACAAACTAACTCTTTAGTTAGCTTCTTGTTGCTTTCCTTATCGTATTATTGGAGCCGGTTAAATCTATATGCCATGGTCACATATGACTATCTGTCACTATGTTCTACTGAATCCCAGCCTCTTTACCTTAATATAGTATTGAAATTGCTGCTGTGCAATACCTGCTTTTTTATTTTCTTATCCTATTCACAACCTGGAAAGACGTTTGATATGGGACTAGCAAACACAAGAAACTGTACCACAATTTTTTAAATTAAAGTTAACTTAATTAATTAATTGAGCTTACATCTGTTTTTATTATAATTTTTCAGATTATTGTTGCTGTCTTTTTTTAGTTATGTAATTTTTGTAAATTTTTACACATTTCAAAGCTTCTTTTTTCGGTTAAATTTATTTATTTAAAATGTGCCATATATTCTGCTCTTTGTATAACTCTAAATCGTAATGTATTTTTTATTGTCTTTTATATCCCAAAGAGAACACGATCAGATATGCCCAACGCCTATTTTGCTTAGACTTACCTTTTTTATAAAACTGAATGTCAATTGCTATGATTAACTTTTAGATTATTTAATATATCATTGAATTAAAAAGTGTAAGATGCCGTTCAATGGTTTTCAATCACCGCTTTGCAGAAGTTTGTTATTCGTCTGTGACAAATACATAGTAAAAGTATTATAATAATGCTTACTTAAAGTTAGGTTTTGCAAAAAACTGTTCTTTATATTTCTGTAATGTATTTGAAATTCTATCTAAGAATATTTTAAATATGCTCGCATTATACTAAAAGCAACATAATCTTTCAAATTAGCTAATCAAAGCCATAACAGTTTTTGCTTGGTCGCTACTAAATTTGGATGCTTCCTATTGACCATTATTGTCTGCCATATGTTATTATCTTTTTCTTAGTAATGGTTGATTTGTATTAATTTGTCTTGCTTATGTTTCGTAGTAACTAAGAAGTGAATTGCTTACAATTAATGTGTAGATTTGGTCGTTATCAACTTCATTTAGCCAGGAAGAAATCTCAAACTCAAAATTTAATTCTATCTATTGAATGCACATATTTTTGTCTTCTAGTTGTTTCTTTTTTCCATGTTTAACGGAACAAATTTTGATATTATTTTAGAATATGGTATGTGTCATTTACTATATAATATGCATTATATACTAAAAATGTTTTGCATGTGGTGAGTATTACTAAATTTATTTTTTCAATAGTCAAATGGATGTTTTGAACAAGCCTCTGCAACGAAATACATGTTACTTTTAATGTATTAGTAATACTTCACCTTTTTAATATCACTTAAAAAATAACAAGACATTAAGCAGCTCAAATGGGATCATAATCGTTGATATGCTCATTAGTACTAAAAGGCAAGTTAAAGGTGGAATAAAAAATTTAAAAAAAACTAACTTGTTACTTTCACTTATCTGAACTTAGTAGTACACATCACTTTTTAAGTATAATATTCCTCGGAACATGTATAAAGGTTATTCCTCCAGAAACACGGTGTTCGTCATTACTTGTATATAGCCGATTGTTGGTTATCGCTGGAAAAAAACTTTCATTGCATCAAATAGAGCGTAAGATTCGGCGAATCTGGGGCGTGAGGCAGTATACCTGAGAACTCTACAAGGTAAAATTGACAGGTTTGCGGAGTCGCTTCAGTGACCCGTAGTACTGTTCGCTGGCAATACATCAATAGGATCCTCACCTGAGCCCAAAGAAAATAATCTTATAATAGTCTTAGAATAAATAATCTCAGTCGTGGCTTCTTGAGTAAAAAACTTTCAATGTGCTACCATTACACAGAATCGCACTTTCCCGATATTTTTTGCCAAAAATATGTTTTCTCTGCTGAAATCAAATGTTCATGAACATTTTTAAATCCACATTGTACAGATGCAACAACTATTGACATATCTTCATACATTTCTGCTTCTGTTGAGTGGCGAGAGTACCGACAATTCCTTGTCCACAGATCTCTGTCATCTACAAGTCCTGATGAATGACATGCAAAATTGTAAATTTGATTTGCTTGCTTACTGCTATCAAGTCAAATAATCCTTAATACCTGTTGCTTTTGTCTTTCTCAGCATAGTCTTTACCTCAGTTGTACTCTGATACCCAGCAAAATACGGGTATCGCTGCATTATTAGTTTTTTTATCTTTTGTTGTGCCTATATATGCAAGAACATGTAGAAAAAATATGATATGATCTGAGTACATACTACTGACCTGAAAAAATAATCGTCTTTAAAAATGCATTTAACAAATAGATATACAGGCGTTTCAAGCGTCTACCAAGTCGTCTTGTATGTTTATACATCTGAAATCTATTTAGTGAGCACATAGGAAAAAAATGCATGTCGTGGTTTTAAAAATACCAATTTCTGGCCTGCTAATCCAGATATTCTTCCTCATTAGCTAAATCTGCGAAAACTACCAACAGGCAGCTCAGAACCACGTTCCTAACTAAAAAGTAACTAACTATATGACGCCCAATGGAAATACATCTACAGGTTTAGTTTCTGATTGTAAATAATTATAAACTATTTATCCATAGTTGCGGTATTTGGCCAGCCGCAAACAAATTCTTTTATTAATGTAACATAAATCCATCTAAGAATCTATTAAAAATAGCTTTTTCTGTTTCATAAGGATTCTTTGTTAGGGGACAGGAGAAACATAAACTAAAGAGTCAAAAAACTTTTGGTTTTAACTTTTCTTCTTATTATTATAAAGAACCTAAAAGCAAAAAATGTATATCGCCAAGACTATTTTAAAACGAGACAGTTATAATAATTTTGATTTTCCTGAGTAAGTTATCAAGAAGGTGTTTAATGGATTTGTTTATATAAGGTTTTCTTTATTTAACACTGCTGGAAAATTGATTAATCCTTGATATTAAATACCGTTTCACAACGTTATTATAAACTTCTTCCACTCGCCAATTTATTAGTTTTATGAGCATATTGAGTGTAAACCATAGTTCATATATTTTTTGACAAAACAGTCATAATTGCTACATTGGGGACACAAAACAATAATTATTAATTAGTCAAAATTTTGTAAATGTTCAAACCTGTAGAATTAAATTTGTATGGTGGATATTAACAATCACAATAAAGGAAATATAAAAAATTCAAAAAATAAAGCCAAAAACTTGCACTAGCTAAAAGTGTTAATATTTATAACTGAGAATTTTTGTGTTGTACTTTCTATTATCAGTTTTATACTCTAATATTAAAAGACTTAACATAGGTTAATAAAATAAACATTAGTTGCATTACCGGGGGATTTGGCGCTATCAAACTAATTAAAAAAGCAAATTTGTTCAGCCACTGCTTTAAAATTAAACGGCGCGGTAAAAAACTGAAATTACGTTTTCTAAATTAAGTGTATTTCCAGCTGCAGGGACGAGAAAGCAACCGGGCTGTTGACTGCAGCATTAAGATAAGGCAGTATTCTAATTCCAGCTATTTGTATGTTTGGAGCGTTCCGAGCGAGATGCCTCGTTGAGGATTATTAATGTCTATTGGCTCCCACAATGTCCTCGACATTTTTCAGGCGATGGTTTCTATATCTAATTTAAATTCACACACATGTTGGTATCCCAAGGGTTCAGATTTTTTGAACCCGGCTCGAGTCACGTTTTGGTGTGTACGGTTACAGTGCTGTCAATAATTTACTGAGCTCTGATTTGAAAGAGAAGAGCCATAAATTTTGTTATCGATAGCGCTAAGCCCTTTTGGGGGTTAACTAGGGTTAATAAGCGAAACGATGATAGACGAGGATTTGAATTATATTTCCATATGTAGTTTTATATTCAAAATGGAAGCTGATGTAGAACGATGAGAGTTGAAAGCACATTACTCTGAGCTAAACAAATTATTTTTTCAACTGTTAACATTTTGATTAATCGAATTTGTTGCTAACGTTCTTTAGTAGCCCCTGTGCAAGCTGAAGCTGCAGTTATTTTCCATATAATCTTCTTAGACGTTAAGATATTGGATCTGTATTATTAACATTAGTTATCAAAGAAGTTCGTGCCTTGTAATTACTAGAAAAATTGTTAATTAGGTTTTTATGCGCCGAAGTGTTTTCTTGGTGGAACAGAATTTCGCATAACAATTTTGTTATGTCTTTTTGCTTTGATTAAATTTTAAAGTTATAAATAATTGGTTAATATATATAGGGTTAACAATTACTATAAAATATAACACTTCTGTTTCGGCCAAAATGTCTCCGGTATCCCACAAATGATAGACCTTACTTCCTAAGAGCTGCGTTTTAAATTTATGAAAAGTAGAGCCTGATTAACCTATAGGCCTAGAATTGAGTGAACAAAAAAGGGAGCTCAATCAGAGGAACTTGGAATAGGTTATAACATAATAAATTTTTAAAACATTTGTATTATAATAGAAATTATATATCCAAGAATTTATTTAGAAATCTTCCAGAGTAATCGATCATCGTCATCTCTAGCGCCCTTCCAGAAGCTTATGATTCATTCTAGAACCGCGCATTTAAATATAAGACAAAGCAGATGGGAGTTCGTGGCAGTCCAATAGGGGAAGTCTTGCAGTTAGCAACAGGAGTGCTAATAAATTAGTGTTGTTGCAGTAAGAGTTGACCGCTGCTATAATATTATTATAATTTAAAAATATTGTGTAGCAGTGAGAAGCAGTCTTTATGAATAAAGTTAGTTCTAAATTTAATCGTCGTTTAATTAATATCTCATTTATCATAAAGACTGAACAATGAACGGCAAAGATACTAAAGATTTGTTAAATAGAATCAAATGGATCAAAATTCAGGAAACGTTCCAAAGGGCGTTCTGAACGCCAGGATTTTGTGACTGAAAAAAACATCAAAAGAGAAAATAATTTATTTATAACATTATTTTAAAGAATACACATTGCAACTTAAATTTTGAATTAGATAATTGACAATTGTTCTCCACGGCTCATTTAATAGGTTGTCAACTAATTTTCTGCGACCCTATCATAGTACCGTTATCTATGCAACAATTAATTTTGAACAAAAACAAATTAGTAGTCGAAGTAGTTTTCTTCTGAATGTATGACATCCCGCCACTTGTCGGTAGAACTCGGGCTTGGACCAAAAGAAGCTAGTGAGCCTGGCAGTTGCTTTCTCGCGGACGGCCTGCTCCTTGCTGGTGGGTCATGTCTTCCCACCTCTCATCGAACTTCTTGAACCGGTCCTGTGCAATGTGTTCAGCAGCGACTCCGTCTCCGTGAACCTTGTAGATGTGCCTTCCGGCCTCCGCAGCACTCATCTTCCGGTTCAAAAACTCTACTGAAAATGCAGTAGTAAACATATTTCCTCTCTGGTCAGCGCCATCTTGTAAAAGGTACGATGAGCTGTGCACAAAAGTTGTTTCTGAGGTCGCAGACTTCGAATAATGCCAAAATTGCAACATTTTTGTCGCAAAACTTAACAAAATATTATAGAACCGCAGAAAATTAGTTGCCAACCTATTAACACTCTCAAATTCTTTTGACAAAATTTTTCGGTCGCATTTTAGAATTATTGCTTTTAATTGAGGAATTGTTCTTATTTTCATAATAAATCAAAAATGCCCAGAGAAAAACATAACATATGAAGTCGCATTATCTTGGTAGATAGTTTACTTCGCTGTTTTGGAAGGTAATTCTCCCATTACATGTTTGCTTCAACAATTGTATTGTTTCACACGTCGTATGATAGATAGCGTAGTCTCGCTAGAACCATAAGCATCCAAATCCATGTCATCCAAATGCGGTCACAAAAAAAGTTGTATCATCTCACGATAACTTTTACTACTGCATTTGTAGCCACATTTGTAGAAAAGAATAGGCCAATCACTCCATAAGCATAAAATCCACACCAAACCGTTACCCTTTGGATGCGTATAGGCCGTTCTTGAATGATCCTGGATTGTCTATGTCCAATATGGGGCACTTTGGCTTATTAGCATACCCATGAAAAAGAAATACGTCTTGTGGCTAAAAATGATTTTCCTAGCAAAATTTCCATTAACTTCTTGCCAATCGGCAATTATCCGACGTTTCAAATGGTTGTCTGGCTATAGTTTTTGGGTTAACTGAATCGTGAATGAATACAATTTTTTTTTAAAATCCGTTGCATGGTTGAAGAGTTTTCGATAGATAATATTTGACAAAAAGCAAATGAGTCACAAGTAGGAGTATATCCTCCCAGTTAAATAAACCAATTTTCTGTTTTATCATCCCAAGACGATACGGAAACGACAACCAATAAAACCCTAAACTTTCCTCCTATCTTGATCCAAGAAATGATCAAATTTTTAAACTCCATACTTAACGAAGAAGATTGTTTCAAAGACGATGAATATATAAAATTCATAGAAAACGGTTGCAGGCTTATTAAGTCCCTTCCAGAAAAAAGGAATTTATCACGTACCAACTAAAACGTGATCGAACATGACATTGTAATAAAATATCTCCATTTACAATTTCTACATAATTATTAAAAAATGTTCTCGACCAGTTAGGAAATTTAAATCATAATATCTGTAGTATACAAAATAGGGGGTCGGAGCAATTGCTTCCTTTCTTTTTCATTACTTGAAACCAGCTAATAAGAATAAAAACATATAGAATTTAAAATATCTGCTAAATATGAGTATTAAAGTTAAATCTTTACGAAAAGAAAGACCTTGTACAATGTACAAGATACTATTCCTATAATCACACAAAAGCGTACTACTTTTGCGTGAGATGTGGTGGTAATCACAAACCCTCTTGCACAAAAGGAAGGAATACTCCTGCAACATGTTTTATACTATGGGGCCAACTCAACAAACTACCAAGGCTACCTATGCTGCCATTTTAAAACAAAATACCAATTAAACTGCACCCTTAATCAATGACATGACATTTACTCAATTTCTTGAAGAATTTAAAACCTTTTTTAATCATTTGTTACAGTACCATACTTAACCTGCTCACCACAGTTAGAAACAAAATTGCATTGTAATGGCCTTTCTAAGGATAATGTTATGGAACGCTAAGGACTATGAATAACACAAAGATAAAGTTATAACATTTCTTTATGTAAACAAAACTGATATACTTTTAGTATTTAAAATCCAATTTACTACAAGGACATACTTTAAAATCTCATATTATGACATCTACCATACGCAATCTCCCTGCAGAGGCACTAATGGCAACTTAGCAGCAATTATAAAAAACACCATAGTTTACCATATTTAATTATAGATATAACTATCTTCAGGTCACAACATTACAAGTAGATAAATTACTAAGTCCATTAATTATATCAATAATCTACTATCTACCTGGTCAACAGCTCACAAAGGCAACATTTCTTTGCTTCTCTAAATCTCCGGTTTCTTTGCGGGGAGTGATTACAATGCTAAGCATACGCACTGGGGATCACGGCTTACAACACCAAGAGAAAGAGTGCTGTACAGTATAGTTACTGAAAAAACTCACTCCACTACATACTTACTGGTCGACGGATTTAAACAAAATCCCTGACCTATTCGACTCTTTTATTTCAAATGAAGTTTCGAATAAACCTGCAAAGCTTGCAACGCATAGCGAAGTGGCGAAGCAAGTCTCCCAAATTTGAGAACCTTCTACTTGACCTTGGACCAATCAGTTTCAAAATCACTAGCAAACAAGCCTTTTTGGTCACCTGTCGATTGGTGAAAACAGAATTTGGAAATTCCCAGCCGTTCTCGAGTCTTTGCTCGGACGGACAGACGGGCAGACGGACTTAGGTCGTAATAATTTTGAAACGAGACAAAGACCCCAACGAACCAGATACACATCGTTCTAAACTCGTCATATTTGGTGAACTCTCCAAGATCATTAGTTCAGTTTTTAGCAAAGTCACTTCACAATTCAACAATGCCGTCGTATCACTGACATTATTAATAAGGGTTTGAAGAAAAAAATGCTGCTCTATTTTATTTCTAGACGCTTATTATTATATAAAGTAAAGGCTTCATTTCCACGTCAGTACTATTTACTAATAGAATCCTATCTAGCTCATCGACCCTTCCAAGTTAAAAGAGCCAATTAAACGTCATCCTTTCAGGAAGTTAAGTACGGTGTTCTATGAGGTAGTGCACTTGGTCTGCTCCTTTTTCTTCTCAATATCGCATATTTTTAGATTCTGTCCTTAGCCCTAATAGGAACTTTTACTGACGATACTTGCACCCTTTCTTGTAACAAAAATCCAGCAACCGCAATCTGTCACCTAAGAAAGCATTTGAATACTATCTGTAATTGGATGAACAAATGGAAACTTAAGATTAACGAAAATAAGTCTGTCCATGTAACATTTACCCTACGACGTACCTGGAAATGCATCTGAACAAACCACTTACCTGGAAGACCCGCATGTTAAAGAAGTGGAATAAATTAAACATGAAAACACGAAAAAATGTATTGGTTATTCAAGCCCCTCCTTTGGAAATTATTCTTAGACCGATTTAGACGTACGGGATAGAGCTATAGAGATGCTCCCGCTCCTCAAATGTAGACACATGTTGACTGATGCTCCATAATATGTAAACAATGGCACCCTCCATACAGAGTTCCTTATTGTCTCCCGTACGAGCTGTTCTTTGTGCAAATGAATCGAATGTGATAACCTTTTTCGGAATATCTGCATTAACTTTGGCTTGTATTTACAGATCATTTACTGATTGATAATTTCCAAAACTGCACAGAAAAAGAGCTAAAAGAATACCTTTTTATAATCTAAAAGTGCTAGGTAAGAAAAGGCCGAAATATCAGTAGCTCCTTTAACGAAGTTTTACTTTCACACATAAAAAGACGCATAAAAATGGTTTATACGGTGCGATTCAAAGCTCCGAGATATGGCGCAGCCCAGTAAATCAAGTTCTTGCGCCGCGGCCTGCCAGCCCCGAAGAATTCTGATTGTTGCAATAAAAGCTCCGGCGAGCTGCCGAATGTTATCGATACCGACACCGCGGCTACCGCCCGGCGACCCGCCTCGAATCCTAACGATCATATTTGCCGATTCATAGATTGATCGGCCGATCGCCTAATCGGAAGATCTGATTGAGTCGCGGCGGTAATTGAAAGGACCGCGTTTTGCCGCGATCGACGGCCGCCACGAAAGGCCGGGCGACGTCCGCGCTAAGCGTTCCGTAACGAAGCTTATCAATCAGCGCGTCCAGACGGAGCGGACGCCGAGCCTCGGATCCGGATTCGGGACCGCGAGGCACGCATATATAATTAGCATTATTTATGACGGCTGTCAGTCGCTAAAGGGTTGATTTCCCAATTACAATGGCAATTTGAGATTCCATACGTCTCGACTCTTTCGGACTGCTCAGGTAGGATGAAAATCACATTTGTCTGATTGTGATTTATACGGCGTCTTATTGCGCCGGACGATGACAACCGGCCATCGCCGCAGGATCGTCTTCAGCTTATTTGTTTCAAATAATAAATACGCGGCATGCTCCCACCGTGCTGACGCGGCGCATAAAACACTTACTTGCACATCCCAGTCTTCAACGTACTCCCCTCCAGAATCAAAACATTTTTCCAACGTTTTGGAAGCATTCTGATGCCCTTTTTACAAAAGATTGTTGGTTGGTGGCGCAGCCACTCCTGAACAATCTAGATGACGGCGTCATTGTCCGCAAACCGCATGTCTTGAAAGTCTGATTTGAGGCTTTCGAACAGGAAGAAATCGTACGGTTCATGTGGTAGAAGGTGCCGTTTTCGGATGGTTTTTATTGTTGTATTGGAGCCGTATGAGAGCGTGCATTGTCTTGAAGAAAGGCTACCCGCTTTCCATCTATTTCTTCACGTTTGTTGCCAGGAGGTCTGAATAATAAGCTGCATTGACTCTTCTGGCATCCGTCAGAAAGTCTACCTAGATAACTCTCTACCAGTCCCTTTCCCTGCCAAACGGCTCCTCTGCGCTCTCTTGGGTTTGAGAGAATTGGTACGCCCCAATTCGCGTCATGACTACTAGGACTCGGGAATAAAATACTGCATCCACGTTTCATCGGTGATTACTATAGACTTTAAAAATGCATCACCTTCGCCTTCAAACTTCAGTAGGAGACGACTGCCAGTTTGCATGCGCACTATTTTGCTCACGTCCGTCAAAGTGCATTTCCTTTGTGATAGTACAGGAGTTTTTTCACGATGTCTTCTACACTACCGACAATAATGGATAGCATTGCTACATGTTCCTTGATAATGCTATGTCTGTTATCACGAATAAGCGCATCTACACGATCAATGTTTGGCTCGGTGACTGATATTTGGGGCCTACAATCATGTGGTTCACTCTCCACGCGCTCTTTATTCTCTCTGAAGCACTTACACCACTCAAACACACCAGCTCGTAAAAGACACTCTTCCCCATACTGTTGTTGGAGTCTGTGATAAATTCAGCGAACGGGACGTTTTTTTTCAACGAACACTATAAAAACTCCCAAACAAAACTAAACAGGTCCTAACCCGAGCAGGAGAGAGACTACAGCTGCTGCACGGTATGGCTTATTTACATATCATATAAATCAGTCCCGGTCACATTTGAACCACCTTGTATAAGAGCTAATTAATTACGGTCATTCTATTTTGTAAAAATGACTGTTAAGCTTCATACAGGCAGCGAAGTGAGAGTTTTTTTTATAGTTTCTACAACAATTTCTACAATAAAAGATTTTAGTGTGTCTACGATTAAATTGGGCCTTATAAAGAGGAGATGCGAGTCAAACGATCAGGAAAGTTAATCTGTTTATGTAAAATTTTATAAATACAAATTAAATCAGAACTGACTCTTCTTGTTCTAAGTAATAAAATGCTGAAGTGCTGGCAAAGCTCTTCAGAACTTTTAGGCTTTTAATAAATTTGTTTACTATTCTTTCTGGTCGTTTTACGTAAACGCTAAGAAATGGAGACCAATTCGTGGAATTGTAATTAAAGTGTAGGCGAACAAGACCAAAATGGAGAAATATAAACGAGAAAAATTTAACAAAACATTGACAATGGAACAAGTTCTTATATCTAAGAGCATTGTAGGAAATGTTGTCAATATGTTAATAAAAAATAATACTATATTCAAAAGCAACAACCAAATACCGAATGAAACAATAAAATACATTTAAAGAGTTTAATGCCATCGACAAGAAAAAGAAAATAAACTCCCATTTTTATAATTATGGCGCCTATACCATTCAAGTATTATAAAAAAAGGTGAAACCCTTGAGAAACCTTTGACAAGGAGTCAAACGTGTGGGAGAACCAGAGAACTATAGCTTTTTCAGCAAAATTGAGTCATCCACTTTGTCGAAGGTTGTAATAAGCCATTATGCTCGGAAATAAAGGTTAAAAAAATGCTTTACTGAGTTTTTATAAGTACGATAGGCAATACTTAAACTATAAAGGCAAAAGAAAAAAAGAAGTACGTAAGATTGGATGGAAGAATAGAGAAGACGCTTGCGGAATTTGAAAATACAGACGATTTCGGGAAATGTTTGTGCACTTTATCCTATATACAAAAACTTAATTAACTGTATACTACTCGACTATGCATGTATATATGTATTGTGAATATTAATCTAAAATGCCAAAAACAAAAAAAATATAAAAAAATAAAAAAACATGACAAGAATCAAAAAATTTACCACTATAAAACAAAAAAATCAATCCCCAATAAATACAAAAATCAAAGTACTTATAAAAACACATTGAAGCTAGGGGAACCCAGCGGAAAATTATAAAATTTTGTGTAATTAGTTGTAATGACTAATGAGCCACAACGTTGGGCACAAATGAGACCATTATTTTTGTTGACTTTTTTCTGAGGCGCAAGTGAGTCGAAAATGGCGGTAGGCGCAAATGAACCGGGCGCAAGTGGGCCGACACGATATAGGCCTAGATGCGCCCGGCCCATTTGCGCCTACCGCCATTTTCGGCTCACTTGCGCTTCAGAAAAATGTCAACAAAAATAATGGTCTCATTTGTGCTCAACGTTGTAGCTCATTAGTAATTAGTCGTTAATCTAGATTTTGTATATAGAATAAAGTACGAGACGAAAACAAGTCAACATTTTGTTTGTACTGGTAAATGTATAAATAATGACACAAATATTAGATAGTGGTTCGTTAACTGCCGGTGAAGTTAAAAAGTGCATCGTGAGCGCTAAGAAAACAACCAGCGATAAAGAAGATTTTTTGCCAATGTCCAAGATTTACAAGAAAGAAATAAACGGTTTATTCAATCGAGGCTTAGATTTTGGGACTGAGATTCTTGCATTTTCCTCGGTAAAATCAACTTCAAATAGAACATGGAACAACGCACGAGGAGTGATACAAAACAGCTGAGGATGTTCATTTTTTCGAAGACATATTGAAGATAGGAGATGGGCCAACCTTTCTTTTCGCCGATGATACGGAAGAACAGAGTTCTTATTTTTGCAAGTCAAAAAGTTAAAGGACAGACTTATTTATGGATGGAACATTTATTCCATTCATGTGTACATTGGGAGTACTTTTGGGGAAACCAACACAATTTCAGTTATATACGCTTTGCTTCCAAATAAAACACAAGATGCATACACCAGATTATTATCAATATTAAAAATTGAAGTCTTATGGAATCCAATCGTTGTGAAGATAGATTTCGAACATGGCTTTTCCTCACTTAGTTGGCAAATTGGTTGAGACAATTATCAAAATGAATCCTACTTTTGAAATAAGTGAAAAGGGAAAAGAGGTTTTGATTTTATATGAGGCTAAGTTTGCTTTTGCAACAAAACTAAAAAAAGTAAAGAATTGTTTCGGCGTTGCGTTAAAAACACGTATCGGGCTAAAGTGGTCCCGGAAAAAATTATATCCAGAAGTTTTTTAGGACATAATCATTCCAAAGATGTAAAAACTTTAAATAGACAATTAGGTAAGAATTTTGAACTACTACAATTATATCTTACTTTACAATTTTTTGATCTCTTTATATATAACAAAAATACATAGATATCCAAACATTGGAAGATTACAATATGTCAAATGTTTGAGGTACTTTTATAGACAAAAATAATTTTATTATTGTCTTGTATTTTTCATTTTTTGTAACAATAAATTTGTATATTAGAAATGAGGTATTTCTTTGAACCTATTAAGTGGCAAGTGCGTAATTCATCAACGTCAAAATTTTATAATCCGCTGTGCAGTGCGTAATTCATAAAAAGTAATTAGGGACCAGGTGGAAAGTGCGGAATTTATAGCCGCCCCATAAGACACCTAAAACATGACATTAAAAATGCCGTAGTTACCAAAACGAGCCTAATTAAAACAATACTTTGTTAAATTTATGAATATATGAAGGAGCAAAAGTTGCAAAAGAAAAGAGAAATCTAGAAGGAATGATTGAGGCAGATATAGAGAAAATTGAGAAGGCGATAAGAACGTTAAAACAAGTAAAATAACTTGGCATTATAAAATTAAACTAAAATTATTAAAATACGTATAGAAAGATAAAAAAACTGACTTACATAGAACAATGAGTACATTGTGGAAGAAATAAACCGCACCAAAAACTAAAAGCTGGCTCCTATAAGTACGTTATACAAGAAAATTAAGAACAGGTGCTATAATAATTATAAACGAAGTTTACCAATAACCTTTGGAAAGAAAAATCTGAAGGCCTGAAGAGGCCTGTTACAGTATTCAGAACTATATGTTTAGCAAAACAACTGAGAAGAGGAAGAGGTGGCATTTTAATATAAAAACACTGGTACTCATGCTTCTTTGATATATAAAAAAAATTACCAAATAGGAAGTAAAATGTGAAGAATTTTTTATGAATGACATATAAACAATTATTAGAAGCTGTTAAAACCGTTTATATGAAAACAAAAAACCATGTAAACACAAAAACACTTAATGTAATTAATGTGTTACAACAAAATGTGTGAGATAAGATAGTATATCGAGTTCCTTGTCTTTTACAGTAGTAATAGAAAGTTAAATTAAAATTACGAACGTCGGTGTAGAGATAAAAAGATTGCAATCGATCTTTGTAAAATAAATTATGTTCTGGTACTAGTTATAGAGTACTCCTATATTAAAGACATACAGAAATATTTTAAAGTGTGTCATAATGCTTCAAAATCTCTAGTATAAATATTAATATTTAAAAATAGAAATAATAAGATTAGAAAGAACTAAGGTAAAATCAATATATAATTTGAAGGGTAATTTTTGAAATAAGTGATTGTTCTATATGAGAACATAAAGCCTCCTTATAAATGATTAAAAATCATTTTATCACTAACTAATTGTTTGAAATTTGTTTGAGTAAGTGCAAGACAAAATTCGAACTTGTAGTACAATTTAATTACTTTTTTTTGAAAAAAAACTCACAAAGAATATTTTTAAAAAGATTTTAACTAACCCGAGCAACTTGCGTACTTTCTATAAAATTGTTCTACGTTGAGTAACTATTGAAGGAGCACGAAGTCCCGGAAGTCTAAAAATTGTAATTCTAATAAATTTTCCTACATAATATTTTCTATGTTACTTAAATAAAGACTAAACAGGTATTATTAAAATTAATCAAGTCCAACAACTAACCAATTTCTCGTGAACATATTTTAATTGATGTATTAGACTAAATTGCTACAATAAGTGAAGTTTATATTTGCCATTTTAATCCAAAAACATCTTCTTAAATAAACTAACTTTAAGTATAGTAGAATGTTTTTAGTGATTTCTAGTTAATTTTATAATCAATGCAGATTCCCTTCATATCGTTGCATATCGCAGCTATTATTATTATAAATTTTAATTTTGTTGTAGCAAACTGAATACTGGAAATAATAAGTATCTTTTTCAAAATTTAAAACATATGCTAAAAATATTTGCTAAACGCCTTTTTGTGAATGTTACACTTTGAAAACTTTTATTACAATATTATTTAGGTTTACTTTTACTTAATTTGAGCAAATAAAAATGAAGATGACGCCGATGGACGAGCATTTTTGGTTAAGTAAAGTTTAGGGGTGTAGGGGTCGCCGAGGGGTAGTACCTCTAGTTCTGAGATTGTCGGACTTTAGAGTCATTTCAGGGCATTGGTCCTCCGGCGATCCCAACTCTCACTTATGGCTCCAAGTGCCACACCCTGGTAACTGTGTCGACACACAGGCGAAACTAAGTGAGGGGTCACAGAAAGCAACTTCCACATATTGGATTTAATGGTTTTAGTGATAATGAAAGTGAGCAGCAGCGCTTTCATAACTACATGAAGGGGGAGATAAGAAATATCAGTACTGCTTCATAGTAGACATCAATGGGCGACGACAAAAATATGTCACCATCGGCCACTGAAATGCGATGTAAGGCAAGGGAAACCAACACATTAATTCCCAAGAACAATCATCAAACATCATGACAGACAAAATCAAGAATGGCCCTGAGTACCGGCGCCTCTTCAATGAGGCAGGGTGCGAAGAATCTCGGGTCTGTGATGGTGAACAAGGACACCAACAAACTGAAAATGCTTAGGAAATCAAATACTATTAGAATTGGTACCTGGAATGTCAGAAGCGCTTTTGAGGGGGGGGGGAAATCCATAATATTGTTCAAGAAACAACTAGACTAAAGGTAGACATCATGGGGATCAGCGAAATGCGATAGCCGGGTTCAGGAAATTGTAATATATTGAATCATGTTGTGTACTACTCTGGCAACGATGACGACCACCACTATAATGGTGTAGGAATAATAGTAACTAAGGAAATTAACGACTCTGTGAAAAAAGTAATAGCGCACTCAGATAGAATTATAATGATACAAATAGAAGCTAACCCATTTAACTTAAACGTTATCCAAATGTATGCTCCAACTGCGAATAGCGAAGATGAAGAAATAGAAGATCTATATGAACAGCTTAGAAAGGTCTTAAAATATACGAAATCTAATGACATAACTCTCATAATAGGGGATTTTAACGCGAAAGTTGGAAGTCAAAGAGAAGATAACATAATTAGACAGTTTGGATTAGGATCTAGAAATGAAAGAGGAGATAGATTCATGCAGTTATGCCGAGAAGAAGAACTTGTAGTAATGAACACCATGTTCAAGCTCCCACACAGAAGAATATATACATGGAAGGCTCCAGGTGATACGAAAGAAAAAATAATACGAAACCAAATTGACTATATCACTATTAATCACCGTTTCCGCAATTGCATAAAATCAACAAAAACTTATCCCGGGGCAGATGTCGGATCAGACCACAATCCGGTAATATGTAAATGTAAACTAAAACTTAAAAGGGTCACGAGAAAAACTAATGAAAAACAACATAATATAAGGGCTCTTTGTGAAGGAGATGTTAAAGAACAAGTTCGAAAATCGTTGGAGGAGAAATTTAAAAATGAAAATAATACTACCACTGGATTTAGTAACAAAAACAACTCAACAAAGGAAGTAATAGAAGAGAGGTGGAACGCTATCAAACAAAATCTGCAAATTATTATAAAAGAATACGTTCCACAAAAACGAAGAGAGAAGAAAATGAGTGGATGACAGAAGACATTTTAAAATTAATGGACGAAAGGAGATTAATGAAAATAAAGATATGAACAAATACAGAGAGATACAACGACAGATACGAGGTGAGATAAGAAAGGCAAAAGAAAAATGGTTGAAAGATAAATGCCAAGAAATAGAACAGCTAGAAAACAAACACGACAGCTTTAATATGCATCGAAAAATAAAAGAAGCTGCTGGAATATTTAGAAGAAGAACAACGAACAGACTAATAGATAATACAGGACAGGAAATAACAGACATAAGCGAAAAATTAAAAACCTGGAAAGAATACATCGAAAAGTTATTTGCAGACGACCGTCCAGAAAAACACGAAATAAAAGAGGCTAAAACCGGACCTCCTATAACAAAAGATGAAGTTAAGAAAACAATAGAAAAGGCGAAAACCCGGAAAGCAACGGGCCCAGACGAGATACCCACTGAAATTTTAAAACTCCTAAATGAAGATGGAATAAATGCACTCACTAGGTTATTCAATCTAATATACGACACTGGAGAGATCCCGACGGACTGGACTAAGTCGACTTTTATAACCATACCAAAGAAAACAACACCGAGACAATGCGAAGACTATAGAACGATAAGTCTGATGAGCTGTGCCCTTAAGATCTTCTTGAAAATTATACACTCCAGGATCTATCAACAATGCGAAACAAAATTGACCGAAACCGAATTCGGGTTTAGAAATGCGTTTGGAACAAGAGAAGCACTATTTGCCTTAAATGTATTGATCCAAAGATGTAGGGACGTAAACTGTGACGTACACTTATGTTTTATAGACTTCAGCAAAGCATTTGACAAAGTAAAGCATCAGGAACTACTAAAAATATTAGAGAAAACCGGGATAGACGACAAAAATACTAGAATAATAGCCAACCTATACTGGAGTCAAAACGCGAATGTAAAAATAGAAGATAATACCACCGAAGGAATTCAAATCCTTAGAGGGGTTCGCCAAGGATGCGTGCTTTCACCGACTCTGTTTAATATTTACTCGGAAGAGATGTTCAAAGAAGCATTACATGATGTGAATGAAGGTATATTAATCAATGGTGAACTAATCAACAACATCAGATACGCAGATGACTCTGTAATATTGGCAAGAAACGTAGAAGGTCTACAATTATTAATGGAAAGAATACATATAACATGTGAGAAATACGGAATCACCCTCAACACAAGCAAGACAAAATACATGACAATAACTAAGAACATTACGCTAACAGCAACATTATTATTAATAATACTGAGATAGAAAGGACTAGCAAATACACATATCTGGGAACCAATATAAACGAACAATGGGACCACTCGACAGAAATAAGAACAAGAATAGAAAAAGCAAGAGCCGCATTCATTCAAATGAAAGAAGTTTTGATCGGTAGAGACCTAAGCCTGCAAACCAAGATTAGAATCCTGAGATGCTATATTTTCTCGACGCTACTATACGGAGCTGAGTCATGGACTTTAACAAAAGCATCAGAGAAGAAACTGGAATCATTTGAAATGTGGACCTAGCGACGTATCTTGAGAATACCATGGACAGAGCATATCACTAACAAAGAAGTTATGGAACGAATTGATAAAAAAACAGATATCCTAATAACAATAAAATCTCGCAAGCTAGAATATCTAGGACACATAATGAGACACACAAAGAGATATAGAATCTTGCAACTCATTTTAGAAGGAAAAGTGATGGGAAGAAGAGGCCCAGGAAGGAGGAGAATATCTTGGCTAAAGAACTTGCGGCAATGGTTCGATATGTCCACGGTACAATTATTCCGGAAAGCAGTAGACAAAGTACAAATTGCATTGATGATAGCTAACATCCGGAACGGATAAAGCACGGGAAGAAGAAGAAAGAAATGTTTGTACAAAACTTCTTATTTCACTTATATTTCAACTATTAGCTATTTATTTACATTTTTTAAATAATTTCTTACTTTAACAATTATTTATATAGCATTCACTAGCTTTCAATACATTTCTTATTTTTTGGAAAGAGTAAAAACCCGAAAATCTCTTTTCTTAACATTAGCATTTTTGCAAATTTGTAATTGCCTCCCCCTATGATTATAGAAAAGTGCAAAAAATGTTTGGTGTTTTTTCCTCACACTATAGACAATATTAAATCACATATTTTAGTTTATAATTGTTTTAACTATTTTTTATGGAATTGGCTACTGTAAATTTGATAAATATAGTTTCATTCAATTAATTGTTATTAGATAAAATATAGCAAATAATAATTCCTTTACTTGAGACATTCAAAAAATGATTGGAATTACAATTGCTTTCTCTTTGTTAATCTGTTATGAAGAAGTACACATTTTATTACAGGTATTTTACTTTAATGTCTATGCATGTTTGTACCAATAGTTGCTACAAACCATTCTTTGGGAGTCACCTGTGGATAGACGAATAAAGCTTGTCAAAAAACTTTTTGCCCCACTGTTTTGCACAGGTCATAAGATCTAGAAGATATTAGATCTGAGGCAACATGGCATACCCAAGAGGCTGTAGCGTAGCAACGATATGGTGACTAACATCTGGTATTGTTACGTTGAAACATGTCGCGTTCACATTTTCCATATTGGCCTTGCTCAATACGGAGGCCAAGTTACTTTATTGATTTTCTAACTGGTAATGCTTACACGAGGGCAGCTGAATCATCTTCCTATTCCAAAAAACCGCTTTAAGGTCCTGTTATTCCACATAGTGGCATTTATTTTGCGGCGCCTTCTGTGACCACACATTTAAAGAACGTTTCCGGATTTAGAATGTTCAGCTGAAGTGACTGTCGGTTACCTCCATACGCTTCTGATTCTGCTCAGTGGTGAGAGTAAAAAATCTTATGCATTTCAAAATCCTCGTGAACAATGGTATGCAAAGTTTCATCATTGCATAGACTATAATTTGTCTAGTTACTATTACTAAGTCGAACACGCACTAAATAATGCGTAGTTTGCACATAATTGTCTAATGCCTGCTGATTTTATTCTTCTTAACGCGTCCTTGCTGCTTTTAAATTTCGAAAACCAATCAAACAGTTCTGCTACCTTCATATGGATAATCAAAGCAACCACTTTCCCCCCTCTTCCAAAGAAACTACGACATCCGTTGCCCTCTATTGTTATCTACCTTTATTTCTAGCAATATCATCTGGTGACGCTATGTGGCATTATAGGCTCCTTTCACACTTTTGGATTAATTTCTCTTTGATCCTTGACGGATGACCTACTTGGCCACTAAAAATAATTGAGTGTTTGAGTTCACTTCAAACAAGGGATAATAATGGCGGTTGTCTAAAGCGCAGTGTTTGGCACATCACTTCTTATCAGAGGTGGTGCGCAACGACCGGGCACAGTGGCAAACGCACGAGAGCCTTAACCTCTCAGTTTGTAGCCTGTGCTCCCATAAGTAATGTTTAATTTTAATTGATGTGTTGAACATAATGCAGTAGTTTTTATTTATTTATATTTATGGCACTTTTTGTAACCTATGACGACAATTATCTTTAATTAAAAAATAATTTGAGAAACAATTACACTATCTAATAACATCGTTATTGTTTAAATATTTTTAAATAAACAATACACAAATAAAAAAAATTATTTAGCTTACTGCTGTAGTTTATAGAACCTGTTACTGTAATTTTCAAATTGAAAGAATATCGTCATGGAAGACTATATTAAAAAAATTTCAAATTAAATTTATTTAGCTACTGCAAATGGTTACTATTTTGGACGGTAAAAATATTTTTAAATTGACATTTTGCACAACGAACCATATTTTACTTTTTGCATAACTTTATTGTTTTTAAATGCGTGTTGGTATTTCTGTTAAAGCATTTTTAGACACAAAACGTTATTAATTTCATTTTTATAAACGAAATTGAAATTTTTTCGCCTCGGCTATCTAGGTTAATATAATAATATTGTCAAAGAAGCAAAAGCCAAGCTAATCGTAAATAATGGCATTTTATTACATTTCCTTTTTATTAGTGCAAAAAACGGCGCAAATGCTTAATATAAAGAGATGGAATTTTTATTGCGTTGCTGTATTTTGCCAAAAGCGTTTGCTGCTCTTTTAGCACACTGGTCACGTATTGTAGCACGTTGGAGTTTGGTTAAAAACAAAACTTTTTATTATATATATTACCATATATTTAAAATTTTGGGTTATTGTTTTACTTATATTTATTATTTATAATTGTTTATAAAGTTATATGTCTTTTATTTATGGCTAACTCAAATTGACATATATTTTTTTAATATATTTACTACTTTTACCTTTGTTTATAACGTTAATTTTCATTCACAGAAAATCAAACTAACAAAAATACTTTTTTAACACAAAAACAGATAACTCAAATTAATTTAAAGCATATAGAAATTATATATTTTTTAGTTACAAAACTTAAAGTGATAGCTATTCAATTGTAAGTATTTGTATTAAAATTGTTTGTATCACAAATTGCTCTAACATGGATATTATGATAGGTCGATAAAAAGTACAGTAACGACGTTTTTCCTCTATTCTTTTTCCTTTAAAATTGTTGTCAAAAAAAAAACGTTTATGTCATAATGTCATTTCTATTTCGTTTTTTTTTAGTGTAAGACCTCTCAAGAGGCGCCTCTGAAGAATTGGATTGTGATATGGGGGTACTGAATTCAGTAGAATTACTTTCAATGAGCTATTTGATCTAGTATATTGAGGCTCAAAAATCTATGCTTTCGGTTACCAGTGAGAAAAGGGCAAAAGGTAAAAATAATAAAGATGTCCTTTTCGTTAAAGAATCCAAGTAAACTAAATTATAAAAACAAAACTGTAATATCCAAAAATAAATTAAACCAATTATAGTAATTAATGAGAATGCGAAGTTGAAACTAAATTATAAATTAACTAAAACTGATAATGTAGCAAGAACTGTAAATATAAACCAATTACTGGATAATGCAATAGAGGAACATGCGATAAATGTTGAATATGAGTCTATATTTTCAGAATTTTTTAACTAGACAGCATGATAAATGTAATACAGAACTGTTAAGCGTGAATTAATTAATAAAAAATTCCTGGATAATGCCAAATATGAATACCACATGTTCAAAAAATAAATGGGTTCTATATGAGTCTATATGAGTCGCGTCAGAAATTATTAATAACATCCTATACATATGTAATACTAAAATTAAAAAGCGTGAATTAATTAATAAAATATTTATATAGATTTCCTTACATTTTATTTACAATTTGTTTTTGAGTAACAAGTAAATTTGCTAAAAATAAAAAATTAATCAAATTTAGGTAATTTTCCAGGAATTGTGCATCTAATTTTAACTTCTTACATGGGTTTTTTTTGAGAGAATACAAACATTCACATACCTAGGAACGGAAATAAACAACAAAAATAACAGAGACCAGGATATAAAAGGAAGAATTCGCCTAGGGTTTAAATTATTCAACATATATAAACCATTACTGAAAGACCGGAAAATCACGAAAACAACAAAAATAAGAGTATACAAAACACTAATAAGACCCACAATAATATATGCAGCAGAGACGATAAGAATGATGAAAAAAGAGGAGGAACAACTGCATATTCTCAAAAGAAAAATTATGAAGAAGATCCTAGGACCAGTGAAAATGGGAGACAAGGAATATAGAATAAAAATGAATAAGGAAATAGAAGAAGAACTGAAAGGAGAAGACATTGCCAGGGAAATAAAAGCACAGCGAATAAGATGGTTAGGGCATATAGAAAGAACGGATAGAAATAGAATGATAAAGACAATAACCGAACAGACAAGACCACGAGGAAAACCCAAAAATAGATAGAAGGATGAAGTATTGGGAGATTTAAGAAGAATGAACTTAGTAAACTGGAGACGGACCGCGACCAACAGGAAAGAATGGAAGAAAATAGTAGTAAAAGCAAAATCAAGCAAGGACATATGAAACGGAAATCACAACTAAAGGCACTAATCCAGCCAAAAAGGATTAAAAAGCCCATGAAAGGGCGCCAATGATACCTCCCAGGAGGAATTATGGCATACATACATACATACATGGGGTGATCCAAATTGTCCTTTAGAAAGTTTTTCCTAAATAATCAAAAAATTGGAACAATTCAAATTTTATTACTCTCAGACTTAAAATTACGTATGAAATATGATATCGGACAAGTCGTGCCCTCCACTACTCCAATCTTTTTACTAAGCTTTTCATAGTGCTTCTTGATAAATGCGGCTCTAGTTTAACAATTTTCTTTTATTAAAATTGTATCAGGTTTGTTGACATAAGCCCTTTCGTTCAAATAACCCTAGAGGAAGAAGTCTAATGGGGCTAAATTGTAAAATTACGGTGGCCAATCGATATCATCCTTCTGTCAGATAACATTACCACGATTTTTCATGTGCTATGAGAAACGTAGCATCATTTTATTGAAACCACATGTAATTTAAGTTGAAATTGTTGGTTTCGCTGAAAAAAAGTTGTTTGGCATCTTCCAGTAACATATACCAGTGACAGTAACAGAAAAATGAGTTTCATCGTTCAATATGAGTTGCTTTGCAAAAATTAGCATTAACTGCTGTTTTTTAAAGGCAAGCTCACAAGTATACGACATTCCTGATAGTTTTTGTTGGGCTTTTCCATGTGTTTAGGTACTAACTGTACAAATTTTTATTTTTCTATGACTAGTTTATTAGCAATCAGAATTACAAAACATATGTAAACATATAGAATTCTATAAGCTAATGTGTGGACTATGACAAAGTACGACATGCAAAGAATGACACCCAGCAGTGCTGCCTTCAATAAAATATAACTATACCTATGACATAGGTAATGTCCTGATATCGGTGCTAGCGTATTGGGTTATTACATCTTTGACATAGGGTATCTAGAGATCTTCGTGAAGGGTACGATTAGATACGTATAACGGAGCATTTGTTATAGTACGTAAAACTTTGGATTGGAATCGCTGAACGAAGTCAACGTCGGCCGAACTAGAGCATCCTTACAATTCTATCATCTATGTCCACATGGGTTTGATAATCGTCTTACAAATTAATATTTTGTTTTTAATTGAGAGACTAGATTTTCTGCCAATAAGCCAGTAGAGTTTTTTAAGCCGTAGGTCCATTTCCTTCCTTTTTTGTGATTCGAGTTCTCCAGGTGAGCTTTCTATCCACATGCATACCTAAATATTTAGCTTCATTGGCCTGTGGTATTACGATGTTATTTAGTAGTACTGGTGGACAGTTTTGTCTACGTGTGGTGCATGTGATTTGGATGGACTTGGCTTTCTTAACCTTTATGCGTCACTTCTCCAGCCAGGTGGTTATTGTGTCTAAGTGTTCTTGGACATACCGACTTGCGGTTAATGGATTTTCAGGGCGGGATAGGATAACTATGTTATCTGCAAAGATGCCTGTTACTGTTTATCTGACGTAGGCAGGTCAGCAGTGTAGACCAGATAAAGGAGAGACCCAATAACACTACCCTGGGATAATCCAGAACAAATCTGCTTTATTTCCAAAACGCCGAGTTTTACTTGGAAGTAGCGATCGGGAAAATCGAACTTGAAGAGAAGATAGTATTGGTGTGGAAAGAATTCTCTGATTTTGAACAGTAGACCTCGATACCAGACTTTGTCAAACGCTTGCTTGACGTGTAGAGGAACTGCACAACAATAGCTTTTGCCTTTCGAAGCTCTATTTATCATATTTACGACTCTATGATGACATTGTTGTATTGTTCAATGGCCATGTCTGAAACCTTATTGTTATTTAGGAATTTAATTTCAGTGCGTATTTTAGCGGGCGAAAAGGCTTGAATCGGCGAAGATAGTTATAGCTGAGTTGACTTCAGGACTAGCGTTATTCGTGTGTGGCGTAAAAACTTCTGTTAGATGGTGAGCAAATGCTTCAGATTTTTCTTACTCGATCTGGCCCCTTGTCCTTGCTGTTTTTTTTATCGGCGAGACAGGTTCCAGCGGTCGTTTGAAACACTTTGCAACTCTCCAGAGAGAATGGTCATCTCTTGTAATACAGCTAAGATATGTTTCAAATTGTTGAGTGCAAATTTCTTTCAGTTTCATTTTTAGGCAGTTATTTAGTTGGTTATAATTTCTTTTGTTCAGAATATTGTATATGCGTTGCCATATAGCCCTCGCTTTGCGTTTTTCAGCTTTTTGAGCTCAAGAGGAATATTTACTGAATCTGGACTTCTATGTGCAGCAGTTGAAATGGCATACCATTCCGCTTTCTGTATTGTTTTAATGAATTTATCCGTAGCAACCTCTAGGTCTTCTGGTTATTTTAACTTAATATTCAGCTCCAGATTAAGTTTGATATACTCTTTAAACGAATCCCAGTCGGCGTTTTTGTAGCAAATTGCAGAATCGCTTTCTCTGAATATTATTGTAGAGCTAATTGTGACAGTAATAGGAGTATGATCTGGCGAAAGATCATAGCTGGGAACAGTATTTACATAGTTATTTGAAATGTCATTTGTAACAAAAAAAAGTCCAGTAGCTCTGGGATTTTATCTGAGTCGCTTGGCCAGTATGTTGGTGTGCCAGATGAAAGATACGAGTAGTTTTTTTCATTAATTACGGTGAGTAGCTGTCTACTTCTTGGAGTTATTAGTTTAGATCCCCAGTGTGTATGTTTAGCATTGAAATCCCCTGCTGCAAGGAATTTAGGTCCTAGCGTATTAAAATAGGGTAGTAGTTTTTCTTTAGTGAAACAGTGACGCGGGGGACAGTAGATTGCAGATGCAGTCAGTGAGGCAGGTATATCATTAATCTGTATAGATGTAGAAAATATTCTTTTTCATATTTTGGTAGTTCATGATGGATTATTGTTCTTTTCACGATGACAGCAGATCCTCCACGAGCTGCGCCACTTGGATGTTCGTTCTGATAAGTTTTATAGTACAGAATCTTAAAATATATTCTTGCTGTGAAATGAGTTTCAGAGATTAGCTTAATGTCAATTTTATTTTGGTTTAAGAAAGTTATAGGCCATTGGCATTTCATAATACTATTCTTAGTGACTTAGCCATTATGTTTTTATTTTATTAATGACTGTAGTTAATATGGACAAGATCATAACTGTACAAATGCAAACTATTAATTTTCACAGAACCCAAATGGCGCTTAATTTAAATTCTAAAGTCAAATTTGGGTTGCCTCATATATGTATAGACTCACTCTAATCATTATCACTTTTTATTTGATATCTCTAGGGCACGGTGCTTAAATCCTGACAAATAAAACAATTTTTAAAATAAAACCTTGACGAAAAAACCTTTTGCATGTCAGTTGTGATCTGTCCAGAGTAAAATTATTCATTGTAACCATCCTTGGCCTGAAACGTTCGCACGCTCTCTGTACAACAGCGCTGTTCATTTTGGGAAATGCTGCTTTGATAGCGATGCGTAACCTTTTTGACTACGTTTCAAACATAGTAGTTGAGAGGGTTCATATTAGCGCAATTGGGGGAACAGACCTCTTTACATTAGAACATGTCCACGTTACTCGACAACCATTTTTGGACTAATTGGCTTATACGTACTGGTATAGCATCTGCTAAAATAGATATCCCATCCCCGAGGTCCTCTGCAATTCGGCGAATGAGTCGCTCAATGACGTCAATGTCCTTAATAATTGCCCCGGGTCTTCCTAAATCAACGCCTGATCTCTTTCTACGAGTACCGGAGTTCGTGTCACGCATTTTCTTAAATGACCTTATCACGACGAGTTAGCGGAATATTCCCCAGACTATTCGGCATTATTTTATTTTGCAACATTGTTGATTTTGGGTATCCGAAGAATCTATTTTAGTCGCTGAATACCCAGCGCGAAGACTTTCGAAAATCTGGGCTTTTCAGTTGTATCAGCTCGTCCATTTACTGTTGCATAAGTGCATACGGCTTTCAGTAACGTCAAAAATGGTCTATCGCCGCAGGCGGGATATTCAAATTTAAATTTTATTTATGTATTTGAGTTTACACGTATCGCTAGATTAGTCTACTAGTCTGCTACTAACTAGTTATATTTGTTACAGACCATTAAGCATTAACAACAATACGTAAAACCTTTGATTAAAATTCCTAAAGAATTTGAATATTGGAGATTGACGTATAATTGGATACCCTAATTGTAAAAGACTTTTAAAGAGACTCTTTAAAATAGAGCTTTGTTTTCTAAACTAAGTTGTTACTTTAGACCTTTTAGCCAACAGATATTTTTAAGTTTCAAATTGTTCGATGTGTCCCTATCATGACATTATTCTCTCTAAATAGGTTCTTATTTATTTAATAGTAATGGCGGACAGTTGTCTTTTCTTATAGTGAACGTTGCATTTGTTGATTTTTTTATTGATTTTTATTCTCCAAGACAAACCTGAATTTTATTTATGTAATCCTGAAGATAGGTTATCTGTGCACATTAGGTAAAAAACTGGTTTCTCTGTACTACACTAAACTGTAATAAATTTGTGTATTCATGTTGGTGTTTAATTAAAAATTATTTATTATTAAAATAAGATTTCAATATATTGTATGTTATGTGATAACCGACGTTTAATTTTCTAAAGCAGTTCTAGTGCCACGGCTCATCAAATTACTGAAACACGTCTCCCTTTCAAATCCAAATTTATCTAACGCACTACTCTGTACACTTGTTCTGTCGTTCCATACAGTTCTTTCAAGTCACACTGATTATCTGAATTAGTAGCTTGTTGTAACATTGGTTTTATTCTTTCTAAAATAAGTTTCTTAAATAGTTTAGACATCACTGGCAACCATTTAATTGAACGCTAGAAACTCCAATTTTCGTGGTTTCTGCCAAGTTTCACAATTAATACAATTTCTATGACATTGAAAATTCTTTCAATCTTAATGATACAATGAATATTGTAGTTACAATTGTAATGACTTTTTCTGATAATTCTTTAAGGGTCGTATCAGTTATGAGATCTCAGACTGGCGTTTTTTGCCATTTAGATTTTTGTGAATTACATGTTTTATCTCCTTTATTTTTAATTTTTTTATTGACAGATCCATTTGTAAAAGAAAGTTTACATAACTGCCTATGTTGTCTTATTCTTTTGTTGAAGTTCCACTAGGAAATGGTTTAAATGTCTTCGATAAGTGACCTATAAAAATTTGCTCTTCTTTTAATTGGTAGAATACATATGATATTGCAGCTTTTTAAATTTTTCGCGTTTTTTCACGGTGAGTAGTTGATGTTATAGTTGTTAAAAGACTATAAATGTGTATTTATAGCTTCTTTTTCCTCCATAGAATCTCCTTTAATTACTTTACAACTTTATTAAGTTTGGTTTATTCAGGATTTTTATTCTTTCGCTGTCCAAGTAACTTGCTGGATTTAATTTTTCATTTGCTATATCTAACTCTTCTGTTTTTCTTTTGAATGATGGAGTATAATGAACATTGTTTAGTATGTCTTTAGATACGTATCTATTATTTTTTCCCTTTAGTACGGAATGTCAGTAGAGTTGTCGGTATGGTATTTACGTTAAGGTTAAAATTAGATGTGAATGGTCAGATCACAGCTTAAGACACGATTATATGGTTAGATGAGTACTAGGTATATTTTTTAACACGCAGGGGTTATTCTTCTGTCTGAAAACCAATAAATCGGCTCGCCAGTTTGCAATACTGTTAAATTGTTAATTTGCATCGTAAGCTAAATCACCTTTTTGGTTCTAATCGCCGGCAGCAATAAATCTGCTTCCCAGCGTTTTAAAAAACTTTGTACTCTGATATATTTTATGGCGTGTTTAGATGGTAGGTAGATAGCTGATAGTGTTATAGGCTTAGTGCGATCCTTTATAGTAATGATAATTGCTTAGAGTTTTTGCTTTTAGCATAGTTTATGGGATTATTGTAGCACTCCAAAAGGTCAACTTATTATCAAAATATTCAAAGTATTCTAAGTTTCTTTAGGCAAAGCCTTAACAAAGATTAAATGTATTCTTGCCGATAACTTACTTATCAATTCTTTTAATTTCGAAATATGATCATCATAGTGAATAGATTGAGAATTGGCTGTAATACTGGTAAAGATGATTAGTCGCCGATTTTTTAAATTTGTTTTAATTACTTGGACGTAGAGCATTTGGGTATGTGACAGTGTCTTTTAATTTAAGTTCTGGCTTTGTTAGGTGGTCTTGTTAATCTACTACATAACTTTATTGTAGCTGCTTTTACACACTTACAGGATAACTATTTTTGTAATTGTACCAAACAATATCTTTTCATTTTTCTGTCTATGTATAATTCTTCGTGAGGCTGATCATCCACATAATTATCAATATAGGTTATCTGCAACTGGGCAGTTTGAAACGTTTTGAACGTACAACATAGAATCAAGTATTTTTTTCTGCCAAATTAACTTTATTTTTCAACATAGGGTCCTTTTAAGCCGATAAACTTTTTCCTGTGATGCTCTTTAAACCGTTAAAATAGTAGTTAGCGTCTTGCTCTGCAAAATAAGCGTCTACAGCTGCGACGACCTCCTCGTTTAATTAAAATTTCTGTCTGAGCCAAACATTGAGCTTAAAAATAGGAAACAGTTACTGGGGATCAGATCTGGTAAATACGATGGGTACTTTAAACTGCAATTGGTGAATTTTGCCTTGATGGAAGAACACTTTTTTCGTTACAAATGGGCACGTGTTTCAAGAACTGCTGCTTTCAACTGGTCTAATAACGATCCGTAGTACAACCTCGTTATTGTTTTTCCTTTCCAAAAATCACTCTCTCAGCCAATAAAATCGCCTTCGTCTTTTTCAAGGCAGGTTCACACTTCACGCTTCACGCTTCACGGTTCACTGTTTTGACTGTTTCTTAGTATCAGGAGTGTAATGGTCGACCCAAGTTTAAGCAGGGCCTTGGAAATATTTATTCGAATAAATTTGTAGTTCAAAGTGAGCGAGCGCGGGACTCGACGATTTTTGAGTAAATATACGATAATGACCACAGCCTCGGCTATCTTTCTAACCTTGATTCGGCGGTCGTCCAGTGGTGAACTTTTTCGATATTATCGGTAGAAGTCGCAGTTGTAGGACGTCCCGAACGCTCATCATTGGCCAAGCTGGTACGATCACGTTTAAATTCAGTTGCCCATCTTTTTACGGTGGCAAATGATGGGGCAGAATACCCGTAAACGGCGCCTAACTTGGCTTTAATTTGGGTAAGCGTATTGCCTTTCAGATGCAAGTACTTAACTACGGCACGGTATTCGATTTTTTTATTTTTACAAAAGCACTGACATCGATTGATACAAACTACTACCAAACAACAACAGCGTCCGAAATAGCTAAAATTTTTATAGGTATCTTTCAAAACATGTACATGTGTTGCAGTAACAAAATAGTTTTGATGAGTAGGTCATCTTCATGTTCAATATGCTATTAATATCTCTTGTTTATTTGGTTCATTGCCAATTTCTGAACTTGATCGAAATATTCTCTTCTATTCTATTCTATTGCCCATCTGATATTGCTTGTATTGATAATTAAGGATGTTTATTTAAATACTGCTCTGTTTAACTGGGTTAAATTAAATTAGCTTACTGAAAGTTACCTTAATATACTGATACATAAACAGTTTGTTGCGTAGAAACTGATTATTGCGCTAAATTACGCCAATTTTTTTTTGAATGTAGTGTTGTGGTATTAAATTAGTTAATTGTAGTAATTGTTGTGAATTAATGTCATAATACGGACCTTGAGCACTTATAAACGCTGGTTGATATATTACTTAATTGCTATACCCGAGGGTATGTGGTTGTTTTAGTATTCAGTGCTTTTTTGCGGTTATGCTGCAGTAATATTTGGATTCGCAGAGTACGTAGCACCGTTTTTAAACATCTATGTTTAAAACGTCAAGCAAATATTCATAAGTTGCAGATAAGATTAAAAATCTAAAATTAACAACAAATAAATTGTAACTTTACTACCACTACTTATTCTGTGACCTTTGATAAAAGTACGGGAAAAAATATATGATGCAATAACTGTGTGCTGCACTAAAAAATTAAAATTGGGATCTTTAAAAAAATAATATTAAATATTTGTTATAGTAAAACAGTGTCAAATTTTGGCACACAAAAAATAAAAACACAAATACATAGTAATATCTCTCTAACACTACCATTGTTGGCTGTTTTTTGAATTCGTGTTTTACAGAGGTGGCTGCCTTAGGAAAAATAAAGAAAAATCATAAATACAGTAGTAAACGGTGGGAAATTTAAAAATCCAATAAAACAGTCAAATTTTTATAAGTGTTTCTATTTAACACAGATCTAATTCGTAAAATCTCCTATTTGTATATAAAAGGTGCTAGGTATATATCCACCTTCACTGAGCTCGCATAAATTTATGAGTTTCTCGAAATTACTGATAACTTTTTCGCAGATGTCTGACCCATTATCTTTAATCACGCATATGTTCTCCACCTTCAGTTCCAGAATTGTTACAACCCCAAAAAGACGCCTTCAAGGCGGGGAACTATTATTATTAGTTCCAGAATTGTGCGTGATTTGTTAGTGTACACCTGTAATTTTACAAACCCGGTAAGAAGAAATTATAGAGTATAAGACTGCAAGTTACTCCGTCCTGCTGAAACCAGAGATCATCAATATTCATATCTGCAAAGTTAGGCCACAAGCGATTAGATATTACGTTATACGTTTCCATGGTGAGTAGGCTTAAGTTGTTACGTTTGTTGAATTTTACATGCATGCATAAGGAGACCTTTATACAAAATTCGATGTAACGAAGTTGTTAAAATATTCAACTTTTGCAAAGGTCGGCGAATTGACTCTCCAGGACTGCTAAGATAACAGGCCTGCTAACTTCAAAGCAAAAAAATGTCACCGGATTCAAATTCGGTGCTTTTTATGGAGTATGGAATATTAAAAAAATTAGGTACTTGTGAATAAATATTTCTATATACATGTTATACATTATTATTTAAAATTATTTATGCAATAAAGTTTTACAACTCGATTTGATTTTCTCTTTAAATATTATTGAAGTTCAACAGGCCTCTCTGACCGACGGAGGTGCATATCCAGAAACCTATTTATTTAAAATCACTTGTAATTTTGTCTATTTTTTGTAAATATATTGCTGAAAACTTAAAAATAATTAAAAGAACCCACCAAAAAATATTTCAGAATTTTGAAAGAGGAAATATAAAAAGTTAGCAACGCTCAAAAGAAACTTCTAGAAGTTTAAAAGAAGAATGAATAGTAAACGCAAAAGAACATTCTAGCAATTTGGAAGAAGTGAAAGTAAGCACATAAGCGCTTTCCTAGGTTTCCTAAGAGTTTAAAAGAATTAAAGCAAGCACAGAAAAACATTTCAGAAGTTCAAAAATAATCACATGAATTAAAGGAAAATGAAGATAGTTCTTGTAAATCGAAAAGAACTGCCGTAGTTAATGTTACGTAAACTAATTATGGTGCTGGTCTGAAAAGATCAAGGAAAAAGACCATAATCAAATAATTTTTTAATATTTCCTTCTATTATATCCCAAATTAAGAAATGATTTTCTGAGAAAGTCCTTAAATGGCACTGTATTAAAATGTCAATTATTGGGGCTGACTATCAAAGTCTTATGTCATTTGCATGATGGGTTATTAATACAAAATTAATAAAAACAGAGGCAATCAACATTGCTAACAGAACTGCCTTAAGGAAAGGCCGAGTAGTGGGCAGCTCTAGAAACTCTTGAAACTCTTGACTATCGCATTACTCTGCTTTGCTGAAAATAATGCTTCCAAACCAAACGCCACGGAATATTCTAAAACTGCTTAGCACGCCATGGCATGCATGGGATGTTGTTAAATTCAGCGAAGTAGCTATTTACGGGCGTGCATTAGGTATGGTAAACAGAGCAGCTGTAGTATAAGTCATTTTTTGAAATCAAGTTTCCTACAATATAAAACAGTAACACGAGTTACATCCGTTGCATACTAATAAATAAGCGAAATAAAAGATTAACTGTCCCAGATATTAACGCAAATTTAACTGGGGACGTGATAAACGACATCAGTCAGCACAATACAACGGCGTCTTCAGGAGAGCAATCTTCGTAATAGTATTGCGACAAAAAAAAACGTTGTTACGGCATAGTAATAAGGCTAAACGGCTTCAGTGAACGCAAAAGCATCGTTCCTAGGCAAACAAAGAATGACAAAACGTATTATGGAGCGACGAATTCAAACTTGAAATTTTTAGTCAGAAACAGAAAATCTTCGTTTGTCGATCTGAAGACTGAAAAGATGATCCAGTCAAGCATGCAGGTTGGCCTGTTTTAGTGTGAGTGTGTGTTTAGTGTGACTGGTATTGCGTCTGGATTGCGATTAATCGGAAAAAGATTTGCAATGATGCAAGATAACGATCCTAAATATACTTCGAAGCTTTGTAAAGACTAACCAACAACTAAAGAAGGACAAAAAATACTCAAAGCGATGACATGGTCACCACATAGTCCAAACATCAACCCTCATAAAGTTGCTATAGGATGGGCTGAACAGAATAGTAAAAAAGAGCATTCCCTGCGCAAAAATTATCTTTAGAGTTTTTTCCAAAGTGTCTGGAGAGGTTTACCACTTGAGAAATTGAAAAAATTAATCGAGAATCGTAAAAACAGTAGTAAATGCAAAGGGTTATTTTTTAATGCAACAAATGTTTAGTATTTAAGTTAATTTTTTCAGTGTTTATGATCATTTTTGTTTATTTTTTACGTGTTGTATAATACTATATTATATAATAAATTATTTTGTTACATTAAGGTATATACATTCATTTTTTATTTAGTATCCATACTTTCATAAGCGATAGAGTAGTTGGATAAAGGAATGATTTTGGAAAAACTTAGTTGAATGGGCAAAAATTATTTTGACGTCAGAGAACTTCAAAGTCAGTTATACAAATAGAGTTATTTTGAACATTCAGGCATCAATTTCTACTAAACATACCATGCTAATTGCAAACATTAAAAGATGAAATCGATGTCTCATCAAATACACAATTTACGAATTTTTAATTCAGTCGGTCATTTCCAATACATTTAATATTAAATAAATTTGAAGGGCTGTATTATTATGAATGAAATTACCAATTTTAATTGAAACTGATATTTTAAGTTTGATCAGTGTTGCCCGAATAGTTATGGCAAGAGAAAATAAAAATGAGCCGAACGTAATGTTTCCTTTTTGTAGACCTAATTGGACGGTAGGTTATAGAGAGGTAAAAATTAGCTGAATAATCCTTCTGGGTTGGAATATTGTATCTAAGAAGTCATAAAATGTCTGATAATCACCAGTGACCAATTATTATAATTTTAAAAACATTGTTCGCTTTTCATCCGAACAGTAAATAAGAGAATGGGTAAAGTTGGCCAATCAGTTGTTCTCTGTGTTTATTCGGATATGACACATCCTCATTTTGTGGAAGGGCAGTTTTGTATTGTTTAATTTGACATTATTTACTATCCAAACTAGCTTGATCATTGAACTAAGGTTTCCGAAATTAATTATTTTTACACTCATCTGCATAGTACTCTAAAAGTCCATTTGATAATTTTGATAGCGGATGGTCACAAATGGCTCCAAAGTTAAAAAAAGTTTTTATTTTTTTTGATAATTTATAGCATCAAAATCTGTGTGTCTATTTAAAGATAAATCTATTGACCTTCCAATAAATGACTATTGGTTGAATGATTAATCGTCAATTTATCTAACAACACTAAAATTTTCACTTTGTCTATAACCATGTAATTTATTATTGTTCATTCAGTTTTTTAATGGTATCTTTTTTAAATATTTCTTGCACTTTTACTTCTCTGCTTCAGTCAACACTGCTTTGTTGGTATATAGATTCCGATACGTTGTAAAAGCAAATAACAGTGTGTATATGTGTGTATTTTTTCACAAATATTATAAATTTGGATTTTCGCATGTCAGTTGTTATTGAAATACTAGTTCCTTGTAGCCACGAACATATTAGTTGTGTGTTAGAGGTTGTTTGTTTTAACACTATGGTACTGTGCATTATCCATAATCACACTTTCATTTGAAGGTAAGTTAAAAATGCGTGTGATTGGTTCTCGGATTGGTAGGCCATGGTCGGAGTTCAGAAACTCTTGACGTTTCGTCCACAACTGTGGAACATCAAAAATCTTCTAAAAGTTTTTAGATCTTTGGCCTATCAACACGAGAACCAATCACACGATGCCGTAAAAGCTTTCGCATCTATTAGGTTAGGAATTAACTGTTTTTATAGCCACTGCATAAAATGATTTATATCTTCATGATGTCACTATACTTGCTAGTTTATTTAACAATTAACTTTCTATACGAAACCGTATGAAGTATCGTTATGAATTAAAAGGTGGGGCAGTCAAACCGCACGTTTCTAAGAAACTTGTATAGTGGGTGTGTATGTGGAGGATAAGTAGGCAGAGGCCTTCACATTCCACACAGTTGAAAGTTTAGTAGTAATGCAGCGACCATGGACTGGCGAACAACGAGGTTTTACTTTTATTGCGTATTTAGAACATAAAGTCTGCATTTTTGACTCCTATTCCAAGTAGGAAAGTCATTTCTGTTTGAGCTAATAACTTACGTACAACGGATCGAACAGTAAGAAGCAGAGGTGCAAAACTGTTAAGACCTTGTTAGGGCTGTACGAGTAGCGATTACAAAAAGCCTTGCACTTTCGACTCAAACAGTAAGGAGAATATGGCATAATTACCTACACCTACACCCGTATAAAATAAAAATTGTCCTTGCTTTAAATCTTGGAAATTATTCTATCCACGTTGGTTTCTGTAAGCACGTAAGAGCTGCTTGAAGACGATTCACAATGGCCTCTCCATTCGGCCAAAGTTACAGTCTGGAATAATTGGCGCGTATTTTTTCGAGGATGATGAATGCCATGCAATTATTGTAACATCAGCGCGCTATGTTGAAAGGGTGGAAACCTTTATTCCAGAACTTCAACGATTAACTGTGAATGAGGACACTAATTTCCAACAAGATAGAGCAACTAGTCATACAGCCAGGGTGTCAATAAACTTTATAAGAACCTTTCCCCGAACCTCCTCATCAGTAGGAATGAGGACGTTCAGTGGTCTCCAAGATAGCCAGACCTGAGCTCCTGTGATATGTCAAGTCAAAAGTTTTTCACACTCGCCCAACAACTATACTGGACTTAAAAGCGCGGATTGAAGAAGAAATTCGTGCAATAACGCCGGTGATACTACTACGTGTTAGTGAGAATTTCCATATGAGATGGTCGCAATCTTCCTGGAGTGATATTCAAAAAGTGAAACTTTTTTGTTTTTATACAAATTTCCATTTGTGCTCAACATTTGTTGCAATAAATAAACAAGAAAGAAATTTGTTTTTTAATACCTACAAATAGTGCAGTTTGACTCCCCCGCCCTGTAAAATGTGATTCGGATCAGCCCTTTCAGATTTATAAACGCCAGATGTTCAGACTTTTGTTGGGTTTGACTCATCTTGGAAGACCCATACAGTCGACTGCTGTTTACTTTCGGGCTCATACGTATAAATCTAGAATTCTTCACCTGTGATGATATTGTAAATGATTTTTGAAGCATCGTATTTTTTGGGCATTGCTTTTGACCAATCGACACGAGCCTGATCTGTTATGATTAAATGTTCATGCAATATAGAATATGTGCTAGTTATACTGATGCCTAAGGATGTCTGAATTTTACGATAAGTCTCATGACGATCTTACTTTATCAGTTACATGTTTGCTAGCACCACGACGGATTTTAGATGAACTTCTTTAAATTCACCGCCAGCGAACTACGACTACAATTAAATTCATTGAACCAGCGATATACAGTGGCTCTGTATGGGACTTCATCGCCAAAAGTCAAAGTGAGTTTATCGACGCACTGTTTTTGAGATAAGGTTGTAAAAAATCATTGCACGAAAATTTTCACGAGTGAATTCCGTTTTTTGGCCGAGAGAAAATTTTCAACTTAATGAAAACAAAACAAATAGCGCCCGTATGACAAAACGTTCTGAGTACGATGCCGTCAAAAATGTCAGACTGTATGATGCAAACGTCAGATCGCACCTAGTGCACGCAGGGTTTCCAATTCGCAATAGATATCTTGCAGCCCATGTAGCACTTAACATAATTACAGAAATCAATGTACCAATTTGTTTTCAGCTTATTACTTTGTATCTTGCCTTTCAGAAAACAGTTAACCCGATCTCTTAGTACTTATACATTCGACCTGCAGTTCAGTGCCGTTCATAACGGATTTTGGCTAGTAATTATTAAGGACTTTCAACAGTAACTTTCTTCTCTGCGCTAGCTTTGATTACAATTTAAATTAAATTTTATCTGTATCTATAAATGCTAGTACTTTGGCTGTAAAATTATCTAACATTATTTTCTTCTAATATTTCATCTTTTTTAAAAAATAAAATTTGAAGTGAAGTGGTGTGATTGTTATAAAAAAAAACAGGGATGTTCTCTAGGACGCGAATACACGGAAACAGTAGCACTAAAAAGCTGTTTCGTTTATTTTTTGTGGTTTAACACATGCCATGAAATGGTCTGGTAATCAAGTTTCACATTTCAACAACAAACATGAAAACGAGATCTAGAAACGATACCCTCGCGTACAATTCCCTCTCGTTTCCATTCCGAAGCGCTGCGCTGTAAATCGCGGCTCCTCAACTATTTTTCCGTAGGTTCTGCTATAATTTCCAGGCCCATCGGTGCGCGCGTGGACTTGAGGATGTTCATTTAAATATCACCTTTTAATTTATGCCAGCAAGGAATTTTAAATATACGTTAGAGTTCGAGGCATAGCATTACGATGCAAATGCGCGTATAAATTTCGAACAGCCCCGTCCGGCGGGTTCGGGAAAGCGGGTGATCGCAGAACAAAGGGTTTCGTCTGCTCGTCGCGTCCCATTTTTGGTCACGATGCCGCCCGCGCCGCGACAATGCGCCCGAGCCCGCTGCGAGCAATGTCACGTAATGGTATCGTACTGCTTTCCCATCGAGTCGGCTCAAACCGCAACCGCACGCATCATCGGCCGCGTCACATGGCCGCGCACCGGCCATCATGCCAGTTTTTAACTATAGCCATTAACAATTTACCTCCAGGCGCATATAATTGGCGGCAATTTCTCCTGCGTCATGTTGGGGCACGGTTTTTGCCCGGCTCAGCCGACGTTTATCGGCGTTTACCGCCGGCCACATGATGCCCGCCGTTTATATTTACATTAGGGCCCAAATTTTTCCTTCCTATTATGCCGATACTAATCGTCAGCCGATCGGTCTAGCTTTAATTGGAGTGTTCGTTACTGCGGCCCGCAAACAGCGGCGCTCCCGATAATTGCTAGACGGCGGGAAATAAAGGAAAATCCGCAAAAAGTTGCAGAGCGAACCCAGGCCGCCATGTTAATTGGTTTGTTACACAAATTGCGTGGTGAATGTGAAATGAAAGACCTAGCTCAAGCTGAGCTCGGCTCTGTAGGTCGTGACCGAGCTGAGTATCAGTTTTCTTCTTTTTACGCCCGTCTGTTTTGGTTTTTTGTATTGGTGATTGTGATATGTTACACACTTTGACTGACGAGCTAATGTATATATAGATTGCTAGTTGAACTTTAAATACAAAATACTGACTAGGAAGCACCTTATTTTGAGTTAATTTTGTTTAGAGTAAGGTGGTGGTTTTAACTTTATTGTTACTGTAAATTTACAATTTACTCTAAAGCGATATTGTACAGAGTATTAAGTAAATGTTATTTGGAGACAGGAAGGGGTTGGCATAAGTTAAGTACTATTTATAGATGGTTTACTTAGCTTCATTTAATTCACTAGCCCTTCCGGCCAGGGTCTAATTAAACTCGTAGGCTAAGCTATAGCCTAGGATATGGAAAGCGCAAAATTTTGAGTTGAGTAAAGGAAAACAAGAGCTTAATTACGGAAACTATAAACAGATTATAACTGTTCAACTTTGACATAATCCATTCATCATTCATCGACGTATAATAAATTTTAAAAAATTATATTGTAATAATAAAAATAAGAAAATTTTACATATACATTACACATACCAAGTATTATTTAATAACTGTGGACCTAACACCAGACCACAGACCAACTAGATTTTGAGGTGCACTATGTGCTACATACGGAAACACCTGTTGAACGATTTTTAACATTTATTCCCAACTGTGGCCATGAAGGTAAAGAGTCGGACACGGATTTTGTAGACCTAGATCTAATAACTGTAGATGACCATGCAAATAGAATTTCTGGGTACTACAAAGGTCTTTATGCAAGAATAAAAGAAGTGAAAAATCTGGCCACATATATCTCATTATAACTAGTTGGGCCTGCAGCTTCGGAGAACAGAAAGTACTGTGTTGAATTTTTTCCTTTAGAACAACAAATCTATAACTGCTTGAGTTCTTCAGTAGAAAGGATTGTATAAAGATAAGGAGTTCTTTTCAAGATGAAACTGAAATATATCCCATCTTTAGAACAAACTAGTTGTAACGAATGGCCTGCACAAGAGATATATGTGGCCAGACAATTTACTTCTTTGCAGCACCGGTCTTTTTACCCGGCGAAGTTGCTAGTTCCCAACTGAGCGCCCCTCCACATGGCAAATAAGGAAATGCTTGCTAGATATATCGGATACCAGAAAAATAAAATACCCGGGGCAGACCAAAACTAGCAAGAGGTCAACTTGTAGCTAACGCATTTAATAACCCCTAAAGATCTTGGTAAAGAAAATCAGTTCTACAAGAAGATGAAATTGCCAAATATAAAGACAAATACCTTGCAAAGTGGCTTTGGGAACAAAAACAACAACTGTGAAGAAAAACACAAAAACACCATGATCCTATAATAAAGTGAAAGTACTTTCTAACAAGAAAACGAGAGCGTTTGCACAGTATAATACAAATAGCACTCAAGATACTTACGCAACTTATGGAATAATAAGAAACGAGGTAAACTTTAAAATAAAAAAGATTAAAGAAAACTACTGGGAAAAGTTCTCAAAGAGAATGGAAAGAGACTTCTACGGCACGAAAATGAAGTATGGAAGGTAATGAAAAACAGCATTGACTCGGAAGAACGAATAAAATTCTTTAAGGAATTGTATATAGGGGACGATACGCCAGACGACCACAGACAGTTGGAAAATAGAACTATAGCATAGCAAGAACAAGAAATCTTAAAAGAAGAAATAATAGAAGCAGTCAGAAAATTAAAAAACAGGAAATCTGCAGGACATAACAATATATATGTATAATAAATTACTCAAATACGGGGGTGAAGTTCTTCAAGAGAAATAAACAAAAATAATACAAAAAATTCCTAATACTTGAAGAATAGGAGTGGTAATATTAGTTCTTAAAAAAGCTGGTCGAAAAATACCTAGTAACTACCAAGGAGTAACAATGTTAGATAATAGAATCAATAAATGAATATTGCTAGCAGAGGAGCAACAGGGGTTTAGGAAAGAAAGGTCCTGTGTAGAGGCTATTTTTATAATACAGCAAGTGGTGGAGAAATAATTGAAATTTAATAATCCAGCTTTTATATGCATGGTAGATTAAAAAAAAGCTTTTAACGGAATACTACTAAAAATATCACATATCTTACAGAAAAGAAAAATTGTCCAAAAACGCAATGAACTCGTGAAGACATCTATACAAATAATCAAAAAATAATCAAGCTAATTGGGTAGTTTTAGGACTGATAAAAACGGCGGTAGAAATAAAGCAGGGAGATTCTCTAAGTTCACTACTGTTTAATGTTATGATGGATGAGATAGTTGAAGATGTGAGGACCAAAATGTGGGATATAGACATAAAAAGACCAAAAGGGCAGGCAAAACATCAAGCAATAAAAGCCGCTAAGGTATCAGGAGCTTTAAATAGCATTATATGGCATTACATTTATCAACACCTAAGTTAAAAGCAGGGTATATAAAAGAGTGCTGCAGCCAGTGCCAACGCATGCAGCGGAAACTCGCGGAAATACACAATAGATGAGACAAATATTGGAAAGGACAGAAATGAAAACATTAAGAAAGATAGTTGGTAAGGAATAGATCGCACCCGAAATGAAAATATCCGAAACAGCCTATAAACGAATGGATTAAAACTAGAAGCTAGAGATAAATCACCACTAGGAAAGAGATCCAGGGAGAGACCGATAAGGAGATGGAAAGAGATATTATAAATTGGAGTAAACAAACGTGAGCCTATATAAAAATTGGAAGAAGAAGATATAACTGCTTATTGTTCTGAAAGAAGCGATAATAGCCATCAAGACGGGGTAGCTTTTATAACCGTCGACTAGGTAAAAAAATCAATAATTAAGTTTTGTTTTACTTCAGAACGAACGGCAGCGCTACAGCTTAAAGGTAACCCAATATCAACTTCAAGTTTACGCTCTCATTGCTGAAAAAAAGTGAAAAAGATATTGAAAAATTGTATAAAAATGTAGTTATTTTCCTAAAATCAATAAAGAAACAAGAGATAACCATAATTATAGAAAACTTTAACGCACAAGTCAGCGAAGGTTGGATTCTGTAATAGTTGGAGAGTACTTGATGTTTGCCATTGCTTTTGACCTGGGAGTCGAACTAAAGGCTCGCTGTCGCGGATGTCGTGTTCTCGAGAGAGTATGGTTTAGGAACTAAAAACGATAGAGACGACCGTCTAATTTTTTTTTTGTCAAGAACACTAAATGGTTATAACCAATACGTGGTATAAACTGTCAAATAGAAGAATATCTACGAGGTTCATTCAAGTTATAACACGTTCGATTTTTTCTCTCACAAACTAATCACACGAAAACCGCAAAACTTGTATCACTTCTTGACATAATCTCCCTGCGCCGTTGCGACCGCTTCTTTAGGAGTCTTCTTTGACCACTAAAAAATCTCTGTTACAATAGCGGCACGGCTAGTGAATTTGTGACCATTGACAGTGTCTTTCATTGTTGGAGACAGCTAAAAGTCGCTAGGAGCCAAGTCAGGTAAGTGGGGAGCATGAGAAATCAGTTCAAAGTTGTCAGCATTTGTAGCACCCACTTGGAGGACACTTTTCGCATTTTCAGCTCTCCATGCAGGATTGTATGCACAGACCCCACGGAAAATTTAGAGGCGATGTATTCCACGCTCATTCGGCGATCCTTCAAAACAAGTTTCTCCATTCGCTTGATCATGTCGTTAGACCGGCTGGTGCGAAACCGAGATTGTCTTGATTTGTTGCCACACGACGTTCTGCCTTCTTTGAACTGTCGCGCCCACAAACGCACATTAAACACATCCATAACACCATCACATGTTTCGTTCAACTGTAGATGAACTTCAATTGGTGTCACAACACGCAAATGGAGAAAACCAATGGTGGCACGCTGTTTTTGTAATAAAAAAGTCGCTATTTTAAGTATCAAAAACAGTCCTCGCTCTCGCCGCTGCACACACAAAGAATGCGCGCGTATTTTGAAATAAACCGCATGTTTCTATTTGTTTCCAGTCCTGAAAAAAATTCGATGGTGTTATAACTTGAATGCACCTCGTACAAGGACTTTATTAGAACATACTAAGAACAAAATTGTAAAAAATCAAATTGATTATATATTCACCAATAAGAGATTTAGGAAGAAGATAAAGAGCGCTAAAACATATCCCGATGCAGACACAAATTCGAATCATACTTTACTGATAGCAAATATAGGTGTGAAATTGCAGAAAGGAAAACAAATATTAATAATTCACAAGATAGATACAACTAATCTGAAAAATGATGCAGCCAATCAAATGGTAAAAGTCAAACTCAACGAAGACCTGATGAATACAGATATTAATATAGGAATTAATCCTAAAAAAACTTAATTTATGGTAATGAGCCGGCAAGTAGTACCGACCAAATAAATTGAAATATTTAGGAAGTTGGACAAATAATGATCTCAATCCTGATTTTGCAATAACATCTTGAATAACAAACCAAAGAAGTACGTTCTATAAATAAAAAACAATTATGTATGACTGTCTATCAGAATAAAATTTATCAAGTGTTACGCATGGAGAATTCTCCTGTACGGTATACAGGTCTGGACATTAAAGGAAACCATAATGAAGCAAACAGAGGCGTTTGAGATATGGCTATATACAAAGGTGCTAAAAATACCATGCAGTGCGCTAATTACGAATGAAGAATTATTAAGAAGAGTACAGGAAGAGTTGATAAAAGTTATAAAGCAAAGAGAAAAAGCCTAATTTGGACACATTTTAAGGACAAATATAAGTTACTCCAAATAATAATAAAAGAAAAATCGAAGGAAAGTAATCTGTAGAAAGAAAAATATTATCATAGATGCGTAACATATGCAAATAGACTAAACCAACTGCAACACAATTGTTCCGATTAGCTGAAGACTAAGAACATTTTAACCAAGTGGTAGCCAACCCCTGAATAAATAGAGTCGGTCTATAAGAAGACCTTTAAACAGTTTATCGACAACCCGATGGAGTGCTCGTCCCGATAAATCGTAACATAAGGTTTTTTATGCTCTAACACGCATTATCCACTATTTTGATGAAAGTAAGGACGCATATTATAAAGCATTGGAAAACTTGAGAGTCTTAAAATAAAGAAAAACGCCTTTCTATTAAATGTTAATCGCAAAGCTCACTTACCAAATGACTGTTACGATCAGTACTTCTTTTCTTGGATTTTTTGGCAAATAGAGTAATTACATCGTTTGTAATACGAATTTAAAGATTCACATAAAGATGTTGGGTACACCTGCTCTCATTTGGAATGTTTTAGACGTGTTGATGGTCGGTTTGCTGCAGCCCCAAAGCTCAATTCCGTATGTCCAAATAAGTTTAAGGGTAACTATGTATATTATTAACTTATTTAGTAAAAATAATTTCGACTTTCTACCTAGTAACGGGCATTTGCTTCACTTCTAAGTTTAGTTAATGTGGTCTTTCCAAATAACTTTTTGTTTAGTTAAAGCCTGAAATATTTTACTACCGTTTTTTCTGGAATTGTTTAAGTTGATACTGAGACAACTACATTGTTTCGTTGAAAAGGAAATTTGTACTGATTTCTCATTATTTACTTTAATTTTCCACTATCGTAGCCAGTTCTGTAACACATACAGATAATTTTACAGCTTTTCATTCCAAACTTTGTCGAACGCCTGTTGTACATCAAGGAAGACTGCGACACACACTTTATTTCTTTCAAGGTTCTCTTTAATTTCATTGACGATGACACTGTTGTACTATAGTGATATTTCCGGAAGTCTAATTGACGTACTAGAATTAGGTTACTTATATATATACATATATATATATATATATATATATATATATATATATATATATATATATATTATTTATTTATTTGAGTACAAAAAACCCAATCTGACCACCGGAAAGTAATAACTGGGCTGGTAGGGAAATTCACAACAATTTGTCATAAGAGAAGTGATAAATTCATCCACTAATTGAAAGAGAAGATCGGTCAAGATCTTGAGCGGAACATGACTGACCTAGTAAAAGAAACGGATGCGGCGAGGTCATTCTAGCAGTACACCAAGATCTGTATCATAGGTCTTTTGTTCTGAGAAACCGCCAGCTCTTGACTCAAAGAAATAAGATAGATAGGAGGAAGTTAAAGGCTCAAGCAGTGCTAAATAACATCAAGGAGCACAGCGCTGGCTTCTTCAGATTTTTTTGGACGATAAGAACTTTTCATCTAGGACCGAAAAATAAATTGCCAAAATAACCGTTGGATCTGCCAAGCTGCCTCTGACTGTCACGCATACAAAATTTTTTACCTCTGTGATGGTGCTGAGGCTTGTGGGCAGCGAAGAGGATATCATGGCATTCCACTTCTTTGGAAAAGGCCTAAAAGTGACCGTTAAGAGCTATACCAACGTGGTAGAAATAGTTTGCAATTTCTGGTTAGAGGGGGTTGTGGTTGGGCGACAGTACGTGTTCTAGCAAGACTCCGCTCCAACCCACGAAGCAAGGAAGACTGAAACCAGCCTATACAATATTTTGTATTACCACTGATCTTCCATCTTGTGGCCACCCTCCACGCTCTAATGGGGCTATTTATTCTATTTGTTTTAATTGTAGTTAGTTTCCTAAAAATAAATTTAGTTTTTACTGTATTTTAATGTTATTTTCATTGTTTATTTATTTTTTTTAGCGACTCTGTATTACTGCAGTGTGAAAAAATGGGAGTTTACACTAAAAGTAAGCGCCCATTGGTGTCCCTCATTATAAATTTACTTACACTTATACCTATAGTAAATAGCAAAAAGAAAATCCAGTAGTTTAAGTCTAGATATTTAGCCAATACTGTAGGACTGTTAATGCTAATAGATTGGGATATATTTATTAGAAACATAGTAGGGTGCATTACTTATAATACTACATATCTTCTATTGGAAAAGTTTTAGTATTTTAATATTTGAATGTGATGCGTTGCTCTAAAACTGGATGCTTTACTTCTATATCAGTTTTATGGTGTTTTTAGATACGGAAAGTTTGTTGGAAAGCAAAAGCTTATAGTTCTGACTCGGCAACAAATAATCATTTTTTAATTTAAGGTTTAGTTATTTTCTCTTTGATGAGGTACAGATTTTTCAGGTTAAGCCTTTATCGAAATGCATATTTTATTTAGTTTGTTTGAGGCTTGACCATCCATGCTTTAGGATACTTCCTGTGTATTTAGTACAAGTCTCTTGCACTGAATTGTGGCTGTTTATCTTAAAGAGCCATTTCTTGAGCCACTTACAAATTTTGTTCAGATTCTGTTATGAAGTTTGAGCGTCTGCAACAAGATCATTCGTAGTAATCATTGCTGTATCATAAGTATATGTTATTATAGTTTATTGGGATGGTAGATGTATTGGCTGTATAGAAAACGTATAGGACTGGCGCCAAGGCATTTCCTTGTGGAACTCTAAAACAACCACAAAAAATGCAAAATCACTAGAGTCCATAAAAATCAGCAAAAGCGGAAAGAATAAGAAAATTTAAAAACCAAATCAATTAAAGATTTATAATTCGGATCTGCCCAGCTTAGAAATTCAGATTAGAACAGAAAGTGACCAAGTTTATTAAAAAACAGATGGAGATAGAAATTATAGTAGGAAAAGCATATAAGGTAAGAAAAACTGAATTGAAGGGCTAAAATCGTAAAATGCTCAAGTTGAGCATATTTTTCACCTGTATTCTAAGCATTTCTGTAAACCAGACGATGCTCCAGCTCTGTCCAGAGACCTTTGATGATATTCAGATCGGGGTATTGGTTGGGCTAGTTAAGGAGGGTCGTACGACAGCGATCGACCCAGTTCTACACATGTTTTGATCGATGTTGCAAAATCCTTGTCCTATTGGAAAATTAAGCCTCTGCCTGTGTTCTGCATGGTACGTGAACGCATCGTGTTTTAGAGGATGTCCTCATACAGATGGCAATCTATAATGCTGTGGGTTCTCCCGAGGAGCCCTGCCAAGGCTAGAAACACAACCCCAAACCATGACACTTCTGCCTCCGTGCTTCATCGTAGAACTCTCGTACTTGGAATCAAAACGAGTACCTCGGGGACGACGAATCTACTGAATCCCGTCCGTTCCAAACAACAAATATTTGCTTTCGTCACTTTAGAGCACGTTTCCTGCTCTTTCCTCGCCCAGTTTTTGTATGCCTACACCCACTCCACGCGCGCCTACGAAGCCATCCGTTTCTTGACGTCCATTAATTCCGGCTTGTTGTAAACGACGTCTGATAGTACGAAGAGATGGTTTTGCGTCCAGGGAGTCATACAATTGTTGAGACATATCGGCTGCCGTGAGGCGGGGTTTGTTTCTGTTAAAGAGTCTCGAGGTAGTCTTGAATTTCTTCACAACACTACCTTGTATCTAGCGCTTCAGAAAATGATAAATGGTGCTTTTGTTGAGGTTAAACTGCAAGCTCATCTAGGGTTCGACCTTGGACAGGACCATCGGAAATTGTCTTCTAGATGTTTGACGGTATGTTGCTTACCTATTCCTGACATGACTATTATTTAAAAATTCAAAAAAATTTAAGAAATAAAAACAACGGGAAATACGAATTCTTCAAAAGTTAATAATTGATAAAGAAGATTTTTCCAATAAAAAAATTCCAATTTGTTTCCTGTTGCAGAACACTAACTAAATAAATCTGAAAGTCGGTTAGGTTTTATCTAAACACAAAAGCCCTGCAAGTCATTTTTCCTCAGTCGAATTGTTACTGGAAAGGTTAGTATTACTGATTATATTGATTTGTACGCCATTATCAGCGGGCGTTTGAAAAGGTCAAATTTTATTCGCATAACTGTGGAAGTATTTCCAAAACATTGTCCAAAAATTTGAAAGATATTCATCAGCACATTAATATATTTTTGACCGATACTGTACGCCAGTGAAAATTGGATGATATATAAGAGTGAACAACAAAAAATAGATATATGGGAACACACAATTTTAAGAAAGCTATAAAGAAACAAATAATGAAAATGAGATGAGAAAGAAGATGCAACAAGGTGAAACAAACCTACGCAGTGATAGATAAAGAGCTACGGGTAGAGGGGTTTAAAACTGGAGAGATAAAGCGATTAATAGAAAATTGTGGTGCTGTGCTCCTAAAAGGCATGTAGAAAGGTATACACATGTATATTAAATCTATTTGAAAATATCATGTTCAATCCTATTCCACCGAGTAAATTTTAAGGAACTTATCAGTGGAATAAGACAATGCCTCCCAGAGCGCGCACTTTAACAATTACGGCGCAAACCGCGATCGGATTACGTATTCGGGAAAAAGCGGAATCCCGCGGATCCCGCAGGTTTTGCTTCGTTATTTGAAGGAAAAGCTCTTATTTATGGCTCTAGAAATGCAATTTAAGAGGCGAGTTTCCACGTTGGCGGTTTGCATTTGCATAATTCACACCGAAACAAGACAAATTCCTCGGAGTTTTCATTATAATCCCGTCCCAGCGAGCGTTTTGTACGGAAAACTTAATGGAGTCCGCGCGATGTTTACGGTTTCCGTCAGTTTTTATTCGCTTCCCGCGGCTCCAGAAAAATCCTCATGAATACCAACATTTTCCGGGCGATTATGCACTCTTGGCCCACACCCTTGCCGTAATTGTTTCAATTTTGGGCGAGCATGTAGCCGCATTCGCACCGAAGCCAAAAACCAGAGCGTAAAACAATTACTAGAAAGAAACAAACAAATAACATACCCGCACTTCCATGCTCTCCCTACGCTTTAACGAAAGCTTTGTTGCAAATATTTATGCGACGCCGGAATAATATTTGTGTGTTTTTGAGTAGCAGCTGTAATGGCAGGTAGACGGACGTACCAACAAATAAATTTTGACGAGAGCCTAATGCAGCAGTTTCTATTCATTGTTGCCCATGCATCGACCGCGACAAGCAGTTAAGCAGCAGCCGCTGTACAATATTTCATATTATTTTAAATTAAATATTCAGGCATTTTCATACACTTGTTTGAGGTAGAGGCATTAAGGTTCTGTTAAATATTTTTTTGTGCTATTCAGTTTTGAAGTTATTGTCTGGTGCTATACTAAACATAAAGTTTAATGAGGTCACTGTTAATATTTTTTTCCGTGGGATTTGATCATGCAAAATATTGTATTTTAAAAGAATAAATCTGAAAATTCGTTGCCGATAAAAGCATTTGCGTAATAATTGCACCAATATAAGTCTTTGTAATTTATTTATTTTATAGGAAAACGAAATGTCAGTCTTAATCACTGCTATAAACTCTGCATGCGGACTACTAACCTTTCCAGCAACAAGTCGACTGAGGAAAAATGACTTGCAGGGCTTTTGTGTTTAGATAAAACCTAACCGATTTTCAGATTTATTTAGTTAGTGTTCTGTAACTTTATCAATTATTGACTTACATAACTTTTTAGTTATCGAAACAAAACTATTTATAAATGAAAATGTACGAAGGCAATTTGGCGAAAGTTGCTAATGTTGCTTTAGTAGGCGGGACGTCAGAAGTGAAGATGGTAAATAGTAGCGGTCCTAACACGCTTCCTTGCGGAACACCAGCTTTGATTGCTTTCAATTCAGGAACACTATAAAGGAATTGATACGTACAGCAAAAGTTCTTTTTTTTAATAAAAGAGAAGACTATTGCTTTAATGTAGTTGGCCACTCGGAGATTAATAATTTTGCTTTTCCGATCTTTGATCCAGACCTTATCAAAGCCCTGGGCGATGTAAAAAAAGACTGCTACTGTGTAACTTTTGTTTTCGAACCCTTTTTCTATTGCTTCAGAGATGCGCTATAGCTGATATCGAGTCGAATAATTTTTTCTAAAGCCACACTGGAACGGTGGTATTACGTTGATGTTCTCTAGTATTTTTGATAGCGTTGCCAACAAGCTTATTGGACTGTAACTGTCAATTTTCTTTTGTCTTTTCCCGGCTTTGGGAATACTAAGATGTGTGCATGCTTCCAAGTCTGGGGGAAATAGCCTAGTCGAAAGCATACACAGTTGCAAGATTGACTACAGTTTTTTGAGGTGAGGTGTTTAAGCACTAAATTCGTAATAAGATCTAACCCAGAAAATTTTTTAATAGATTGTCAATTAGGGTTTTGATTTTATGAAGGATAATGAAGGATATCGTCTCAGTTATTACGGTTGATTGGATTCAATGTGGTTGATTATATAAACAGAGTGGTTTGGGAGGCAAGTAGTTTTAGGAGTAAAAACTTTTTCGTAATAGTACGCAAGACTGCTGATGTTTTAGCGTCTGTGGCGCAAGGTATATTAGCTGCTGTTATTGTTAGTAATTTTTTAGTTTTAATATACGTTTTGTGGCTCTCTACATTTCATGGTTACCTAGTTCCAAGTCCTTAATGTACTTTTCGCAGTTCGTCCAAGACTTTAGTTTATGAGTGAGTTGATTTAATAGGCGTTTTGAGTCCTGATTACGATTTCTTTGCCAATCACGCCTAGCTTGACTTTTCTTCTTAATGAAGTCAGTTATTTTTGTAGGAAGGTGGTGGTAATTGGGTTTGTGGTTGTGTTTGCTAGCTTGCCTTACTTGGCGAGCGCTGGCTGAAATTGTAGATGTTCATTTATCTATTGCGTTGTCTATATATCCATTGCTATTCAGACTGAATGGGCACTTTAGTTGTTTGTCGAGGATGTTTTAAAAGTTCTTCCATTTAATTATCCCAGTTGTAGGTTGTGGGTGGAACCTATACTATTTGGGAGATGCAAGTGAATGATATAACAACAGGTAGATAGTCAGAATGAAGTTCGTCTATTACACTTTGATGTATTTGCTTGTCAAAGTTCTTTTGTAGCATTATCTCTAGTATTCGGGTAGGTGGTCGGAGCGGTAAGGGTATCATGTGTACCTCTCAGGAGCTATTATTTGAAAGAAATATTTTGTTGTGTAGCCTTACATTTTAATTCCTTCGGGGTTGTTTGCTCGACAGCCTCATAATTGGTTTTTGGAGTTTAAGTCTCCTATAATCAATAGTGGTTCAGCTGAATGTGGTTTTAAAATCTTCTTCGTTTAACTTTTTATTGGGTTGACGATAAGAACTTATTACTATGACGTATAACTCGCTGAGTTTGATTTTGATTCCTATTGCTTCAGGGGTTTGATTGGGAGAGTTGGAGATAGGGTTATGGATAATTTTCTTATTAATGAAAATTGCTACTCCTTTGGCTGCTATACGAGATATTCTATCGTTGCGATATACATGATATCCAGGTATTTTTAACGTGTCTGTTTCGGATCAGTGGGTTTTCGTTACACAAGCAATATCGATCTGGCGAGGAATGCTATAAATATTGATCTTTGTCTTAAGATGTCGTTGGTGTTCCAGTTAAGAATCGATAATTTTTCTGTAAGTTTGGCAGTCTTATGATCTGTTGAAAAATAGGAAGAGAACTGTGTTGATGAAATTTTTAATTTGAGGAAGTGTAGTAATCAGGTGCAAAAAAGATTTGACTAAGTTATTTATGTTAAAGGAGTCTGTCGGATTGGTTTTTTGATTGGGAGTGTTAAGATTGGTGCTGTAGAGTCTCGTACTTGGTCAGCATATGTACGATTAAGAATGGTTTGGTTACCTCTAGTAAGTCTTAAAGTTTTTTCGTACATTGGTAATGTTGGTGATCGCTACCGCATTTCACACAACGATGATCTAAAGTACAATAATTTTTAGTGCGGCCAGAGTTTTGACAGCGATGGTATTGTGGGGTGTGTGCTGGGATTTTACGGAGTTCAACTATGACTATTGGGTTAAAGAGACCTTTTAGAGCAAAAATCTCTTTAGAATCTTCATTATCAGTGAGATCCACTGCACAAACTGGTAGTGGCCGTTTATTTTTGTTCCGGAGGCGTGTAACTTTGATAATTGACACCGCTTTGCCAAGTTCGTTGAAGATGTCTTGTTAGGTTAAAGATAAAGGTAAGTTTTTAATCAGGACGTCAAGTGGCTTTCCATTTTGATTTTAAAAGTGCAGTATTTAATTCCGTTGTTGTTAAAATGTTCATTTAAATTTCTATAATCGACTTCGTTGGATAAATTTATTTTAACCGTGTTCGTATTATAGAAAGTTGAGAATTCACCTTTTGATAATTATTTGATATCTTCGGTCAGTTCCATGTGCTTTAGAGCATTATGTAGGTGAATAAGAGGTATTTTTAGTTTTGTTGTTGATTATCTTTATCATTTAGGTTATCAGTTCTATTGTTTCCGAGGTTAGTTAGAACGCTGAATTTATTTTGTGTTGTTATATTTGGAATCCATGCATAACGTTTTTGCACTTCGTTGATCGAAGGTGTTAATGAGTCGAATTCACGCTTATTTTGCGTTTGAACTTCGATAACGGTGGAACTGTTTAGTTCTTCAGTTATTTTGTTGTATAATAATAAGTACTTATAGAGTAAGTTGCTGCAATAGCAGTTTCGTTTATTACAGTACTAATTCTTCAGTACACTTGCGACAGCTGAGAGGCAGGTCTTTATGCTTTGAAAGTAAAATGCTGAATCACCTTAGAAACTTACAACAGTACATTATTTTTCTACATGATCACTATGAAAATTGAGGCACTTATCATAAAGTCTTAAAAGGTTTGAAATTCCCTCTACAAAAAACTTTTCCGCTTCGTAATAATGGCTACCCTGTAATAGCATCTTAAAGCGCAATGTCACCGCAAGCCACTGTTTCATCTGCACATCAGAACTCTTTGTCAAATTCCTGCATAAGTTAATCGCTGACTACAGGTAAGCTTTATCGTGCATGTTGGTGCGTCAATTTTTAAACATACGACACCATTGATCTATGACATCACTTATTACGTTGCGTCCGTAAACATTACACAGTTCGTGATGAATCGCAGCTATCGAAAGTTGTTTCGCACACAAAAATCGTATTAGTGCATCTACTTTACATTTGGAGAAATTTTCTATAATAGAGTTCATTTTAATTGATCTAGCGAACGAGGAAACTGCAACACATCCTTTTTATTCCACTCCGCATTGCTTATTGAACTATTGCGTGCGGTGTCACAGAACCAGCTTCGTTACAAAAAATATTTTGATGATATTATGTAGTACCAAATAAACGTTTTTCAATTATTTAGAAAACAAGCGTTCTAAAAAAATGTAATTTCAAAAATTGCACATGATACAGCAACAAAAATAAGTAACAAATATTTAATTTTCTAAATAGTTTTCATTTGACTTTTAAAGAATAAGGACGTAAGTATTTATTGCTCCCCGTTATATTCAAATGTGCCTTTCGTGTGATGGTGTCTCAAAGGTCAACTTTTAACAACCAAATAAGCATTTATTCGAAGCTTTAAAACTGTGCGTAAAATTTATTAATATTGGATGTATTTCACCATTGAAACATGTTCCCAACCTGGAGTGATAATTTTGTACCACTTGGGACCTACCCTTTAAATGCAAGGAACATGCGTACACGCAATAAGTCCAATCCAATTTCCAAATTTTGCCTCAAAACCAAGCTTTTCTAACATCCCCACCATACCTAATACATTCACAAGTGACTCAATCTCACCAATCAGGGCAATCTAGCACAAATCATCAGGTAGCAAGTAGTGATAACCCAGAAAGCGTACATCTAACTGATATTTCCAACGCAAATTTCATAGAAATGAATAATGAATACACTGATAAAACGCCAACATACACAAAACATGCGCAGCAAACAGCTAAAAAACAAAAAAAAGATTATTTTTCCTGGAAATTCTAAAACTTTACCAAACGCATAAATAGGCACAAATCTAACAAGGCACAACAAATAATGCAAGTCAAATACACGGTACTGCTAATCTTCAATTGAAAACTTTAAAACTTAGGCCAATTTATATTTATGAGGTGAAAAATTACAATCAAATTTAATTGCAACCTTTACTAATCTCCTAGAAAAGGAACAGTTCTATACAAAAGCAATGACCAACAACACAATAAACTTAATACTTTCACTGTAGACTTTTACAGAAAACTTGTGGCTTACCCTAAAACCAAAGAAATAATATATCATATTTATCAACTGAAAAAGGACACAGCTTATAGGGTTTTCATTAGAAATATTTATCGTTTTATTCCAACGAAAGAAATTAAAAGAAGTTAGCCCAACTTGAGGCATACAGCAAGAAATATTATGAACATTCGACGTAGAATAACTAAGGCCCCTTGCCAGTATTTATAATCGACCTTGAACCAAACGACAACAACAAGAAGATCTACGATGTCGAATACTTATGCAACCTGAAGGTATCTATCGATTCCCTCAAAAAAAGATAATATAATGCACCCACTGCCAGGACTACGGACACACAAAAGCATATTGTAATAAAGCTTTTCCTTGTGTTAAATGATGAGGACAACATAGTACTTCTTCTTCTTTAAGGTGTCATGCTCTCTGTGAACACTTACGATCAATGACATGGTTTTAACTTTATCAACTGACGTAAATTTTCGAGCCACTATATTTCGGGTCTTCTTGGGCCTCGTTTCCCTTCAATTTTTTGTTGAATAATGATATGAAGCAGTTTGTATTTATCATTTTTCCTAACATGGCCCAGATATGTAAGTTTTTTTCTTTTGGTGGTATTAAGAATTTTACTTTGTTTATGCGTTGTAGTACTTTCTTATTTGTGATCCTGTTCATTCATTAGATCTTCAAATTCCTGCGATAGGTCCATATCTTAAAAACTTTCAGTCTTTTGCCCGTAAGCGTCCATGCTTCAATGTCATACAAGAAGATACTGAGGACGTAACATCTTAATAATCGGATACGTAAGGAAATGGACAAGGCTTTACAGATCAAAATTTTTTCATCTTTTGAAAGGCTGGTTTTGATTGCTCTATCCTACATCAAATTTCTTGTGTTAAGTCCCAATTTTCGTTAACATAGCATCCAAGATATTTATACCATTTTATTCTCTCTATCAACTCCTCTCCCACAAATATATTATTCTGTTCATTATGTTGTTTACCACCGATTAGCTATTTGGTTTTTTCGCTAAGTTTTAGCCCCATTTATCCACTATGGTTTGTCACTGCCAATAAGAGTATTTGTAGAACTTACATGCTTGTGGCTAGCAGGATAGTGTCATCAGCGTATCTCAAATTGTTTATTACAACTCCGTTGATTATGACTCCATCTGCTCTTTCTCGGAGAGCCTCACGAAATATTTTCTCAGAGTATAAATTGAACAACAGGGAGAAGAAAACACATCTCAGTCACTTCTCTCAATATGGGCATGTCTTGTCATAGCTTCATTCATACTAATAATTGCTGTCTGACCCCAATATAGGTTTGTTTATTATATGTATATCTCTGCCATCTAGACCAATTTTCCTGAGAACTTGGAGTAATTTATCGTACTGAATGGTGTCAAATGCTTTTTATAGTCCACGAAGCACATACACACATTCACATTGACATCTCGACAGCGTTGGGTAAGCACCTATATGTTAAATAAGCCGATTTCTGAAGACAAATTGACAGTCGCTAATATTTTACTCACATTTCTAATATATTCTGGCATGTATAATTTTGAGAAACACTTTTAGGACGTGATTCATCAAATTCAAAGTTCTACAGTTTTTATAGTATTTTGCACTAGGTTTTTTACGCAAAGTTATAACGATAGATTTAAGTCAGTCTTGCATTGCAGTTGAAGAGCTTCAGAAGCAGGGTAATATCACTGTCCTTCTCCAATACTTTCAGGATGTCAACACGTATATTATCTGGCCCACTTTTTGCTCCAGTTACAGCACGTTCAGTCTCTGCTCTGTTAATATCAAGATCATCATCTGAATCTACAATGTGAGTTAAGTCGCCCGTGTTATTGAAAAGGTTTTTTATATAACTTCTCTATTCAACTAGTTTTTTTTTAATATTTGTTAAAAGTTGTTTACTTTCATTTATAATAATTTGACTGTTTCTATTCGGGCGTATACCTGCTGCACGTTTGACTTTCTTGTACATATTAAAAGAGTTATGCTTTGCTTCAAATTCTTCTATCTCTTCACACTGTTCTCGTAACCATTTTTCTTTTGCCTCTCTTACTTTGCGTCTGATGTTTTTCTGAGCTTTAAGGTATATCTCTAATTGTTGGTTTTTGTAGGTTCTTCTGAGACCCATCAATCTTCCTTGGGGATCCATTTTTTTTGCTTGGATTTGTTGAATTGTAATAAATCATTGCTTATCTGTTGTATTACTGTTTTCATTGAATTTCAGGTAGCTTCAATATTATTATGGTTTGGGCTTATGTTGGGGTCTATATTTTTAAAAAGTGTATTTATTTGTTTCCCATTCGTGTGCGAGCAGTGAAACGGTGCGGGCACGTCTACGCTCCGCTATCAGTGCAACGCAGCTGACCCCATACTATCTTATAACCTGCATTCCTCATTCCTCAAGGCGCAGCGAACGCATCCTTAAGTGCTGCCAGGAGTGCGCCCGCACGGAGGGCGAACCCTACGGCGGCGACCACGGCTTCAGCGGCACCTGCGAGTCGAGCCTCTCCGGCCAACAACCGGGGCCTTCTCCTGGCGAGGCACCCAACCTCTAAACATAAATATATTCACACAGTTTCCCGTTCAGCTCCAAAATACTACACCTCATTAGTCTCATTTTACCTATCAACAGCAGCAAGCCGCACTAGTATCTCGCGAGTCAGAATGGCAAATAGTTGTTAATAAAAAACGAGGCAGACAAGATAACGCAGACAAACAAACCGATCAGGTTGAGCAACGTAAACTACAAGTAATTGGCCAAATCCCACAAACCGTTTTGAGCTGCTAGCTGATAAAAACCTCCAAAAACAATGAAGTGAGACCCCCACCGATATTTGTTTCCGGAGTCAAAACTAATGAGCCCCTAATTACTTTTTAGCCAACACCAATAAGGTAAATGGCTTTTGATTATATATATATATATAATTACTTTTTTGGAAACTGTAGCTAAAGATGAGTACACTCTCAAGCCTCTTACCAATGACGAAATCAAAATACTTACAAAAACACCCGTAAAATATAGACTTATAATCAAAGGACTAATAACTAAATACATAACTTAAAAATGTACTTAAAATTTTAATACAATTTATAACATTATTTTATATTTACCTCTTTGCCTTATGCAGATGAATCAGAATTTAAAAACTCGCTTTTACAATACACACTATCATTAATAGTAGAAGGCAAACGAAATCGCTACTCCTAACCATAAGTTAGCCGCAGCACTAAACACACGAGTGTCCAAAAATAACTGAGTGTATACCTGGCTACTGAAATACCCGCACTTTTTCAAACCGACCAATTACAGGGAATTGTGTAAAATGAGCGGGAATTTTTGACAGTTTGATTACTATACGTATTCGCTGAATGACTTAGTTTTGCACTCAACATTCTGTGGTCGTTACCAAAACCCAATGTGTTTAATATTGATATGTCCTTGTTTAACTCCGTTAAGGTTTATTCAAGTCCATTATCTGTTGGAATTTTTAAAATAATGTTTTATTTGCATATAAGGTCTGTTGTTCCTAATAGTTAATAAATATTTATCATTTATTATTTCTTTCACTCAAACTAAAGTAGCCTATTTTGGTTTCCTGAATTTCTTTCTTTTTACCAATTTTACCATTATAATCTCTTACAATTAAAAAATATTTGCAGAAGTAATCTTCTACTGTCGCCTTTCTCATTGATTGTTAATGTTAGTGTATATATTTGTTGGATTTTCAGGTTGCAGTGTTTTGATATTTATACTTTAATGTGAAGTATTATACTTTATGTTATATAATTTTATATAACGTTATATTATTCTTACCTTATTATTCATATTGTTGTTTTTTTCTGATATTAGTTTCAGCTACCCTTCTACATTTTTCTTAATTTCCGATAGTTTAATAATATCCTGGCGTATTCTTTTATGTCGTTTTCCAATTCTTCCTACCTTTAGTTTATTCTTACTGTAAGTGTATTATATGCAATGATAACGGGAAGGCTGTAGTGTCTCACGTGGAAGCACGACCGGAGAACTGAAAAAATTGAGGCTCTCATATATTCTCCCACTGTGCGCGGTCGTCGCACATCATGTCTGATGCGAGACGTTGTGGCAGGAACCACGCTGTAAACGACTGCCATTATTACCTCTTGTTGAAAAGAACACAGGTACTTTCAATTATTTTTAGCGACCAGGCACCAGAGAGCTCCGGGAATTGACACAGGTCCATTCGCATCGCAACCCCATGCCGCTTTTTTGTTTCCTATTAGCAAGTTATTGACTCCACCCCACCCCCATCAGAATTCCTAATGTAGGTAACCCTCTTAAAATAATTTTATCAACTTTGGGGTTGTTTGGCTTAAATTTCCAAGCTGACCAGGCGTATTGAGGAGTTATTTTTAGCTGCCTATTCTGGGTCAGGTGCTACTGGTTCCTGTTGGTCCTTCGGAGTTATTTTATTTCCTTCCTATCCGGCATATCTACCGGGTATTCCATTATGCGATACCTAGGTACACGCCCTCCAGAGATTATAGGTTTGTAGGGTATATACGATTTAATACTGATTTTATTAAAAAGTCAATATTTTTCTCATTTTAAGAAAAGTATTGTAAGCATTTCAGTTAATGTCATTTATGTTTCTGAATTTAAAATTATATTAATTAATTATATAAAAATTGCTGCAGTACTTACAGTATTACCATTTGATATGTATCATTTTGTACTGTTTACTTTTAAAATTCATAATGCCATCATGTTTTTGAACGAAATATTCACATGAAGCACAAAAACAATTTTCTCAAATATTTTGATCTATTAAGGTCCCAAGTATTTATAATAAATAATTTGTAAATACACATTTTTAAATTTATAAGGATTGAAACATTGCAATCTATAATTATGCAATTTAAAATCATCCAACTCAAGATTTAATGTTGTGTAAACTCATTGATCAATGTTAAATTTCCTGACAGGTAATAATTTAGAAATTACATACAAATAGATGTTTCCAAATTAATCTATAAAGATTAATAAATTCAGTAAGTTTAAATTTAGTTGCAATTACTAAAAACTGTATACTCATGCTAACGTCCGCAAGAGTAAAATATTATGGAAATTTTGAATTTAGCACGCCTATTTGCTGTAACTGAACAATTATTAAAATTACAAAATTGCAACATAGTCCGCTCTTAATGCATGCTTACAGCCACAAAACACATGTTTCCTTGTAATTATAGTTGTAAATAATAATTAGGCGCACTTTAATAAAGAATTAAATTAACCGGCATTTTTGTTGTCTCATGGTGGCGGCAAGGAACTTAAAACGTTAATTAAATTAGTTGGGATATTGCATAACCAGCAAAAATATTCTCAATGGTCGCTTAATTATTTTGTACACAAAAACCAGCATAAGAAATTGAAATTTCAAGAGTATTATTAAACATTATAATTTTAGCTTAAAAAACGTTTGTGTTGTGACTTGCCGTTGCAGGCGAATTCTTGGGCGGCATGTCTGCCGCAAACAACAGCGCTAATTAAACCTCGTAATGGAGAATTTAAATAATTGCAAGGTAATTATTCTAATGGACAAAAGGAGACGCCGACACAATCCGTACGCCCATTACCGTGTTAAATAGAGCATGGCTCCGATCTATCATTAATAGATGCTGGGGCCGTTTTAATCGTTGCAAATATCGGGGCCCACACGCCGCGGAGACGGTGGCGGCCTTTGCGTTTCGCCGCGGCTGCGGGACGGCCAATTTGAGCGATGAGAGGGCACCGCGACGCGCGCTCTTACGTCCGGTTTAATACGACAGATATTAAGCTCGCAGCGATATTAAAGTTTTATGGCATTTCGCGCTAAACGACTTTTTAACGTCAATAACAAGAAAGTTGAGTTATGATGCACGACGTACCCATAGCGATATTAACTTCTCAGTTTATTACTTTTAATGTGCAATACTCTCGCAGTTCTTCAAAGGCGCGATGTAAATATTGCAACATATTAAGGAACTTTATATAAAGCTAGGAAAACGTTTATTTTTCATTGCGTTCTACAGTTCTCAATTCAGTTCAGGGGAAGAAACGCTCGGAAGTTCGAAAAAGTACAAATAAATTCTATAGGAATCAAACATACAGCACTGTCGTTCTTATTAAAAAAAAGCTTGAAAAAATCATGGTTAATTTAATATGTAAGGTCGGACATTCTTTCTTGCTTTAACGTTGATCTCTTTTTTTAGTCCATTAAGAGAGCAATTAGCAAATGCCATACTTAGAAAAATTCTTAGAGCGGTGGCAGAATTGGGAAAAGTACACTATACGTCTCATAATTTCAATAATCCAAATAGTCTGTGTAGTTCTAATTGTGTTTTTAGTTTGACATTCTTATCTTCTTTATCAGTATTGTTACTGATTCTTAAAAATGCTGCTAAGTTCACATTTCCCCAGGGAAGTGTTTTATCTAAATCGAAAGCATACCTTTCCTCTCTATCGTATTCTATTATTTATATTTAAGTGATTTTTTATCCAACATTCTTATATGCATCTGTGCAGTTTGTTTCTTTTGTGCCAAGTTGAGCTTTAGAAAATAAATTGCAGAATAGAAAATATGTTTCTATCACGAAAGACCGTCATCAAAAGAACTGGTAATTTCTGTTTTAAACAAAAGGAACTTTTAGCACCCTTTTTCTTTTAATACCTATTTTGTAGACGTCAATTTTACACAATCATGTTTGTTTGTCTTATAACCTTAAAAACTCATCTACTCGAAGAGTATTTATAAAATATTCTAAAATACTGTAAAGAATAATGACCTTTGTTATGTTTGTACTTCCTCTTTGAAGATCTTTACTTACTTCTCGAGAGTTTAATCCAGAAATGTACCACTAATGCCTTTTTAAGATTCTTAGGGTAGCAAGAAACTCTTGCTATGATTTGTGTAATGCTTGACTGGCATCAGCACCCCACTGGGTTGTGCACAGTTTTTAAAAATGAGAATTTCTTTTAAGGTGAAAGTAAAATATCTCATATTATGGTTGAAGAACTAAAATAGTTCTAAATTTGTTGTTTTAATGAAGAAAATGTATCAGAGTACGTGGTATTTTTTGGAGCTGCAGAGTCAACTATTTTTAAAAAGTGGACCGCGCAAACAATGTATGTGTCCAAAGGTTTTATTTCTTTTATTCTAGCCTGAAGACCTTTTAGTACCCAGGTACGGTGCTAACATTGTTGTAGTTCTGTCCTTTACAGATATTTAGAGCAAAACTTTAAAATTTACAGTTTACATTACAATATTCGCCAGCTCTTTACTTTCATGGCTAGTTAGGAATAAACGTTAAAAATTGTTTAACAGGTATCTTGTAGGTAGCACATAGCACACCTCACATGGCGTGTATGATTTATCTTGCGTTCAATCTGGAGTCCATAATTATGGCATAATATTTGACATTTACAATTTCTTAGACAATCTCTGCCATAACTTGGTCCGCTAGCTGTATATATAATAAATTCATTAACAATGGTACTTAATAACTATGTAGGAAGATCTTTTCCTTTATTTCTGCATTTTGCTATATGTTTTGCCATAAAATGATCGAATTTTGAAATCAGTTTTATACAGTCGAGAAAGCCTTTATTTCGGACTAATATTTTATTGTCGCCAGTCTTCGTGAAGCCAAAAAGTTTTACAATTTCAACAATTCTTAAAAAAACATTTCATTACTACAAAGCTTTTTCCTTGTATTATTCTGCCGTTTTACAATCCACTCTTAGTGAATTCGACTTCTACCAACAAATTTTACAAGCAAGGGCTACCTTTGCTAAAATGCGGAAATTACTTACTTCAAATAAGCTAAAAGAAGGACATCTTGGATGCGAAACATGCGCGAATAGCAATCTTTCGATTTGCTATCTCAAAAGTAAAAATAGCCAATATGATCACCAATCTCCGGAGGTAGGAGGTGTAATAATAAGAAGAAGATAGCAATGACCACTTAGTGCCACTTAGACACCAACAGAAATAGATAATGTTAAGTTTAAACTTTTTAGAATAATTAATGTTGAAAATATTAATAACTATAACAGATGTAGATAAATAAATCAACACAAGATCCTAATAAACATAGACAAAGACGAAAAAACATTTATTCGCAATTTATATGGCAATATCTTTTAAATTTTGCCACATTCATTTAGGTCTGTTATCACATGCCACAACAAAATTATTTAAAAGCTTTAAAATTTTAGTGTACAAAAATATAAAATACAAAAAAAACGAAAAACTATATTTATATTATTATTATCATCCAACAAAAATACGTGGAGTACTCCTCACTTAGATTCTGTTTTTTTGTATTCTTTGAAATCAGGCGTTAAATCAACTCTTCCGCGTTTTCTTAGCACACTTGATATTAAAAAACTATTTTCTGTTTAGTGTAAACGCCATAAAATAACGTTTTTGCCACTTATTGCGATACTATTGGCATATCTTAATGAGCATCTTGTGGAACTTAGAAGGCAGTTTACTATCTGTTTTACCGTTAAGACATGGGGTATATCAAAAAGGTACTCGCTTGAAGATGGTCATATAAAATTACCGATATGACACTTCCCAAACTCAATTGCAGTAATGTTCTCCGTGACAGCTAAGAAGAGACGTCTTGACTAGAGAGTTGTTATTCCTTCATAAATATGGTCGTACTATGAGGAAGACAGTTATCTTCCAGTACGAAAGTCGGTGCCTCTAAACAGTGATCAACAATTAACCGCGAGAAATTGCTCGATATTCCCAAGATGGTCACTGCTACAGTTCAAGAACAATTAACACCCTGATATTGCAAAACCAGCTAAGATACAGAACTAAACTTGTCTCAAGAGGCTTAAATTTGTTACTACGTGCGAATATCACATACGCTATATACTTACAATTAGCTAACCATTTAAACAATTTGCAAATATTGTAAATGGGTAGTCTTTAAATATTTTTGATTAATGTTAATTTAAATGATGTATCTACACTGTCAGAGGTTCCTTATTACCTTCTTCAATTCTTTCTATACAGACTACCTATTATAAAAAATAGTAAATTACTATTCAAGATGTAAAATAGTTGCAAGATCTTAAAGAACCAAAAAATTTCTTATAACAACATTAAGGCATGCGATGGAGCAACTTACTATAACCCTAGAAAAAGGAACATTCACTCCCAGCTAAAACGGAGTCTCCTAAGGCCAGTTATTAAATAAATGTAGATTTTTTAGGAGTATTTTCAGAGCTCTTTAAACTCAAAGCCTTTTGCAGTACATTTGATGCACTGTAATTTGGGTTTGAAGTCATTGAAATCGATAGCAACGATTGTAATTCTTGCACATTTCTTTTTGAGGTATTTTGGCCGCCAACGGTCGTTGGCTTTTATGTTGACTATCATCTTTACTATGGTGGCTTCATTGACTGTTGCTCGGAATAATTGAATGGTCGTCTTCCTATAACAATCTCGTAAGTTCTTCGGCCAGAAAGTTCTTTTCCTGCTTGGCCACGTTTACCGACTATTTTTCCTTATATAATTAAATGAAGAATCTTATATTTTTCGGGGTGCTTCATTATGTGACCGAAGTACTGCAGATTTTGCTTTTTTATCGTTTTAACTATTTTCAATTCCTTATTCATTCGCATAAATACCTCGTTATTATTTATTTTGTCTATCCAGCTTATGTTTAATAACATTCTGTACACCCACAGTTTGAAGGATTGTAATCATTTAAGGAAGACATAGCTCTCACCATCCTCATTTTTAGATCAATTTTTAGGTAATGAATACATAAGACCTTTCCCATCTTAATGAAAGCTGTTCTTGCTTTTTCTATATGAATCTTAATTTTTACGGATGGGTCCTAGTTTTTTTAATGGTACTTTCCAGATAAATCAATTTTTGACCTTCTCTGACCCTGTGCCGTTTACAGATATGCCATTGTCTTCTACGTCCCTTTCTTTACTAATGATCATATATTTAGTCTTCTTAATATTTAGTTGTTCGCACTTATCTGTTCATTGATTCATTAGATTTTGCAAACTCTCACTGCTGTTGATTTTTACTAGCATGTCATCCGTGTACCTAAAGTTATTAATTGTTAAACCGTTAACAATTCCTTCCTAAACATCAGCAAAGGTCTCATTAAATATCTCCTCCAAGTACAGGTTTAAGATCAATGGGGGCAGTATACAGCGCTGCCGGACTCCTTTTTCATGTTAATTACATCTGATAGTTGATGTTCTATTCTAACTGTTGCTTATTGGTACCAGTAGAAGTTATTAATGATTCTAACGTCTTTATCATCTATTCCCTATCTTTTTAGAATATTCACCATTATATCATGTTTAATATTGTCGAAGACTTTTTCGTGCACATAAATACATTTTAGTTAATATCGTGACTTCTTTGAATCAACATTTGGACGCCAAACAGTGCTTCTCTTGTTCTAAGGCCACTCCAGAAGCAAAACTGAGTCATTCCAATCCCGTCTTCTAAATTTTTGTGTAATTTTTTGTTCTAATTTTCTATCGTGTATTACCTACACGTAGGAAATTTTTAAACATGGCTCATCAGGCTAATTGTTCTGTGTTCACGGCATTTCGTTGTTCTTCTTTTCTTGGGAATTATTACGAAAGTTGATTAAAGCCATCGGTATTTCTCCGGTCTTATATATGCTGGTAAAGAGTTCGTTAGAGCCTTGATTCAGTTTTCGTTTAGAAGTTTGAGTATTTCCGTGCTCACTCGATCTGGTCCGGTTGCTTTCCCGTTCTTTGCGATTTTTATTGCTCGTATGACTTCTTCTTTGATAATTGCAGGTCCTGAAGTAGCTTCCGTGTGTTCATAATTTGGCCTGCGGCCATTAAATAACTTTGATATATATATTCTTTCCATCTAAACAGTTGTTGATTTATATCTAGCAGTTTGTCTCCATTTCGGTCTTCTATAATTCAAGGGTAATGTTCTCGTTTGGTACCATTTATTTCTTTTATTTTCTTATGCAGATAAAAAAGGTCGTGCTTGTTCTCATAATCTCCTATTTTGACACATTGTTTAGCATACCACTTTTATTTTGCTTGTATTATATTTTGCCTTATCTCATTTTCTATCTTTTTATATTTCCTATTATTTATGTTTCTATATTTTCTTCTTTGATCCATTTGTCTAAGAATGTTTTCTATCATCCATTCTTCTTTTTCGATCTTTTCTTTTCTGTAGCTTATCCTTCTGTACTTTTTTTGGCTCTGTTCTACATTTCCTCTGTCTTATCTGCATTTTCTTCACTTATTGCTACTGTTTGAAATTCATTCTCCAGTTCTCCTGTTATTTCTGTCGTATCTGTTGGTTAGCAATTTTACTTCTGTCTATACTTATTGTTTGTATTTGATGGCTAATAAACTTTTTTTGAGGCACTTTCATCTTACCTAGAAGTGGATTATGATTTGTGGGCACGTCTGCTCGAATAGGTTTTTAAATCTTTTGTTAATACAAATGAAATCTATCTGATTTCTAACGATTTTCTGTAGTGAATCTCTAGGTGATATCCATGTATACAAGCGATGTTTAGGTAGCTTGAAGAAGGTATTTGTAATTATCAGGTGATTCTTTAGACGAAATGCAGCCAACCCTATCTCTAACAATAGCTGCTTGTCTTCTTTCCCCAATTTTTGCATTGAAGCCTCCCATGACGATAGTGATTTTTTAAGTAAATGTTAGTACGTGATTTAAGTCGTTGTAGAACTGTTCTACCTGTTCCTCTTCATAGTTTCCGATTGGCGTGTAGACTTGTATTACGTTTATATTGTGCCAGCTTGAAGTTGTATCATTATTGTTCTACCTGATTATTGTATTATGTTTTTAGTCTACGACGGATCTGGCAACATAGCAGATTCCCAGAGGACAAACGTAGACTTAATACAGCAGCTCGAAACCTTAAAGAACTTATTAAGCAAGCAAAAAACGAATTCCCCAATGAGTACTTAGAAGGACTAACCGCAACAGAAAACACCGACTACTGCCTTTGGAAGGCCACAGGCAGACTTAATAGACCTAAAAATCATATTCCCCAATTCGTAACCCGGACGGAACATGGGTCAGCACTGACAAAATAAAGCAGACACTTTTGCAGCCCACCTTCAAGAAGTGTTTCAACCTCTACTTTCTAACGACCCCACACAGACGCAGAAGTGGACAACTTACTACAGGCCCCAAATCAACTTACGTTTCCCATCAAACCTTTCACTAGGGCTGCAGTTCAAACAATGATTGATAGAAAGACTAATTGCAAAAGTCTCCTGGACACGACTTAATCACTGGTCACATAATGAAGGAACTGCCTCCTAAAGCTATCTGTATACTCACGCTTATCTTCAACAGTATTCTGCGTACAGGATACTTTCCGTTACAATGGAAAATTGCTCAAATAATACTTACCCCAAACCTGGAAAGCCCATCAACGAGCCCAATCATACAGACCTATTAGTCTGTTACCGCTATTCTCAAAGCTTTTGAAAAATTATTTCTGAACAAGCTCACCCCATCCTGGACGACGAAAACCTAATACCTGATCACCAGTTTGGTTTTAGGAGTCACCACTCCACAATACAACAGGTACACAGGGTAGTTGAACACATTAACCAAGCATTCGTAAACAAGAACTATTGTGCGGCCGTCTTTCTTGACATCAGCCAGGCCTTCGATAAGGTCTGGCATGAAGGCTACTCTTTAAGCTAAAGCTGATGTTACCCTACACTTACTACCAAATCATAAAATCATACCTCGAAGATAGAAATTTCAAGTGAAATTCGGAGAAGCAGTATCAATTCTCCATCCCATCACATCAGGCGTTCCGCAAGGTAGTGTCCTAGGTCCGGTCTTATACGTTTTATACGCTGGAGACCTCCCTACGAATGCTAACAATTTGATCCCAACCTACGCTGATGATACAGCGCTTCTCTCCTCTCACACCGACCCTATTACAGCCGCTAATAATCTACAGCAAAACTTAGACGCAGTAACCGACTGGTTCCAAATGGCGATTCAAAATCAACTCTCAAAAGTCACTACAAATCACGTTCACTAAACGTAGAGGAATCGTCCCTGATGTGATAATGGACGGCCGATTTCTACCCCGTACCGACAGTGTGAAATATCTTGGGATGCATTTAGACAAAGGCCTGACCTGGAAAACTCATATATGGACTAAGAGAAAACACCTGAATCTTAAACTCAAGAGTTACTACTGGCTCTTAGGTCGCAACTCAAACTCTCTGAGTAATAAATTATTAATCTACAAAAGTATACTGAAACCAATTTGGAGCTACGGTATCCAGTTGTGGGATACCGCCTCACATTCAATATCGAAATTCTGGAACACTTTCAGTCGAAGACCTTACGCACCATCACTAACGCCGCCTACTACATACCCAACACGGAAATACGGAAAGACCTAAAAATGAAGTCAGTGAAAGAAGAAATTACCAAGTTTAGTGAAAAATACCTCTTGCGACTAGAATCTCATCCTAACCCACTAGTGACAGAACTAATTGATGAAAGTGAACAAGTGCGCAGACTCAAACGTTTCAAGCCGTCAGATCTTCCTAATCGTTTTTAGACAGATATAATATCCCTACTACTTACTTATTATTAGTTATTAATTGTTGAAAGTAATTTCATTTGAGGAACGTCAAAGGGCGTTACCTCCCATGTAATTTACTGCTATGTATATCCATTATAGTAATATGATTTGCTTATTGCTAATGTAGCAGATTGCAAATAAATACCAACTGTTAAAAAAAATTGTTTTTAGTCGCTCTAGCTATATCTTCTGAAAGTATTATTGCAACCCCATTTTTGTTGTAAGAGCTATCCTGTCCTGAATAGTATATGGTGTGTTTGTCTATTATGATTTTTCCATTGTTGGGCCAGTGCATCTCACTTATTCCGAGTATGTCAATATGCACTCGTTTCATTTCTCGTATGGTGTTGTGGATTTTTTCGGGATCATACATGCTATTCACATTTCACGTTCCAATATTCTTTATTTATTTAGATCTATATCTAATTTATCTGACTAAGGGATTCTTCGCACCCCTGTCCCATTTAAGGAGCGCCCGTACTGGGGCTGTTGTATTCATCAGCCATAATTATGAATTTCCTGGGGAGTTTTGTAACTAGGTGGTTTCCGTTGCCTTACTAGCAGGTAGGGATGTCTGTGTAGGACTTATAAGTGGAAGAAATGGACAGGATTAAGGGTTTGGGCATAATTCCCTTCAGTATTAGGATCAAGAAAGAACCATGGTTCGCGTGGGCGTGTTTAGAGTACCTACCTGCTACTATATCTTGCACACTACATGGGGAAAAATGTCTAATTTTTGTATTTTCTTGATCACGGTATCCCGTTGGTATCGTTCAAGACGTTCTTTGAAATGTTTTTGAATTCTGCTCCACTTAGATTATTTAAACAAACCTCGACTATTTTTGGCACTCATTGTTTAGCCTTTATAATAAATGGAATGTGGATCAGACAATGATTTAATTTAAAACTAAACCTTATTTATAAGGACTGCGTTTCTGCGCAATAATTATGAATTATTATACTATTAACACAACGGTCAACCTTTACTGTAACACTAATTTATTTCTACCATTTTATTCGCTGTATGACTTCTCTTATTTAATTGTTGCAAATGCCGCTGTTTTCTAACAAATCAGAATATTTTAATATGTGAACTTAAAGGTGCTGCTGAAAATGGAAAGTTCCTGAATAATTTCTTTGTGATGTTATTTCTGTTACTATATAAATATTTTTAAAAATGTATTATACGTCAATAAGCAATAATTGTAGAATATCAAATTAAATAGACATAATCTACCAAATTTTCTTCGATTGAGTTCACTTTTTCGTAAATTCAACTGATAATTATGCGCCTTTTAGAACAGTAACGCCCTAGGCTGCAGTTTACTCAGCCTATCGATTAACCAGGCTCTAAACATAAACTGTTTAAGCAGTTACATGTTTTATTTGTTAGAAAAGTCTAACTGTAGTTTACATTTATTCAGCGGCAAGCTCAGCGCAGATGAAATTAAATAATGTCCCGAAAGTCCAATTCCAGTCTGTTAGTTGAGAAAAATGATCATCAAAATGACTGCAATCGAAAAGCAGGATTGTGTTTCTGCGAAAGTATAAATAAAGGAGCAAAAAAAATAATAGTGATAAAATGTAGAAGAAATGTAGATGCGACAAGACACGCAGAAGTCGGTTTCTTACTGCTCTTAGTTTTATTCTACCTGAAATTAGTTCACTCCGTTCTACATTTCTCCTGCATTTATAAAATAAAAAGTTAACTTGTGATACCAAATTATATGATATTGGTATGGAGATTCGTGAATTTCTTTGTGACTCAAACAACACAATTACACAACAATTACTTGATGCATTTAGGGGTTTCAAAACTATCAATTGACTTCAATTACTTTAAGTGACATCGCCATGCAAATGTAGCTAAAGTTGTCTTTCTTGTTTTTAAGGTCAATTTGTAATGGAAAAACACGTTACAAAGATTAGTCTAAAGTGTCAAATTTACTCGGCATTAACTCGTTCTTTCAGATAATAACGTTCATATATTGGTCGATGTTAAAATCTTTGGTTTGGAATATTTATTCTTTACAGTCACATTCCTCTTGTAGGTTAAGATTATCAAAACTTTTTTTAATATTGCGCCTCTCTTGAAGCACTAGGTAGTAGAACCGCCGTTTCCAAAACCCAAATACGAATACGTAACACGTAACGAGTGTTGCGATATTAAGGGTCAAAGTTTTCTTCCAATTTGGCAAAACGCCTCATACAAAATTGTGGCACGATGGAAAACAGGACCATCAATGTTAGACGCCGATTTATCTTAGCTTTACCAGGATTCCCAACGACTCTAGAGATAATAAAATTAATTACTTAGATTGAAACGTAATGGATCGCTACTTTGGTTCTAATTTTTCCTTTGGTCATCTTGTTGTTGAATGTTTGCGATTCGAACTAAAAACGACTTTATTTGAAACACACATATGATCTCTAATTCAGAATAATGGATTTTGTAAATAGTAGACGCAAGTGTAAATTTGTTTACGTTTCATACGGTTTCCATGTTGAACATACCAGGAAAATGCCTCACTTATGTCAATTTGTGAAGCCAGAATGAAAGGCTGTTTAATATTGGAATTAAAAGTGTTCATCAATTTATAATTTTGGCTGACTAATAATCATCGTGGCCGTGGAAGTAGGAAAATTTTATAGCTGGCGTGATGCCAAAAGTCATTGGTTATGGCATAACTACCCTCTTTTGAAGATCGAAGTGCCGACCTAAACACAATCAATGTTTGCTTAGAAGCAGATGCTACCATGATAGTTTTCGGAACGAGCTGTTATATTCATTATTGCAATGTTTCATCTATAAAATACAAAATGCCACCAACTTGATGAATATTATACGCTAAATATTAAATGAATTATGGTTATTGTTGTAGTTATAACATTTTTAAATATTTTCTGTGAACATTCTTATTGGAGTCAATTTTAAATATATTTGTTATATCTTTTACAAGCCTCGTTTCTTATAAATTCGTTGGAGACATTTTATCTCTTACGAATTACGTTCCTATAATTTTACTTCTGAGTGTTTAGTTTCTACTGTTTAGTTTATTCTACATGTTTCTTTACATGTAAACTTGGAAATAATACTAATTTCCAAAGTATACGTTAAGATCGTACAATGACCGAGCAGCTTTCTATCCCTTTTTGAAGCGATAAAGCATAAAATGAGGAATATAACTGTGATTTTCAATTATGTTATGACATGTTAACTAAATGATAATTTCAAATGACCAAACAATTCAGTGCAAAAAGAACGCAGGTTAATTATACATCCACCTGCTATTTACAAATTCCATTTTGTCAAATGCTATTGTCTTTTGGAGTATTATTTTTAATAAGCAGTTAATCTGACAAGGAAAGGCCGCAAAGTGTTACTCTGAATTTGATATCGGTTCATGGGCCACTTTATAGACTTTTGGACGTCGACAAAAACGGGCAGCAGATTCGGACTCAACGTCCAAAATTCTATAAAGTGGCCCATAAACCGATATCAAATTCAGAGTAACACTTCGCGATCTTCCCTTGAGTAAAAAATATAATCATAAAGATTAAAAATAAAATACTCTATTCTGATAGGTCATTAAGGTTGGCAAAGATAACTCTCCAAGCATTGAAACTAAGACCAAAAAATTAGTTTCGTAGGAAAATATTTTATCCTTCGCCCAAATTTTATTTACGAACAACTAGATCGATTCATCACACAATTCATCGTTTCATTAGTGTAAAGTATTGAATTAAGAAAATCACCGACTGTGAAATGTGGACATTTATTTGTTCTGAATTAGAAAACTAAGAAAATGACAGACATTTTTTGTCACTATTAGGAAAAGTTTGGAACCACACGCGGGAACTGAAATGGTGAATCGATTAATCGTCTTTGCTCCATGACAATTTGTAAGAATACAAACTCATAATTTCTATTTTTATGTTTTGAGAAGATTATGGCTTATTTATGAAATTGTATCGGATAGCACACATTGCAAAAATTTATTTAAAATCTAAATTTTAAATTTACATCAAATATTGACAATCTGTTAGTATAAAAGATATTTATTTTTATAATTTATCATAAATAAGTATAAAATACAAAGTTATTTTGGTACACATAATCTCCTGACTTAAAAATACAATTTTCCCAACAGATAGGCAAGTTTTCCCGCTATCGTAGAATAAAGATGGTAGCCAATAGTGCCTTAACGTTTTGACAGCAACATCTGCCTTTAAAATAATAATTTTATGGAGGTACGTTAGGACTTTAAGGAGAATTTTTCAAAACACATCCTCGATTCTTTGTCGAGTTTGAGCAACCGTATAGAGTCCAGAATTATCAGGAATAACGCACCAGATTAGAAATATGTATCTTTTAGGACAATATTCAAGTTTTGTTTCGCCTAAAAATAGACAGAACCGATTTCAGTAAACGTTAACGTAAGAGTGCAAATATTTCCCTCAATCACGTTAGGCCTGGGGAGACTATTTGTAACTGATTCTTGTGTCCTCAATATTTGTTTTTGCTAAGCATATATTTAAGTATTTTTAAAAATGTTTTTCACGAACTGTTCCTCAACTCTTTTTAAATTTTTGGGCGAATTTACGCTCTCTGTCGTGAGAACCTTGATAAAGCAGTATCGCGAAGTACTACGGGGAAAATCCCCTTCGGGCATTTTACTTGTAATGCTCAGAAGCCGCACCCTTCTCCGTTCACTTCCAGTCTATGTAATATATTCACCCACGCAATAGTTTACTGAGATATGTTCTGAAGTACATGACTTTCCAATCAAAACAACACTGTCAAATAAATGCACAAGAATAATGTCCAACATTGGATGTCTAAGGAAAGTAAAGTAATATGCACATAATGTTTCTTAGATAGAATAACTAAGACTTAATGTAGTTTTGCAAAAAAATCCGTTAATTCATCTGGAATAATTTAATTATTTTTCGTTTAACTTAATGAAATTGGAAATTATTTAGATAAAAAGATAAAGAGACTTACAACTTCTTATTGATTTCACTTAAAACTGGAACTTGAAGATTTTTTAATTTTTGTAAATGTGCCTGTTGGGCATTCAAGTTTAAATAATTATTTTTTTCGTCACTGATTTCTATTTAATTCTATTAAATTGCTAAAAAATAATAGTTTCCTCTCATGTGATAAAGCATAAACTAGTGAAGCTTTCGTAAATTATACGAATTTTAAATGTTTTATACTGCATCGTAACAGAAAAATCTCGTAATTCCTTCAATAGTTAGAAGAATCTCCCCCGTTAGTGTTTATAATCGGAGAATAAAAAGCATGTCTTTAATTAAGCTAATGAACGGAGTTAGAAAGTTTCTAATTCATATGACCATCATTTATTTTATTAAAATGTATGTTACCCGTGAAGTCTATGTGGTTGGCATCTAATATGGATTTGTCTGCGAATAAAACTTAAGCAGAATATATCTAACTTTTTCAAAGATCGAAAGAAGATATAAAGACCAAGACCTGCAGAATAACAAAATTATAACAATATATATTTATATCAAAAATATTTTATGTAAAAGCACGCGGCTGATGCAGAACGATTTTATCACTTATTCTGAAAAGAAGTGTACTCTTAATACAGGACACAAAGCCTATTGATTTAATATGACTAATCGCAATGCTATTCTCCCAAGTCTGATAAAATAAATTTAAAAAATCATTTATTTAAAGTAATATATTTATGCAATTGAGGTATTTTTATAACACATTGTTGCAGCATTTCTAATTTGTTCGCTATTTTTGTTATTGTTTCACTTTATGGTGGTGGTTAAGCTTTAATTCCTCAAACTAAAAGATTAAGGCTGTTATATAGTTGACCACATTTGGACATCGCCCACCAACCCTGATACGAGGCGATATGGCAAGCAATCGCAATCGTTACACTTTTCTTGGAATGAACGCACGTACTCAATTATTTTTAGTGACTGAGTAGGCCACCCCCTAGCATCAAAAAGCTCCAGAAAAGAACCCAAGTCAGTCCGCATCGAAGCCAAGCGCCTCAACCGCTTAGCCACACTTGCGATATTCACTTTAGGGTGCATAGAACAATGTTCAAATTTTTGTATTTGTGATTATGCTGTCATTATATAAACCAAATATTTTATTGTTAAAATATGTAGTACAAAAGTTCTAAACCTCAAAGCGATTGACAATCAACATTTTATTAACAAGAAGAACAGCAGTTGTTAGCATTTCAAGAAATGTGTATTATGATTCTGATCCAAATTTCCCCTAAATTATTTTATATTAAAGCTCCTAACAAAATATAAGTTTTTCTTTTTAAACTAGCAATGTCTAGGGATTTAGCAATATGTTTTAAAAAGTATATTTTATAAAGGAAGATTAAATATAAATATAAATTATTTTTATTTTTATTTATCGAAGCATCACAAATATACAAACATCCGGTTATTTTTCTGCATAATTTTCTAGCATACAAATATATTTGAATAGGTAATGTTTTGATGCAGTTGTAGAAGGATAAAGGTGAATATGACACTAACCAATCATGTACGAACATTGTCGTCAAATCCTTGTCCTACAAGTGCTTCTTTTAGTGGTCCAAATAATTAATAATCGCAGTAAATAAAATCTAAATTATGGAGAGGCTACTCTAGTGTAATGCAAAACTAATTTTCAGTTTTGTTGAGTTTCGGCATTGTTTGAAGCTGAGTGTTGTAAAGTATTATTAAGTATTTGAATGCTGCTATAGTAGCCTTCTCAGATACCCTGGTTTCCAAAAAACGTCCATAACTTTTATTTTCAACTACTTTTCGTTCATGTACACTTGAGTGTAAGTATTGTCCCCGAATTGTGCCTAAGTTTTCTCAATATTTAGAACGGTTTTAGGCTCTCTTGATAATAGTTTGTTCTGCAATAGACGAGGCTATCTGTTGCTCTAATTTAAAAAGCAATAGTAAAACATCCTACAGGGAAATTTCTTTCAAACATTCCTACCTACAATTCTCAAATGCTACACCTTTTTTATTCCACTTACGGCACATAAAAAAATTCTCGCTTATATTTGATTTACTTATCTAATTAGTACTGTCAGTAGGTAATATATTTTTAAAAGTATAATTCATTTTGCATTCACTGTGTTATAAACTTGTCATATCAATTGAAAATAGATATTAGGAAATAAGCAAAATGAACCTTTTGACTAAAAGGAAGCTTAGCTACTATAAATGTTTTTGTTAGTTTTCTGTAAGTACGTCAACAGAAATTAATCTTTCAAAGATCCTACTTTTGAATGAGGCATATTGAAATAGTTTCAATGGATAGATTTGGTAGTCAAAAGCTCAACTGTACGTGCATAACAGAAAAAAATTATAAAGCATTATACAAAAGAGAGGTTAAAGAAAATGCTGCTACTTGATTAGTTTTACATGTAGAATGTCATGGTCTATAAATATTGTTAGGCATAAGCTAAATATCATTTTCTTTATTCACATTACATGTTTGTTTCTAAACATTCCTATAACCTATTTTATTTAAAATTGTCTTCCACTTTATTGAAAACCATAAAATTTTATTGCTTTTTGTTTTGTAATAAAGCCCAATATTTTTCAACAAGTTGTGGTTTGGTAGTTCAGGTAGATCGTGTTTTTTGGTGCAAAATTTATTTTTTATATCAAGCCATACAAATAATGCGAATTGGAACTGGGTTTTGGATAATAATATTCGAATAATTTGAATATAAAATTAAAAAGAATGCAGGTTATAGGCGAAAGAAAATAATGAAAATTTCTTCACTATTAAAAAAACAAAACTACGTAATCTTTAAATTTTTTAATACTATTTTCAAATACTAGCTTTAACTAATACTTTTGTTGAAAACCTAATGCGAAAATGATTTAATAAGTGACAACAATATTTTTCTTCAAAAATTTCACTTAACAAATTTTTTGGTGAATATTACATTCATTACAAAACTTTGACCGTCAAATTATAAGTTTTTCTTACCCTCGACCTCAAATTTGTTTACGCAAATAAAAATTTAGTACCTAATTGACTTTCACGAAATCAAGACGTGTCGATCGCCGTTTTCTTGTCTCTGAGTGTGGTCTGGGTGATTAAAGCCAAGTGTTCACCACTGATACCGCCGCTATTATTGATGCGTATAAAAAATTAATTTTCCATTTACCTGACGAAAACATTGGGCATTACACTTATCAAATCAAACAGGAACGGGCCTACAGGGTTGTTATATGTGACCGCCATCGCTCAATCTCTCCCCAATATATCAAAGACGAGCTACAAAAATCAGGCCATACAGTACAAAACCTAACAACCCACTAACAACAAAGAAATATATAAAATAGAATTCATACAAAAAACAAAAATCAGAGCAAAGTAAAATATAACGTCATCCAATGCATACGCTGTCAGAACCACGGGCACCCCAAAAGCTATTGCACTAAGCCCTATAACTGTGTCAAATGTGGAAGACCTCACGCCAGTACAACTTGCAAAAGAACCAGGGACACGCCAGCCTCGTGTATACCATGCAATGGCAACCATCCTGCCAATTGTAAAGGATGTATCGTGTACAAATATCTAAAAACAGAAATCTGCCTAAACAACCAAATTCCAATTCACCCAGAAAAATCAATTCTCCTTCACATACATCAGCCACTTACTACCTTTTCCAACCTATTTCCGACTCGCACCCCACTACTTATTCTCAAATCTTAACTAGAAAATCCAGCCCCAATGATGATATTACAGACAAACTCACCACTTTTCTGAATGAATTTAAAAATTCGTTCTCCCAATTACTCAATCAGAACAGCATAACACTGACCATGGTCACCACTGTCGTAAGCAAAATAACGCAATAATAGCTACCTCGTTACGACTAGCGGCATGGAACACAAGCGGACTAAAAAATCACATTCCCGAAGTAATATTATTTCGAAACTTTAATAAAATAGACATATTACTCATATCTGAAAGTCACTCTACAATTACCAAGAATATAAAAATACTACACTACAATGTCTACTATGCAAATCATACTGATGGTACTGCTCACGCAGGTGCTGCCATTATAATCAGATCAGCGATCGATCATTATTAAGTGGCGAAGCGAAGCGGAGTCACTTACTAACTTCATGTTGTTCGTCTGTCTCTCTGTCCGTCCGTCCGAGCAAAAACTCGAGAACGGCTGGGAATTTCCAGATTCGACAGGTGACCAAAAAGGCTTGTTTGGTAGTGATGTTGAAACTGATTGGTCAAAGGTCAACTAGAGGGTTCTCAAATTTAGGAGACTGCTTCGCCACTTCGCTATGCGTTGCAAGCTTTGCAGGTTTATTAATTACCGGCTTTTTCAACAAACAAAATCCAATGCGCTCTAGTTAAAGTTAACTTATTCCCACTTGATTCTCGCGTCTTAGTGGCAGGTGACTGGAACACCAAGCACACTGCCTGGGGATCCAGGTTCATATCACTTAAGAGGAGAACACTATTCTATACTATTCAGAAGAACAACCCAAGCTACATGTTCACTGGTGAATCAACCTATTGGCCAACAGCCCGTGTAAAAATTCCTGATCTGCTCGATTTTGCGATCACCAAAGGCATATCTAACGTCTATGGCAAAACAGAAAGCAACTTTGACTTAAGTTCGGATCATTCCCCAATAATACTAACTTTGAGCACAACCCTCATTTGGACAGCTCCAAAACCAAAGTTATGCACCGTCAGAACAGACTGGGATCAATTCCAGTTCTATAACAATAACAACATTAACTTAAGACACCCTTAGTGAAATAAACGATGTAGTAGAGCACGTTACAACACTCGTGCAAGAGGCTGTTTGGCAAGCTACTCCAATCGAACACAAAATGGCACCCGAAATTCATAATATACCGGTTCATATAAGGTAGCTTGTAACAGAAAAACGCAGAGCCCGCGCCAATGGCAAAGATCTAGAAGCCTTCGAGATAAGATTGCTCTGAATGCTACAACGCACAGACTTACTAACGCTATTTACCATAACAGAAATCCAACATTTAATTATCATTTCTCCAATCTATCGTCCGACAATCGCACTATCTAAAAAGCTACTAAAAAGTTCAAACGGTCCATTACACCAATACCAACATTAAGGAAACCTAATGGAAGTTGGGCTCGATTTAATGACGAAAAAACTAATACTCTTGGAGTGCACCTCGAACAAGTCTTCACTCCTACAATCTAACAATATTCATTTTCATCTCACCTCCCCTGGACAACTCTCTCTACCCTTGAGACCAATCTCCCCTGTGGAAGTTCGCAGATAAATTAACTTAATCAACTATTTTAAAGCTCCTGGCTACGAACTCATCACAGGTAATACTCTAAAACATTTTCCTAAGAAAACTGTGACGCTCATCATTACAATTTATAATCGTATGCTCGCCCTCTCTCACTTTCCTACCCAATGGAAATTCGCACTAATGACTATGATTCCAAAGCCAGATAAACCTCCGGAAGAACCCACTTCTTACCGACTTATTAGCTTATTGCCTCTTCTCTCAAAAATCTTCAAACGCTTACTACTCCACCGTATCATTGAAAAAGTTCCTATTGAGGAGATACTCCCCACTAACCAATTTGGTTTTTGAAAAGGTCACTCTACAATCCAGCAATTCCATCGCATAATTAACTACATTAAGGTAGGAAAACGAATGTGTGCCTCAGTCTTCTTAGATATACAATAAGTTTTTGACAAAGTTTAGACTCTGGATTGCTTTATAAAATCAAGAAGCTTCCTCGTCTAATTTTCTTCCTTCTTAAATCCTAAATAACTCAAAGATATTACCAAGTCCAATACCAAGGCACATTGTCAAATTATCATTCTATCGATTTTGGTGTTCTCCTGTACACTGAAGACTTACCAACAACAGACAATACCCTTATTGTTATCTTCTCTGGCGATACAGCAATTCTATCTTCTGATAACTATGCTAATTTGGCATCCAAAACATTCAGCTCCACTTAAACCTCCTAGCTGGTTTGATCGCTGGAGGATTAAAGTAAATAACGCAAAATCCTGTCAAATCACCTTTACTACGAAACACGCCACCTACCCTCCAGTAACCATCTATGACCAACCCATCCCTATAACAACAGAAGTAAAATATCTTGGACTTCACTCAGATCAGCGACTTACCTGGAAAGCTCACATCAAAGCCAAAAGACAACAATTAAATATAAAGACTAAAAATATGTATTGGCTGTAGACGCAAATCCCAATTGTCCTTAGAAAACAAGCTTTTGCTCTATAAAGTCATCCTTACACTTATATGGTCATATGGCATCGAGCTCTGGGGATGCAGTAAACGATCTAACACAAAAATAAGAATTTATAATTTCCAATTTTAATACATTATTTTAGGTCTAACAGTAAGGCACTGTGGAAGTATTGTGTTACCTAGTATGTGTTGTATTAAAATCTTTTTCTATAACTACTAATAAACACAATTAAGACTGATGCTTCTGAAATAAAAGCTTAGACAACGATTACAGCGTATAAGAGCTAATGATTATTTTTAAGCAGCCTATTTTTGGAGTAATAATATTGCTATTAGTTAACAGTGCAATTGCTTCCTTTACACTCATAAATAGCTTGAGTAAAAATAATCTAATATTTGCAATAGAAACAAGTATAAAACAGGTAAATCATTTGAAACAATATTTAAAAGCATACATACATATGTGTTTCGATATAAATTGGAAATTCCAGAAGCTGCAGTATTTCTACAAGAATGTATTTTGTCATTCCTTTTATAAGCAGGACCTTATGTATAAATTGACTACAAAAAATCTTAAAACTCATAATTATTTTGTGATATAGTTGTAACTAGAAATAGTTTGCTGAAAGTATAAGTCAATGATAAGAGCAATCGCATTTAGGGGGCTTGCGTCTGGTGCTCAAGAACTTAATAGAACTTCAATGTCGAAATGTTAACCTGACCATGCAGCATCAACTCGAAGGAATTTAGTTTAACTTGATCCATTATTTATATATATTTATCAAAATAGAACATTTATCAACGGTACTGCTAAAGCAATGCGAAGAAAAACCAAGGAATTTGTTAGTATAAAATATTAGCAAAGAAATAAATGAGCTATGAATACAAGCTGCATGCAGAGTTTAGTACTCTTAATATTAATTTAACCAGAATAAGCAAAAATATACACTAAATCATCAGAGCAAAACAGACGCTAAGTTAAAGTGGTAATTAAAAGTGGCAAAGGAAATTCTGCAAAAGATGTAGACTACACCTGTGGACAATTTAGTGTCATTTGCGTGTCTGGGTGCAAAAGTATTAGTGATTTTAGCAGCGGGCGTACTGTAGGTGAGGCTGCGTGGTTCCTTGCAACTAGACAATTTAAAAAAGTGTCAAATAGTCAGCACTGTCGAGACCCTCAAAACGAACAAAATAAGTAAGAGTTGTTAAGAATACCTAAAAAATAATGTTTAAACTGGCTCATATATAAAAAAAAAGCAGAAGCACAATTTAATGCTATTGCATAATGGGTGGTTGTATAAATAGCTTGAGAAAAATGGCCTTGCTGATAAGCGTCCAGAAACATCAACAAAATTAGGCAACTGAAATGCATTTTCAACCAAATAACTACTACCAATTTAGACAGTGATAGAACCTGAATATGAAAGGATTGTCCAATTAATTGGATGATAATTTTTTGCCCAGCTCTAAATTATACAATGATATAAGGAGCCATTTAGTACAATGGCAAACTGTGTTTAATTTTGTATAATAACACTAAAAATTTATACAAATATATTGAAATTTAAAATGATGGACTTCTGTTTTTAACAATAATAATGTTTTTGGAGGAGTGCAACTACTCTACAGAATTAATGAGAGTGGAGCTAATGGCAGCTGCGGCAAACGATTGTTAGAAAATACTCTGCAAAACGATAAAGGATTTAATCGGTAACATATCACAATAATTAAAAACATTGTAAGGTGTGGTACAAATTAAAAGACGGATTGCCGATTAAATACGGAAAATTGTGTCTGACAAAGGGCCACCTCGGTTTTGGTTACAAATCTTGATTATTCCATAAAATTTTCTGTTAGAATTTCGTACATGTTCTGATCAATTTTATCGACAGCACGTCGAATTTGCCTCTTTAGGCCGTCAACTGTTAATAGTGTAGACCACATAAAGAAGCCACACGGTGTTAAATGAAAAGATTTGCTGACCAGTTGGTGTTGGCATTTTGTGAAATTACGTAAACAGAAAATTGTTGGAACACTAGATCCACTTATATTCGAACTGTATGGAAGATGGCATCGTTCTGTTAAAACCAGATTAGTTATAGGTCCATATGTTCCAGTTGATGTTAAAAAATTCGATAATCATGTAACGTTAAAGAAGAAATATAGGTTTATTATGCTGCTTGCGCAAAGTCCATATCTAATAGTTTGCTTACAAAGTCTTCGAGTTGCAAACTTATCTTTTCGTCGAAGATAATTTTTTGACTAAACTGAGTCTTCACTTCACAATATTATAAGAACCAATTGACAACTTGTAGACTATGAAGACAATCAGAAAGCTTAAGTTCTTGTATCAGTTGAACTTTGTACCCACGAAGGTGCAGGTCTTTACTGAACATTCGCTGAAAGGAACTCTCGAAATGTCTAGTTGCTGTGGACAATAATAAATCTATGTATTAGAATTTGTAGCAACACTGACTAAATATTCTTTCGGAGCTTTACCTCCTCCTCCTGATACTTACAAAGACTTGCATTAATTAAGTTTTGTAATCAATCATCAAATACTTGATTTGTTTGGTGCAATAGTTAAACTAAAAATTCAATTGAACTTTCGTACCATCTCTGCAAAATTTTCACCAAATTAACAATGCGTTTTAACATTAATAACTCATAATTCTCTCGTATAGAGTTCTATATTTACTAATCGGATAAATCGTAGATTACACCTGTTAAAATATCAGAGTTGCCGACCGGGAAGCAAAAAGAAAGGCACAAAGTTCAAGTTAGGTCACTTATAACAGTAAAGACAGTTCAGTTAAGTTTTTATTAAATATCTAGGTAACCGTAGTATTAAAAATCCCTTGCTTTAAATTTCACACCTGTACGTATTGCTTCCAAAAATAATATCTAAAAAACTTTTTTTATTAATTGACATGATCATTATATCAACATCATTATGTCGAAAACATAATATATTAACTGTATTTAAATGCAAACAAATAAATTACGCCTATTAGACTAGCAAACATGCATTACTTCCACTTGATCTAAGGATCATGCTCCAATAAAAACTTGTCTGCTGTCAGTACATGCAGCGAATAATTTGCAAATCGACAATCAACCACTTTTTTTGATTGCCTTATATAACGCGATGCTTCGATTTGCATAACGATAAAATCGTACCCATGTGGCAATAACTATCTTGATTTAAGCGGTGGAAGGTGATCGGATCATTTATAGCGACTTGTACCGCCAAGTTTAGTCTAGTCATACAGGTATTGATGTTAATTAATTATTACAAAAATATTTATATAATTTTTTCAATATACTACACATCTCTGGTACAAAATTTTTTGGTATTTTCTGATTCAATCACCTAGAATTCTTATTAAAAACAAAATAACACAAAAATAGTTGTCATTAATATAGTTGCGTATTAATGATAGATAATAAAAATACCTTGATTACATAAAATTTTCTAATGTAACTTAATTATTTCTGCTAAACTGAAATTTGACGTTTTTGCGGCTATACTTTTAGATTGGTGTTATCTAGTTTTAAAATTCTAATTAAGTACTCTAATTGGAATAATTAGTGCCGCACATAATACGAAGTTTTAATATTATAGCTAAATTAAATAAAATCTCCTACATCAACCCTCGTTATATTTTTCATATGCGTGTACAAGCCTAATTAATTAATTAATATAAATGATCTCGTAGTACGAGCAGATTAAATGAATAAATTAAATGTAATGTTATTATTCAAGTAATTAGACGGACTATTTAATTAACATGCTAAAGCTCCATTTATAACAGACATATTTAAAAGACTTGAACATTAATATGCATACGTACATACACACCGCAATTGGATATTTTCGTTTTTTCAGTTATTTAGCTTATCCACCAAAGTTTACTGAAGTTATCGTATTTCATATAGTTTATTTTAGTTTATGAACTTTCTTGCTATTGCTAATTCAGATTCTCTAATTTTTTCTATCTATAGCCATCTGCGTTGTCTCATTTCTAGTAAATTCTCTTTCTTGGGAGAATTTGTATGACACTGTTTGTCCAAATTCTTCTAGGCCCTCCTCTTAAATTTTTGCCTGTTGCTTTAACTTGTCATATCCTCTTGATCTGTTTTTTGTTATCCATGCATGTTAAGTACAACTTTTACTTTTGTGTTTCAAATTTATCCTTTAATACTTTCGCATTTAGTTTTTTTAATGTTTCCGTTTTTTACTCTAATCTTCTGATTATTTTGATCTTTCCTAAAAACATTTCTGCAGCTTCTAATCATTGTTTTTCGGCTTTTGTCGAAATTCAGCTTTCGACTCTATAAAAATCAGTTGGTTGATAGATAGTGTAATCGTTTTTATCGGCTACTCAAACGAAGAGACATTTAGAAGACGCATGGATTGGTACAGATAAATTGATGCGTCAATTATTTAACAATTCAGAAATAGTTGAAAACTTAGAGGGTGTCAAAACTAAAACTAAAACAATTGTAAATCAAATTCTTGCTTCCTGCACAATTGCTAAAACAACCATCTTTTCTTTTAGTTGGTTTAGAAAAAATGTTCCTCCATTTTTATTTTTTATCTAGTAACCTTATCCAGAATTCATCGAGATAATTTTTTTTTGATTTTTTTAAAGATCGCAGAACTGCTAAAGCTAAATAAAATCTCAAAAAACAAAGTCAAGCCAATTTTTCGTTCAAAATTTATAATAAACATATATGAATGCACTTACAAAATATAGGCATTGTAGAAAAAGACTACCCTCTTGATCTGCTCCCCTATTTACTAAATCCAAAGTAAAAGTTTGGCGGGACGAAGGTTTTGGGTTAAAGAAAGTATGCTCGTTTGAACGAGTTATGTAACCAATGACGTGGGACAATTAATGGACCATTGCCTCCAGCATTGAAGCACTTGAGATGTTTTTCTATTTCAATAACCTCACAATGGGAAAAGTAATCTTGATTTGAAAAAATTAATTTTATGGTGGGTTTTCTTATGTTTGGCTAGTACCCCGAATTATTGCCCTTTCTTGCAGCCAAGTATATTTATATACGCGGCTTGATATTTGCCCGTTCGTTTAGTCCATCCTATTACAGTTACCATTTGTAATCTGCTTGGAATTTGTGGGGGTTATAGTCCTAAAATGAACGGATAAACTCAACTCAGTTAGTTGTAAAAATCTTTTGTAAGTTTTGTTCATTCAGTACGAGACTTATTCTGTCAGCGATACCTTTAAAGTAACGGAAAAACGCTTTGACTTTTTGTATTTGTTAATATTTTTGAAGATGCGGGTTAAGGCTTCTTTAAAATGTCTATTTTGTGTGGTATTAGTTTCGGTTTTCCAGTTGTAGTGATGGAAAGTTTGACGCATATGGTAATAAAGAATTTTGAACTGAGTATACTTAAGCAGGGTGGTGTTTTAGCTTTTAACTAACGGTTAATATAGATGACTTTGCTGTATAGTATAATAAAAACTGATAATTTTTATGGCTATGTCCATGTTGGTACGAAACTTATTTACACACTTATTACACACAGGTGAAACTAAGTAATCCACATGGTCACCTTTGGTTTGATGGTAAAATTTGTTTTGAAAGGTAAAGTAGATATTGGCCAAGTAATGATTAATTAACTTGAGGGTATCTACTAGACTCTAAGACAAACTGGTATACAGGGAGACAATTAAACTGGCCGTTATATTATCTTTACATAAGGAAAGAGATGTAAGAAGTTACAGAAGTTTCGAATATATAAAGGTGCTTGTAAGGGACTGAAGAATTCTGGCTAAACATTTGACTAATTTATATGTAGAGAAACTAAAGGCATTGACAATAGGTCGTAGGAGAGTATTTTTCTAAATACATTTTTGAAATATTGAGAATCACAGAATAGATTCTAATTGTTAATGATAATCTTGGTCTTCTTTTCAATTTGTAGATTATTGGGTATCTAAAGACAGGCCAATAATTTAAGTAAATCTTACATTTTACTTGTTAAAAATAACTTTATCGTTATCTGTGTCTTTCAGTAAAATTGTATTGGTTTCGTCTTATCTTGGAATTATAAGCACTTATAATTTGGAAGGTTTGATATTAGGTTACTTAGCACTTTGACTGCATCTTGCCTAGTTTTCTATGTTTTCAGAGATTTTGGTAATTGAAAATTTTATTTGAGATATAATATGTTCGGTGGGACACGATTTGGAGCAACAGCAAAATTAAAACTTTTTTAAAGAGCTTGGATAGCCGGTTCACTTAAAGGATATTTGGAAAGGTTATGTATGGTGATGTTAAGAAGTGACCGATGGTTAATAAACAATTGTTTTTGGCATAGCTTACAAAGTTTTTTTTAAGTTTTGATTTTCGCTTCTAACATATATGATGCTTTATTATATATTATCCCAATAAGAAAGTTCCACTTGACAGAATAAATATAGACGGGGCTCGTATTATGAAAAATATACAAAATTAGTTTGTGTTATATAAATAGAGTAAGTAAGCAAAGATAGTTTGTTTGACGATACGGGAAGCAGACTTTTATGTTATTCTAGTCGTAATACTACAGGAATAACCTGTTTGTTTCTGCATGTTCTTATAGATTTAAATAAAATTTTTAACATATTTATTGGACCAATGTTTTGGCTAAATTTGGTGGACAAATCGGTGGAAAGAATGGGGAGAAATGTTTTTATGCCAAATTTAGATCAAATTTGGTAAACGTATTGCTTAGGCATATACCTAAGTACAGTACAAGGATATGGAAAATCGGATACGGAAATGGAAAACGAGGGGATATGGATATAAATGATTTTGATCTTTACTCTTAACTCACATTAAATACTGATCAAATTTACATAAAATAGCTACATTACGAAATCTATCCGCCTTTTGATGCTTTACCACAAGCAATCTTTATTTATTACAACTATAAATGGTGCTAGAAGTAAAAAGTAAAATAATAAAACTTTATTTATATTAATAGTTTTTATTAGACTGCCAAAAAATTCTAGTAAACAAAAAATACTTTACTAACTTTTACTGAATGTCAGATGCTTAATAGTTTGGAATTAAAAAAGCCACAGAGTCCTAAGCATTAGATTTTGGACATTATGTTATAATCTTCTCTGTAATGTACCACTGCATGTGCATTTTATTTTGAATGTGCAATTTTTAGCACTTTAATTTATAATGACACATAATATATAAAACAAGCGAAGAGCTAATGTAAATAAATGAATAATAAATAAATATAGTAAAAAAATACTTTTTTTTGCAATAATTACATGATGTCGTCTTTTTTGGATAATTTAATTATTTTTACTGGTATCGTTTTTCATTGATTGGTTAGTGAGCAATACTACGTTTTTAATTTTTTATAAATAAATAGTTATTGTGATACAGTTAATTCTGTTGGCTATAATCAGTTTTGGTTGTTTGACTAAGTATGTTGTAAACATAAGTAACTAAGCTGATTATTTTTAATTAATTTATTATTTAGTTTGTTGATGCTGCTTCAGTATAAAACATTATTCTTGGATAAACCTATAGAACCTTTAATATGGTATGCTGATACGTACACACATCTTACTGTAGGTTTTTTAGAACAATAAGCTCTCTATATTTACTAAAATTGCTCATTAGCTTACCATCCCTTCCTTAGTAATGTTTTTTCTTTTACTTATCGGTTTGGTTACGTTTCTTTACTTTTTTGTAATATCCGCCAAGACCCGACTTTAATTCATAAATGGCGCAGGATAAGATTACTCAAATTAATTTCAAGATCTTCAAATTCAGTCGTCATAAAACCTCTAAAAAAATTAGAAGTCAAGGGTCTAGCAGAATAACACAAAAATTCCTATCTTAAATATATAAAAATTAAAAAAGCCTTATTTTTGTGTAAACTTTACTTTTAATTAATTAATTTATTATAAAAATGTATGATTTGTTTTGAAAATAAGGAAGAGAAATACATGGTAATTTAAGCTATTTTAAAAATTATAGTATTTAAAGACATTTTAGGCTATTTTTCCTGATTTTTAAAATGGAAATTTGATAGAGCGGTTCGCTTTAAATCGAATAATAGCAACCGTGCAGTGTTGCTTTAAAAATAATCATTTCAATGTTAAAACATGAAAGCGTAACGTAAATAATTTAACGACTGTTTTTAATTTACTCTGTTTTAGTGGAGTACGTTCTACCTTTACAAATGCGAACATTTAATGCATAAATAAAATTGACGAGAAAAAACCGCAACAATTGGAATGGCCCCGAACATCATTTCAACGCATTTTAAAGCACCTGTATTTTATAAATTACCTAATTATGAGCGATGTATTGACGAATAGCAGTTGCTTCTTTTCTTTGTTTCAAAGGTAGCAACTATTACTAGCAATTATAGGAAGGTATAGGATAGCGGATAGGTACTCTTTTAAGATCCGGGTAGGGGATAAACTAACTCAATTTACTTACTACTAACGTGAGCATTTGATTTCATATATTAAACCTAAGTCCTATCTACCCTATCTCATTCTTTCCACTTACTGTAAGTTAAGTTGTGATTAAACAAAGATAAAATGGGAAAGTGAAGATACTGTTTATAGCCACACTTAACGTACAGGCAGTTAAATTAACGGAACTAGAAATAGTACTTTATAAAACAAAATAAAAAATTACAGATTTATTGGAATTAAAACGGCCATGAACACTATTTGTAGCTAGGAAGAACGGCAAAAAGTTAATTTATAAAAAAAGTAAAGAAGAAAGAAGTACATCAGGGAGTCATATTCTTGGACATTAAAATCAATTAGAAAAATATAAAACTTTGCAAACATACGCTCCAACATGTACGATTACAACGATATAAAAATGGATAAAAAATACTAGAATATAAATATAGCAGCAAAAAACAGCCGACAAAATACTTTAAAAAATTAAAGATTTCAATCCAAAGGTGAGCATAGGCAAAAACGAAGTTAAAAGAAAATAAAAAAAGTATAACCAAATGAGAAAGGAGGCATATTAATCATTATATATACTTTTTTTAATCTTCAGATAAAATCACTGAAAACAAAGATATGCCACGTAATTTTTAAAAGTAAAACTTTAATTACAGATACGAAGATAATAAGTATAATTAATAAAGGTAATTATCACCAAATATTAAAAACAAAGGTAAATACTCAACAAGTGAAAATAAAGCAATCGAATATTAACAATAAATCTAGGAACAAATTCAACCTATATATGATGAAAAAGCTCACAACAAATATAATCAATAGATGAGAAAAAACAACGACTATACGAAAGAATAGAAGCATTTTAGCTGTGATTCACCAAAGTACAAGTAGATTATATAAAAAGTGTGTTTCTAAATAAAAATGAAAACAATTATGTGAAAAGAAACTCGAAATAGAATTTAAAAAATAAAAATATTCATGGTGTGCTTAAGGGGCCATCCTTGTGTGACCTGGAAAAAATTAAACGATCTTCTGGAATTTGTAAAGTAAAAACTATTACATCAATTTTTTTAAACTTGGAGAATAATTAAATTATTTATTTTATCATGTTATAGTAGGCTGATTGAAAAGTTTGAGAAGACAGCATGACAATACTGCAACAAAATACTGTAACCACTCCCGAAACCGTAGAACAAGCTTTATGAACAAGAGCCCACAACTTCGGTCTCTAACGGCGCAGTCAACTAGGTGTGGAAATTACCAAGAAATTAAATCGGATTCGATAAGAATTGCAACGTCCATTTCACGGATGAGATCTATTTTCAACTAGATGGCTATGTCAACGAATAAAATTACCAACATTGGGGTACCGAAAATCCACATTTGACCAAAGTTCGTCAATTGCATAAAAAGTTAATGTATGGTGTGCAATTTCCTACTATAAAATTGTCGGGTCACTGTTTCTCACAAAATATGAATGGTTTATCGCACAGAAGTTCTCAATAAATTATTCCAGTTGTAAGAGACAAAACACAGGTTAACCAATACTGGTTTCAGCAACATAAGGCCACCGCCCATCGAACTCAGGGCATCTTTAATATTTTTACAGAAGTCTAGAAAGAAGAGCATAAGTCTGAACGGCCTCCCGTAAGATAGAAGGTAGGATCAAGTGGTTCCCAAATTCCCCCTATTTAAACCAATGTAATTTTTTCTTAGGAAATTATCTTAATTTTTAGTTTATAGAAACAAACCCCACTCCATCGACGAACTTAAGAATTTCTGAAAACATCAAAAAGCTGCAATTGAGAGTTTCGGAAAAAGAGTTGAAATAATTATCTCTAATGAGGACAGTCGTTTTGAAAGCATAATGCACTAAACTCCATTTATTAACCGTCATAATAAAAAAAGAATTTTTTATAATAATTTTTTATCGTTTGCGTGGCATAGTGTTTCACTGTACTAATAAACTTTGGCGATTACTTAATTATTTTAGAAATACCAATAATTTCTATGCATAAAATGCAGAAATTAATCAAAGATAAACTGAACTGGTAAAAAAAATTTCCTTTGCCTAATGTTACGGAAATTCTTATCATTATTCAACAGTCTTATAAGAAGGCGACCATCAATTTTATCAGAGCTTTGGTAACGTTTAAAGTTGTCTTTTTATGTTAACTATAAGGGTAACCATCGTTTAAAAGCCTATGCTAAAGATCGTCTTTGCCGTCTACTAATGAAATTTATGTGATCATTTTGATAAAATGCTGGTAAAAACACTATCAATTTTAACATTAACTCTACCTGTATTAGAAAAAAAAATGTTTACCATGAGAGTTACAAAATAGGTAATCATAGAAACACATTGAATATAACAATATACGCAGTAATTTTTGTACGCTTGTAAACACCAATAATGAAAAATTTTGTTTGTTGAAGTCAAGACCACCAAAATAATCTAAGAGAACAAGTTAAAAGTTCTCAACAATTATGCTACTTGGAAATATTGTTTTTTAAACCCACAATAAGACTTTTATAATAAATGGTGCCTATTATAATAGCATTAATAACGTTTTATATTTAGGGCCTATGAGATATAATTCTAAAACAGAAGAAGGCAAAGTAGGTGAACATTTTGGATAAAAGAGTAATAATAAATAAATGTTTCTTTTGTAAATTTGCGCCCTCGTCTCAAACCAAAATTTAACAATAAGTTTATTATCATAAACAGATAAATATACACTTGAGATGAAAACAATCGGTCTCTAGCTGCGCGCGCATTTTTGACTCCTATTTAATTAAAAAAAATGGAAATAAAAACATTAACGTGCACGGGGTATCTTTATTATCATTGACCTTTAAATAAATGTTGCTATTGCTTCAATTGGATGACGTATTTAAACAGATATCCATCACAAACGGAGTTTTACAAATCTTGCTAATTAGAACGCACGTGTCCGACAACTGTGATTGGCCTACAGTACGTTTGCAATCCGGTAATTCATCACAGTCACTTATCCGAGGTTGGTGTAGGTAAGTGAATACCACTAAAGCAGCCCAGACAGTTGCATCGTTGAGAGAGAGCCTCAGTCAGAGACCCATGGCAAATCGATTAATTTTGAGTCAATCAGCTGTGTTGAAAGTGTGGTGTTGGTACTGGAAAACCGGTGGCTACGTCTGCCGGCAAGGAGGCGGCCGTAGGCGCTTGACTACAGAGAGAGACGGTCTTTTTCTCGCCTGAATATTCCTCAAAAATCGACATATTACTGGCGTTAACCTCAAGCAAGAGCCGAGTGCGATCAGAGACGTGGTCGCCAGAGCTTGGACAGAAAAGAAGAGTGAAGACAGCCAACCTGACCCAAAAAAAGCAGATACGGGTCCCAAACTAACTGCAGTCCAAAAGTAAAGGCGAATGGAATTTGCTTGTGAATATCTCGATTAGGACCTCGGCCATTGGAATCAGATATTATTTACCACAGAAAAACTGAGTTGGTTTTCGTGCCTAGTGGAAAACGCGGAGGAGGTTTAATAACGGACCGCTACATCAGGGACGTTCTGGAGGAACAAGTTGCTCCGTTTGCGGGATTTGTTAGTGAAGACTTTATGCTAATGTACGCAATATTACACCGCCCAGACTTGAATCCAATTGAGCATGTTTGGGGTGAGCTTAAGCGAAGAGTCCAGACCAGAAATCTTGCACAGGAAGCGTGATGAAACTGAGAGCGGCGTTGATTAAAGAGTGAAAAGCAATCCCCGAAGACAGCATTCATGTATTGAAAAAATCTATAAATTAATTTTAACTGAGGATTTCATTTGTTTTCTTTCGTAATCACTTTTTCCTTTTCAACTCTTTTGTGTTACACATATTCTTAAGCCCGTAACTTTGTCAGAACCAGACCGATTCCAATCAAAGTGGTATCATTTAAAACCACAGTTTTTAAGCTTTTAAACAGCACACTCAACTTTACTTGGGATGCTATCGGAGTAGATACACATTCTCTCAAACTCGAGCATGGTGCTGAGTCGATTGTTCTGCTCTCAATTGCATTTATTTGACAAAAATCGAAGATCATGTACAGTATTTATCACTAATTATTTAAGACAACATATGTGCTTTATTTCAAAGCTACAAAAAAACGATCAATGTGTCTACAAAAGATTAAAAATGTATCAGCTATGGTTCACCAAAAGAACAGCTGGGTACAAGTATAAAATGAGAAAAATAATGTATTTAAATAAAAATAAAACTAAGGATAAGAAAACAAACTTTAAGTAAAAATTAAAAAATAAAATATACGACGTGTGTCTAAAACTTATATGAGCAAAGACTGCGCATATACATACGATTAAGGAAAGTGCCACTTGGCGTAGAGTACACACGGTATTTAAAGAAAATTCGCTGCGGGCAGTCTAACTTAGTAACAACAAGTAAATATCGAATTCTGCTGCAAATTGAAAAAACGGCAATAAAACACATATGATGTTGGTGTAAGTGTGTGGGTCGGATGCTGAGTGCAGAAAATGTGTTTTTGACTGCTTCGAACGCTTTTGCGACGAGAAGACAACGGCTGAGGATAAACAACGTCTAGATGATCCGTCGACAAACAGAACCACGGACATAATCGAACGAATGCTTTAAAAGTCGATACAAGATCGGGGGTTTACTCTACGATTGATTGTAATTGTGATTGAAAAGATAGAAAAAATTAGTATTCGCTAGAACACTATGGATGCCACTGTCCCCGAGTAGATAAAAATCTGATTTTGATTTGTAGGTCACAAGCTAATATACGAATAAAAATCAAAAGGGGTAAAAGCATATAAATATGTTATTACTACATGTAACCAGAATCCGTTCTTTCTATAAACTATAACAGGAAATGATATCTGGTGCTACCAGTTTGATACGGAATTCAAGCAATAGTCAATAGAATGGTGTACACCTTCTTTTCCGCGACTCAAAACGAAATAAGGGCAGTTCTACAATATTTTTCCAAAGAGGTTTTTCCTGGCAGTTTCTAAAAGCGTTATAAACGTGACTGAAAAGTTGCTTGTGATCAAAAGTGCAATAAAGTGAAAGCATACAATGTATGTCCGTATAAATAAAAGTAATTACTTCAGTCGCTTGCTTGTGTTATTATATATAAATATAAGTAATCGGAATAAATAAAAACATGGATTTATAAAGTTATAAGACCTAGAAAGTAGAGTTGTGGCAAGTAAAATAGAAAACACCATATTTTAACTTTATATAGGTACGTCCGGAAAGTAATGGGACTAATTTTACAACATTCGTTTCATTAAAGATATATTTATATTAACACTTAATTTTCTTCAAAATAACGTCCTTGAGCATCAATACACCGTTAAGAGGAGTTCTGCCACACGTAGCTTGCCTAAAAATCTTGAACTTGCACATCTTTCAGAGTACTCGACACAGCAATCTGTACATTTTAAGAATCCCAAATAATGTCCTTTCAAACCGAATTTAAGTCAGATTAGGCGCGTTGTCACGACGTACGCGATTCTTTTCTCCAGCCGTAAAACGCAGCTTTAGTCACATTATCCGAAGTGTGAGACGTTGATGAGCGTTCTGCGTGTTATGCAAATCCTCTGAATCCTATTCTCCTTTCCAGAAAATTTGTATGCCACCTAAATCCATCGTAGCAAGCATTTTAGTTATGAATTTTTTGAGTTTAACATTTGACCCGCGACGAAACGGTTAAACAGCTGTCCACTTTACAAGTAATTTTAACTTTATAAAGGTTCAGAGGCAAATGGTTGGACCGTTTACCTGACATCCCCTACCAACCATCAGGTCCAAAGGCTTTATCATCTTACCTTTCTTCTTAGACTAAGAAAATGTCCCATTACTTTCCAAACGTACCGTGTTCATATTTGTTTTATTTATTACGATTTTGCTACAATTTTTTAATATTCTGTTTTTGCTTTCGTATTATAAAAAATCAATTTTCTAATTTGAATTATGTTACGTGTTTGTACCACACATTTGCTTCCAAAATTAATTCCTTTTTCTTAGGTAAACTATGATTAATACTTTAAATATTTTATTAAATGCTATCTTTGTTTTGATTTTAGTTATATGTATTAATATGGTTAAGTATTAAATCACATACATTTTCAAGGATCTAGATCCGGATTATCAGATATTCATTCTTGCATGATAATATTGTTATCTACTTTTTAGTTTTTTTAATGTGTGTTTTGAAGAGCTCTCATGATCCAATTTTAGTTCGTTTCATAATGAACTTGTCTCCAAACAGCATTATATTATCCTTATACTAATTTCGGCAATAGTGAAAATAAACATAAAGATGCTAAGTTTCTTATCAATTTTAAAGAACACGTCAGATCACTAGTTGTAGTCCTAGGTTAATTTAGATGCCTAACATATATATCAGTAATTTGTGTTTCACAACACTAAATAGTCGATTTGGCATCCATCTAACAAGTTTTTGGCGGATCTTTTCTGTAAAATTATGTCACGCTTGCATAATAACCTTCTTCAGATCAGGGCCACTGAAATATTGCTTTCCATTCTTGCATACATCGCGGATAATAATTCCTTAGAGATTCTCGATAGGGTTCAAGTCAGGGCTGATGGTAGGTTAAAAACTTAATTTTATGTGCGGTCAACCACCCAATTGTCGGCGCAGAGGAGTACACCGCAGCGTTGCCCTACTGAACTTTCCATTAGCTGCCGCCAATTCGTTCACCAAAAGGCAATATATGTTCCAGAGAAGTTGCTGGTAGTCATTTAAATCCATTCGGACTTCATGAAGGCCAAAGAAGTAGTGCCAAAGTCGCCGCATATCATCACTGAGCTACCATCAAAGCTTCGGCTCATCATTGTCTCAGGTTATTTGCACAAGTCGTGCCAATAATATTGACACCCATCCATCTCTAAATTAAACTTCTTTTCGTCGTTGAAGATTACTTTTTCCAATCTTCCTCAGTCCACATCATACGGTCACGGGCAAACTTTATTGTGGTGATTCTTAAGTAGTGGTTTGGCTGCCCGTTTCCGCCATTTGAAGAGTTTGGAGGTGTTGATCACTTGCCGAATTCTTCTAAGTGTCACGAGGAGGTTCATTCTCTTCTGAATTTGGCTGCTTGAACTTTTGTTCTTTTTAACTTCGGCCAGAAGTTAACGCTTAACAGTTTCTTCGGCCTTCCCGAACTAGATTTGTCTCCTTAATTGTCAACTACGATTTTTGTAGTGTAATTTATACTTATTTCCACCACTGTAAAGACTGCTTCCTTTTAATAACATACTAACTTTAACACGTTTTTTTTAACAACGTTGTTTCAAAATGTAACATTTATGTTGACAAATGTATTAGTAAAGTTGAGTTCTTATTATTTATTTTGATGTGAAAAGACTTGGTTTACTGGTAAATAATTATTAATTCTGTTGTCTTTGAAAGTTGTCGGATAAATAAAACGTTTCAAGAATATTTACTTTACTTGTCAAGGTGTTGAAAACTCAAACCTTTTTTTATAAGTCCACAGGATTACTCTATGCAATCTATTCCTAAAATTGTCAAAGTTTTTTGTCTTCACTCCTCTCTTATTTTGTTTAAAGTACTTTTTCCTTGCTGATCTACACTTTAACATGAGCTTTGATTATAGGTCAGAACAATTCTGGCTTAGCAATTAAAATAATGACAATTGAAAAAAACAATTTAAAATAACAAAAATGTATTAAAAGGTCTGCATCAAAAATATGTTTCTCCTGTAATTATCTAATTAAGTCTCTGTCAAAATTCAACTTACTTAACTAACCAATGCTAAATTTTTAAGTGATAAACTACCGAGAGGAATCGGTTATGATGCTCTATGTACCCAACAAAGTTTGAATAAGATAAGCCGCTTATTTATTTCCGTTTAGATTATTTTTTATAAAAATACACACAAAAGGTAACTTTGTGTGCTAATAAAAATGAGTAAATATCAAAGTAAATATAATAAAAAAATACTTTTTGGAAATAATTTCTGATAATTTTTTTACAGCTGACTTGTCCGGTTCGGTTATAATTTTAAAGTTTTGTCAAGATAAATTTATAAAGTTCTCAAAAGGAGTTCTGTTTCACTTTTTTCTTTCTCACGCCCATAACCATAACGAATGTTTTTTCCCACACTCGGCCACATTTTTTGCGGGGCGCTGATAAGTTGAGGGCTTTTAAAAGCGCCTTTATGCGCCTTATCTGCAACTGTACGAAGGAGAGACCGCAAATAAAGCAGATTATCTGGAGAAACGCAAATACTGATGAAGTCTGGTTTCGGGGAGCAGTCTCCGCGCGTTTTTCATCGAAGTTGTCTGCGCTCCCCCGGGACCCTTTGTTGGCGGTGGCAAACGAGGCTGCATTACCAAACAACATTCATGTGTGCGATACCCCGGCCCGGCTTAGTTATTTCTAAGTCTCCCCGCCACCTGGGACGGCAAGCTCCGAGCCTATTCATGCGTCCCTTGTCCTGGAGGTCGCGCCTGACAAATAGACCACACAATGGAAACGTCCTTTGTGCTAGGTGTCAGCATCCGATCGGTCGAATTCTTCTCCGGCGTGATTGCTGGAAAATTGCAAGGTGCGCTGCTGCGCGATTGCTATGCGTGGCCGGTGTTTAACGGCCACTAAAGGGCGCGTAAAACGAACTCAAGCGGCAAATTTGCTTGCGCACCTCGGCTTTTCAGGATCAACCGATGGGGGCAATGAATGTCGGCCGTATTTATAACTGCTGGTTTTATGGCAGGCCTAAGTCCTGTCATAAAGTGACTGGGGCAGTTGCAGCGAGTGATTAACTACGTGAGTGTTGCTGTTTAAGACTCTCATTAGGATTTATAGGACGAGTTTCAGGCATGATTTGTCCTCTTTCCTATTTATGGGGAAGTTACGGAGGTCGCAATCTGAAGCGTGGATTCTTGGGAATCGCGGCCGGGCGGAGAACAATACGGCTGCGGAAATCTTCATTTTCTTGTTCTGCGTGCAGAACGTGCACTTAAGCGCACGGTATAATCAGAATGCTCTGCCAGCGTTCTCGTACGCAATAATTGTGGCTTATTCTGGGATTGTTCTTCATTAATAGCGGGGTGTAGAGGCATTAATTAAAAATTTATCCTTTCATTTTGCTTATGCACTCATTACGTGATTTTCCTGAAAAACAATGTTTTTTACACAGGTACAAGGTATTTTCAGTAATATTTATTAAAAAAATACAACGTAAAGACCGATTCGCTTCACAATAATTCCCATACAACTGAAACTAGTGACTCTTTATAAAAGAGGCTGTTCAAGACCATCGCCCCCCGACTAACTGAACATTTTTACTTACTTAATCCTAAAGCCTTTCTACCATTTCGAGTGTAAGACTTATAGAGAGGTTATGTTATTGGTTAGGTTTTTTTTTCATATCTCCGTCTATTTTTTCTGTTTTGGGTCTTCCTTTTTTTATTCTTTTTCTACTTGTCCTTGCTTTGCATACTTTCCTTATTGCTCTATCCTCGTTTATCTTCGCTACATGTCCGAACTATTTTAATTCTTGTTCTATGATTTGGTCTACTGGCTTCTTCCTCAGTTTATATCTAAAGCTGTTGTTTCTAATTTTGTATTTTATTGTCTTATCTTTTATGTTTCTAAGAAGATACTTGAAACTTTCTATTTGTATAACTCCTCTAATTTTATCTGACATGCTTTAGGTTTCTATTTATAATCATTGTTTTTGTTTTCTATATGTTTACACTCAGGTTATTTTTCTTTAGAGCGTTGTTTTATTTTAGGTTCTCAGTCAAAGTCTTCTCGTTTTTTGCGACTATAATCATGTCGTCTACGTAGGTTATTTCTGAGATGCTGACATCGTTTATATTCTAGTGTCCAACTTTATACGGTTTATTTGTTTTTTAGCTTCCTTCTTCATCCAAAACGAATGAAAATAACAAGGGACTAAATATGCATCAAACAAGTATGGCTTTCCTTGTCTGACTCTTACAAAGTTCCTTGTTATCTTATATAGTGTTTTTATTTTTTGCATCAGTTTCTTCTTTATACCTCGTTCTTCTAGGATATTTCATATAGCCCCCCTATTTACACCTTTGAAGATTTTCTCCAGGTCTACTAAGTGGAGATGTATTTCACTCAGATCTGTCGTTCTTTACTTGTTCTGAACTTCTGTTAGAAGACTTCAGTCGTTTCTTCTAGTTGTTTCTTAGTCCTCTTTTTAGAATTATTGTGTATAATTTGCCTACTGTATTTAATAGTGCAATTATTATATTTATTTGTGTCCCTTTTTTGTGTGTCGGTATTATGATGTCTATAATCTAATCTAGAGTTTCTCCTGAATTTAATACTTTCAGTTTCTCAGTAATTTGTTGACCTCGAACTTTTAACATGTCTATTGTAATTTAATCGTATTCTGGTGCTTTACTCATTTCTATTTTCTTAAATGCCTTTTGTGATTTTTCTGTTGCTATGTATTTTGTTGATAGTTCAATTTTTATTATTTTATTTGCATTTCCTTCTTTCCTTGTTATATTTGTATTTTTTATTAATTTTTTAAAACTTTCTCCACCTTTCTATTACTTCTTCTTTATCTGTTATATCACTGAGCGTAAACATGATACTGATATTTTTCCTCGCATTTTCTATAGCTCTAAACTTGTTTCTGTTTTTCTTTGAATATTTCTTTTATTTACTGTTTAACTTTACCCAAGACTTGTCTCTTTGACTCATCTTTTGACATTTTTTAAATTATTTTTATACCTTTCATAGTTTATTTGCGCGAGTACGCCAACGATCAACAACGCAGCGCGGTAACCCAAGTTGAATCCAATATAATTTTAGGAAAAGAGAAGATTTAAAATTTAATAAATAACAATAAATAAGTCGAGATGAAGTAAAACAAACATACAAAAGCAGGACAAAAACGTAAACGTATTAATGAAACTCGTGGAAAAAAAGAATATCTTAAATCATCTGAATATTTTGAAAAGTGGGAATTGGACAAAATAGGAGAAAATTATAACATTGACAGATACAAATAAATCTGCGGAAACAAATGGGAAAAATATAATTAACACCAGGCAAAAAAATAGAAAAGCTTGAACAAATAAAGAATACGCCATGTAAATAAAACTAGAAAATATGGATGTAGAAAAATGATATCAAATAAGGTATGAGAAAAAGCCAAGAGAATTAAAACAAGACATTAAAAATAACCTACAAGAAATACAGAAAATTAAGGTAGAGAACACAATATGGTGCTGACCGGCTTCAGAATAGATAAAGACAAACCGTTCCAGCTTAAAGAAAATCACAACTTAAAACAAATGTGAAAATTAAAACTGCGTCTAAAATGAGAGAAAAAATATGTTTAATGGAACTTTAAAATTAGAATAACAAAAGGAGAATTATAGCCGCGGTCCAGACAAGAATAATAAAAGAAGAAAATAACAAAATTACAGCGAAATAGTTTAAACTAAATATATAAATAAATAAAATTAAAAAGAAAGGACACAGAATTATAAAAATGGAGGACGGCTGGTAGATGATATGGTCAAAAATAGCGTTAACAGTTAGAGAAAACAAAATAAATTATATAAAAAATAAAAAATTTACAAATGAAAATATATTAACCTTAATACAATAGCAAATAAAGAAGAATGCCTAGTTATAGCCGCATACATACCGAACGGAAATAAGAGAAAAAAGGAAAAAAAATTCTTTACAGATTTATATATTTAGAAAGCAACAGAAGCAAGTCATCGCGCTAATGGCATCGTCATTAAAAGCTCTATATTGCTATTGTGCCAGCTCAGTGAAGATTGAAAACAAAATCTGATTGAAATCAAAGCTGTTAGCTATCCTCTCTTCTATTCAAAAAAATCAAAGCTGTTAGCTATCCTCTCTTCTATTCAAAATTTTATTGAAAGTAACACTAGAATATTTAAAACCAAAATCCAGCTAAGTAGGTTCAAAAATCGGAGGTGATCAAGTAGTGGTAGCTGCTGACAGTAAATATTCCAGCTATTTGTATGCTACAAAGATTTCTAGAAACTAACAACAAATAAAAAAGACCAAATACATCACAGTAGGAAACAGCGTCAAGTGCCACCTAGACGCAGAAAGTTGTTTGATAAAAAATTGTTCGAGCTTTAGGTACCTTGGACTAATTCTGTCCTATAATGTTAGAAGTCGACAAAACATTCTAAATAAAATTGGACAAAGAGAACGCGTGATTCAGAAACTAAATTCCATTTCTGAACCAAAAAGATCTTAAAGAAAGTCTAAACAACCATTTACACTGTTTACATTTACATAATCATAAAAAGCATCTCCATCTATAGTTCAAGAACCTAAGAAAAACCTTTGAAATAGATTATTGGAAACCGGCCGCAACAATTTTAAGAGTGGGTCACATTAGAGATGAAGAAGTAAGGAGAATAGTAAACCTAGAAGGTGAAATTTGAGAGATAATAGAAAGAAAACAATTAGTTTGGTATCGATAACTAAAGAAATTGTAAAATGGGTCACTAGTAGGGAGGAAAAAGCGTAAAGACCTCAAGAAACTAAAAGTTAAATGTCACAAAAGCTATGATTTCAAAATGGCGACTGGGAAAATAGACATATATAGAAATTGAAAGTCTTGAAACGACAGAGACCTTAGGAATCACTATTTACATTATTTCGTACAGAATTCCGTTCGTTTGCACAATTAGTGATAATTATTGGGTGCCCCAAAATTCACGCAAGACTTGAATTTTGCGCTATTGGTGTGGTAAAGTGTTGCCAACAAAAAAAAAGACAGCGTTTCAACGAACAGTTGAAGGTTATTAAAAATGGAGCGCTACACGAAAGAACAACGCGTTTTCATTGTCGAGTAATATTTTAAAAATAATGAAAGTTTAGCAGCTACAATTCGCATTTTTTCTTCAAAATATAGTCGGAATAGTGATTTAAATACATCAACTGTGCAAAGATTAATTAAAAAATTCAGGGAGACTGGATCAATCATTAATAATAGATATTCTGGCCGCCCTTCAACAAGTCGTTCAACACAAAACATCGAGGCAGTTCGTGAGAGTGTTGCTGAGAGTCCAAGAACATGAATTTGTCATCGTGATCAAGAGTTGGACATTTTCAGAAGCTCTCTACAGCGTATTCTCACGAAAGAATTGCATCTTCATGCTTACAAAGTTTAATTAACTCAAGAACTGAAGCCTACTGACCACTCATAGCAAAGAGGCTTCGTTGAATGAGTTATGAAACAAGTGGACTCTAATTTTTCGAAAAAAATCGTTTTTAGAGATAAGGCTTATTTTTATTGAAGACATCGTTAATCGTCACAATTGTTGCATTTGGCGTTCAGAAAATCCACGACTGATTGTTAAACAATAAATGCATCCACCAAGTGTTACTGTTTGGTGCGGATTTTGAACTGAAGGTATCATCGGACCATTCCTCTTCGAAAATGCGGCTGGTCAGACAATAACAGTTAATAGTGCTTACTACCGCAACAGGATAATCCAGTTTTTTTGTGTTTTTATTGCAAGATATTGATGTAGATAACAAGTGGTTTCAACAACACAGTACCACATGCCATTTGGCCCACGAAACAATTCAATTACTGTCATTTCCTGGTCGTATAATTTTCTGTTTTGGTGATTAGAATTCGCCCCAGATCGAGCTATTTAACGCAGTTATTTCTTTGGGTTTTTGAGATCTAAGTTTTATGTCGACAAGCCTACGACTCACGCATTGAAGGAGGAAATTAAGCGCTGTATCAGCGATATTTAGCCACATTTATGCAAAACGGTTATGGAAAATTTCAACTAAAGAGTGCGTATGTGCCAGTGAAGCCGTGGAGGCCACTTACCCGGTATTCTATTCCATACGTAACCCTATACTGTCTATTTTATGAATCAATAAAAATTACAATTTTTAATTAAAAACACCGTGTTTTTTATCAAAATCACTTCTGCGTGAATTTTGGGACACCCTTTATATCAAGATTTCATTTAATTATTGCCAACAATAGTCAGAATAGCTAGTATTATTATAATTTGTGTTTTAATTTAAAATTATAATATTCAAATTATTAAGTAAATTTAGAACTGACTGGTAATATTAAATATTGAGTATTATTGAAAATAACGTCTTATTAGCTTCTTCTGAGCAACTAGACGGGCGGTTACAAACCGCAGACTTCCGAGCAATCCTCAAAACAGAAGCCATAGAGCTGTCACACCTAGCAAATCTGCCTGGGATAATATGCAGAAATTTATTTTGATTTAATGCTAATTTACCTCGCCGTCCCCGTTCTTAGAAAGCCCGCACTTAGAACCGATCCGTCCCGTGCACAAGCATGTCACGTTCTTTTCGAAAGCCAACAAGAGCCCAAGGCTGCTCGGGCAGCGCCCATTGTGCGGCTTCGTATTGTCATTTTCAGTAGCGCCGAAGTAGCGGACTTCGAAGATTAGCGCAGTAACCTGACTAGATGCTTGTTTTCATAAGGTGCTTTTACATAAGGCGCCATAAATAATCCGCCTCTTTCAAGCCGGCCGCACGGCCGTTCTCCGAAGGCTTTGGGAATGAGTGATTTGCATTCGGCGCCTTTCTTCTGATTACTTATTTATGTTTGGACAATCCTGTCTTCCGAGAAGCTGGTCACCTCGGTTTATCCTATCTGCACGTCTTTAGGATTAAACATAACTTAATATCATAATTTTTAATTTTCACTTATACAGGCTGACCCAAAAGTCAGGCCGGGGTTTGAAATGCTTATAACTGTTTTGATAATTGCCTTTTATTTTTAGGAATCATAGCCAAGATTTGGTGAAATTGATATATAAAATATGTACCAGTTTACGGTGCGCAATTTAACTAACACAAAACGAGCTTACCGTCGACATTTCAATACCAGAAATAGACCATTGAATCAACAATCCCTAGCGTATTTTAACGTTTTATAGTACGCGGTGTTGTATATAATCGTCCACGTGATATGGTGTTCCTTTACAGATTAGTTTTGGACCTTACTTCTTAGAATATGACGCCGGTATGAAATAACGATAAATAGGGAATGTTATCGTTAATTTTTATTCAATAATTTTATACGGTCTGCAATTCAGACTAAACTTAATATGTAGTTTCAAAAAGATGAAGCCGCTTGCCATATTACTGAAGCCACATTCCGTTTGTTAAATGATGTTTGGAGACAAACTATTTTAGCAAAGAACTGATATTAATTGACCGTCATGGTCGCTTAATTTGACGGCTCTAGATTCTATTTTATAGGGCTGTCTTAAAGATAAAGTTTATATAAGTAGACCTCAAACACTTGCAGTATTATTGTAGAGACTAGACGACTGCAGCTTGAAATTTTAACAGCTGTAATGGAGCACGCACTGCAAAGAGCTAGTCTTTGTGAAGCAGAAAACGAAGGCTATAAACTGTAAGCGATCATGTGCAGTGTGTATGAATTCCAAACAGTGTATTTTCTTATGCCTAAAAGTGAATACAATTGTTAAGCAATGAAAAAGGTTATTGATTACTAAATCCCCCGTGTAATTTTTGGACCGCCCTATACTTTCCTATTTTTCGTTTTTGTTACTAAAAATGACATTTATCTCTATTATAGCTGTGTCGTTTATAAATTATTTACCACGCATAGAAGTATCGAAAGGAATATTTTGAGAGAGAATAGATGAAATAAATTAAAGCATTCTTTCCAACTATTTTTTATTTTGATCAAGTTCAAGTATCCTTCCAAGTACATCAAATACAAAGAAAAAGCTTTTTGAAATAATTTTCCGTTTTAAAGTTTTGCTACGAATTATTTAGTAAAAATAGTTGAAGAACACGTTTGTATTTAGAATATAAAATTTACATTTTATCAGTAGCCAAAATTTTAAATAAAAAATCTCAAATTTTAAACGTAAAAGGCAATGTGCAAATGTTGCAGCATTGCTTAATTTTTATCTAAATCGTAATTTGTGCATTTCAAGTCCGATTATTTCATTACTTACTGCAGAAAATATCTGACATATTAAATATAACTTTATTTTATCATTATATTGATATAACAATATTCGCAAATTACATTAGAAAGGTTGAAATATTATTATATATTTATGTTAAAAGTTTCAAAATGTTAGAGATCAAACTGAGTTTTATGGAACAAAAAATCCATTTAATTACAACCAACAAAATTGTGTATAAAGCAGTCATTATCATATATCATGTACGGTTTCCTGGATGTTGACGATCCGTTTCGCCATAGTGATGTCCTGGGGATTAAATTGATACAAAGTGGCATTCTCTAGATGGTAAAGATGTAGGAAAGAATAAATAAAACAATGGTAGATATTAAATTGGGCATAAACCTCCCTCAGTATTGGGAGATGAGGAGAAAAACCATAAGCTCACATGAGCAGGATCGCTACTCCTAAAGTAGAGCTATCTTCTACCGGGTCGTAGGAGAGTTTCTATTCACTACCAATAAAACAATCATTATGAAATTAATTATGTGAGATTATTAAATCACAGCTAAAGTATCTGATAATTAAAATACATTATATTATATTCCTCGTGTCGAGATCCTCCATCGAGCGCCTCTCCAAGTGGCAGATAGGGGAAAACCCATCACATATGATGGGTACCGGAAAAATAAAATACCCGGGGCAGATCAAAACTTGTGACGTCTAATACAGGAGGGACTGCGGAAAGGAGCGTAGTCTGCAGCACGTACAGGTGAAAGTTAGGGAAACTGGGACAACTGTATGAGGCACAACCACCGGCGTGAAACAAATTATGGTAAATCGGCGAAGGTACTGCAATGAGGAAGAACAAGGATAGCCATCTCATTATATAGTAACTATCCAAAGATTATCATAATGGCTAAAAACAACAAAGTTTTGGCCGCCAGTTCGGGGCACCTCTTAATTGAGGAGGCGATGCTAAAAATCCCCTGTCAGTCAAAAATCAAGGGAAAGAATTGAAAATACATAGAACTAAGATGAGAATGGCAATGTGCAATGTGCAATGTAAGAAGACTGTATCAAAGCGGTATATTAGCAAACACGGTTCAAGAAATACAGAGATTAAAATTGGATATATTAGGAATGCGCAAAGTCCGATGGCTACATGCCGGGCAACACAAAACAGACAACGGAATATTCTACTATTTCGGAAGTCAAGATAGTAAACATCAATATGGTGTTGGCATAATTGTATCACTAGTAAACTTCTTGCCAGTGTTAGACACAGTATTGTTACTTCAATTAAAGTCATCGATGGGCAAGTTGAACATAATTCAAGCATACGTTCCTACTGCAACAAAAGATGATGACAAAGTAGAAAAAATTTATGCAGGACTAAATATTGCACTGCAATTAACAAAAAACAGAGAAGTCACCATTGTTATGGGTGACTTCAATGCAATAATAGAACGCGGATAATGCCAACCCCTTGTGGGATCATATGGATTAGACAAAAGAAACTCCCCGGGGAAATTATTTACTCCAGTTCTGTGCAGAACATGAATTTGTTGTGACTAACACAATCTTTAAACAACATATTAGAAGGTTGTATACTTAGATATCACCACAAGACAAGCCAGACAAAATTGTACGAAACCAAATAGATTTTATACCCATTAAACAAAATTATAATGGAGTTTCACGAGTCAAAACATACTCAGAAGACAGAGCCTCAGACCACATTCCTGTGTTAATGAATATAAGAATTAAACTTAAAAAAACAAAGAAAAAGTTGGCTGAAATACTCAATAAGGTATCAGAGCATGTTAAACAAAATTTTTCGAAAATAAATATACAAAAAAAATCTCAAGAAGAGAATTTCAGTAACGATCTACGGATAAAAGTTAAGGATGTAATAAGGTAAACACAGGATAAAGTGGTAGGGTATTAAAGTACGGATAGAAGGAAAGCATAGATCACAGATACTAAATTTAGTGAGCCAGCGTAGTACAAAATAAAAATCAAAATAAGTATAAAGAGATTTACAAGAGAATTAGAAAAGATAGCAAAAGAAGAATGGATGATCAGCAAATGTAAAGAAATGGAGAAATTACAAAGGCAATATAATGATTTCAATTTACACAAGAGAATCAAAGAATTTACGAGAAACAGGTATAATAGAACAGTAAATAATCTCAAAGACAAAGATGGCAAATTTATAGTAGATCTGCCAAACAAACTATTAAGATGGAAAGAAAATATCCTCGAATTGTTTAAAGACGAGAGGCCGGATAATTAAGGGATCACAGAAAACGATGACGATCTTAATATTCAGCTGAGCGGAGTTAAGCACGCAATTAAAAAAGTAAAGGATGAAAAAGTAACAGATCCTGATAGGGCACGTGTAGGACTTTTAAAGTTCTTAAAACCTAAAGAACCGACAAGACTAGTAGAATGCTGGTATCATTCCAGATGACTGGTTACAGTCTATATTTATTCCTATACCAAAACAACCAAACCTACCTACCTACGGTTTGACTGCAGTATTTCGGTGTTCAATAGCTTATTACATTTCCACAGGTCAATTTCGTAGGATTTTATATAGCAACAGAATATTTTTTAGAGTCAGTTGGGATTTACCCCCAATTAACTAGTTTATATTTTTCACTTCAGATTAAATTTTGTCTTGGGGCTTTCTAAATCAATTTTTGTCAAGGTGAAATTCTAGATATTTCACTTCATGTAATTTGAGTTGATTTAATGTTATTTAATTAATTTTCCAATGCCCAAGCTTGCTTTGCTATGACTGGAGGTTTTTGATATGTTATCAAGGTTTGTTTTAGAACGCATGATTGCCGTGTCATATGCGAAAGTAACAATTAAGGTATTGTTTGTAGTTTTCAATATAGGGGAAGTCTAAAGATTACAAAACAGTTCTTTGCGAAAGATTACGGGTAGTTTGGTAATACACAATTAAACTGAACTAGAAAATGTCTTTACTCTAAAAAACATTTTAAAATGTGGAAAATTTGTTAAGGTAGTTTTTTATTATTTTATATAACAATCCGCAAAGTCAACCCTTGTCAAATGCTAATTGTATATCTAAAAATACCGAGACACACACTTTTTAAAATTTTTCTCTATATTGTTGACTATACTATGGCATTGCTCTATGATTGAATGTCATTTGAGGTTAATTTCCCTGTGGTGTTATTTTCTTGATTGTGTATAGTAGTAAACATTTAAATATTTTGAATAAAAAGGTAATAGACTTATCATTCCATTAATTTTATCTCTCGATTTAGTTTTGCAAACTGGGGCTGGTTTGAGAGGTACAGTTTAATACTCAAGTGAGTTAAAATATTCCTACGCAAAGATAAGGTTATTCGATAGTAATAGAATGGAGGCTTGTGCGACCTGTTCTCCGAAAATGTTTGTTTTTTCTTCAATTAATCCAGCTCTGTTTCTATCTAGCTTTCTTAAAGATGATATATAAATACCATCGTTAAGAAAATTTAATCTTTGTCGTTTTCCAAATCGAGTGGTTTCCTAATAATAAGAGAAATGCAGCAGCTGAATATTGAAGTCTGTGGGTTAGACTATTTTTTGTTTGTTTTAACATTGTAGTACTGTCCTACATTGATTCCCTACAATGTTAATTATATAAGGAATATGTATATGAGGAATCCCAAAAAATATGAAATTCTACAACTGATATTACAAGGAAAATAATAGGAAAGAGAGGTTCAGACAAGATACGTATATTATGGTTGAAAAACCTAAAACAATTGTAAGCCAAGACAACAACGAATCTCTTTAAATCCGCCTGCAACAAAAGAAGATTCGCCAAAATGGTTGCCAACATCCGGTAACGGATAGGAACCACAAAAAGAAGAAAATAATGTTAATTAAAAGCCAAGAATTGATGCATGTAATTTATGTTACATCACACAGAATTACAGACAATTTCTTGATTTTATTCTCACAGAGAGAGCTTTAAGTACACTTATATCGGTAGAATAAGTTTAAATCGAATGCTAAAAAAGATAAAAATTTACTCTTACGAACTGCAAATTGTGAAACAAATTAACGAAAGAGACAAGAAAGCAAGACTTGCTTTCTTCACCACGATGAGTGGATTTGTTACGGGAAAACCCAGGCATTCTGAATAATTTGCTAATGACAAAAACATTTAAAAAAACATTTTTATGTTTCTGGCTGGGTAAACAAACAGAACATGAGATACTGGTCATCAGTGAACCCTAAGCAATTGCATGGAAAGCCCTTGCACTCTCTAAAGTGCCGGTTTAGTGTAGAGTTGGTGCTTTTAGAATTGTAGACCCGTATTTCTTTGAAAATTACAATGAACAAACAGTGACCGTTGGTTCAAAACGTTTTGTGACTATGTTGGAAGGCTTTGTTTAACAAAAGTTACGACAGCTTGGCACTGACCTATGTTTCCAGCAGGATGGAGCAACAGCCCACACCGCGGGAAACAGTATGGCTGTAGTTCGTAAAATGTTCGGCATTGTTATCACTTGTGTCAGCGAAATCGCTTGGCCAACTCGGTCGCCCGACCTCAGTGTACCAGACTTTTTCCTGTGGGAGTTCCTGAAAGACCGTGCGTTCCAGAAGCATATCATGAGTATTCAAGAACTGAAACAAGTCATTGGTGACGAAATTGCAGCCACTGATGGGGACCTACGGAGCCGCGTGTACAACTTTAAGATACGTTTGCAACAATGCATTGATGTAAACTGCCTAATGCAGTTTTAAAAAGATAACCTTGTAACCGGTGGTAAATAAATAGCATACTTGGTCGCATTTACAAGCACTTTTACTTATTTTTTCCTATTTCCGTATATAATATATGACTAGGTGAAAAATGGCAGTTGGTTCCGCGTTGCCCTGTAGAATCCAAAAATTAAACACCGATTTCCGTAACCAGAGATATGGTAACGAGCCCAATAAGAAAACACTTTATAAAAATGCTTAGTTTCATTTGAAAACAAATATTTGGCAACATATTTTTCTGGACTTACTGCAAACCTTAAAGAATAAAAATTTTGAAAATTACATATTAATATTGGGATGAATAAAATGTCACAGTAATACTACAAATTAAGCTGTCGATCACAAAATCGCTTCGATTGGATATTCCTTGTATTATTTCTGAATCTCTTAATTAATACCCTTTGGCTTATTAAATAAAATTAAACAACTGAGTATTTAAGCAGTTTTCAAAGAGTTACTTTTTATACTGGCAACAATTATTCTAATCAGATCCTAACCCTACAGCTAACTGCACATCTCACAGCTGGGTACAGTGTAGTAATGGCAAAGTACACTTTTGGTCTTTATGCATCACAGGTATAAATAATTTCTTAATTTAATAAAAAAATTAAAGGATAACTTGTTTATTATAACAACTCAACATTACCCGCAAAAAGTTACGAAAAAACAATTAAAATATATTTTGCAGCAATTTTGGCAAAGAAAAAACACCAAAAACCGTGCCCTATTGCATATTATTCAAATTTGTTGACTTTGCCATTTGAATTATTTCCACTTAATGCACGTATCCCCTAGCACACCTAACAGTCGTTCAAAAGCCCCACTAGGCGGCGCAATAAAATGATTAATTATCAAGCCGTAGAGATAGTGCCCGTCAGCCAAGTTGATGGCTTGCAGTTGGTTATGAAGGTGTTAATTAATCGACGCCAGATAATTTCCCCCTCTAATCAATGTAAATAAATTAAATCAACAGGAGTTGGTACAGGTAAACAAAGCTGCGTGCAACGTTTACCGTCCAATTAGCAATGGGCCTTTGCTGCATTATTCTTTAATTTGAAAATGATTTTGATATTGTTAGAGCAAATAAAACGCCCTTGCGTAATGTATGGCATAATATGATATGTGTTTCAACTGTTGTACTTTGTCTTATTACTAAACTTCTCTATTTTGTTGTAGATTTCAAATTTTTTTATAACAAATTTTCTTTATTCACCAATATCTATATCAAGTATTAATAAAATTAAATAAATACTTAAACATTTTCCGTTACTCGCATAGGTAAAAAGAACAAATGTTCAAAAATCTTTACCAAATCAGTCGTATATTTGATTTAATATAAGAATTAATCAATTTTGGTGCATCATGTGGTTGATCCTCAGGTTATAAGTACGTAGTCGTATTTCAGAAACTCTTGACGTTTTGTCCACAACTACGGCAGACATCTCCAGAAGAAAATCTAAAAATTAAGTGACTGTTCCGTGCGTTTTTGATTTTATACACGCGCGAGTAAATAAAGTAATGTGAAATCGTCATTTGACTGTAAGAGAGCTTGGTGAAGATGTTGGCTTATTAATATGTTTAGTAGATGAAAATTTAACTGATGTATTTGGCCAAAAATTTGACAAATATTGCTCTATAAACAATCACCCCAAGTAACCTAACTTGACTCAGTTAAATTGATAAAAATCGAAAGAGGTGTTGATGGAAATTTCAAAAAGTGAATATAAAAAGTTTCTCCAAGTTTGGATTAGACCTTGGCGTATGTGTATCGCAACGAAATGGGATTACTTTGAAGGAGACAAAATAGATTTGGACGAATAAACAAATAGTATGTGATTTATTCAAATACGCACTTTACTTTTTGAACGGAATAGTATGGCCATGTTTTTATAGGTGATTATTAATTGACTAATTATTTGTTTAAGGTAAGGTAAAATTTGTTTTTGCTCTACATTGCTTTTCTATCTTAAAAATCGTTAGAACTCATCTCTAGAATTAGCACAATTTTTTTAAGATCAACATTAACCATAACAACGTTTCTTTAAAAACAAAATTATAGTACGCACTTCGTTCATCGGAATTTTAATACAGTAGCCTTAAACTGGTTCAAATTGCAAATTGAAAAATATTTAAACTTTCTTAATGAGCACATAAATTAATTTAGAAGATTAATTCTGAGGAATTTATAGGTCATTCGTTATTATCCAAGAATTGAGCCAAGCTTCTACGATGTGTGTATGATAGGGCTTCGTTTTGAGTAAATAAAGGATAACCCAAATTGAATTGCAAATTTATAATTTACGCCTTTTATTCTTTTGCTATCGACAACTCTAATACTTTCAAAGGTGGCATCTACAATTTTTCCGATTAGTAAATATGAAACCTTATATTAAAGAATAATGAGTTAATATTGTTAAGATGGATTCCAAATTTATTGAAAATTTTTACAGTGACTGTACAAAGACTCCTTGAAATTTTTGGTCAAAATACTGCACCAAGTTAATTAACTGTCCAAATATTGATTACAAAATTTAATACAAGATATCGCGAGTATCAGCAAAATTTTCCATAGTTAAATGCAAATCCTAGAAGATCGACTTAGCTTTGTTCACAACATTTTAACAAGTTCTCTTTGACAAATATTCACTAAAGACTTGTACCTTTATATGTACAAAATTCATCAATTGTGTAACATAAAGTGAATTTTTATTTAAAAACATAATTTTTAATGATAAAGTGCATTTTTATCTCAACCCATAAATTTATGGCATACCAATAAATCATAATTTATTTTTGACACAAATATCAAAATCTTCTGAGCGTTATGACAGACGACAACTATGAGCATCGATCCAACGGAGGACCCAAATATTGGCCAACGGGACCGAATAAAGTTCCAGGTCTCCTTAACTTTTCGTTACAAAAGGCATCGTCCCAAGCTACACTGAAATTAAATCAAGCTTAGAACTGTCATCTGATCATTCTGTCAGTTAGTAACTATACCATTAGAAGAGACAAGAACCGTACATTCGCCACAAAACACACAAATTGGGAACTTTTCAAAGATACAGGGTCTGTATTTTATCAACGAACTAAAAAGTTCGTTAATGAATTCTATATGTCTGTCGGTCTGTCGGTCCGTCACAAAATTTGAGATTTTTTATTTAAAATTTGAAAATGGATTCTTATAGGAAATTTTACGCTGATTTCGAATTCGAAATAAAACATTTCTGTCTCGAATAATTTTCGAGATATTCGACTTCAATTTCCGAAATTTATCGACAATCGATTTTAATGTGATTCTTATAGGAAATTATGCTGAATTCGAAAATGAAATCGAAAAATTCTATGTCGAAAATTCGATATTCGATTTCGAATTTTCCCGAAATTCTAAATCGAAATCGAAAGGTCTTTTTAAGTTCGTTATGGAATTGCTTACAGAGCAATTTCTTCACCGGCCCCATGTTTTTAAGTAATGAGAATAAATCCACAAAACAAAATTTATTACAGATATCACTACAAAACTTTAGTAGTCTTCAAAGTACGCTCCTTGAGCGTCAACACATTTCTGCAGGCGAACTTTCCACGCTTCGTACGCTCCCTGAAAGTCAGCCACTGAAACATTCTTCAGAGCACGCGCGCAAGTCGCTTTGACAGCATCAAAGGTTTCGTGGTGGCGTCCTTTGAGGGCGGTTTTCACTCTGGAAAGAGGAAAAAGTCTGCAGGGGCAACGTCGGGGCTGTAGGGAGGCTGAAGAATCGTTGTGATGCCGTTTTTTGTCAGGTACTCTGTAACCACGAAGCAGGTGTGACATGGCGCATTGTCATGATAGAGCTTCCAATCGGTGACAATTTCTGGTCGCACTCGGTTGACCCGTCTCTTCAATCTTTTTAACACTTCCACGTAGAAGGCACCATTGACTGTCTGTCCTTCAGGCACAAATTTCAAGTGGACCACACCTTTCTTGTCAAAAAACACAATCAGCATTGCTTTGATTCTGGATTTAGACATGCGAGCTTTTTTTGGTCGAGGCGATTATGGAGTGTGCCATTCGGTGCTTTGCCGTTTTGTTTCGGGGTTGTATTCAAAGATCCAACTTTCATCTCCGGTAATGACATTGTCAAAAACTGAGGGTTTTCTTCGATTCGTTCCAAAAGATCTTTCGAAATGGCCTCATGGTTTTGTATTTGCTCGTCCGTCAAAACTTTCGGGACGAGCTTGGCGCAAATCTTCCTCATACCAAGATCCGCGACGATAATCTTGTGAACAACCATTTTATCGATTCCTAGCTTATCCGCGATAAAACAAATACATCGCTCCGAATTCAGCAAATCTCGTTGTTCGTTGTTCGTTGTCTTCAGTTCTTGAGGTTGACGGGTAACCTGTGCGAGGTTTGTCCTCCACGCTGTCCCGGCCTTATTTGAACATTTTGTGCAACCTAAAAACTTAAGCTTGTGATAAGCTTTCACTGCCGTACGCTTGCCGAATCCTTTCTAGTGTTGATGCACCAGATTTTCTAAGGCGCTGTTCAATGCTTTGCTGCATTTTAAGCTTTCACACACTTCTTTGCAGGCGTCCGCGCCGCGCGTGATCATGCCTCAACGGAAGCCAGCAGGCGACTACCGCTTGGAGCGTATTCAAGGTCAAACCCCCCTCTACCGACTCCAATCGGTCCCAGCTCTCTCTGATGTATATTCGCGTCAGAACAAAAATATTCTCATTACTTAAAATACAGACCATGTACATTGAAGCAAACCTAACTCTTCGATTATGCATAAAATAACCCAAAGATCTCGACATATCGGTGCAACATCTAACCACTGTATTTCAAAAAACTGCGTAGAACTCTACACCAAACTAACCTACCGAAGAACACCAGAATGACCATACCCCACTGTATATACGGCAGTTAGTGGCTAAAAAGAGATCAGCAAAGTATATATTACACAACTAAACAAAGATTTTCAGTTTGGAAAGCTTTCAGAAAGTTCAACAGACCATAAATTACAACCTTACCTATTAGAACTGCAAACGGCCACTGAGCTCGAACTAACCAAGAAAAAGCTGGCATTTTTACAGAACAATTGTCTACCATTTTCCAGCCCAATTATCCATCCTCAGATCAGTCACCAAAATAAAAAAAAATTAGGTATAGCATGCCAAATGCTGCTCTCTATTCAAGCCTATTTCGCTAGCTGAAGTACAAAAGAAAATCAGTAAATTAAAGCAATGCAAATCTCCAGGCTATGATCTCATCACCAGGAAAGTACTACAAAAACCTACTAAAAATGGCTATGGTTCTGATAGCAACTATATATCACCGCATGTTAAGCCTTTTATATTATCTTCTTGTATAAAAATACTTTCAACACTCAAACCAGGAAAACCATCTGAAGACTAAATATGGTACAGACCGATTAGTTTGCTTCTCTAATTAAAGGTGTTCAAAAAGTTACTGCTGCAGACTTGGTAGCGATGTCGACTTCAGCCTACTCATCAGTTCCGATTTCGATCAGAACATTCAATGATACACCAAACTCACAGGATTGTTAATGAAATTGCACTTAGCCTCAAAAATAAGAAAATACTGTACTACGGTATTCATGGATGTCGTCCAAATGTTTGATAGAGTATGGGATATTGGACTGTTACACAATTAAAAACATATCTACTAAGTCTATACTACCTTTTGTCAAAGTCTTGCCTAAAAATCACTTACATTTAGTAAAATAAAAAGACGCATTCTCCCAACTCTATCCTGTACAGTCAGGTGTCCCCTTCTCTATCTGTTATATACAGCTGATAATCCTAAATCTTCAAACACCATAATGGCTACCTTTGCTGATGATGTTGCACTAATCTCCATCCATTAAAATCCAAACGCTGCAAACGTTTACGTCAAAGTTTAGACGTTCTTAGTAAATGGTTCAACTGATTGAAAGTAGAAGTAAACCAATCCAAATCAGTGCAGGTCACATTCACAACTCAATCTAATATTATGTCCTCCAGTCCGCATAAACCATTTTTCTATCCCAGTAAAAACAAATGCGAAATATTTGGGTCTCTATCTAAACTAATGCCTCACTTGTAAACGACACATAAAATGAAAAGACAACAACTCAAACTAGTTTTGAAAAATGTACTGACTGCTTCGATGACACTCCGAAATGAAAATTGAAACTAAAGTGTTCCTCTATAAAACAGTATACACCCAATTTGGACATACGAACTTCAATTATGGAAATTTCAAATCAAACGTTGACTGTGAGGTTGGCCGTTTCGTCAACTTTTGAAATCATCAATCGACGTAAAATTTTGTGCTCTTTCTAATGATGCGTCAATTATGTCGAAATATGACGGTGATCTCTGTCTTCTTCCTTGTCAGATCACACAACCCATTAATACGGCTGGGCATAAAATAAACATGGACAGAATAAAAAAACCAACCAATCTCAAACGCTTTTGCGAGAATTTCTAGCTGCCGAAACATCCAAACGAAACGAAAGAGAAAATTTAATTTAGAATTATGTAGTGTTCTCATTAAGTCCAACATTCGTCTTAAAAAATTTCAAGACATAGTTGTAAGTGATTTCTAGAAAAACTTGACAAAAAAAAAATTCTGGACGGAAGTACACTGAAAAAAAGATTCGACAACGATCTGTATCTTAAAACCATTAAGAATATAAAAGAAATTGTAAAGAACCAGAATATATATTTTATAGTAGACCAAACCACAGATTTTCGTGGAAAATATGTTGCTAACCTTCTAATCGGTCGTTTGAAAAAAGACGTATCTAGTAGGTCTTATTTAATTGCTTGTAAGGTTTTTGATAAAATCGGTCATTTGACAATAGTTAGATTTATTAATGAATCTTTAATGCAATTCTTCCTTCCCGATGTTGTACCCACAGAAAAAAAAACAACAACTAAACAACTAAAGGCTTTATCCAAAATCTAATTCATGTTACCTATGCCTGGAATAGGCCGTTGGTCTCAAATCTAATGTCATGTTACGTGATATGCCTGGAATAGGCGTTGGTCTGCATAGTCAGTGGCCCGCCTGTATCGTGTGAAACGTTTATATCTTATTTACGTTCATTTTAACAGTCAAGGCCCGCCTTATCATGTATGTTTCAACAACCAGTAATGTATTTATCCATTCTGCAACAAACAATAAATCAACATATATCTGCATTATATAACATCACAACTAAGGCAATCCATTACTGCAACAACAATTAATGTTTAAATCAAAGCCCAACCAGTTAATGTCATAGCAAATAGTAATCCCAGTATACGCAACAAACAATAAATCAACATTATTTATAATATAGAATATATATAATAATTTACCAAGCAATACACAAGAAGTTAACCATACGAAAACAAACAATCAATCCAGCACAACCTACAGTAAACAAACCTCCTCCTATACCATACACGGAGTTGCTGATTACGAAGCAATGGTTGTAAACTTAACAAAAATTATAGCAGCCGGGCAATTCAGTTCCAAAACGTTGCCTGAAAATACTGTTAAAATAAACACTAACACTCCTGATTTATACCGAAAACTCGTTAAGCATCTCGATGATCAAAATTTTCCATACCTATCAAATTAAAGAATAAAGGGCATTTAGGGTAGTCCTAAGAGGCCTTCGCCCAACAATAGACACCAAATTAATAAAAAAAGAACTGAGAGGAAAATAACAGAATGTACGCAATTTGATGAACATCAGACATAGAGTAGACGAAACACCTCTCCTCTTATTTTTTGTAGATTTAGAACCTAATAAAAACAACAAAGAGATATTTCAACTAAAATCCTTACAAAATATGATCATTACCGTTAAACCGCCAAGAAAAAAAATTATTATAATTCAGGGTACTTGCTGTCAATCATACGGGCTTAGCAAATCGTACTGTAGAAAGCTTTACACTTGCGTAAAATATGGTAGCGATCACAGTACAATAATATGTATCAAACCCAAAACGACTCCCGCTAGATGTGCGCTTTGGAACGGTCCACATCCGGCCAACTACTGGGGATGCTCAATTTACCAAGAACTTCAAACTACAAGAGGAACCACACCATAGCCGGAATGCAAAGGCCACGAACCCCAAGAACGACTACAATGATGCCAAACCCTCTCTAAATTATGCCGGAGCTACTAAAGAACAAGAACAGTCTATGACAGCACACAACTTGTACTCCATCACTTAAAATTACAATAATAATAGTAACGACATATCCATCTTCCAATTTCTAACAAAATTCTAGACTATGTTCACCCAACTGATGCAACAAAACTCTATATTATTAAACCTATTGACAAGCCTGATAAATAAAATCTCTCAATAATGGCTACACTAGAAGTAATTACATAGAACGAAAATGGACTATTACAACGTAGTTTAGAAATAGAAGCTTTCCTCAATACACAAAAAGTCGATATTTTACTAATATCCAAAGCACACCCCACCAACTACTTAAACATTTATAATTATAGAACCTATTTCACTTGTCATCCGGATAATATAGCTCACGCCGAGGCAGCAATTGTCATCAGAAGTAATTTAACACACTATGAATTCGATAAGTTCGAATCACATCACATACAAGCTACAAATGTCAAAATTAAAGACCACACAGGAGAGATAGCAGTTTCAGCAATATACTGTCCACCCCGACATGCAATAAATTAAGATCACTGGGAAAAGATTTATAGCAGTTGGTGATTTTAATTCTAAACGTCCCTCCTGGGACTCCAGACTAATCAATCCAAAGGGTAGACAGCTACATAAAACTATCATTGACAACCTTTTTAATATAGCGGCATCAGGTAATTCTACCTACTGGCCAAGCGACCCGGAGAAACTTCCAGGCGCTCTTGACTTCGTCATAACCAGAAACTGCTCCCCAAATTATATGGAAATCGGTGATTGTTACGATTTAAGCTCAGACCACTCTGCGGTAATATGCACACTAAGTGCATCAATAATAAAAAACCTGTAAGACCACATCTAGATCACAATAGGACAGATTGGGGTGCTTTTAGACAATTTGTAGATGATATTCTATCAGCCGAAACGAAACAGAGATTGAGGCAGTAATAGAGAAATTATTACATATCTTACAGCACGCATCTTCGACTGCTACGCCCATCAAATTAGAAAAAAACTGTAATAAACCCACTAATAACTACTCATTAATTATTAGACAAAATATTGCTGAGAAAAGAAAAGCAAGACGCGTTTGGCAACAAACACGACATTCTAGTAATAAAAATAAACTGAATACTCTTACAATGCAACTAAAAGATTAATTAAAGAACATATAAATAAAACATTCAGTGATTACATTAGTAGCTTATCCCCTAGACAACACGACGATTACTCCTTGTGGCGAGCAGCTAGGAAACTGAAGCAACCTATCAGCCCTTTTCCGCCCATCCACAAACCTGGTGACACATGGACCCGTAGCGGTTATGAAAAAGCAAAAGTATTTGGTGAATTTCTAGCTTCTACCTTTCAGCCGGACGATACAGTAAGAAACCCATTAGATGACACCACACTACTAGAATTCCTTGAAACGCCATGCCAACTTGATCTGCCTATGAAATGGTGCACACCTAATGAAATACAAAGCGAAATAAAACGTTTAAAAAACTCACAAAACTCAGGATACGACTTCATTATAGCTAAGCTGCTTCTACAACTTCCAAAAAATCTGGTGTGAACATCACACGACTTTTCTTATCCTATTATTATATATTATACCGGGTCCATCGTCTCGGCTCTGCGCTGCTCTCGCCCCGGAACTTGTTATTTTAAAAAGACGACGAGGCGCGAGTCAAATACTCGATAGCTGATTAAAATAAACAGTACAAGACAATAATTGACTCGTACTTAAAATTTTGCTACTGAAGGTAACCGTACGAGCTCGGCCGCACGGCCTTCGCCATTATCGCCTGCGTGCTCCCTCCTAGCGGCCAAGCGCTACCGCCCGTCCTCCCGCAGTCGGCCTTGAAGCTCTCTGAGCGCGCTGTGATTGGTCTGTTTAATTAATTTTTAATCGGCTATAACTTATTTATTTGACCTCGGATCAAAAAATTTTATTGTAATTTTTTGTTCGTCTCGGTCTGATCTATCCGGTAATATAAATTTCCCGAAACATTTTATGAACACTGAAACTGGGTAGGTCAAATTTCCGTCGATTACATTACTTTCCTTATTACAGGATAAGAAAAGTAAAAAAGCGATAATGGCCACAACACAAGTATTTAATGATATTATACAAACTCAGTGTTTTCCCATTCAATGAAAATTTGCGTAGGCCACCCTCATACAAAAACCAGGCAAATCAGCTCAATCGCCAGAGTCTTATCGATCAATTTCGCTACTGTCGGTACTTTCCAAGTTATTCAAACGAATATTATTAAAAAGGCTCTGTTATTAAAGAAAATCACATAATATCTCAACACTAATTCGGTTTCCGGCGGAAGTATTCACCATCGCAACAAGTGCGTAGGGTGGTCGATAAAATAGAAAAAGATTTCCAAGAAAAACGTGCGTGCTCAGCTGTATTGTTAGGCATAAGCCAGGCTTTCGATAGAGTGTGGATTCCCGGCTTATTATACAAGACCTAAAGAAGCCTTCTTTATCAGTACCTACCTAATACACAAATCGTAATTAGAAAATAGATACTTTCAAGTAAAAATAAACGATGGTCGCTTTACAATCCATCCAATTGAAGCTGGTGTACCACAGGGTAGTGTTTTGGGCCCCACACTATACCAACTATTCACGGCAGACCTACCTGTTTCTAACGATGTTATAATCGCTACGTGTGGACAATACCGCCATACTATCTTCTCATAGTGACCTACTCCAGGCGACAACAAATTTGCAGGATACACTAGATGCTGTATAAAGTGGACAACAACCAATCAAAATCAATGAAAATAAATCAAGATCCACAACATTCACCATTCAAAAAAATCAATCCACGACCAGTAATCTTCAAAAGGAATTGCATACCTAATATGGAAGAAGTTAAATATCTTGGTATACACCTTGATAACAAACTTACTTGGAAAACGCATATAAAAGCAAAATGAAAAGAACTAGACATTCGTGTGAAAAAGACGTACTGGCTCCTCGGACGAAAATCCCAACTAAATTTAACAAAGTGTTATATAAGACCTAGATAGTTCCAACATGGACATACGGGATCCAGTTTTGGGGATGCGCTAAATCATCGAACATAGATATACTACAGCGTTTCTAAAATAAAACACTTCGCACAATTTTAAATGCTGAATGGTATATGAACAATCGAATACTACACAAAGGCTTGAAAATCCCATGTATTAAAGAAATTATTCACGACTACTGCAACAAGGGTAGCAGACCCGAATTAGTGTCTATTCTATAGTATTCGTGACACATCTATTAAAGACTGTAAATTAACAAGACGTTTAAAACGGACCATGTTTAGTGATCTAACTTAGTTAAGTAAAAGATCACCTTGAGGTGTTACTCCCCACATGACATGTATATCAGCCCATTTGCTTGTTGGTCTATCAGACCAGTTGTAAATATGCAGTAAATAAAAAAAATGTTACATGTTTGGCTCATGGTTTAAAAATGGTAGAGTAGCTGAAGCAATTCGAAATGAATTTTCCTTAGTAGATTCATTAATAAAAAGTGTTCATAAAGGCCCCATTGAGGGTGCGGTTATATAGAGAAAAATTACCCGACGTTTCGTTTCCTCTTGAGCCTGTAATCACGCGATGGGTACGTGCCTACCTAGTACGCAGCCCTTTTTTATGTCGAGCACTTTAAGAAGATAAAGATTCTAATTTTTGAATTTTCATATAGTTCTCGTACTTAAAAAACTTCAGTCTATTTTAAGAAAACTAGAACTACGCGATCAGCCTCAATTTTTCGACTAAAAAAATAATAAAAATAAACATTTTTTTAATAATGCTTATTCTTGCATATTAAAATATCACATTTTAGTAAATATTTATGCACATATTTTGTCACTTTTAGTGCATAAAATCCGTTCTCTATTGATATCTGTACAATAAAATATTGAACAAAATTTGTTATTCTTTTATTGTCATTTCGAAAAAGAGGATCATTATGCTAGACTCTGTATAAGTCTTTAAAACATTAACAAAAAGTAAAACAAAAAGTATGAGCCTTTTAATGGAGTTGAGTTTGACTGCCAAAAAAGTAACTAAAAAAAATTTCTTCCCTTTTTCGTGCACCGAGTTAATTTTGCCCAAATTGTTGCTTCTAACCGTGTTACGACCTAGTCTATTACATTTTTGTTCCTTTATTGTCCCCGTGATCTTGAGCACAGCAATGTTAAGAACGCAACGACATCGCGTTTATTACATCCGCCGTTCTCGCTGGAGCATTTCGGAGCGTAAACATTTTTTAATCGGCGTCGCACAAAGAACTGGCAAGTGTCATTAGAGTCGTTTGCCGGGGTTTCTTAATCACAGAGCGCGCAATAATGGCGGCTTCCGGTACACGGCGGCAACAATGCGACGCACAGATAAACAATTTGTCAACAAGCGGCACAAAGGGCCGGACGTGCCGTAAAATTAGGCGTCGAACTCGAGCCGAGGCCGGGCTACATTGAAAACATCTGACGCTTTTTGTGCGCAGTTAAAGAAATTCAAATGGCACATAAACTAGGATCTAACATACACGTTCGATTCAATAGGATCCATTTGTTACTGGAAGGCGGAACAGCGCTGCCACATACAAAGCGGAAACGCCGGCCGCGCGCTGCACCTCGCCGCAGTCAATTGCGCTCGGTGCATTGTTTACGCGAGCCCACGTGCATGCCTGCAGAAATCTGTCAGTTTGCAACGAAAGCGCAATTTATGGCGATGCAATTGTCTGCCAGCTTTATAATATGTAAAAATGAAGTGGGACGCATTCCGGAACGCCGGTCCGGAAATATTTTACCGACGCCACGCCGGATTATTGTGCAGCACGCGGACATAAACCGCAATTAAATTTTGTTATCAAAGTAAAATATGAGCACATGTATATTATCTATAAAAAAAACTGTACACTTCACAATGCGAATATAATAGCATTATGATCTGGAGCTTAATAACGGGAGCTCTACTATAATTCATTTCACAAAGGATGTTCAGGAAATATTAAAATTCCTGTTCATATTACGAGGTTGATTTAAATGCAAAGATAAATTTTATAATAAATAATTTTATGTAAACAAAAAAAAAACAGATATTTTGCCATATAACTTATCACTACTTTCCTAAAATATTTTATAAAAATATTTAAACTGTGTCACAATATCTATTGAGAAAAACTAACAAAAGCAAATTTTCATGGCATTTTTCCATGGCGAATTAGGTATCTCCGAAGCATGGGTTTTAAACTCATCAACCGTTTCTTTCGGTGTCGAAAATCGTTGCCTACGCAGTTTGTTGTTCACATGCGGGAACAAAAAGACGTCGCTGGGGACCAAATCGAGACTGTACGGAGGGTGACTCGTCAATTCGACATTTTGAGCGCTCAAAAAACCAGTTGTTTGCGTCGATGTGTGTGAGTTTGCATTGCCTTGGTTGAGAATGATCCGGCGTCGCGCGTTGGTTTGTCTTATTTCTCTGAAGACTTCCGGCAAGCAAATGGTTGTATACCATTCAAAATTAACTGTTTTACAATCCTCTAAAACAACTGTTGCAATATATCTAGTTTTTCCAAAAGAGCAGGCGACCATTTGTTTCGATGTGCTTCGAGCGCCAACGATTTTTGTTAAGTTTGATCATTTGGAAGACCCATACAGTCAGCTGCTGTTTACTTTCGGTCTCATATGCATAAATCCACGATTCGTCACCTGTAACGATATTGTAAATATTCTTTGAAGCACCGTGATCGTATATCTTGATCATTTCTTTCGATTAATCAACACGAGCCTGTTATTGAGCGATCGTTAACTTTTGCTGGCACCACAGACTATTTTGAATGCCTTTATTATTTGATCCGGCACCGAACTATAACGACGATTACATTAATTAAACCAACAATATACAGTGGCTCTGTACACTGCTTTATTATAAAAAGTGTCAAAGTCAATTGGTCGACGCACTGTAGATGAGATAATCCACGTCGAAAGACGTAAAACATCATCACACAGAAATGTTCACGAGTTAATTCCATTTTTTGGCAGAGCGAAAATTTTCAAATTAATGAAAACAAAACAGATGGCGTCCCCATTACAAAACATTCTGAGTGCGAATGCCGTCAAAAATGTCAACTGTATGGTGCCAATGTTAGATCTCCCCTAGCACACGCAAGGTTGCCAATTCGCAATAGATATCGTGCAACCCGCATACTTTTAGTATATTGTCATCTTTAAACCACTTACATTGGCATTGTCTTGGAGAAAAATTATGTTATGTTTTAGTAAGTTCTTGGCACTCTAGGCTAACATTTTTTCATCCACCTTTCCTCAAACTTTTGTATGTTGATTATTTAAATAAAACATACATGTTTACATACATTTACACATCAGTGGAAAAAAACAAGGACAAATATACATTTTTATTTAAAAGACATCGCTTTTCCTAACTTTAGAATTAGCAAGCCTCTGGAATATGTTATCAAAAAAAATGCCTTTTTAATAGGTGCATAAATAAGTTCTCAGCTTTAGATTTCACAGGACGCAAATCACTGTTTACATGTAACGTATTAGTGCGCCCTCTTACGGTTTTAAAGCAATGACATTTGGTCTTTCGAAACATCATGCGATTTGGCGTTTGATGCACATAACTTCAATAATCAGCTGTGTTCACGATGGTAATCACAAAAGAGCATATTCGATTTTCTATCCTCTTCGCGTTTCATCTTAAGAAAAACGCTGCCGGAGCCACCGAAATGATTTGTGCTGCATATGGTGAGAATGCTGTAAGTCATGCAACGTGCAAAAAGTGGTGCCAAAGATTTCGCGGAGAGTTTAGTGTTGAAGATCAACCACGCGCTGGACGCCCTCAAACATTTGACACGAATGAGATGCAGACGCGTTAGTCTGGGAACTTCTCCCACATGCGGCGTATAGCTCAGACATGGCCCCTTCCGATTATCTTTTATTCCGGTCGTTACAGCATCACTTGGCCGATACGCACTTCAAGACAAAAGAAGAAGTCCGAAAATGCATCGATAACTTTATCGTCTCGAAGCCGGTGAGCTTCTATCACCAGGGAATTCGCAAGCTACCCGAAAGATGGCAAAAGGTCATCGATGCCAACGGAGAATACTTTGATACTTAAGCTTTTTTTGTTTGTTTTAAAATAAAAGCTGAGAACTTATTTATCCACCTATTAAAAACATTCACAATAACTAAAAGTACAAGGCCCTTTATTTTTTCTTGTTTTAACATTGATTTCAAAAATTCTATCATTTTACAGTTTGTAAATGCCGCATTTAGAAAAATGCGTAGAACGATTGCACTATTCGAAAAAGTAGACTGACTTCAATAATGCCAAGAGTTTCTTAACTGCTGATTCTAATTGTGATTTTGGTTTGGTATACTTATCTTCTTTGCCAATTCTTTTACTAATTCTTAATAGTGCCGTTAAATTTACATATTTCTCAGGGAATGTTTTATCTAAATCAGAAGCATACTTTTCCAACAGCTGATTCGCTCTATGCCGTATACTATTATTTTCCATTTGAGCGATCTCATAGTAATTCAAAGTTCCTATATATGTAGCTTGATCTTTTTTGTACTAAGCTAAGCTTCAAATAATCAATTGTAGTATAATATGTTTCTGTCACAAAAGACTGTCGCCCAGAAAACTGGTAATTTTCATCTTTATCTACACCAAAAGGAGCTTTGGGCTTCCCCTTTTTTGTAATATCTGTTTTATAAACGTCAGAGTTACATAACAATTTTGATATGATTACTTATAAAAATATTGTTTCAGAAACATACCATTAATGTCAGTTCAAGGCTCTTCCGATACCATATTATGCGTCCTTAGTTTGATCACGATCATAGGTAATGTGTGTCTGAGTAGCAAGAACCTCTTAGTACGATTTGTATAATGCTCGAATGCCACCAGCATGGGAACTTCATTGTGTTGCACAGTGGAAAATACGAATCATTTTAATTTAAAAATTTTAAACTACTTAAATGTATATATTTTTGAAATCCGAGATCATGGGAAGTCGAATAAGCTATCACATGATTCCTCCCCGGAAGGAGGGGTAACTAATTATTTTTCAGTTTTTGATAGAAACAGGTAGAGCATCGTCTGCATAAATCAACGAAAATTCCATAAAGAGGTCAAAAGTGATGGCAATTGAAGTTTGGCCCTTTATTACTCTAGAAGTAGCGCCTTTAGAAAAAAGTTAAATAGCTCAATAATTAAATTAATTCTTGGGATTAAAAATTTATTTAACTTTTAATTTTGCATATTTTTTATTTTAATTTTTTAGTATTAGAAATGCGCGATTCAACCAAAACGCCGCATTTTTATGACAATATTTTTGAAAATACCACAAAAACTAACTGTATTTCCAGATTGCAAGAAAATTAGTACATTATTAGAGATGAACTATGTTTTAGTTATTCATCCATTCCACGTAAAAATTATTAATTAAAGGAAAATGTTTTTGCAGTTCTTTATGCAGTTTAGTAATATTTAGAGTCAGTTAAGTAATAGTTTATTCGGATTAATGTGAAGAAAAGTTATTTAAAACCATTTTCAAATACATGGGTACGTTGTACTTCATTAGAACAAAGATGCTATTGTATTAATAATGTGTCCAGTCACTACTGTCAATAATTGTTTGGCATCTTGGAGGCATTCTTTCGACCAAATTGATGGCGTATTTATCCGACAAGGACCTCCAAATGCGACGAATTTCTCTTGTTAACTACTTCAAAGTGAACACTTTTCTACCATAAAAGTTGTGCTTGGGTTGAGTTTGTGGAGCGAAAGCGGGTAGACGCGAAATTGGCTGGTGGCGATAAAATACTCGAATACGGGCTTTGTCACACCGACTTTTTCGTGAAGTGTAGCTAACTGAATCTGAAAGTGAACATTATTAGCAATTTAATAAGAGTGAGCAGATAATTATAAATAAGGAGCGATTATAGGGCAGTGTAAATAGGAACAATCAAGAATACAAACGAAGAGAGTTTTTAACCCGAAGGCCAAACGTTCCCTGCCTTGCGCGGCCGGCGGACGGGAGATAACGCGACCCGGACGATACGGAAAGTTTATTTATCAAACGTACAAAAATCTAAATTCAGATAAAATATTGACAAAAGGGGATTATAAATGAGTTCAGGATCCAAAAGAGATAGAGATCTAAACAGTAGCGAAGAAAAGAAGAGATCTTTAAGAAAAGTAAAATAGTAATTAGATCACCAACATTAAAAACAGAAAAATAAAAGTAAGTGAAAGAAAAATGGGAGATCTAAAAGAATTTAAAGACATGATTAAAATTATGAGAGATGAAATTAAGAAAAGTACAGAAGAAAATCAGAAACTACGAGAGGAAATGGCAAAACGGGAGATAAAATGGGAATTGGAGAAAAACAACTCCAAAAGAGAATCGAACAACTGGAAGATAAGTTTGAAAAATAGAAAAGAAAAACGAAAGTGTAGGTTGATAATCAAGGATGTAAAATTAGTAGAAAATCGAAAAGAAGAAGAAACAAAACAATTCCTCGCAGAAAAATTGGGAGTAGAAGTAGAAGTAAAGAATGTAGTAACACTGCAAGGAAATAAAGGTACAACTACAAGTCTGGTTGAAATGAAAGACTGGGATAATAAACAGAAGGTCATGAAAAATAAATATAAACTGAGAGGATCCACCGTATACATAGACAATGATACGACGCCAAAAGAGAGAGGAATACAGGCCGAAATAAGAAAAATTGCAAAAGAAGAGAGAAGTAAAGGTAGAAGAACGAAAATCGGTTATAAGAAAATCATCATAGAAGGAGTGGAATACGTCTGGGATGATGAGGAAAAAGGGGTTATAGAGAAATCAAAAAACTGATAACAAAAAAGAACCAGGCCGAACTTATAAAGAAATATGCGATGGTCATGGACGACGATAAACAATATAAGATGAACAACAAAATGAAGAGCGTTGGAATAGACAAAAGTAAAGAGAAAGAAAAGGATAAGAGGAAAATAAGCAAAATGCAACAGGAAAAATTGAGAATAGGAACATGGAATGTGAGGGGAATTAAAGACAAAGAAGAAGATTTAGTAGAAGAAATGATAGAACATCAAGGGAAAATCCTAGGAGTAACAGAAACCAAGAAGAAAGGAAAAGGTATGAAACGAATCCATAAAGGATACTGGCTATTTTGGTCAGGAGTGAAGGAAACGGAAGGAGCAAGATGTGGGGTAAGATTAATAATAAATTCAGACATGCTAAAAGACATTATAAAGGAAGAATATATAAATGAACGGATTTTAAGATTAGAAATGAAGCTAATAGGAGAAGAAATATGGAGTGTGATAATAGCATACGGAGAAAACGAAGATGCTAGAAAAGAAGATAAAGATAAGTTCTTTGAGGAAGTACAAAGAGAAATAGATAATGGAGGAGAAAATGTAATTGTTATGGGAGACTTAAATGGACGAGTAGGAAAACAGAATACAGGTATAGAAAAGTACTTAGGGAAGAAGGAGAAACGACCAGAAATAATAACGGGGACAGAATCATAGAAATCAGCACAGAAAACAATTTAGTGATCGCAAACACAAAATTCAAACATAAGGATATACACAAATTCACAAGAGTAGTAGAAAGCAGGAACGAGAAGTCAATTATTGACTATTTCTTAATAAGTAAACCAAAATGGAAAAGGTACAAGACGTCAAAGTAACAAGACAAGCAGAGATAGGAAGCGACCACTACTTGGTAAAAATGGACCTAAAGAATAAAAAAGAAGAAAAAGAAGATAAGAGGAGAAAGAAATCAGTGGAAACTATAAAAACATATAAACTAAAAGAAACAGAGAACCAAAAAAGATATAGGGAAATTATAACCAAAAAATTTAGAGCAAAAGATAATACAAAAGGGGTAGAAGAAAAGTGGGAAAGATTTAAAGATACCATACTAAATGCTGCGAGAGAGAGTTGCGGGACAAAGAAAATAGCTAATAAAAATATGAAGAAAACAGCATGGTGGAACGAAGATATAAAAGCAAAGATCAAAGAGAAAAAGCAGGCATGGAAGAGATACTTAAGTACAAAAAAACAGATGACTACGAAAAATATAAATAAACAAGAACAGAAACGAAAGCAGCGGTGAGAAAAGCAAAAGAAGAATCATGGATGAAATTTGGAGAAAAGATGACAGAAAACTTTCGGAAGAACCAAAAACTATTTTACGGAACCTTAAAACAACTTATGAAGAAAAAGGAATATAATATGATGAACATAAAGGGAAAGGACGGAAAAATAATAACAGAAGAAGATCAAATAATGGAAAGATGAAAAGAACATTTCGAAGAACTAACAAAAGCAGAAAACAGTACAACAGATGAAAAGAAAGAACTAGACGAAAGAGAAGAAATCGAAGAAATACAAGAGAAAGAAGTTAGGGAGGTCATAAAGAAAATTAAGTTAGGAAAAGCAGCAGGAAGGGACAAAATAACACCAGAAATGATAAAGTTTATGGGAAATGAAGGAATAACTAAATTTACAGAATTGCTAAATGAAATAATGAAGACAATGATAATACCAAAGGATTGGAATATAGGAATCATACTCCCCATACATAAGAAAGGTGACAAAAGAGAATGTGGTAATTATAGAGGAATTACGTTAATAAGTGTCCCTGCGAAAATACTGGCCAGAATAATTGAGAAAAGAATAAGAGACAGAATAGAAAATACAATAGAAGAGACTCAATGTGGTTTTAGGAAGGGGGAGAAGCACACAAGATTTAATATTCATCATTAGACAAATCAGCGAAAAATTTATTAAAAAAGGAAGGGAAATACATATGTGCTTTATAGATCTAGAAAAAGCTTTTGACAGAATACAAAGAGAACAAACATGGAAAGCACTAGAAAAAAGAGGAATAGAGGAAAGAACGATAAAAATAGTAAAAGCAATGTACAGAAGTAATAAAAACGTAGTAAGGACTAACAATGAAGAGTCACGAGAGTTCGTAACAGAAATAGGAGTAAAGCAAGGATGCGTGCTAAGCCCCTTGCTGTTCTCAATAGTGCTAGACGAGGCGATGAAAAATGCAAAGAAAAAGATGAAGAAGATAAAATTGGGATACTGGCAAATGGAACAAACAGAAATAAACGAACTCATGTTCGCTGACGATATGACGATAATAGCCGACACAGAAGAGAATCTACAATACAACCTAGAGGTGTTAGAAACAGAGCTACGGAAAATAAACATGAAAATAAACATAGCGAAAACTAAAAGTATGGTAGTGCCCAGAGAGAATATAACACACAAAATAAAAATACAAGAAAAACAAATTGAACAGGTAGAAAGTTTTAGATATCTAGGATCAATAATCGAGAACAACGGCAAAATAGATAAAGAAATTAATGATAGAATGGAGAAACAGGAGAATCTACAATACTCTGAAAACGAACTTTTAGGAAAGAAAGAAGTACCAAGAAAAATAAAAACAGAAGTAGTGAAAAAAGTGGTGAGACCGTCAATAATGTATAGTAGTGAATCGTGGTCTTTGACAGAAAAACATAAAATAAGACTAAATGCAATGGATATGAGGTTCCTAAGAAGGATACAAAATAAAACGAAAAGAGATAAAATCCGAAATGAAACGTACAGACAAGACTTAAAGATAAAACCTATAATGGAAAAAATAGAAGAAGGACAATTAAGGTGGTTTGGTCATGTGTCGTATGCCAAAAACAGATTAGTGAAAAGAGTGTATGAATCATGAGTTCCGGGTAAAATCAAAGAGGAAGGCCAAGGAAAACCTGGGAAGAAGGAATAAGAGAGGCAGCAGCAAACAAGGGAATAAACTGGGAAGGTATAAAACAAGTAGCCCAGGACAGAAAACTATGGAAAGAAAAGTATACAGCAACATAACAAACTCTTCTCCCACCTGCCTTACACCTAACGGTAAAAAGGGCATAAGGATTAAGTAAAGTAAAAGGTTGTGCTTAATGTATGCCCATACATTCTCAATTTGATTTGCATTGGGCCACTGGGACAGTCAGTCAAGTGTAACGATGCCAGACTGCTCTTTCTACTCTTTGCATACCTTGCGGGGGTTGTCCTCCTGCAGGATCCAGTCCTATTTTTCTTGATGAACCAATGTTCAGCAGTCGGTAACAAATATTTGTTATAAATGTCAAGCATTTTCGGAGCATTTAGGTTGTATGTAAACAAATTCAATGTTCCAAGACCCAGTTTTGAAAAGCCAACCTGTTAGCTGAATATGATCAGACTCGTGAAACGATAACATGTTCCCAAACAGAAGTTTCGTTCGTAAAAACTACATTGCTCCAATATCGGTCGATATTGTCCTTTGCCCAAGCAAGTGGGTTTGTCACATGATTTTTACCTAACAAAGGTTTCTTCACTAAACTACGACATTTGATGTTATGCGCACGGAGATGGGTTCGGATAGCTACGTACAACATATCTACACCTATAATTTTGTTGCTCCTTGACGCATTGTTAAGCCTCACTTTGGCTATCGAGCCACGTTCCGACAAGTTATCGACTGTTTTTGTCTCCTTATATCGTTACACCCACTTACTTTCGACAACCTCGTTACGCGACGCGTACGCGGTACTCTTAGTGCTTTACGCATTTCTCTGGCAAGAATTCAATGCCAGCTAAATATTTTGTGGCAAAGCATCGAGGACAAAAGTCCCCTTTATCGACTCACAAAAGAATCAGGGCGATATCTTTTAACTGCTAATTATGCTAAACACATTCTAACTTAACTGACTAAAATCAATTCATCCATATCAATCTGGCCTGAGACTCAAGAAACGAAGCATTTTTTACGACATGTTTGAAATTTTTCTGGGCCATCCCACCGATGCCATAAGTCAATATGATGCTTATCATTTTTAATATCAGGTTCGACATCAAGTTCAATTAACGTAAAAAAAACTATGTTCTCTAAGATCATCCAAATAAAACATATCTTCATCTAATTGTGGATTTTTATCAGGCTTCCCAGCTTCAGGTACCATATTTTTGAAAAACAGTTATTTCGCGGAGATTACCGTTACTGCAACATTCATAGGATAATATATAATCGGGCCTCAGGTTTAGACAGTAGTGCCAAAGTTGATAAAGGCAATGTTAAATGACAATATATGATCTAAGAAAGACATCGCAAAAGGTATTGACCCTGCTGTTTCTTCGAGAATGAAACTCTCTGTACTGTCGATATTCTTGATTCCTCTGCTTGTTCACTGAAAATCTCAAGTGGTAAAAGCCAAGCTTCTGCTATGTCAGCAACATGAAACCGCATTTTGTAAAGAGTTACGTTAAAGGTAGATAACGTTGGATACATCAATCGATATACTGATCACAGAAAGCTAATAAAATTTCTGAGAATTGATTGAATAGTAACAAAATATAGCACAGAGTATAGTGTAAATCCCAGATGTTAACCGCGGTTCAATTCCTAAAATTTGGGCAAATTTATCTGCGTGCTAAAAGTCTTTGCCAGCACTGTTCCTACTACCTCCTGGCCTTGGTTGATCAACGATTAATCTTTGTGTTGATTTCTGATTTTAACTATTTTACGTTGATGATCCGTTCTAACCACTTTAGTTCGTATTACTTCACAATCTCTAAGAATTTTTGTGCAGAATTTGTAAGTCTTAATCCAACAATGCAGTGTACTAATAATTAAATTCATTAGAATTGCTACCTTACGCCTGAACATTTCTTTTGCTATTGCAGAGCAGTTAAAAGAGTTGAAAAGAGTTGCTGTTTGTAATTGCAACAACACCTTCCCATCAGTAGTGTCTGTATCAGCTTAAAGTCAACTTTGACAAGGATTCTTTTACCTTCATTGTCATCAAGATGTTGTTCAAATAAAATTAAAAATCGAATTTGAAATTCTACATATTCTTTATCGTGTCTTATGACACTGAGTAAATAGCACATAACGCACCACAAAACTAGATGGTCTTTGTGACATGCGTGATACATCTACATTCAGTCTGGAGTCTAAAATTATGAAATTATACTTGATATTTACAATCTTTGGATAGTTTCTGCTTTAACTTGCTCCTTTAACTGTGTAATACATTTATTGACAGTTGTACTTGATAAGTATGTGGAAACACTTTTTCCTCTATCTACAAATTTTGCTAAATGTTTAACGAGTTCTACACAACCAAAAAAATTATTATTTCTTACAGAACCAAATATTTCATTATTTCCATAAATTGGCAAACCACGGAAAGCTAAAAAATCACAACTTTAACAACACTTAAGAAAACATGCACTTTTTGTGATCACATTTGTTATGTGGTTATTTTCTAATCACTAAACCCTTTAGTTGCTGGGAAGGCCGTTATTTCATAAAGTTTCACGACTTCCAAAATACCCGTCCGGTTGATTTTGAATAAACTAACTAATTTCGCTTGATGCATTCTCCATTCATCAACTTTTTATAAAACAACTAAATGTCACAAAATGTTTCGAGTTGCATATTATCCTTTAGATTTTTTAAAGTCGGAGTCAACGTTTTCTTGAATACCACTGTAGGCCATTAACTCACGTAGCTTATTATTTACGTACTTTAGTGTCTAGTCATCAAGTGATGTCTACCTCTTTCAGAGTATTTTCAGAGTTCTCAAATCCTAAACTGTAGATTTGATGCACTACAATTTGAGTTTGAAGTCGATGGCAACGATTGTGATTGCTGCACACAAAAAAATGTGTGATTATGGTATCTTCTTGATCACAGCATCCTGTTTAATACTTATTTTTCTCTGTTTGTATAATTTATTACTCTCTTAATCACTGTTTTTTTCGGCACGATTATAAATATTTTGAAAAACGTTTATATTGCTTGTTTATCTATGTTTGATTTAAGTCATAAATTTCCGATGCTTTTTATAGTTTTTAGGAAGGTGTCGGAATTTTAAAGTTCATGCATTAATAAAAACTAAAATACACTTTTATTAGAAATATCATCTAAATAATTTTTGTCTTTTGTTCTACTTTGACTGACAAGCCTGTACTTCTAATATTATCTATCTATCCGTTTCTATTTGTTACGTAAAACTTGGAGATCTAGAAAGATAATACTTACCACGCCAACGCAGTTAGACGAAGAAACGTCAAAACTGAAATTTTAGGTCTGGGAGCTAGCGGGGTCGCCAGCTATATTATTATCGTCTGAAGTTACCTGTGAATGGCGTTAAGGTGTCATAATGACTATGTACTTGATGCTCATAACCTGTTGCGTCTAGAGGTGGGTATATGACACGATTTTTGTTGTGTCATGACATGATTATGCATTTTGGAAACCGCAAAAAATTAAGCGAAAGTTTTAGTAACCAAGAATAACCCATTCGCTTTAGTTTATATACTTTTGCAAGTATAAATAATTTAACTTAATCTACAAACTCAATTTAGATTATTTTTACTACTACATAATGTAATAATTCACAAGTTCACCAAACTTTTGCTTTGTATTTTGCGCTAGTACAACAAAAATGTCTATGCTTCTGGTAGACAATATGGCAATTGTAATTAAGGACTACCTTCGATATACAAAAGTAAATAGTACACAGGTAAACGTATAAAAACGCACGTGACCTGAAATTTAAAAATTGGCGACACACAGCACTTATCTTAATATGCAATCGAAGTACATGAGTGTGAGTGAAATAAGTCGTGAATGTCGAAAGCGTGCATAACCGAGACAAAAAAAAAACTCGGGCATGAGTATCATATATGGCATATGAATTATGTTGATTGCTTAATATGTAACTTATTTTTTTTTTGCGCTCAGAGTATGCTTCCTTAACGGATCCATGTTCACTGCAGCCTATGGCTTATTGTGATTACCCTAATTAAATAAATTTACAACCAATCTGTAATTGATGTCCCCTGAATCAGCAGTCCTTTACAGGGTGTGTCTGGAAATATTCCGGTTCCAGGATTGGTTTCCCAAATATATGTTTATCTACACAACGCATCGCACTTGCATAGGATGTGTAAGGCTGTTTCTGGTTCCTTGTTACAAAGTCTGCATGCAAGGTCACCATTGAATTTACCAATTTTCCAGAGTTGTCCTTTAACAGTCGCATGTCCTGTAAGAAACCCTATGGTTATCTATAGTTGTAACCTACTTAGGTTAAGGAGTTCTGCAGCTCTCTTTTGGCAAGGTCCCTTATTAAAGGTTTTGCTGAAATAATGTCCTGGTCGGTTCTTCCAGTACATTCGATGATGAGTGCGTGTCCTTTCCTTAATAAAGCTTCGGGCAGCACTTCGTAAAATTCCTAATGTAGGTTCTGGGCCTATATAAGCCTCACTAGATCCCTGCCTGGCCAGTTCATCGGCTTTCTCGTTGCCGTAGATACCGCAATGCCCAGGTGCCCATAACAGTTTTACTGTGTTATGTTCTGCCAGTGCATTGAGTTCGTTGATGTATTCCCATACCAGTCTAGATAATGCTTTTGTGCTTGATAAAGCCTTTAAAGCTGTCTGGCTGTCTGATATAATATAGATCCGCCTGCTCCTGTAAGCCCTCTTACCATTTTCACGCACATACTGTATTATGGCGTATATTTCTGTCTGAAAGACAGATTAACTTAATTTAATGCAAAAATAAGTTGCGGCGAAAATTCCTTGCGTCACATTTCTTATTGGCATTTGCAAGTGATATATGTTGTGATAATTATATGACATAAAGAATGTTGTTGAATAAGAAAGTAACCAAAAAGAATTTGGGCAGTAGGAATCACCAAAGTGAAAGATGCCAAAGTAACCTTTAACAAGAGAAGGGTATAACACACCCCGATAACGGTGCTTATTGTGTTGTACACATATAGAACAACCGGTTGGCCATTTTATCGCTTACAAATAATAGAAAGGAATGGCCAATGGCAACTTGTAATGATCGCCCACTTTTTAACATTCTCGATACAATATTCCAAGCTAGAAGAACTGTTTGGCCAATTTTTACTTCTTCCTAACCTACCATTTGTTGAGCAGAGCCTCCCCGTTGGTAAACAAAAATGTAATAACGTCATTTTTGATACATTTTTATTTTCTCTAGACACAACTGTTTCGCCTAAACTAATAAAACTCAACACAATGGTCACAATTAAATTGCCTAATTTATACATAACTTTTCAGATTATTATTTTAGAATATTCAACCATTTCTAGTCAAATTAAATTCCCGAGTACTTTGATTACATCTGGTGATCACTTCTGGATCCTCTATATATGAACAACCGCTCTATTAATAAGGCGTCGATACATCCGGACCCCTCATTAAAATTCAATTATACTACAGTGAATGACTATATTTTTCCTAATAAATTTTGTTTGGTTTAATCTTTTACCATCTTCTTAGAAAATATTGTTTTGAATGGAAATAATTAGCCTCTTGTAAATTTTTATATATACTTTTTGGGTCAAAAACTGTAATAAAAAAAATCATAATGCTTCTACATCCTTAAATTGTCACTCAACACTTTAAATTTTTCTTTCTCTCTCTATCCCTTGTTTTAGAAGTTTGTTTATATAAAAAAAACTGTGCGCTATCTGGAGCTATTAGTTTCAAGTTCGCCAGTTGATCATCAGGCCTTGTGCGACTTACTTGTTTTTTTTCACGTCTCCTTTTGAATTTTTGCATTTAGCCGTTCCAACTTTACATCGAGGAAGGCTAATATTGCGAAAACCTTAAGGGTTTGTGTTTCGACGGTGAATCTTACATTATAACGCAACATAGACACAGAAAATCTTGGGGATTACCATCGCCCTAGTCCATCATGAGCAACATCAAATGCAGAGTATCAGATGGTGAGACCGATACGTAAGTAAAATATAAGGTTAACTACCTTATTTATTGCTGCGGAGTTTAACCGGAGAAGTGATAAAACATTACCAGGCAACACAATAAAGCGGCGTCTTCAAGAGGGTAATAATAGTCGTATTGCTACCAAAACACCATTGTCAGGGTATGGTAATAAGACTAAACGCCTTGAGTAGACACAAAATCATCGTTCTTGGACAAATAAATAGTGGATAAAACGTAATATAGACCAACAAATCCAAATTTTAAATTTTTAGTTAAAAACAAAGTATCTTCGTGCGTCGGTTTAAGACTGAAAAGACAATTCAGGACTCAAGATCAAGCTCGGAGGTAGGTCTGATTTAATGTGGGGATAGTTCTCTTTGGCTGGTGTGGGGGACAAAATCGATAGCACTATGAGGAAAGAACATTATAAAGAAAATCTAACAAAAAACACCATACTATATGGGTTACGATTAATCGGAAAAAGATTCGTGATAATGCAAGACAACGATTCTAAATATATTTCACAGCTTTGTAAAAACTATCTAGCAAACCAAAAAAAACACCAAAAGTTGCGTTACATTTCGAATAAACAATACACTGTTTACGTCAAATATGAAGCAAACAGCAAACAGTTGATCAAGCGTTATTATTGCAAGTGAAACTCTGGAATTACGACCATCGTAACGTACTTTCGTATCTGTTTGCCCGTTATCAGAATTACAAATATTACTAATTCAGACGTTCCAATGTATTTAATATAATATATAATTAATAAATTTAAATTTTGTATGATAAAAATTAATAATTGTGTTTGCTGGCTTAAATACAAATCCAGCAGGAATCAATGCTTATCTTTGTATTTCCGAATTTAAAGCCGCTTACCGTCCAAACCATTTTTTATTACTCAACCAAGTTTTCCTAAAATTGTCATATTACCTATTCACTTAATATACTAAAAGCTCCTTTAAAAATATTAGTGGAATGATGGCGCTAAATATTGAAATTCCTGCACTGTCTGCTGCCATGGTTTTCATTTTGTCCACAGTTAGACTAGAAGTACTGCACGAATATTATATTAGATTTTCTTTTATAAGTTCTAGCAATGCCATCTGGTGACATTACGTAACATGCAATGGACGAACATTGTTAATCCACACACAACCGGAATTTTGAAAGGAAGTACTAATCATTTTTGAACGCCTTAACATCAGTTTAAGTGTTTACTAGCAAATTACAAAACTTTGAGACACCTCAGCATTGGTTATTCTAGTGTATGTCGGTTGAATGATTTGTTATACTTTTAGAAAACAAATTTTTTCAACCAATGATATTAGTGATGTCAAGAAATGTTACCTCTTCTCTCATAAATACAATGTTTAGAGACAATTACATTATTGGCCATTTTACATTTTGTATTATAGACATCTAGTCACCAGATACCAATTTCGAAACTTCATAAAAATGCTTGTCAAACAAAAATTTTAAATTTTTGGCTTAATATTTTTTTTATTAGTATTTATTAATTTATAATGTTTAGGGTTGTGTTTCTAAAATTGTTCATAAATTTGAAGCACTACAACAGATCCTTCCAGGAGAGGTGTTGCTACTGAAAACTTTTTTGCGTAGTAGGAACATAGTCATAATGTCAAATACGCTAAAAGACTAACATAATCGGACAGAGATATTGTCATGAAGTTTTCTGTAAGTCCATATAAATTAACTATTATAAATTTTCAGCTTTTTTGGTTCTTATTCAAAAATTATTTGATTCGAAAAATTTGTAAAAAGGTTTTACGAAATCTAATTTGAGAATTGCTGTTGTAGATCATAATCATTTATAAATAAGAAATCTTAATTAAAAATATAGGAACTTGTACTATTATTTAAATGCTCAATTATAAAATAAGTCTAACTACAACATTGTCGAGAAAAAAAGACTAAAGAGACAAAAACTTTTTAAAATCCCTGCAGTACAAAAAGGAAATTCGCCAAGGTAAAGAGACCTTCAATATAATCTGAGCCGCAATTTGATTATAGTTAAATCCTAAAAGAAACCTCACAACAATTTTTAACCAAATAAAATTTTTAGAAATTGTTGTGTTGCGATTAATTTTACAGATCCTATTTTAATATATTTAAAACATCATATTCCATTAATAATTAACTGCATCACTTTCGTTTAAAAATATCTTGTTATGTTGGATTGTTCAAGATACGAGAATAACCCTGAAAAACATATTTATTCGAGAAAAAATTATTTTTTATTATTGTTTTTGAACATAGTTATTCTTATTGCATGCTTAGTACATCCACATATTTGATAAAACAAGTTTTTAAAGCATAAATCACAATCTTTCTGATTCACTTCAAAAAGAAAATTTTAAAGATTTGTATGGGATTTTTGATAATTGTAAGTCATATACCACAGCGTAACCTGTGGCGCTGCCTCCAAGAGAGCTACCTTGAAGAACCAGGGAGTATGTCCGTACTACTCCAAGAGTTCCTGGACTGCCGGTCGCAGGGAGGTAAGCGAGCCACCCCTATAGTCACCCATGTAGCCGCCCCAACATCTCTGCAGACGCTCTTACCGCTTTGACCAATGGTGCTGCTTCGTGATCGTCTTTATGTACCCTGCCAGAGAGCGGCTCTGAACAGGCTAGCACCATCCAGAAAAACCCTAGTGAAGACCAAGAGGAGTTCAAATATGCTCGCAAGCATTACCGTTTTTACCAAACCCGAGTGAAGGTACTTCCGCCTTTGGCCAAGATGCACTTCGGCTTTGCTACCTTCCGCCAAGGTACTTCAGTTGACCGTTGAAGTCTCTCTAGCGGAAAAGGATGCCGTCGATCATCCTACAAGAGAAGAACGCCTGGCTTACCGTTCAGAAGGCCTCCAGGAGCGGCAAATTTATCAAGGATGTAGCAAATGAAATCACCAACCATACAGCTCCACTATCACTTCCTGGAGCAAGCAAAAATACAGCACCACTTTTACCACCTGAAGGTGTAATGCGCGGTGTCTCTGAAAACATCCCCGAGGAGGAGTTTAAGTAGTGAGGAGAATGAAAAAAGCCCAAGAGACGACCCAAACTTGGAGCTTGAGCAATCGGACAAGGAAAAATCTATCTTTATCTATTGAAGCGATTTTTCTGATACTAATGTATGTTTAAATAAGAAGTGCCAAATTTTTGATAAATTAATTATAAAAAAACTACTAAACAAAAATTTTTAGTTTTGGACATTTTATAGAATGATTAATGAAAAAGATTTTAAAGTAGAAGCATTCACTAGTAACTACGTACTGTAGCCGAATTTCAAAGTTAATTATAGCCTTACGCCAAACTTCACATGTGATTCGATTTGAGTTTATCTATGCTATTTTAAGGAAGCTTTGATACACTCGATCTTTCAAATAACTCCAGTGGTTGAGCCTGCTACTTATGTCAACTGCCAAAGAGCACACCCAATCATCTCTCGAAAATGTCTTGCCTTCTCGAAACCAGCTCTGCTGGCCGCCGTTCCAAGCCGTAGCTATGTAGAAACGACCAGACGAAATCTACACATTTCCAGCAAGCTCAACCAGCCCCACGCAGAACCTCTCATTGCAGCCCAAACACCAAGGTTGAGCCACTATTTCTAGGTGATTCCTCCAGGACCCCACCACGTTCCTGCAATCATTCCAACGCTGAGGTAGTTGCGGGCCTTATGAAATACAACAAAGATATTCTTGGCATGTTCAGGACTGCTTAAACGGTCTAGGTACCCACTAAGCTTCTATCACTTTGGAAGCGCCTGAAAGGCAACCAACATCCAACCCCAAAGTTTACCAGAGAGAAAGATTAAGGACTTAGACTCAAGTAGCTGGAAGGGCAAAGAAGTCAAGTCAACTCAAGTAGGACAATTTTATGCCCAAAAGGACGTAAAAGAATTTTTTAAACAATGCTTGACAGGTATACTACTGTTTACCAAGCCGTGGTAATGATGCAAGCACTACAATTTAATAAGTCCTAATTTCTAGAAGAAACTAGTCATTATTTTTTCCTCTCTAAAACTTCAAAATTGCTTCAGGTTGACTAAATTAAGGTATTTTGCAAGCACCCATTGTGCCTAGTAGCGCTGATGTGGGTTTAAATATATTTATTGTACTTTAATTAACAATATGATGTAAACTGCTTTAAAACTACTTCCATAATGCAGAATCCGGCAAAATGGTCTCCCTTTTTTGAAATAGCAATAAAAAGAATAAGATAGATTATGTCCAGTGTTCTATTGCACCATCACACAGAGCAATGTTAAAATATCGTCCAAATATTTTCTTGTCCGAGCGATCTCACCTTAAAGTTCCGCATTACTTGCCGAGTCATTTTTACTGGTTTTGCTGCGATCGCGTTACTAATGGCATCCTTTAATCTCCGTCACAGACTTTAGGCTTCAAGTGTCCACAAAAAACAATCATAAGGGGATATATCTGGTGATCTAATCGTTCATAGGATGCCAGCATGTAGTGAGATAAAGCGTGTTGAAAACATTTTTGCTAGAACTTCTCGAGAAATTCTCGCCTTGAATATAGTTGCACTATTTTGTTAAAACCACATGTTTGTTGAGTCTGGGTTTTACGAAATTGCGCAATATCGCAACAGCGAATAAATATAACAGTCACCGTGTGTTCTACTTCCTCAAATTCCGTAACAGAACACCAAATACACGATGACTATAGAAAGGTGGCTCGTGGAGTTGTCAAAAATTTTGTGAAGCCCAATTGCTTATTGACACAGCCTGATTAATAAAAATGAGTTTCGCTGCTACTGACAACAGCTTCAGTTGTAACATTTGCCATCATATCACATTCTTTAAGTTCCTGGACCACCAGCATGTTATATGGATAGATCATTTGTTCACAATGTAGAACTCTCAGAACGTTCCGGTCAAACATTTCCAAAGCAAGAGCATGCTTAGCGGCAGAACGTTATATTAATATGACAACTGTGATATTCTCGGGTATCCGGACGCTACGAGGTCTACCAGGCAATTTCCGTTAATGCTGAACCCGTCTGTTGAAAATTATATACCCACAACATTATGGTTTTCCTCGTCGAAACTGTTCCATGGCGACTACTTCAAAAGCCTATAAAATAGCCGCTGCGTCACAATCATAGAATCACTATTTTAAAAATAAATTTCCGGCACAAAATCAGGGCGTTTACCACTCCACGCCATGATGAGTACTGAAATGGCATGCCTTGTGCTACCTAAAAATGTACGATTCAAGCGCCGTCTACCAATACATTGCGCCCGGTGGTCAATTCACTCTGTATTTCGTAGTTCTCTTGTTATTTTTGAAATTCTGTTAAATTGAAAGGTATCCATTAATATTAGACTTTTTACAAAGTATCTTGTTTATAGGATGAGGATGTTGTAAAAGTCTTATTTTCTTTGCGTCGGATTATCCGACGCTGGAAGGCATAAAGATAAAAGCGAAGAAAAGAAGATTTTCTTTGCGATAACCTAGTTAATAGATAAGGTATACGAATAAAGTATTATAAGCATGGAATGTTTTACTATCAAAAGCTCTCTTCACTTCTCTCTGGATTAATTTTCTGTCCACACATGCTCATCACCGCTTAATAAGTTTTCTTATCCCGTTAGAGGTAAAATAAGGTATTAGTGGCAATCAGGTGGAGAAAGGCATCATCTTCCTATTTATATTGAGAAATCTCTTTTCGATTATTTCATTTGAGAAGTCATTATGTACAAGATTCATATTGCATGCATTTCTCTATAGCTAAATAAAGTATAAATATGTAACAGTTTCGGTGATATCCTTCTACTTCACATTATTTCTCATTTCACAGTTGCCGCTCAATAGTACTAACATCTGCACAGGTGTAGCCATAGGCAGTACCTATTAATCGATGAATTTAAATGGGCGTACAACCTTAAGCATTTCCATGTCACCTGTCATTTTGATCACTAAAATAGAAACATCTGATGAGATAAACCCTATTGGGTATCTTAAGAGTCAGTTTATTAAAAAAAAATTATACGTCTCGAACCAATATTACCATTTGTTAAAAAGAATTTTCAAAACATCTTTGTAGTAAAAATGCTAAACGTGTCTCTATTGTCTCTTCAAACTATTCTTCATATGAATATCTACTAAAATTGTTTTTTTCTTTGTTGACAAAATCATCGATTAATTCTTTCCGGTTAAAATTAGTTCTTCCTATTCATTATTCTTATTCATTCATCTAAGGAGCTGTTTGGTTATCAAATGTATCACAAAATAGTATAGTAAATCATAGATTTAATTTTCTCTTGTTAAATATATTTTTTTCTGTACAACACGGATTGCTAAATTAGTTTACACAAATATCAAAATTACATTAGAACTGTAAAACTAGATAGTAATAAATGTTTAAAACCTTTTTTTAATGCTCTTAATTTGTAATTTGTAAAAATACTCTAGACTATTTTCGTATTTGAACTTTATCACTAAATATGTATTTAATTCCTTCTATTGCCATTAAATCTTTCTGTAGAATGAACTAAATGAACTTTGAAATTTTATTTACTTGGTCGTTTGCATTTGTACAGTTGGTATCTAAACACATAGCAAGGTCAAACAAAAACCATTAGAAACGCCATACGTTTGTGAACTGGTTTTAAACAACTAGCTTGATGTTAATAAAAAAAAACTTCCTAGTGAGCCACAAAGCCCATTTTTATTCAATTGACTTTGTGATTCGTCAAAATTGTTGCATCTGGAATAATGAAAACTACCAAAAAATGCACTGTGTGATGTGGATTGTGAGTTGGAGAAATCATTGGCTGGTAGTTTTTTTTTTAGAACGAAGCTAGCGATCCTATCAATGGTGTACGTTATAGCGAGATGCTTAATCAACTGTTTTTCAATGAAACCAGCGGTTTGAACGACCAACTTGGACGACAAGATAGTGACATACTATATATTGCATAGCACGTGAAACACTCGGCTTACTCTATTTCCTAGTTGTCTTATCTCGCAGAAAAGTGATATCAATTGGCCATCGTGGTTTTGCCATCTAACCCCATTCGACTTTCTCTGCTGGGGCTATTTGAAGGAAAATATTTATGTTGATAAACCTCGAAACGGTAACTGCTGTACTTTACACTGATATCAATAAAATTCGAGTTTTTCCAATATTTTGTATTGTATTCAGAAACACCCTGAATTTCAATATGGATCACCCTATCAAAAAAAGTATTTTAAATCTTAATAAAATAAATTTATATTTTTGAAAGATTGCATCATAGTTATTTACAAACAAAAAGAGGAACACTCAAGAAAAGAGTAGAAAACTTTAAATCATTAAAACTATCTAAATTACTACAATAAGTTAAAATTAATTCTGTAGTCATTATGTGTATCTTTGCACGTAAATTTAGCTAAGATAAACTAAAGCAGTAACCGGAGAAGCATATCTCGTGCAATTTGAAACAGCGTGTTTAAAGTTCGAATTTACTTTTAGTGGTACTCGAACAATCCTCGTTGAACCACTTGCTTCCGCACTTTTCTCCATTAAAATTAAAGAGCTCCGTCTCCGCCGCCGCGGGTATTGGTATTTATTACCCTCGAGGCAGCCGTTACAAAAAGTCTGCTCGCATTAAGATAAAATATTAATTCGGATTGTGAACGGGTAAATATCTAAGCGGTTATGTCGCGCCGTAAAAGGGTGCATTCAGAATTGCGATCTTATTTGTTAATTACGAAGCAGCGCCGTTATTCCCGTAATAATCCGGCTTTCATTAATTTCCTGCTAAATTAAGATGTACTTCCGGTGCTGGCTTTTATTTCGCGCTTTCTGGAAAGGTTGCAGTATTTAGGGGCGTTTTGTTTTTACTTAACCTGGAGTTTTTAATTCAGCCACATCACTGCAAAAATTTGGTTAAAATATCTCTTTGTGAGGGGCAGTGCTTCGGTTCCCATTCTTTTATATTAGAATGTTTTATTACCTCGAATTATTTTTGTACTACAAAAATAATGCAAAATTTTCTGTTCTTGTTTTTTGTTTTTTAAAATTTATTACATAATTATTGTAACAATAACCATAACCTATATTTAAGAAAATTGTCTCGAAAAGGGGATGGCTACCTAGAGAGTGCTGGAGTACGTCTGAAGTTGATGTTAGTAGACGTTAATATTGATCTCACTGGTGAGATTCAAAGTTCCTGGGCTCAGTTGCTAACCTTAGTCCTCTTGACGCGACCTGTATGGATGGTGGACGCCCGTATAGTTTCATAGTGTACGGAATTGGGTGAAATTTCAACTTAACAAATTTGCAGTAGGTCGCCATTTTGAAATTTTGCGATCGGACCGGGCGCATATTGTTTATCATATAAATGACTATAACATATCTCATTTTCATTTAATTTGAATAACTTTAACATGTATTTTAACGCATTTTGATTTTTTCACGATGTTTATCTGTTTTGATTGTTTAATCAATGAAAACAATTTTGTAACTTTTTTAAGTGCTTAATCCTTGTGTAGAATCGTTGCCTGAACAAGTAGTTTTGTATTCAACATTTTACTCTACAAGCGATAATTTTCGAGATAATCATAAAAAACAAAAAAATTGCAAGAACAAACAATGAGCCGTAACTAGCTCAAGGTAGACACTTTTTGATGTTTTTCTCTACATTTTTCTCTTAATTTTAAGACTAATTTCGTCGTGTTCGAATCGAACACCATGCTTCACATCTCTGGCGCCCGGACTATATACTTTATCTACTTTTGGATTGTGGAAACTTCAGTATTTCGCTGAAGGTCATGATTTCTCACAAACCATGGGATGTTAAAAATTGATCTTAAGACCCATTTCTGATGACTTAGAATTTGTTTTTCTAAGTTTTTGCAAACCCACAGACTGCAGCCGTATAAGTCATAATAGAGTGGATCATCGTCTTATATGAGATCAAGTTTCGTCTGGACAGTCAGTCCTAGGACTGTAGCAGACCTTGCCGCCTTTGCTTTAGTAACCGCCCTATCTATGTGCAATCTCCAAGTCAACTTGGGGTCCAAAATCACTTCGATGTAATTGATCCCTTCCTTTCATGATATCTCCCTTCCGAAGATTTTGAGATTTGCCAGATCATCTCGCTAGTGAAGTGACTTTTTTGCGGAGAACAGGACCATTAAGTTCTTCTTAGTGTTCCATTGATTTTTTGGATCGGCGGCACAAGTAACTGTGATATTTCTAACTTTTTAGTTGTCTAATGGTCTGGTAAGAGGTTATATTGTTGGAAAGTGTTATTATGAACTTCCTTGAGAATTTGTTTTAGGCTTCTATACATTAAAATGAGAAGCCTTATGTGGAGAATAATGTCACGGCAGCTTCCAAGCTGGAGACAAGTTTCTATTTCTGTCATTTCGGATATCTGTTAAGCCTTATAATTTTTGATCTGTGCTAGATAGACATAATGTTTTTAGTATTCAACTAAGGACCATAAGTCAAGTCCAGACGCCAAAAATCAGCCTGATCGGAAAATCTCGAGACCGGTTTGACCGGAAGTGGCCGCAAACCTTTGTTTATATATAGAAGCCCCGAACATCTGTGGAACCGGAGTTCCACGTCCGTACTTGTTTCTAGACACTCTATTGGAATGGTGTTTATTGAATAATATTCGGTTGGATATGTAGCGGTATAGCGGCAATATAATTTTTTTTTATCATTTTGAAGAGTGGACTACCAGACTGCTTCTTACATTATTTTTAGTTAAGTATCGTGCTACTTCTTTCAATACGCCAAAAGATTTCAATGGTAGCTTAAAGTCTATTTGTGTGCTTATAAGTACAAAGTCTCAACAGTATTTTGTAAAGTTAAATTTGGGCCCGTTGACCAAAAATGCTCCATTAGTAAGACAGTCGTAATTATTTTCAGTCATAGCACGCAGAAAATTTTGACCATCTTAAAAATTAGGAAAATCTGTATATTCATCTGCTATTGTATGTTGTGGTAGGCGATAAATAACAGAAACGTGCCACGAATGAGCTTTTACCCTTGCACTTGTTGCTTAGGTTTTGTCGGTTTTATATATAGGTAGTAGTTTGTGGTAGGAGATTGATTTCTGGATAATTACAGCAGAGCATCCGTGGGCTATATGATTAGAACAAGGAGTGTTATATGTTTATATATGTTATATATTATGATATAAAAATGTTATCTAATTAGTAAAGTGAGATTCAGATTTAAGTAACGTGTCCTTATTTAAATTTTAAAATATCATAATTTCTTGCATGTGAATAATTAGTTTATTAGCGTTCCAAGTTACAATTCAAAGAATGTGTTTATAAATTTGGTTTTTCAATAATTGTTCCTACTAAATTTAGTATTACACTAATTTGATTTACTAGTTATTTGTTTACTTATGCTGCTTGGTCATTTTTGGTGGGATTACATTTATTAACAATGTGTACATATTTTGGTTGAGTGTTTTGTATGGAAGCCCTGACTATGCAGGGCAACATCATAGGCCCATTACTATACCTGCTCTGCACTTCGGATGCAACAATATTAGCCACATTTAAGAATAACACAGCCATTTTGTCAGTCAACCGGTCACTTGAACTAGTAATCAAATATATACATGCAAAGGCATCTCAACGCATTATAAGACTGGTTCCACAAATGGGAAATTACGGCTAACACGGACAAATCTGCACACAAATTAACTTTACATAACAGTATTAACAACATTGCGTCTCGATAAAGACCGATATGACATACCGTGACCAAAAGTTTAATTTTTTTTGCATATTAAAGTCAAAATGAAACAACTGGACTTAAAACTCAAATAACGTCATTACTTGGAAGACGCGCAGAAGTATCACTATCAAACAAAATCCGTTCTACAAAATTATTTTAAAACAATTTGGCACAGTGGGACCAAATGAATTTCTATGATGACAAATTCCAAAAAATGAAGATCGTAATTTTAATGCTAAACTGATCACATGGCGTTTCTTATTAACTACTTAGATCGTACCAACCATCAGGCTTGAGTTCGATCACCCTTCGTTGGGGTAGAGGGGTGCAAAACTGTTTTTTTTTGGATTATACTCCAGCAGATGTTTTATAGCGTTCTTTCGATGTGCATGCTTCAGTTAAACGTTGTAAAATACGATTCGGCGTTTTTTTTTGTTATTAGTCTATTAAAAAGTGTAAAAATGTATATAAAATTTCTGTTTGGGTGCGATTAGTGGCAAAAAGACTGCAATTTTTCAATTATTTTTTTAATATTTTGAAACCGGAAAAAAGCTTCGAAAAGCTTTAAGGTAATTTGTAATTTTAAACATTCTTTAAATTAGAAGCGAAGTTATACAGAATAACGAATTGCATTTTTTGCAAGAAAAGTATAAATATGTCGATTTTTGAGATATTGTTTTTTTAAATTTTGTTTCAGAATAATAGAATCTTTAACCAATGAGATATTATTTGAAAAATGGAGAAATAATGATACAAAGCCTTCGGGCATCACCACGAAAGAGGCAAAAGACTTGCTAAAAAAATTCATATTAAGCCTGGGTTGAGTTGCAAAAAAGTTGGATAAGGATAAACTAGGAATTAAAGTAAAGCAAAAATAACAGTAGCTAGTTGAAATTAAAATTTAATGTAACCAATTGTATGGTGGAAGGTAAGATATTATATGGTTCGCTTTAAATTATAAATAAGTTGTTAAATAAATATTATAATTAATTTGTTGCTCAACAATTCACAAACAAAGAAGCAGCACCAGTTTCAGAAGATGAAGAGTCAGAAACTGCTAGCAAAAAGAGGTGTCGAAAATTGCCATTTTCACAGAGCAGCGATCGTTCGAAAAAAGGAAAAATAAGCCAATTAAAAAAAACAGTTTTTTCTGAGAAGGCAGCACAATTGACTACTTCTTTACTTAGTAGAAAAGACAAAACGCGCTGCTGCTGATTTGGCGAAAGTAGCTACCGAAGGTTCTCCGTCGAAACCATTAAAAATTCATAAGCCTACAGAAGCAGCATAGACAATACTAAAGTAAGTTTAAATGAATACTTTATAATTTTTATGTATTTATAAACTTTAACCTTTTTTTTAACAGAACATTATCCCTAATACTCCGGAGCAATATTTGGCTTTGATAATGGATTGTAGACTGCCACGTAACAGCTATATAGCTTTGCGGAAAGGAGCTGCCCAACACAAAGAATCTATATCCTTTATATAAAAAAGTCGCAGAAGCTAAGAAACGCTGTTATCCGGATGGTATTGAGGTTAATTATTCAGGTAAATATTTTTATCTTATTACATAACTGTAATTATACAAAAGCTCTCAACATAATAATAATATTAGATTTCTTTTAGGCGCCAATATTCCACTTCAGAATTTACTGAATCATACGGCGAATCGATTATTACAAATTGTTCATGTGGATAATTTTGAAACTAAATCTTATCTGTAAATACGGCTGCGGTGGGGTTCCGGCCACAAAAAAAGAGGAGGAAGTTCAGGAAAAGAAACTAAGTCACGGAAAGAACGAGTACCACAGCGGGAAGAAAAGAAACCAGACGAGAAGTTACAAAGGGAAGAAAACAAATCGGAAGAGGCACAATCACAAGAGGAAGGAGGAAAATTTGAGGAAGAATCAAAGAATGAATCGGTAACTAATGAACATTTATTTCTATCTTCTCTTGTTCCATTGCGTTTGGAGGGAACTTTAAGCAACGGTAAAAAGTAAATTATATGGGAAAACGATAGACGAAGTACTGCCGCCTAATAAAATTTTTATATGCAAAAAATCTACAAAAAACGAAAAAAGAAGTTGAAGACATGCAGCAAGAGATTGAGAAACTAGTTACTTTAGAGGTAAAATACGATGAAGATAGTGAATCGGTGGATTTGTTTTTCTTTTATTGTACTTCACCATGGTAGATGGCAAAGTAATTTCTACACTCACTAACACCGGAAGTCAAACTTGTTTTATTTGCGCATGCAAACCCTCAAAAATAAATGATCTGAAAAATATCAAAACGTATCCCATTAAGCCTAAAAACTTCAAGTATGGATTATCGACTCTTCATATTTGGATCAAATTTTTAGAATTAGTACTCCATATTTATACAAGTCGGATTTGAAGAGACCAACAAGAAGACGAACTACGCAAAATTAGAGGAAAAGAATGGATGAAATAAAAAAAATTAAAGGAAAAATTTTAAAAAGAGATGGGAAGTAAAGCAGACCAAGTAGTTGCAGGAAGAACAGAAAACACCAACACTGGAAATGTAGCTAGAAGATTTTTTAGCAACCCTGAAAAATCTTCTGAAATCACCGGTTTTGACAAAAACTTAATTCATCGATTTGAAATTATTTTAACAGTACTATCTTGTGGTGAGCCTATAGATATCGCAGCTTTTGAACACTATACTTGGGAAACAGGCAAATTATACGTAAAAAAATATAATTGGTATCGGTGCCAGTAAGCGTTCATAAAATTCTGGTGCATGGAGCCGAAGCTGTTTCCGCCGCTGTCTTGCCAATAGAGGTTTTATCGGAAGAAGAGCAAGAGACAAGCAACAAGAACTACAAAAGATTTAAATTGCATAATACACGAAAAATATCCAGAGAAAAACAACTCGAGATCTAATGAATATTTTGTTGGTAGAATCGGATCCTGTCACCTCAATTTTAAGAATAAAAGGAAATAGACATCGAAAACCATTACCTGAAGAAGCTAAATCGTTATTATTAAAGGATAAAAATGGAAACGAAAAAGAAGAAACAAAGAATAGATTTGAAAACATAGGTAGTACTGATGATGAGGAAGAAGAGAAAGAACAAATAGATGGCAGTAGCGATGAAGTAGACAAATGATGAATTCCTTTCTGAATGATAGTTTTTTTGTAAATAAAATTTTTATTCATAGTGGTCATATTTTTCAATTGTAACTCTATTTTTATTTAACAAGAAATTAATACCAAAAAATCAAGAGTAAATTTCTATTGGCCACCATTTTGCCCTTTAAAAAAATCAGATAACGAAAAAAATATAAAAACATAATAAATAACCACTTGCTTCAAGGAAAAAACGATATATTGACCGCCACATTGGATCAGCTATCTTGTTTTTCAAAAAATTATTATCAGATTCGTAATCAGCGGCCCAAAAACCCCTGTATACGAAGTTTTAGGAAAATCGAAAGATAATTTAATTGTTGGCACCATAGAAATTCATTTGGATTATAGTGTTTGGTTCTATGAGATTCAACTCTGAGATCTCCAGAGATTCCAATCAAAAACGTTCTGAATGCTGCATATCCCCCAGTACGTAACCAACCCTCCTCTATGATTTAGGAGTTCCTTAGGTAGTCATCAAATTCAGCAGCTTTTGATTAGATACAATACACTCCCAGGCCACCATAACCATATCGTCGAACAACCAGCTGTTAAGAGACCATTGCAGTAACAATAAATACAAGACCTAGCGCAGAAATGCAATTATCAGAGAGACTGTCACTGACCAGAGTTCCCCATGCGACATTTACTCAATTTTTGTTAAGAGCAGATAGTAAATCTGCAGCTTAAATAACAATTTTAAAAACTTTAGAAGAAACGAAAATAGAGTTATTAATATTTAGTTATAATATTTTTAGATTTGCTTATTAAAAGCACAACTTTGTTTCGCAGACCATTTCACATGTTTTGGCTATGACGAAGTCCAATCCGCGGCATTATAAGCAGCTTGCCGGCGTTGCGAATGCGTTCGAACCGGCTGCAAGCAGCGCAATTGCAATTAAATGGGATGCATATTAAATCCGCCGTGCAAAAATAGGCGGCATAAAACCGGGGCGTTATTTGTGTTTACAGTTGTTGCCATTAATATCCGCTAAATGCAGGATCCATCTGAAGCGGCCTAATCGGGATTTATGGGGCGAAATGATGCGTATTTATTTCGGGTTGCAGCGCTTGATACCGAAGTTTAATTAACAGATTTTTATGCTCCCCAGCGGCCCGCAAACAGCGCGCGGGCAGCCGTTTCCTGGATTACAGTTCGCATTTATCGGCGCGAGCGGGCCCTTCTGTGGGGACGGATTTCGCCTCATTCTCAGGCTCTTATTAGCCGGGAAAAATGAGTGCCGAACGGGACAGGAAGTGCAACCTGTAATAAGGAGCACCCCCAAACTTCGAGCTGAATGAAACGCAAAGAATGCTTTTGTGCGCCTGCTTGGTTATTTGTGTCGCTGAGCTTTGGGCTCAGATTTGGGTCATTGTGAAACCGCTGGCAAAATTCCAGCAGTATAAATAAAACCCCATTATTTTCTCTTTTGTTGTACTATGTGCATTTTAAACAGAATATTAGATTATTTGTAAATTTCTTATTTATATTAAAATAAAAGTTCGCTTTTGATGACTAAAATTGCAACCATTGAATGGTAAATATGAATTAAGAGTCTTTATGATTTCAAATCTTTTTTTTAATAAGTAGTTTTGACTCCATATGAAGTGTTTGAAATAAGTGGATTATTTAATAAATTATATTTTATATTAAAAGGCACAGCTTGTAGATTTCTCTCTCTCTCTCTCTCTCTCTCTCTCTCGGTTTTTACCACCCCTCAAGGGTCTTCACCGACTCAACGATTTTCCTCCAGTCTGTTCTATTTTTGGCAGTTTTCCTCCAGTTATTTACATTGAGCTTTTGGAGGTCTTGAAACACATTGTCAATCCACCTACTGCGCGGCCTTCCTTTGGGTCGTGTTGTTGTTGGCGTGCTATTAAATATCCTCTGTACTGGGGTGTTGGGTGCCATTCGCGCCACATGCCCTATCCATTGTATTCGCATACGTTTAATGACATTAACTATGTCGGGTTCGTTATATAGGATCCTGATTTCTTCATTGTGTCGTCGCCGCCATTCTCCCCCTTCGTTAACTGGTCTAAAAATTCTTCTCAGTATTTTCCTCTCGAGTATCCTTAACCGCTGCTCCTCTTTTTTAACTAACGTCCACGACTGGCATCCATATATTAGTATTGGTCTTATTATTGCCTTGTATAGTCGTACTTTTGTTTTCTTGGATATTAATTTTGTCTTGAAAATATCATTCATTGCGAAATAGGCCCTGTTAGTTGTCAAGATTCGGGTTTTTATTTCGTCAGTTATATCATTTGTTTCATTGATCACTGTACCCAGGTATTTAAATTTAGTGACTCTGTCTATTCCTGTAGTTGTAGTTACTTGTTCTGGCTGTTCAATTTGTCTTGATATTCGTAAGTACTTTGTTTTTTCTGTATTTATTGTGAGTCCAATGTCTTCCGAGTTGTCTTTTAGAGTTCTATACGTTTGGGTTACGTCCCTTTCGTTAGTGCTGATTATGGTTATATCATCAGCATAGGCCAATATCTGATTCTGATTCCTAAATAGATGATCATTCCATGTAGGGGTTTTTTGTACGGCGATATCTAGCACCATGTTAAATATTATGGGGGACAATGCGTCTCATTGTCCCAATCCGACATTGCTACTGATGGCCTGTGTTTTCTGTCCTCCTACCTTTATCTTATATTGTGCATCCTTAATAGTCATTATTATTAAGTCTTTTTAGTTTCTGTGGTATGCCAAAGGTCTCTAGGGCTTGTTTTACTGCTCTATGTCTCACCCTGTCATACGCTTCTTTGTAATCGACAAAGATGCTATGTATGTCGATTCCGAACTCTTTTGGTTTTTCCATTATTTGTCGCAGTATGAAGATTTGGTCTGTTGTTGACTTCGCCTTTCTGAACCCGGCTTGATAATTTCCCAGTATGCTCTCCACATATGGCTTCAGTCTATCCAGTAGTATGTGTGACAGAATTTTGTATGTTGTATTGAGGAGGCAGATTCCTCTGTAGTTGAAGCATACAGTCTTGTCCCTTTTCTTATGTATGGGACATATGATTTCTATATTCCATGCACCCGGCATCTCGTTCTTCCATATTATTCGGATTAGCTCATGTATTTTTCTCCATAACTCCTGTTGGTATGTTGTCTTCCCCTGGTACTTTATGCATCTTCATTTTGCGGATAGTGTTCCTGATTTCGTCGTATGTGGGTTGCGGCTCTTGTATTTCTTCATTTTCGTCTCTATTTACCTCTATGTTTTCGCTTTCTTGTTCATTTTCTTCTTCTTCTTCTTCATTGTCTGTGTTCAGTAAATTAGCGATGTATTCCCTCCATCTTTCGGCAATATTGTCCTTGTTAATCATTATAGTTCCTTCCTTATTTTTACACATGTTTGTACTGGGTTGGAAACCTCTTCTAAAGTACCTTCTGTAGCTTGTCTGCACTCATCGTCAAACCATTCATGTGTTTGTAATTGTTTTGTACCCACGATTTCTTCAGCCGTTTTGTTGATTGCTTCCTTTATAACATCCCATTGTTTGTCTCTGTTTTCTTCTTCTGTTTCCGTTTCGCTTGCCAGTTCTTCTTCTATTCTCCCCGTTAGTGTTCTTTGGTATCTTTCTTCGGTTTCTGGGTCCCTCAGCCTATCTAAATTGTATCTCTTTGTTTTGAGGGTTGTGTTTTGACGTTTGATATTTGATATCTTTTGTCGTAATCTTGCTTGTACTAGAAAATGGTCGCTGTCACAATCGGCGTCTCTCATTGTTCTCACGTTTATTATATTAGTGCGGTTTGTAAGGTTGATTAGTACGTGATCGATTTGGTTCACCGTTACTCCATCGTTTGATTTTCAGGTTCTCTTATGCGGGAAGGTGGTACTGCTTATTATTAAACCCCTGCTTGCCGCTAGTTCAAACAGTTTTAATCCATTATAGTTATACTTTCTCGGTGTAGGCTATGGTTCCCAATTGTTGGTTTATATGTTTCTTCTCTTCCTATTTGTGCATTGAAGTCGCCCAGTACTATGAGGATGTCTTTCTTTGGAGTGCTATCGATACTTTCTTCCAGGGCTTCTTAGAATTCCTGTTTTTCTTCTTCTTCTGCTGCTTCTGTTGGCGCGTATGCGTTTATTATAGTTATATTATACAGTTTCTCTTTAATTCTAATTGCGCATAAGCTGTGTGATATTGCCTTAAATTGATGAAGTGCTGTTTGAATCTATTACTAATCAAAAAGCCTGTTCCACTTTCATGGCGTCCATCTTCTTTTTTGCTGTACAGTAGCCTGTATTTTTCATGTATAATATCTCCATTATTGGGCCATCTTGTTTCTTGAACTGCCGTGATGTCTAATTTGTACTTAGTTATTTCCTTTGCCAGTTGTTGTAGTGCTCCTGGCCTGTATAGGCTTAGTAGGTTCCACATTCCTAGTAGAATATCCTTTTTTCGTCGCTTTTGTCGTTTGCCATTAGTCCGTCCAGTCCGAGGCTCATGTTGAGTGTTTTTAACTAGGGCTTTTTTCCGGGAAGAGATTTCTCCCCAGGGGTAGTTAACCCCTGCCCAACCCCCTTTTCGGAGGACCATTCCTCCCTCTCTCGTTCGATCCTGACCCTACCTTCCACCCGGGTTGGATACCAGATCTTCAGTAGGGTTGCTCAGGTTGACAAGGTTCACCGCGTGAAGGTGAGAGTAGGAATTGAGTAGGAGAGGCTATGTGGCATAATCTGAATCTAATGCCATGTATTGCGCTTCACTACCCCACTCTGAACCCCGTTGTCCTTTATTTTATTTCCTAAAATTTCAATTCAAAGGTAGGTCACAAACTCGATCCAAATATTGAAATTTAGTACGTTCTTTGGCATTACTAGAATTTGGGCAAAGTTAAAGGCCAAGTGGCGATATCCGATCGTAAGACAAAAAAGCGGTTGAAAAATGTCTTTAAATTTGACCTCAATTCCATTGGCCTTCTATAGTAAATAAACAATCTTAAACATGTCAAAACACTCGACAATTATCACAGAAGCCCGGTGGACAATAAACTGTCAATTGCCGGCATAAACTCGGCAAAGTTAACATGTGATGAGAACAAGCTAAATACAAGATGCGTTCAAGTTCTAAGGATATTTTTTTCTTATCAGTAAGAGCAAGTGAAAAGGTGCGTTTAATTTTAAAAAACGCGGAAAATATTTTTGATTTTGTAATATAGATGGCAGCGTCATACAATATATTACTGCCATTGTAGTGAGGGTTGTTTTACATATTTCAAATCTCGACGTTTAGTGTTCAAGAACAACGTGTAATCATTCTCTCTTTCGTTGTAAAAGGCCCATCGAAATTCATCGCCAATTGAGTGGGACATGCGGTAAAGACAGTATGAATGTTAAAAATGTGCGTTTGTGACTGCGAAAGTTTAAATAAGGTCAAAAGTTGAGACACAGAACCGAAGCAGCCTCGGCCACAAATCAGCCGAACCAAACTCATGATTGCGCGAGTGGAGCAAGTTGTTATGGAAGAGTGTCCATTAGGTGTAAGTGATGTCGTCTTTAAACGTTTCTGTAGGATCTATGAAGTTCATTTTCCATGACCTAAAATGTGAAAAGTTTCTTCAAAGTGGGTTCTACAAATGCTGACCGACGAACACAAAGCTGCGTGGGGTAGCAATGTCTCAGGACGTGGACACTCTCCGTGGAAACTCATTTTCCAATCACGGTGGCAAAGTTGTGAAAAATGTGTACGTCTAGATGGATATTATGTTCAGAAGTAACAGAAGTTTTAAAGTTGTTGAGTAAGTGCTTTAAAAGAAAATTAGAGACCTTAGAACTTGAAAGCACCTCGTACCTTAATGTATACAGACATTTCTACATTACTTGTAGTGCATACTTAAGCCAATACTTAAGTAGAGGACAAACTGTTGTAAAATATAAGTTTCATAACGAGAGTTATGCGTTGACGTAGTCATCTCTGGTATACAAGATTCGTGGGATTAAACATCTATCCTTTCTTATTCGTAAAGTCCTGGCGGTGGAAGACATAACGTATATGTGTCCCAGATTTTTATTTTGTTATATTCTAAATGACCGCCAAGAATGCGAGAAAATGCACGTTATGAAGCCATCTGGCGATGGTTTCCTAGCCATGGTATTCAAGCTGTGACTGCCGCCGGGAAGATAACTAGGGTCGCTGTGGAAATTGTTGGGTGGCTGAAGCGGAGAATGGAGTATCCCTGCAAGTCTCTGAAACGTGCGTACGACCTGGTGTCTGCTTATCAATGCGGAGCATACTCTGAAACCAGATACTGAATTTTTTTATTCTCTATATACAGTAACATACAGGTACATGTTAACAAATTCGCTGGTAGTCCAACTTACGGCATTACGGCAGCACTGTCGCGAATGTATCATTTTTACTTTCTACACCTGAATTTAAGAGTACCAATACAAGTTTGCGTTCATCACCTCTCATGCTGAGGCCCTCTTTGCTTTGGTCCTCGTCTTTTTCTCAGAGTTACAGATCAACACTGTTTTGGTCTTCTATCAGCTCTCTGATTCTTACAAGGTACTACCGAAAGTTGCCATATTCAGTGCTAAGATGGGCGGTGCTGGAATATCCGCGCATGTTGCCCTGTCTCCGCTCCTTGCTATTTATATCCCCATCTTACTCCCGTCCTAGCTCGTAGTCAATTTTTACAATACCGTCTCGTTGCCTGGAGTTTCGACGTGTGCCTTGGTCCAGTAAGATTAGATCTCAATCTTTGCTGGTAGTGTCTTTTCGAGACTATAAACATCGACTTACAAATCTGTTGAAGCCTTCATGTTTCTAAGAACAATTATCTCTGAGTTGCTGTCAAATATTACACACATCTTAAAATAACTGTTGTATCCGAGAAACTCTCTGATGGCTATCAACTCGCAATGGAAGATGTTGCTCCCGACTTGTCTTTTCCTCGCAGCTTTTATTTTTCCGTCGTCCCCTTGCGATCCATCCGAGTAGGAGTAGAGTTGTCGCGCCTTAGGCTCCCCCTCGCTGAATGGAATGCCATTTCACTCAGCCGAGTGCCCTATCTCATTCACAGCCGCTTTAGCTCGATATCACCTTCCTGTAACTTCAGCTTTCTTCGAAGTTGTTGCTCCAACCGGGTTGTCACTCTATTCCTTCTTCAAAATTTAAAGACAGTAACTGGCTCAATACTAATATCGTTTTGGTACCTACGGTGTTGTATGCATTTGCCACTTTGATTGCGAGTATTCTTTGCACATGCTACTACTACGATTCGATGGGAAGTTTGTTTTTTTGTTACAAACCGTCCGTATGTAACTCTTCCACAAAAACCGATCATGTATTTCTACTCAAGGTTATAATATTTGCAATAGACATCCAGAAAAATCAATTCAATCTTTTTTGCGTTAAACCTCAGTTTCCCATTATCCGTTTCGACGTTTTAAATTGCGCTACCCGAAATGTCAACAAGGTATCATCTGCAAATCCCATAATGCTTGCGAGAACTGAACTTCAAATATACTTCCAAATAGCAGCTTTCAGTACTCCAGCCCAAAGCACAAACATTGGAGGTACTCCCTCGTAACCTGTTATGTCCCAATACCGTCTTCTGTTTTAAGCTACACTACTCTCTTGGTAAAATAGTGTTTTACTAACGAGAGTAGATTTCGTGGCCAATCTAAATGCACTGATGACCTAGGTGACCGGCTCACTGCAGGGCTTCTGCACTCCTTAAACTAGTAGTCGTTACTGCACACTTTGGGCTAGCGCGATAACAGCGCTACACGTAACCATAACGCTGGCAACGGTGACACTAGCTCACGACCTTTCTCTTGTTTAGCTGCTTTACCTTCACTGCCAAGAGAACTTCTCGGAGATAGAATATATTCACCTTCTCAGATTGCTTATATTGAAACTTAAGCGCTCCGGCACAAATACAGATTGGATCATTTAATGACCCCACTTGCAATATTCTTAAGTAACTTACTATATAAAATAAACCCCAGAAATTCTCCAAATACTATTATTAATTCTATTACGGAAATAAATAGCTTCAAAAATAATGATGATGCAAAACAGAACAAGACATTCAGTAGAAACTAGGTAATGTTGCATTTACAAGTACTGCATATTATTGTTTTTACTGTAGTGGTATGGTTATTACAAACAAATTCATTACAATTACAACACTTTTGCAGTTTTCTTGCCAAATTTTCTGAAACACACAACGCAGCAATTACATGTCTTGTATGTCTTCGGTTTGTAAAATGATTATGGTATTTTGGAAAACTATAAGTGGTTTTATTGATACCAATTCTAACTTCTCCAAAATAGGCGTCAAAATGATTTTTGTCATAACTACTGAGTTCTCTTTCTAGTTACAATTAATTTGGAATTAGCACTTGTACTTAAGTAATCAGATAATGTGTTATCGATATAGATACACGAGTCAGACAATTCACAATATTTAGTATCATTTTGTTTTCCAATAATAAGTCGTCCTCTGATATGTCTTCAGAAATATCAGATATTTATTAGCTACTTTTTCAAGCTCAGCTTTCCATTTCTAGAACGCAAGAAATAAATACGAGGTGCATTCAAGGTTTCCAATTTTCTTTCGGCAGTGAGAGTAAGTAGAAATATGCGGTTAGTTTTAAAAAACGCGGAAAATATTTTTGAATTTGTAATATAGACTGTAGCACCATACAATGTACGCAGGTCGAATTACCGCCATTGCAGTAAGTGTTGTTTTGTATACTTCAAATGGCGAAATTCAGTGTTTAAGAACAACGTATAATCGTCCGTTTTTTTTTCTCGCGTGGGAAAACGCTCATCGAAATTTATCGCCAATTGAATGAAACATGCGGCTAAGGCTTTATGGATGTTAAAAATGTAAGTTAGTGGGTGCAAAAGTTTAAATAAGGTCGAGAACTGTGTAACAGTAAAACGAAAAAGTCTCGACAACAAATCAGCCGGACCGAAACCATAATTGTGCGAGTGGATCAAGTTGTTATGGAAGACCGACGATTAGGTTTACGTGATATCGCCTCTAAACTTGGCATTTCTGTTGAATCTGTGGAGTCCATTTTGTATGATAACCTAAAAATGCGAAAAGCTTCTTTAAGGTAGGTCCCATAAATAGTGATCGACAATCAGAGGGCTGCGGGGGTGGAAATGTCCCAGGACATGTTTACACGTAACGCCTTTATGAATTTCCGACCATGAACACTCTCCATAGCCACTCATTTTTCAATCGAGCCGCTGTTGTAACAGCGATTCTCCAACAGACAAAACACACCCCTAAAAAGTGTTCTCAGCACCCATGGAATCACGGCTACTACGTTGTGAAAAATGTGTACGTTTAGACGAAGCTTACATTGAGAAGTAACAGAAGATTCAACTTTCCTGAGCAAGTGCTTTTTTTGAAAAAAAAATTGGATACTTTAGAACTTGAATGCACCTCATATATAGACTCCGATATCTACAAGTTCTGATAGGCATGCAAGCAACATTAGGTGTGCATGAAAAAGTTGCTACGAGTTTTAACTTATTTTTTAGTCAATTCCTGTAAGTAGTAAGCCTGCACTGACAGCGCGCGTATTAAACTCAATGATAAAAAGACAAACAAGTTTTTTCCCATAAGTATTTACAAAAATCACGTTGAAGTCATTTTAATCTCCTACGTGGACATTTGAAAATCTTTTTGAGTATTTTTATTTGTATTGTATTTTATCCTCATCAAAATATCCCCCTTTCGTAACAGTTATTGCCTTACTGTTCACCTGTCAACTCTTGTTAACCAATAAGTAATCTCTAGCACTTTTCGTTACCTATACTTTTACTGTTTTTTTAGTTTTACACAATATGATAATTTTTTTCATTCCCCGTTAATTATTTTCTTTTTTTCTTAATTCAAAATGTTTCTATTTTATTCATTTGTTTCTCTCTTTAATTCTCCTTTTATTTAAATTATTTGTTTTTCTAGCTAATTTTTCAGCATATCGTTGTCGGACTTGGTAATTTAACCTTCTTCCATTTTTTTTCTGTATTAGGTTTCTTTTAAGCATATGGTAGCTGATCTATATAGGTATTATATGATAACTATACTATACCAACAGTATTGCTAAGCTATTTATATTTTAACTACTTTTTTTAAAATTCCATGTCAATTGACTCCGAAAAATTAAGCCTCAACGACAGATCAATGTAGAAACATTCAGAGGACCCTCAGCGCGGTAAAAATTTTCTCTATGCACTGGCGCAGAATAAAATTTATTTTGTATATGACTATATATATTTCTTGCTCACCTTATTTTCATATATAATAAAAAAACAAACGCTAATAGTAAATTTTTTTATGTATGCAGAAAGGTTTATAATATTTTCATTCTGTTGTCACGCGCACATTTCCATTCATTCTTGAATTTTCGGATATTCTTTATTACTATTGCTTTTCTTTGAACTTATCTTGAAGAACAGTCTAATATTTTATAATTCTAAAACTCTTTTTTGTAATTTGCGATAACCAAATATGACCAAAAATTTTATGCTTATGATTCCAACAAATTTATTTTGTGATGTAAATATTGGAATTTATTATTGCCATAGTTATAAAATGATCACGTGATTTTTTTGGAAAATTGCATAATGCTTTTGGTCCTCACTTTTCTTAGAACATTAATTTGATTCTCAGCAATATATGGCCTAGGGCACTGTGATAGTCATTTTTGTGTCCTTGAAAGTTTTTCTCTTTCTAATCCCTTCTTGTTTTAGTATTATAGCGTTAAGCCATTTTCTGTTCTATAATACTAGAATATGAGTTTACTATTTTTTCTTACTAAACTTACTATACTTGCACAAATTTAGAAAAATTAATATCTTTAAGACGCAAAATTAAATCTCTGTCTTTATATTTAATGTTACCTGAAATAATTGGTACCATTACTGTTTTCTTCCCACTAATATTTTATTAGGAAGAAGTGAGTACACAATTTGTTACAGATATTCCTCTTAAATTTATATGCAGTTTTGCTACCGTTCTAACAATGCCCGTAAAACTACTACAAACCACTTTTTAGGTTTACTACTGCACCACTTGTGGAATAATTGAAATGTTTTGAAATAAATATTTACGGCCACTATTTTATGGGACAACAGTTTACAGTGTATTGAATATATTTTGCTTATTTGTCATTATCAAATTAGACAGATGCTGAATAATGAGTATCTTGCACGCACTTAATGGGTGCCTGCTACTTCGATACACAGCTAAACGGAATTCTGCAATTCTAACTTACCTTCTGTACGTTTCAATAATGCTATCCAATGGATTTCAACACAAGACACTACTGGAGTTTCGAGGTGGGGAGTGCCAGTCATTTTTAACGCCCTAAATATTTATTCTGCAATGCTTCAATATGAAAGTTCAGTATATTTTTTTATTCGTAGACAAATATATTAAACGTAAGCTAACAAAGGCTTATTTAACACAGCCATAATATAAATTACTATATTTAAATCTAATACAGAAGGTGGGCGAGTCCACTGAGAACGGGCCACCCGGCGCGCGAGGCGCATTTTTCGTTCGAGCGCGCTGTGTTCAACTAGCTCGTACTCGTAGGAAGAAGGTTAGAAAAATAAAAAATATATATAAATCGATAGGTTTTGATCTGCTCTTCCCGATGGTTCAATATACATTGAAGATATCGGTACAAACAATTAAAATTCTTTAAAATAGGACCCTTGGGCGTCGACACACTTTTGCCAACGAGTTTTCCACGCTTGGAAGGTACCCTGGCAGCTCTTTTCCGGAATTCCCTTCAAGCAGCGCGTCAAAGCCGCTTGGTCCCATGGCGGTGTCCCTTGAGGGCTGTCTTCACTCGGGAGAACAGGAAAAGTCCGCTGGGATCAAATCGAGACTGTAGGAGGCCCGACAAGTGTTGCAATGTCAAAACTTTCAGGACAAGCTTGGCACAAATTTTTTTCACCTGCAGATCCTCAGTAATGATGGTATGCACAGTCATTTTATCAATTCCTACGTGGTCTCCATAGCCCATTTTCCAAGTCCCACGCAGAATTAGTGGTGTAGCGCTGTTCGATAGAACGTTGCATTTTTAAGCTTCGGCCGTGCTTTTAGACAAGGGTCCACTAAAACGGCGATACAAACCGTACAGAAACTTATGCGCAACTGATGCTAGATGCGCTCTAAAGCTGATTTCTCCTCCTATCTGGCGACATACAGTCGCATCAGAAAAATAGGTCTCATTACTTTTTATACAAACCCTGTTCTATGCATAAAAGTGGAAAGGATTTTAAGAATATTATTAGCCATACCTGTTAGTATAGCAGTTAGTCTTTAAGTTCGGTATGAATACTCGATGTCTTTCTAAAATTATGAGCGGACCCGATCGAAAATGCGGAGAGGTGTCAGCGCTCCCGATTGAGGAAGAAAGCCGAGCAAGCAAAGGCCACGCGGGGGAATAAAGTTGACAAAATCGTCGATAGACGGCACTAAAATTTTGGCGCGTTAACTTTGGCGGATTTTAGTGAATTTACAGTAATGGAACAACCTCCAACGGACAAAGACTATTCCCGTAGATGGTCAACTTGGAGGTCAGCATAGATTTCACAAGCTCGAACAAATCGATAAGGGGCACCAAGATTTCAGCGCGTTGACTTAGGCAGGATCCAGTGGTGTTGGGGTGGATTTATTCAGCAACAGAACTGTCTCGAGTGAACGAAGACTATTCTGAAGAATTCGATATCTTCATAGATGGTCAGCCTGAAGGTCATGGCGGACAGACGAAATTCAGCGAATATACGCGTTCATACTATGTCATCCTATTAGAAAACGGCTGATATACACTTCAACAAGATATTGCTTTGAGTGAGTTTGGCAATTATCTGTAGTATAATGTGTGTTGGCGGTTAAAATTTGTATATCTATCTGTAAACCTATTACTACATAACTGAATTTGTCATCTATCACCAAGTAGTGAAATTTGTTTTGTTATTAGTTGTATTACTTCTTATCAAGTGACAAAATTTATTTATTCGTGGTTATAAAACTTTATGACATCACTAATAGGTGCAATATCGAATATTTAGCGATAAGTTATGAGTTATACTCATTACTTTGCTAAATATGAATAGATTCTAAAAAGACCATTAAAACGATCTACGTTTGGAAGGAAAAGGATAGTAATAAAAATAAATTGTACACTAATAAATACCTTAAACGTGGTTCAGTTATATTAAAATTTAAATAACAAACAACCAGACAAAAGAACAGTATGCGGAAGCGCGTTTATAAAGAAGCTAAAATCCTTCTACAAGAAGCAAGCCACTTTTATATTAGCAACCACTACAGAAAAGTTACTACAAAAGCATGAAAAAGTTTTACTCGCAAGATATCGAGTTGCATTTCACATTTCAAAAATCTGGTGTGAACATGACACACTACTTTTCTTATCCTATTATTATATATTACACCGGGTCCATCGTCTAGGCCCTGCGCTGCTCTCGTCTAAAAATTTGTTAATTTAAACAAGGACGAGGTGCGAGTCCAACACTCGAAAGCTGATTAAAATAAACAGTACAAGACAATAATTGACTCGTACTTAAAATTTTGCTACGTCACTGAAGGTAACTTCGCCATTATCGCCTGCGTGCTCCCTCCTAGCGGCCAAGCGCTCCCCCCCCCCGGTTCTTCCCTCAGTCGGCCGGTAAGCTCTCCGAGCGCGCTGTGATTGGTCCGTTTAATTATTTTTAATCGGCTATAACTTATTTATTTGACCTCGGATCAAAAAATTTCATTGTAATTTTTTGTTCGTCTCGGTTTGATCTATCCGGTAATATAAATTTCCCGAAACATTTTATGAACACCCGGTATATTAAAAATCCTGAGCTTCAATTTTTTTTCGAGTTCCTATTTTACCAACTTTTATTTTAAATTCATGTTTATCTCTTGATAACAAATCATTTTTATTCTCATAATTTTTTTGTATCTTCAACCGTTTAGATTCGCGACAGCTTTGCGACCGATTTTCCGACCTTGCGACCAAACGACTCAGCCGATTTTTACCAATAGCTTCGCACTGCGTTCCCTACCTACAAGTAACTTGCATACCAAATTTCAAGTCTCTAGTTCTTACGCTTCTCGAGATATCCTGTGTACTGACAGACCGACAGACACACACACACACACACACACACACACGAACCAATGGCTAAAACCAACTTTTTTGGTGTCCTGAGACTATATTTCGTCCAGAAATGTGAAAAACTGGGTAGGTCAAATTTCCGCCGATTACATTACTTTCCTTATTATAGGATAAGGAAAGTAAAAATCAATAAGCTATATACAATTCCTAATTATTTGTTTTTGCTAATAGCTGCTAAAAAAAGAGGTTGCAAGGTTAAAAACAATATCTCTCTCGTTATTAACGCTACCGCAAGAAGAATAAGCGACATAGCAGTAGATGTTTAAGCACAGATTGTTAAAAATATTAAAAATTATTTGTATGTTACTACAAATATTTCTAACTACAGCGATTTTGTAACATTTCTAAGATATAAGGACTTGTTTTACATTAGACATTTTGTACAGTGCGCCATTTGCGCGGCAAAATAATCGGGAAATTCTTATTCGGCAATTTTATGAAAAACATTAATAAGTAGGATACTGAATGGGCGAAATTCGTTGTTTTGTGTACCAATGGCGCCAAGACTAAGGTAAGAGCAATGCTAAATGTTGCATTAGTAAGATGCTTTTTAAAGCAAGAAGCTGTTGCGTCAAAAACATCAAATTTCATTTTTCAAAAATTGTAAAAATATGGCTTCTTAATACACTGAAATAAGATCACTTTCAAAGAGTGAAGTCATAAAAAAAGTTTTCCAGTTAAAAGCAGAATTTTGATGTACTTGCAAGGTGAGAAATCGAAATGTAAAAACTTATCTTCCAATTTTCTTTTGGTCATTAAGCTGGCTTTCCTTGCCGTTACTTTCAAATATTATGTATTTTGAATAGTAGCGTGCAATACCGTGATGTTAGTATAACACCTCTGGATAAAATTAAGTTAGGCTTAAAAAATTGGAAAAAGAGGTTTTGTTAACTCCAGTGTATCTAAGAACTTGTGGAGAATTTACCCAAGTATGGTATAATAAATTCTAAGTATATTTTTGGGAAATTCAAGGAAATCAAGACAGTCGGGACAACTATAGACATTAAGTTCCTTCCTAGACGGTTCCTTTCAAGATGATGAGATTTCGACAGACATGGAAGAAAATTGTATTAATATATCAAGTGCTTTTTTGCAGAACCCGCATCACTTTTGGCCAAAAAGATGCAAGAATAATAGACAGGTGTCTCCTTAATATTTTTTTACTTTGCAATTTATTCTTTATGTTCGTAAAATTGTTATCATTTTGTTTATGTTCCTCAAAGTGTAAAAGTAGTCGTGTGATGTTCCTGTATTTATGACATACATAATTAAGTTGCGTTCTCTAACGCAAGCCTAATATTGATAACTTTCAGATTAGTTCTTTAAATTGTGTTTATTTAGAAGAAACTATAATTAAAACGCATTTGTATAACGAAAAAAAAACAAAATACGCACACTTTTATAAGAACAATGTTTCTGCTTCTTCGATCATTTAATTACTGTCTTTTAGTCATTTTAACAGTTAAAACCGTTTTGTAGTGTTAATTATTTTGATAAAGGGTAAACCTAGTAGAAGCCACAATAAACATAAATATTAAAATCAAGATAAATATAAATAAACAAAAAAATAGTTAATTTTGATTGTTAAAAAATACAGTATTTTCTGTTTTTTAATTAATAAAGTTATTTTGTCTTATTTCATAATTTGATAGAAATATTATTGTAATCCAGGGATTGGTAAAACTGATGAAAAATCAATCTTTGATTTTCTCAAATGATCATTCAATGCAATGAATTATTAATGAGCATTATGTTTAACTGATTACTTGTTTCCGGTTAGTTATAAGAGAGCTTTGTAGTGATGTGCGTTAATTATTAATAAACAAAGAAATCCCATTAGTTACTAATTACAGAATTTCCGCATTTCGTCAGCTGTCTATACGTTCTTAAATGCAATTTTCATTCAAGGCAGTAATTTGATATTAAAGAAATTTACCTGCACCCCATTAAACCAAACTTGGGCTTTCCAGCTACCACCCTCAGCTTTGTCTGTTCCGGAAATGAGCACTTAGTTCTTCTATGAATTTCGGCGTTTGGCGGTAATTTTACTATAAATCCTACCCTTCTTGCGTGCCATTCTCAGTTTGCCTCCTCGTTATTCGGTTTTAAGTTCGGAAAGCTAGTACTACCCGCTAAGATGTTGCCCGTTTGTGTTGTGCTGGTCGTGCTTTCCATCGCTGGAGTTCAGGGTGCGCCGTTAGGAGACGACGAGAGTGAGTACGTGTCCAGAAGGATGACGGTGGGAAGTTGCCGCGCCGCCTGTCTCTCCGAGGTTGGTGTAGTCTTATTATATTTTATCGGGTGCATGGAAGTTGATTGACGAATTTGAGCGGCAACGCGGCTGCACGTTCGGAGCGGCTTATTTGATTAGGCCTTTCAATAGCCTTTGAGTTTCAAACCGTCAAGTTGTTTGCACTTCGCCTTAGCCGTCTCGGCGGCAGATATTCTTCCTTCAAATCTCAGCAGCTGTTCTTCCAAAATGTTTGCTTACTCCGGCTGCATGCGAAAAGCATAGATCTGGCCGAGTAGCAGCTTTTACAAGAACTTCAGTTGGACTAGATCTAATTTAATAAATTCCCCGTTTGCATGTTTTATGGTCTCTTTATTAATGTTCCTTTTTGTGTATTTTTTCTCTAATTAAATTATCTAGTAGTACATAGATATCTCCGTGTACTTTTGCTTATTGTTTCGCTGATTTAGATTTCATCGTGGCGCAGCCCCGGGCGAAAACCCAAACAGTTTTTCCAGCGCAGTCAAAATACGCAGCCCCAACAGTTTTTCCATCCGTATTTATGCGTTTTTATGTTAGCCGGGCCAATTGTGTGCATAAAATATTAGCCCCTTTATTTCGGGCAGCCGGCGTGCCAAGTATGAAATACTGCGGCCCCCGGCCCTTTATCAGCGCCCCCGGATCGGAAACTTGCCGGGCCCGCGAAAAAACCGCGGCCCGGCCTCTTTCATTCGGCTGCGCATTGGAAAAGTGCCCGCCGGATTAGTCCGCATTCATTTGCAATCGGCCGCGCGGCGGATTTTTTCGGTCGGCTGCACAAAGTCCGGGCGAGCAGGCGGCCATTAGAAGTTTTTGCGCGGCGAGCTGGCCGCCGCCGGAGGCGGCCGAAAAAGCCGCAGCTCGCGTCTAGGTCCTTCAAAATTGGAATTTCCCCGTATATCACTGTATTTAGGTTTCATTCATATGTAAAGCGGAAAAACGGCCGTAAAGCGCGCGGCTGCGGCAATGCGTCTGTGTTTTGAATGACAAAAGATTTTAGGGCACATTCGAAGCCCCATTCGGTGCATCTATAAAAGCTTAAATGACTTCTGTAACGGCATTTTTACGCATTTGGCTATTTGTAACGCGTCAAACCATCACACTGTCTTAAAATAATGTTTATGTCTATTCCCACCTCTGGTTGGTTATAGAGACGTACAGAAAAGGTTTTCTCCTACTTCAAAACAAATTATTATTTATTTTGTAGTATAAAATGGTAACATTAATTTTACCATCCTAGGACTTGTTACTATTAGATTTTGAAGAACTATAATGAAAGCAGTACAATTTCAAAATGTATAAAAGCAATTAAGAAAGCGGTAAATTTCTGCAACAATAAATTTAATGTGTTCTTAGCAAAAGATGCTAAGCTAATAATTATTAAAGAGAAAAAGTTACACAAATAAAACACAGGAAATGTTTGAAGATACAAGACCTTAAGTTAAATTGGGTATTACTACAACTGGACCATTCATAACATTGAAAGAAGTAGAAAAAGCAACATTTTAAAAAATACCTGGATCTGGCCGAATTTCACCAGAAGTACTGAAGCTTCTTGAGGTTTCGGGAAAAAATGCTCTAGTAAGGCTGTTTAATAAAACTATACAGGTAACATACTAACAGACTGGGTGAAATCGACTTTTATTATAATTCCAAAAAAATTCTGACACCAAGAGAGGCAATTAATATCAACAATTATCTTAATTAGTTACGCCTTAAAGATTTTCTTTTATATAATTATTTTTAGGATGCATAAAAAAATAATAAAAAGTATCAGAAAATCCCAATTTAATTTCCATAGCCACATAGGAACACGAGAAGCCCTTTTTAGTATCTAGGTTCTAATACAATCCTGTAGGAACGTTAACAGAAATGTATATTTGTGATTTATAGATTCTGAAAACGCGTTCGACAAAGTAAGACCATAAAATTATAGAAATTCTACAGAAATCGAAAGTATTTATTGGCACCAAATATAAATCAAAGTAGGGTAAAATTTTTCAGATGTTGAAATTTGCTTTTCAATTTCTATTCAGAAGCTATCCTTCAAAAAACACTAATTCCTTGTACGCTATTAAGATCAATGATGTTCCAATAAGCAAGCTTAGATATGCTGATGACACGGTGCTTATAACCAGCGACACAGAAAAATTATCTTATAGATAACGTAGCAAATGAACACAACAAATATGGACCATAGCTCAATCATAATATAACCAAATTTACGGTCGTTAGCAATAAACCAGCAATCAGTGCACTTATTACGGCTTACGCCTTAAATCTAGAGACAATATCACATATCTAGAGTGCAGATATACGAAAATAATTCGGATAGAGAAGACATCGATTCTTCTTTATGGCCTTGAAAACTGTGCACTGACCGACACTCTGCTCAAAAAAGTAGAATTATTTGAAATATGGGTTACATAGTCAATTCCATGTCAATTCCAGTTTATAAAGTTCTTCATGATATTTGTAAACTTATAAAAATTTAGCTTTTGGCCTCAAAAAATCTTGCAAAGCTACCTGACTATAGGATATAGTATATTCTTTGCTCTCTATTTTTTCCTACACACTAGTATTGAGCATATTTCTTTTTGAAATACGGATTCATTTTTCCCAAAAATTAGGCACGTCATTCGTTTGGTATTTGCATAATGTTCTAATTCGATACCTGTCTCAGCTTAGTTTTTTCCCAATCTTTTCGATCTAATATTATCACTTCAAATAGAGTATTAACGGTATGTCTTAAAATTATATGATCCATTCTAATTTTTAAAATGCTCTATGCCATCTATCAATATTACTTTGCACAAAGAATTTTGTAGTTTAGGTGGTCCTAATTTGTCTCCTACTCTAATCATACAGTGAGTAGAATTTTTTTTTAGAAAAATCTGTTACAGCAATAGGCATCGTCTTTATTTCCTCACTTATGCTAAGGCAAATGAGCCTTTTAATCCTGCTTTCTTCTAGTCTGCTGTTTTCATATTTAACTTTAGGCTACCATACCACGGTTGCATATATTAAGACTGGTGTACTACATAATGTTCTTAGACTTCACGATTTTCCATAAGTTCATTTAAGTACTAATAAATAATTCTAATTTCTTTATAATTTTGTCTGTTTGTTGGTTCTAGATATGTTTCGAGTTTACCTCATCCGTTTGGGTATAAGGATCCCAAATTTCTTATATTATTTCTTTAGGTAATTAGTACTATGAAGGTTTTTTTAGAATATGACCATAAAACCTTTTTCTTTAGTTTTTTATAGGCTTCTTCATACGTTTTTTGACTATCTTAAAAAAATTAAGTAAGTAAGTAAGACAATTCAACTCCGTTTTAGTTGATAACCTTGCTCTATAGGTGTTCTAATTTTGGATTTGAAGATTTGTCTTTAAAATGGCATTCGAACAGTCTTTCCTATTGCCTTAAATATAAATAACATAGGACTAATGAGTCCTTACCTAATGAGGTAATTTTTGCTTGAATTGCAGTTTGTGGTTTAAACACCATTCTAGGTAAATAATTAAGAGCCGTGCTTGCTCTTCTAAGGAGAAGGTCTGATTTCTTTTGTAGCATAGTTCTTGGTCATTTTAATAGCTTAAATGAGTTCACTACCCATTTGACCTTAAATAAAGTTACCACTTTTCTGACAATTTGCCAATTGCTCTATTCCAAATACACCAGACTTTAGAATTTGATAGTTAGAGAAAATACTTTCCATAATATCTGATCTAGAAAACGTAAAGTACTTATACTACAGTTTGATATGATATTATATGATATAATACTTATAGAACAGTCTGAATCTTTGGAAAATAGCTCTTGAAGTCTAATACATGCTGAAGATTTTTTGATAAACTCGCAGTGTCTCTTTCATGATGCCCTAAAAGATTTTCTTGGTATTTTGTTATATTCAATTGGAGATCTTTTGAATTCCTCCGTTCCCTAAAGTGTTTGCTTTATTAATCTTACATTTTCTTTCATTTTTGGGAGTTTTCGCTCCACCAAAAAACCACCCCATTAGACAACCTCACAGCTGAGGGTAGTTAATTATATAAACAGAAACAATAGATTTTGTCAACTGCTTTACTACTATTTCTAAGTCTAGGTTGCTCTCACTCTCTCTCTCTCAATTTTATTCTCGCTAATCTATAATCTAGGCTTTTTTATAAGACTTTCAATTCGTTTTACAAGGGTTGAAATAATGTAATATCCCAGGACTAAAACTTGCTGCGATAAAGCATGTGTATCTGTGTTCTGAAACAAATTTTATGGCAATTTTTAAGAAAGTATAAATTTTCTATTGTTAAATCAATTATTCGTTATGTCTAAATTATCTGTCATAATTGACCGCAAAGAAAACTTACCCGTGAGATTGCCTTCCTTCCCCAGATTACTTGGTAAGCATTAACATCACAGCTGATGAGGATAATTGTGATACATTTGCAGCATTTTTACAAACTCAAATCTTTTGGAAATGATTTAAATGTATCAACGTCTAAAATTGGGTGATATGAGAGCTGCCAGAAAATTTAATGTTCTTCTGCTCACCTTTGGTGACTTTCTTCCATTGCTTTTGCCATATCTAGGTAACAGTAAATTTACCAACAAATTAATGTGTGTTTGTAAATAAAATCAGTTACATATTATATCGTCATATCAGGTACTTGGAAGTCTAATTATCCTTAATTCAAATCATTCACACTGATGCACAAAATATGGTGGTAATATAACAGTAGAAATATTTAACTTTGGGGACTTGTAATACAAATATTTAATTTTTATTTTAAATAAAATTAATTAAAAAGTCTTTTGAGTACTGATCAAATTATTAACTAACTAAAAATAACTCAATTTTTACTTTAAATGTTACGAAAACCATGAATTGCACTAAATTGGCCTGTCCACTAAAATGAGCGTCTTAATTCAAAATTGAAAATTGATCTTTAGCGCCCAGATTGAGTGGAAAAACAAAAAGCTAATCAGCGGACGTGAAATTGTTCCAAAAATAAAGACCGATTGCGTCTCTTAGGATTCCGAAATAAAGCGAATTAAGCTTAATATAGTTTTTCGGTCGTAACTCCTACATTAGTCTTGTGGGACAGCTGAAACTTCTGCGTTTCATGATTCATCACTATTTGGATGTTAGCCATATTTGGGTAACCTAGCTGACGGACATCGGTAATATTTTAGTCATAAAACATTTTTGTACGAATTAGTGGTGACCTTAAGTTTTATACGCTCGCTCATCAGATTTAATCTTCCATTTGTTTTTCATTGTGATGTTTTTTAATCCTTGCAAAATTTGCAACTTGTTATGAATTTTTTATTTAATTACTGAGAAGCGTAGCTCTCCCACGTGTTTTTTCTTAAGCATCGGGAGCTTCGTGCTTTTTGTGGCGTTAAAATATTTACTCATTTATTATTCTGGCTCCGGTGTTTTGTTATTAAAAATACCCATCTATGAGTTTTTAGAATAACTTTACTTAACTAAGCACAGCTTCGAGCACTAAAAGAAAATAAAATAAGTAAAATTTAGTATTAAATTTATATTCATTAATTACTACAAGAATAACAAAAATTAAAATAATTATTTATATTGTTATTTTGTAATTTAATTGTGCAATAATATACAAATATAATATATAGGACAATCTAAATTAACCTTAAGAATTTAAATTGCGCGCAACTTACATTTTGTAAACATAAGTAGCTTTAATTTGTATATTTAGTATCTAAACATAAAGCCAAGTCCACCAAAAAACATAAGAAAATTTATACTGAGCGATAAAGCTCATTTTTCTTTAAATTTTTTGTGAATCGTCAACATTGGTGCATTTGTGGTAGTGTAAATCCACGTGGTATTCAAGAAAAACCAATGCATCAACAAAAATGCAGTTTGATTTGCATTGTGGGCTAAAAGAATCATTGGCCCGAATTTTTTTGATAACGAAGCTGACAACACTATGTATCTATTAGTCGTGTACGCAATCAGGAAAATCAATGATTTCAACTTGAATGGCATGTGATTTCAGACCAAATTTCTCAGTCGTGCTATCTTGCAAAGGAGTTAGACTTTCTCCATTATTTAAAAGAAGGGATTAATGTTAAAAAACCTGATACAATTCCAGAGCTAAAAGAAAACATCAGCAGTGTAATTTCTGAAATAGAACAGCATTAATAGGAAAAATTTACTAAAAATATTTTAATATTTTGTATTACTCAGGAAAAGCGTCTTGAAGTTCCAATTTTAGTCACTCTTTCATCAACATGTAAATGATCATACTACGGTACCTTACAAAGTCGAATTTTAATTATTTTATTGTAAATTAATCTAATATTTATTAAATTATTATATCCTATTTTATTATATACCTTTTCAATTATGTCATTGAAAACTACTTGTGATAAACTGTCTATTGAAGGATCATAAATATTTCCTATCTTCGCTGTTAGTACTCTTTCTTTCGATTTTTTTAGTGAAAGTACAGGAAGCATAATTTCAGACAACTCCAGGTACTTTACAAGATTTGGATTAATAGTTGTAATTCTCTTTAACATATGATGCATTATTAAATTCCTTGTGGAGTTCCTTCAAGAAGATCGGCCTTTTATTTTTATTGTTTTTATAACTAGGATTTTGTTTCGTGTACGTAATAAAAACATAATTAAAAAACAGTACCAATGACTAATAATTTGCAAGTGTATGTCCCCGCCATTTGAACCATGGTTTTGGCATCAGTTGAAAACATAATATCACGGATTTTTTCTTTCTTTTATGACTAAAAACTACTAGATTATACGTTGTTGCTTTTAAAAATGTAATTGGCCAATTTAATTTCTTTACATAATCCAAAGTATTATTGTGAGCAACGCGACTTTTGCAGAGATTCGAATATGGAAGCACTTCATGTGTATTCTGTTAAATGATACCATAATGTGTTGTTCCAAAAGCTTTTTCGCTAATAAAATGCATTATATTGTTTCCATCACTTTGTTCAATGCGTGCCAGTAACGCCGATGCAACTACAAGTTCCTTTGAACATTTTTACCCGATTAACATCTATGTAGAAGATAAAATTAAACGTACCCAACTTAATGAACCGCTCTGACTATTTTGCCATTATAGTATAGGAGCCGGAAAATCATCTCAAATCTCTTACAAGATATAATGTTACAATAATAAGGGTCTATTTCGTTTCTTGAATAATGGCTTCGACTCTTCTGTTTTAAGATCGTTCCACTCAATTCTGAACAGCAACGTGCTACCGCTCAGTCAAAATATCAAGAGAGATAAAATATCCACGAAATACTTTTTGTTGACGCGCGGATCCAGGGTAGAACAATTACTACTTCAACTTGACGTTGCCGTTTTTGACGTTTGAGACAGTAGCTGGCGTGCTATGGCAGGAGGCGATAATGCACTTGGTGTAGTGAGGGGCTTCTCTAGTGGCTGCAGTTTTACTCTTATAAATTATATTTGTGTCGATTTAACCCAAGAAAGAATTCTCGTTTGGTTTGCACATACTGCCATTTGATTTTATCTTCTCATTAAATTCTCTAATTTTCCGGGTACAAGGTGGACAGTGCGCTTCTATTTTATTTAAAAAAGAAACAAGTGAAGCAAAATGGATTAAATAAAATAAAAATTGTAAGCAAGATTTTCGATATTGCAAAAAAATGTTGACATCAATGTAACCTGTAGAGAACCTGCGAGAAATAGACAGACACCAGCTACAAATGTAACAACTTTCATATTGCAACAGGTTATTTCAGTTATTGCGCCAAATTGATTCATACTGAGCTGACACACTAAGAAACTATTTGTTACAATTTGATTTTTAACAGCTCAAAAGATAACGTAAGGGCCAATAGAAGAATTCGCAAATATAGGACATAAAAATATTTTTGACGGAAGTTGTAGCCAAAGCGATCATCCTTAAGGCAAAAATTAAAAAAAAAGTAAGACATAACGTGGTGGTTCTATCATTTCGTTTAAAAAACAAGTCAATGATATCTGCAAGCCAATGCAAAATATGATTAAAACGATTGTAATGCTTTTCCGTTACAATTTATCTGCTACCTAATTGGGTCCTTATTGACACTATTGTCACTACCATTGCACCCTTCTTACCCCTTTAAAAAATAATGGTCTTGAATAAACCTAACTACACTATACTGTTTAAAAAATCAGTTGTATGCCGTAGCAACATCAATAAATAATGTAATAAGAAATCGTTATAAATCAATAAATAAGAAATGTAAGTTTATTTAGGAAAGTTTCAATGTGACTTATCAAAATGTTACTGTGATTTAATGTGGTCTTGTTCTTATTTCGAACATTTTCTTGTGTCCTGACGTTTCTGTAACATATATAGACCTGGTAGGTCAGTTCAACTCGTACATTAAAATTTAACTGTAAATTATGATAGTAATCTATATTTGGTGGCCATACTTTAAACATATTGCCTGCGTATTCCTTCTCATGCAATGTTTTTTCCAAAATTTTGTCTACCTGAAGAACTGACGACAACGTGCAACGTGTGCGTGAACTGCAGAATTCAGACCATCGGTTAAGTGTGCGCATGGTCGCAGATGAAGTTGGTATTGATAAGATAACAGTGCACAGCATTATCAATGAAAATTTGGCGATACGAAAGAGCTGCGCTAAACTCGCCCAGAAGGTCTTGACGGACGACCAAAAGCAGAGGCGTGTGTCTGCTTGCAAAGACCTTTTGCAACACGTTGAAGAAGACCCCAGCTTTTTTGACGATTCCCCAACTCCCTTGCAGTCCCGACTATTTCTTATCCCCAAAAGTGAATCCTCCCTTAAAGGACACCATCATAGGACCCTAAGTGGGGTCAAAGAAGCTTGCACGCCCTTAAGGGCGTTTCGGCATCCGCCTCCCAGGGTGCTTTAGAATCGTGGAAAATCCGTTGGCAAAAGTGTGTCGACGCTCAAGGGATGTACTTTAAAAGCTTTTGAGGTATTGTAGCAATATCTCAAATAAATCTATTTTTCCTAAATTTTTCCCACACTTTTTATACAAAGCCTGTATTCTGATTGGATAAGTTAGTCAAATTTTTTATCTCAAAGAGAACAATACTAACCTAAACCTTACGCGGAGTATTGAGATTTACTCAAGCATAACTTTATTATTCTATTTAGAGTTAAGTATAAGCGGGTTAATTAAAAATTACCACAATCAATTCTTTTATTTTTGAAATCACAGAAATTAAAATTTCAATTTATGTTTTGAACTTAACTTGTACTATATTTCTAGAACACAATTTTTTCCAAAGTTCGCAGTTTTTCTAATGTTTGCTTTCGGAATAGACAACAAATTGAGCATCATCGATTTTGGTGTTCGGTGAAACTTAGATCTTAATTCGCGCGGGAAATTTGCAGTCCAGCCTTGTTTTAATAAGATACGATTTAGAGAATTCTCTATATTTCTTTACAAAAATGTAAGGAAATAATACTTTCTTTGTTTCTCGTAATGCAAAAGCAAATCAAGCTAAAAGACATAATTACTAACAGATTGCAAATTATTCAAGGCTTCAAGTACTTCCTCAAACTGGTGTACGTTGTAGCGTTTCTAGAATTTGTAATCGACATAATATGTGATACTTACCTTTCCCATTTCCAATAGTGGAAGATAAACCAAAATTTCGTTTAAAAATATTGTGTGACATTATAAAATATGTCTTTATGTCTACTTTAAGGTTCTTTATAATACTAATGCAATCGCTTCGATCTAGAGCAAAATAAAATTTATTGTTTATTACAGTATAAGGTCTATAGAAGACCTTTTACTTTTTTTTAAATTTCTTTCTGTAACCATTTCATTTACATGGGTTCGACTAATTTTGTGTTTTCTCGTTAATTTTGCCCTGCCAGATATTTCTTCTTTCTTTGTTATTTTTTGGGTCTTTCAAACAGATTCTTGCAAATGACTGAGTTGTTCACCTTTCTCCACCCTTCTAATAACACTGTAAATGAGTCCTTAAGATATTCCAAGTTTTAAAAAGGAAGGACATTAACATTGCAATAATAAACAATATTTTACTTGATATCAAAATATTTGTCGAAAAATATTTAAGAAATAAATTATCAACTAAATTTTAGTAAACATATCTATAAAACTAAAGTCTTAAATCTTAAAATCGTTAATGTATCTACAGATAAAAACTAAATGATAGGCGTAATTCGTTATTTCTTAAATATTTAATGACTTAAATAAGAAAAAAAAGATTTTTTGCATATTTTAAAAATAAACTATTAATACAAAGTTTTGTATCCAATAAAAATTCTTTATGTTTTATAAAGAATAATACAAAAATAATATGCAGCTATTAAGTGAAAAATATGAAGTACATTGGCCACAAAGTTCCAAATTTGTTTTGCAAGAATCATACTTTATTGCATATATTAAGATTCAAGTCCTAGAAAATTGCCCTACAAAATTATTTTAAATAGGTCAAATATCTTCCCCCTATAGAACAAATATTTAATAAAGTTGATTATGAATTATATTTATAAACATTTTAACTGATTTATAGTTTTCTCTCTTTAGAAAAGTTTAAAAAGATTATTACTCTAGAGGTGATCTAAAACCACAAATAAAAGTTTCTCTCACAAACTTAATTTCAACGGTTTATAATTTCTTTAATTTATCAAGTTTATCATATTGCTTCATACTAAATTATTATCAGTTTTATTACCAAACAAATTGTTAGTAGAAACATGGAGTATTTTAGCACCTACAAGTGACAATCCAACTATTCGTGTTCAGGTTCAAAACACAATTATTCATTATTTAACTGTTAATTAATTTAAAGTATTAGTAATATTCTGTTGTCTGATATTTACGTACACATATTACTAACGATCATTTATCAGCTACAAAAAAACAAAAAGGCTATTTAATAATATTATTCAAGGTTATAGCTTTTATTAGACAAATACTTTATGAATAAATTCGTCAATAAAATATAGGTAAATCTATTATTGGGTGTTACCTACTAGCATATTAATAAAAAATAGATACTGTAAAAATTTTTAAATTTGGCTTTATAACTTTCCAAAATAAGTTACTGTACAAGAGGATTATCCCGATCTAAGCAAAAAGAGTATAAAACAAAACCCCAAAATAACGATCATACCATTTTTACTTGTTTTATTAACGCTAGCAAAATGGAATGCCTGGCAACAATCCCTCGCAACCATTGAAACTCTAAAAGGAAATATCAACCAACTAATTCAAAGGGTAAATAGCCTCGAGAAACCAGTGGCGGTACCCAATGCAGAACAGAGAATAGAAAACAAAATAGAATATCACACCGATGAGGAAGAATTAGCGAGAGAAACAGAGTGGATAGTTCAGCGATCAAAGAAAAACAAATCTAAAAAACGTAAAGCGTCTGGAACACCTGAAACCTCTCCACAAGAGTCGACCTCTAAACAAACAGACAACAGGGTTAAAGAAAAGAAAATACCCTTACCGCAGCCGGTAAATTTGGTGAACGTAAAAGAATACCAAACTGTGCATGAAATATTGGAATCAGCAAAAATAGCATATAAAGTATCTGCTATGAATAATGATGTGTTTAAGATCAACGTTCCGGACGAAATACAATACCGGAAGCTAATAAGCACAGTACGTGACTATGAAATTGAATACTATACTTACGAAGATAAGCAAAATAGACCCATAAAGGTTATGGCCAGGGGCATACACCCAACTTGCTCAATAAAATTGATTACAGAAGACCTACTAGCAAAAGGTTTTAAAATTGAAAACGTTACCAACATCATGAGAAAATTAAAAAAGGATAATGTCACTACTATGAAGCCTCTATCGCTACATATGTTATCCTTTAATAAATCAGTAGACATTAAAGATATCTTCGCGATTGATTTAATCGCGGGATTAAAAGTAAAAATAGAACCTTTACGCAAAAATACAGCCCTTATTCCACAATGCAAAAAGTGCACATTCGGACACACCCAGTCCTTCTGCAATAAAGAAGCTAGATGTGTCAAGTGTGCAGGACGCCATTTAACTAAAGATTGTAGGTCAGCTTGACTTACAAAAGCCAAGTGTATCAACTGCGGAGAAGCTCACCCAGCTAACTACCGCGGCTGTGTAATTGCAAAAGAGCTACAAAAGCGAAGAGAAAAAACTCTAAAAGAGAAAAAAAGAACTACAAGAATAGATAACGAACAAGTAGCAAGAGCAGTAGGAAAAACCCAACAGAATTTTTCTACTTTACCAAACACTGTTCCAGTAAAACAACGCAACCCAACAGGGGGTAATTACGCACAAATGGTTGAAGGCAAGTCACAACAAAACACTGCTGAGGAAACAAAACTAGATCTAATAAACAACACTTTGCAAACAATTCTAGGGAAAATTGATAAGCAAGATGAAGCTATCAAAGCAATTTTAAGCAGAATCCAAAAGCTTGAAACCAGCAATAAGGCAGCTGCCAAAAGCAAGAAATAAAATGGCGTCAATTAGAATAGTAGCCTGGAATGCAAATGGGCTTCTTCAGCACGCCCATGAACTAGAACTATTCCTCTGGGACCAAAAATAGATATCTGTCTAATATCAGAAACACACTTTACTAAAGAGAACTACCTAAAAATAAAAGGTTACAAATTATACCACACCATCCATTCAAACAACACAGCTAGAGGAGGATCAGCGGTAATAATAAAGGAGAATATCAAACACTATGAAGATTCTAATTACGAAACTTGTGAGATACAAGCAACAGCTGTAAAAGTCTTTACAAAATCCAAAGACTATACTGTTGTTGCAATATACTGTCCACCTAGGTACGCGTTAGAAAAAGAAGATTACTTCAGACTCTTCCGAACATTAGGAGATCTTTTTCATTAGGAAATCTCCAAAAATGGAGAGGCAGGCGTGTAAATAGCCGCTCTCGTGGTGCGGTGTGGAAACGTAGTACGGCCCGTAGTGGAAGGTCAGCCGATAAGGCCAAATCGTCCCTTAAACGGCCGTCGCGTAAGCGGATGGGGGCGGCTACCGATATTAACCAATGAATTGCCAAATCGCTCACCTGAATCGGCTTCGGCTTCGGCTTCGTCGGCGATTCCAAGGTGGCCACCTCTGCGTTGCGGATCTGGTATCTTCGGGATGTTGAGACACGACCAAATTGGCCGAGCTGCGATGCGTGAATATTTGCGGGGATGCGAAATGTTTCTGATGTATGCGGGTTAAGACACGACCGTACTAGCCGCGCTGCGGTGCATGAATCTGAATTTATGTGGACTAAGACACGAGCGAACTGGCCGCGCTGCGTGGCGTGAATATGAATTTATGCGGACTAAGACACGACCGAACTGGCCGCGCTGCGGGGCGTGAATGCCTCGGATGTGCAAAAGCCCATGCCGTTTGTGTGCGACGGCAAAACGTAGCTGATATCAAAGGCTCGCATGCCGCCGCGATATAAAGCGGTTCAAGGGCGAAAAGGCCGCCACACCATACTCCCCGCCTTGAAAGGTCCTGAGCTTTCAAAAAAATTACTACTTTATCAAGGAGCTATTAACAGCGATTTGAAACAATATTGTCATTATATTCCTGAAATTAACTATTATATTTCAGGTGCGTTAAATTGCGGTTAGATTTATATCGTAACAAACTATATATAAATGCCCTATTAATACACTATCTATATATACATGAGTCAGCTAGAATATTGTTTATTGGGTTGGCAAAGGATTTTGCTAAAACAAATATGATAGATTTGATAAACACTTTTTGACCTGGGAATATCAAACTTCTTTGTAGTATTCTTCATGAGCAAACATCATACCATCTATTCTCAAGCCTTGACTTCTAGTAATTCTAGTAATAACTCATCATTCTCATTTCGATCTCCTAACCCATGCTTTCCAATTATCCTTTCCAAATTTTTATGATGAAAAAATTGTAGTGTATTATAATAAAATCGCAAAAGCAACAATTGAAGATAAAATAGAATAATTTTATGCGCATTAGAAAGAATATAAAAAAAATAAAAGTTACAGATGCATGTTCCGATCCTGCCAGAAGTTGAAACTCCAGAGCTTCTAATAAATGTAGATGTTTCAATGAAAGGGGCGCCGCTTCACGCAATTAAACAAATGAAAAGGGTGAAGCTGTAGGGGACGATTCAATAACCCCAGATATATTAAAGATTAACGTGGGGTGTGTAGTAGATACATTTCATCTTCTTTTTGAAAAATATTAAAAAATGAAAGTTTTTCTATTAACTATTTATAAAACATTATATAATAATAAATATTACAAAAATATAAAAATTAAAGAAGGATTAGTCTTTTAAATATTGTAAGCATTATTTCATTACAAAATTAACGCATTTTTTGATAATATAGCACTGAAAGAACAAAGTGATTTTAGAGCTAGTTACTCATGTAGACAATATTGATACCAACAAAATAATAATAACCTAGTTACTTAAACGTCAATTACTGCTTCAACTACTCTTTAAAGATTGTATTTAGGAAATTCTCAAAAATAATACGGTTGATTAAAAAGGGTTATTTAAATCACAAATGTACGGTGGTTAAGCAGGGATTTTTTTTATAATAATAGACCTTATAATAGTAAAAGCGATTAAAGCTTAACTGGGGCGCTAAAAACCAAGAACACGCAGATAGCGTTTATCTGTTATGTAAATATGCAAGCAACTCTTAATAGTGCATTGAATTAATTAAATAAAGCCGGACAAATTAATGAAAATAAGACTAAATTGTTAACTAAAACTGCAGACGTGATTGATAAAAACTTCGAGAACTACAATATGAAAAATTTTGAAGAATTTACCTACATTAGTGGTGTAGTGCCAACAGATTAAGAGTAAGTAAAACAAGCGTGATTTTCTCAATGTAAACCAATTATGAAAAACCAGGAACATTTATAATACCAAGATAGAAATATTTAATGCTATGGTTAAAGTTGTATTGTTGTGTGTTGCTATTGCAACATAATAGAAACTTCAAACTTTTGTAAACAAATGCTCGGGAAGTATTCTAGAAATCTGATAGCGACACAAATATCCAATGAAGATTTATAGGTACAGATTTTTAGTAATCCAATGTTTCTTTTCAGTAAAGTTTGGCTAACTGGTAAGAAGTAAAAAGAAAGAACTGTCACTGCTACCTGACTTTGTTATTTTTCTTGCCTTCTAGTTTATTGAAATATATTTATATATCTTGCTAGGTTCCCAAATATGTATTATTCACTTTATGAAATTTGATACAACTGCCACCAATCTTATCCTAAAGTGTACGTACAGCCATCAATTTTCCAGTCTAGCACTGTAGTAATATGCAAGGACTACCGTTTTTATCCCACAAATGCTTCGAATTATAATACTTTTATTGCTTAAAGTTAGTTACCAACAATTTTGTTGCCTTTAAGATTTTTAATGTAAAAAACAAGAAAAACATAAGTTTTACATCCAACTTAGAAATGGCGTTTCTTGTTAAGCTCAGTTTGTCATAATTGCCATGGAATACCTTTCTGCTGATTTGCAAGTTCCACTTTGCTAATTCCACCTTTAGAAATGGCAATGGCACCCGTATCCACATTTTTTAAAGATAGAATGCCCTTAACTTCACTTCATTCGTTCTAAACATACTTTCGAAATAAATGATCTTCTAATTCAAAAATCAAGTCGATTTTTTCAGAAGCATATAGCAATTTTGCATTTGGGCATTTGCACTCGGCAACTACCAAGCTGTTAAAAATGTAAATTTGTAGCGTGGATTTTATACACAAAAATAAAATACATACTGTAACTATTTCAAATGTAGATATTGGTTTGGGTAAACATTAGCCTTACAATTTTACTTTAGACATAAAATAAAACGATGCAGGCAACTACACATTTATTGTCAAATTGTGTGGATATTCTACACTATTAAAAGTCAAATCTTTCATTAATTAAACAATTTTCAGTTTCCGAAACACAAAAGAATGTTAAATCTACTTTAAGTACTTTTAATTTACAAAAAAATTCATGGAATATTTAATAAAACCAACCCACAAAATTATCCAGTAACTTTAATTAATTCTGTTGCGAACTATCTTGTGCTGTGAAAATTTCTAATTTTGCTGTACCAACCGCAGAACAGCCTTGCATCAAATGGCAAGCTGTGTAGTCGAAGCAATCCTAATCGACGCCACACGACCGAGCGCGCGGGCTGGAGAGCATTCCGTGCTCGAAAGCCAGAACTCGGTAATCTCGCAAAGTTCATCTCGGATTCTAGGCTTAAAAATGAACGCTCTATTACCGTTAAATTAGAAATTAAAAATGCTTATCTGCGCTTTTGTCTCGCGGGAAAGTAATAAAATAAACGCGAACCTGCAACGTGTGAAATTTATCGGAGTGAAAGGTTAGCAGGAATTTTAGCAGATGCCATCGTACCCATCCACGCCTTTGGGCTCGCCTGGCAATGCCAAGTCTTGGGAAAATAATGGGAACGCTGTTATTGCGCTGCTTATTAAAATAGACTCAAAAGTTTTTTTTAACAGTTAACTTCCTACCAACAATAATGGACAGTTGTGCATATTTGAATATATATATTGGTTTTATAATGCTTATCATTTTTATCTTGGAAATTTTTCTCACTCATACATTTTCGCATGTTGTTTTGAGTCTTCCTCTCTTTCTTTGTTCGAAAGCGATTCATTCAAATATTCTTCTTGGATATCTTTTTTCGTGAAGCTTTTTTAGATGGTCATATTATAATAATGTTTTTTACATTTTAATTAATATCTCTGTAACATTCATCAATTGTTTTATTATGTCAGTGTATCTCCAATTCAAGATATTTGCCAAGATGTTAATGCATCCCTTTCTAAAACCATAAGACCTGTTCTATGTATTTTGTTCATTTGCTGCTTCCGCCCCATAAAGGTCAATCCTATTAATAATTGTGTTGTAGATGTTTATATTCTCCTTTTAGTTAATTATTTATTTCACCAACTTCTATTAAGTCTTTTCATTGTCTTTCTTCCTTGCCCAATTCGTTTATCTTTCGTTATTTTCACCCCTAAGTGTTTATAATTTTCTCTAAATTTTATAAGTTTAGATTATCTTCTTTAGCTCTTACACATAAATACTTGGTTTTTCCAAATTCATTGATAGTCCCCCTTTTTCGTACTTCTCTTTGATTTTGCGGGTCATGTATTCCAAGACTTTTTGTTTGGGGCCAAGACAAAGTGAATTAAATTGCCTAAGAGTCCTTGTTGCTTTGAAACCTTTTGTTAAACGTTGATCTTTTCTAGCCTTTATTGTCATATTTTCATATAATCATTTTACCAAAGATATTCAAATCAAATTAATTTTATTTTTTATATAGGATTATGAACTAATTAACTAAATCTTTAAAGTGACTCCCCTCTCACCTAGGTATGGCGTGGTATGGGCAAGTCAAAAAAATGATTTGCAAACTCGCATCTTTTCACTTTCGCTGCCTTTTAATGGGCTGTTGAACTTGAATTTTATAGGGAAATAAATTCAGATCTTCTTTTAAAATCAATGTTAGAGTGCTTTTCAGTATATTTAAATGTTTGAAGCAGTTCTTATTGATGTAGTCGGATGTTCTTGAAAAGCTCCTCCCGCTGGTCTACCAGTTTTGCTTTCGTTATCAGGAACACTTTTAATTATTTTCCATTTAGCAGTTACTTTGTAAAAATAATTCAATAAATTAGTTAAAAAATCATATTTTAATTAAAAATTTTGAAAACTATATTAATTTTGAATTACCTCTCCATAGTCCTTTTTCCAAAGTCGAATGCTTATCGCCTTGGGTCCTATAAACTTTATGTCTTGCCGAAAGGGCGTTTTCCGAAAGCATCCAACATTCAATCTTCTTTACCCTTTGCTGAGTGTCATAGATGTATTTAGCTATACCCATTTTTGAACTGTAAAGACTGGTTTCTTGTAGTTCCTCATTTTATATGTTAGTACTCCAAAGTTCAATAAACTTTACTTAAAGGTTTAGCTATAATTTTTCCATCAGGAGATATTTCTTGAACACCCAGTACCATCGATTTCTGCAACCTTCAAATAGGTATGCTATTACAGATTTTATAAGTCTACATTCAGTAAATGTATATCTCTTTTTTTATTTTTTTTTAATAATTTGTATCAGAATAAACAGATTGCTTTTACATAATCACTCTACTCAATATTCACTTTGTTTTTTAAGTTCACAATATTTGTATTTTTATTTTAAAAATTATTTTAGCACTTTTTTATACACGAGGCTATATATTGAGGTTACCGTGTATTTTTTGCGCACTTACAGGCATTGCAGTCTCAAGGTCTGATTGTGCCCACTAAGATACACTTAAATGCTAGGACATTCACACACACCCATGGGTTGAGCGAGACTCGAACTCGGCTAGAGAACATAGGCAACTGCTGAGCCACCGCGTCCCCGGTTACCGTGTATATAACCTCTTGTTTTAACACTACCCGAGCATTGAAGTTGCCCAATAAAATTATCAATTTTTTTATCCTCTACTAAAACGACACCTTTATTTTTATTCAACTTGCTTCGTTAATTTTAAAGTTGTACGTCAAGGCCGCTTTTAAGATATCTTTCAACACAATCTTTCAATGTTTGGCTTTAACATTTTTTAATTGAATTTCTGTCCCATGTTCTTCGAACGAATAATAACTGGTTTCTTTTTTTAACTTTTCCTCTGTTTAGTCGAAAAACTTATCCGAGGGCAGGAAAATATGACCCGTCACGGGCTTAGGTGTTATCTGGTACAATACCCATATTTTTGATTATGGTCAAATGTACTACAACTGGATTCAGCGAAATAATAAGTTTTGTCAAAAATAAAAAGTTTATTAGGACGTTTAACTTCTACCACACCTTCTCATGCTTTAGAACAATTTTCCCGACAAATATTGATGTGTAAGTACAACTAAAAATGGAAAATATAACACCGTGCTTATATGCAAGTTCTACTTCTTTTGGTCAAGAGGCCACTTTGTAATTTATTTATAAAGGAAAAGAGTCACCCATTTATTTTGTTTTAATTATGTATATTTTTAATATATAATTCTAACTGGCGACTGCAGCAAATACAAGGTGTTTCAAATTTGATGAGATTTTCGCACAAAATGAGAAAAACAGTTACACATTTACAAAGCCCTTTTAAAAAAATTGATTGGGGCAATTTAAATTCGTTTTGGAGATACAAAATGGTTAAAAACATCATTTACAACAAAGCCATGAATGCGTAATTTTTTTCTACAGTAATCCTCAAGTTTCTTCGAATCTGGAACACCTTAAATACAGTTGACTAACATACCAAAAATCTCATAATCAATTCATCTGCAACAATAAACTTTTTCTCTGTAAAGTGTATTAAACTTGAAAAATCATGATATAACTCAAATATAAAAGGTTAAAATTTGGCTAAATGCTAGTCATTCAAAAAAAGTATTGTTTTTGGCTCTTTAAAATTTTTAATTTGGAAAAGCAGTTTTTTTTTAATTATAAACCGTCTACTTTGAAACAGAAGTAATCAAAGTATGTTAAACAGTTGTGTACATAATTCGAAACTTCGAAAAACGTAGTGTTTTGGAAATCATGTTTAAAGTTTTGTTTTAATTATGAGTTAAGACCCACAGAAAAGCCTACTTTTCAAAAAATCGCTTTTGCTTGTTTACTTTTTTCTCAATTTTGGCTTATTGGACTAATAAGGACATCGCAAAGTTCACCGCTTGGATTTTAACCTCATAATCTCCAAGAAGTACGTATAAAATAACGGTTTTAGGGTCGCGATAAAAATGTTACGAAATTTTTTTTAAATGTTTTCGTTGGAGTTTTGCATATTTTTTCCTGTACATGTTTCCAATAAAACGTTATTAAAAAAATCTCTGTGTAAAAATAGAAAAACTGCTTAAACATTTTCTTGAAGCAGTAGCTTATAAACAAAAAGATTGAATTTTATTGTAGTCCTCATGATTCTTACACTCTTACACTAGTTGTCCGGTCTCTCGAAGCAATTTATATGCATGGGGTTGTCGCTCATCAAATATTTATACAAAAAGGCTGCTTACACATTTTTTTAAATTTCTTTTACCAAGTCCAAGATGTCTTATAATAGTTAATTAATATTAATTGATTAATAATGATCTTTTATCAATTTATCTATACATTTTTTAAACGTCTACGTCATTACGTTTCGAAGTCAAGTACCTATTCCTTCTTGTTCACAGTAGGGATCATTGCCAAATAGGAATTTTTAATTTTTTGTGCTGCTGTCACAACATAAATCGCATATTTTATGTTTAACAGTTTGGATAAACAAGAGGCTCCATTATATTATGTTATACAAAAGTAGTTAATAAATACCAATGTCATGACGTCAAGACCGTTATTTGAAGTTTGGAAATTTTAATTAGTTAACTTAACTTTATGTTTTCTTAAACCATACTACAGTTACCAGAGGGCTTCCAATCATAAAAAAATAAATATAAACTAAAATCATTTTCTTGAAAAGCTCCTCCCGCTGGTCTACCAGTTTTGCTTTCGTTATCAGGAACACTTTTAATTATTTTCCATTTAGCAGTTAATTTGTAAAATAATTCAATAAATTAGTTAAAAAAATCAAATTTTAATTAAAAATTTTGAAAACTATATTCATTTTGAATTACCTCTCCAAAGTCCTTTTTCCAAAGTCGAATGCTTATCGCCTTGGGTCCTATAAACTTTATGTCTTGCCGAAAAGGCGTTTTCCGAAAGCATCCAAGATTCAATCTTCTTTACCCTTTGCTGAGTGTCAGAGATGTATTTAGCTATACCCATTTTTGAACTGTAAAGACTGGTTTCTTGTAGTTCCTCATTTTATATGTTAGTATTCCAAAGTTCAATAAACTTTACTTAAAGGATTAGATATAATTTTTCCATCAGGAGATATTTCTTGAACACCCAGTACCATCGATTTCTGCAACCTTCAAATAGGTATGCTATTACAGATTTTATAAGTCTACATTCAGTAAATGTATCTTTTTTTATTTTTTTCAATAATTTGTATCAGAATAAACAGATTCCTTTTACATAATCACTCTACTCAATATTCACTTTGTTTTTTAAGTTCACAATATTTGTATTTTTATTTTAAAAATTATTTTAGCACTTTTTTATATACGAGGCTATATATTGAGGTTACCGTGTATTTTTTGCGCACTTACAGGCATTGCAGTCTCAAGGTCTTATTGTGCCCACTAAGATACACTTAAATGCTAGGACATTCACACACACCCATGGGTTGAGCGAGACTCGAACTCGGCTAGAGAACATAGGCACCGCGTCCCCGGTTACCGTGTATATAAACCTCTTGTTTTAACACTACCCGAGCATTGAAGTTGCCCAATAAAATTATCAATTTTTTTATCCTCTACTAAAACGACACCTTTATTTTTATTCAACTTGCTTCGTTAATTTTAAAGTTGTACGTCAAGGCCGCTTTTAAGATATCTTTCAACACAATCTTTCAATGTTTGGCTTTAACATTTTTTAATTGAATTTCTGTCCCATGTTCTTTGAACGAATAATAACTGGTTTCTTTTTTTAACTTTTCCTCTGTTTAGTCGAAAAACTTATCCGAGGACAGGAAAATATGACCCGTCACGGGCTTAGGTGTTATCTGGTACAATACCCATATTTTTGGTTATGGTCAAATGTACTACCACTGGATTCAGCGAAATAATAAGTTTTGTCAAAAATAAAAAGTTTATTAGGACGTTTAACTTCTACCACACCTTCTCATGCTTTAGAACAATTTTGCCGACAAATATTGATGTGTAAGTACAACTAAAAATGGAAAATATAACACCGTGCTTATATGCAAGTTCTACTTCTTTTGGTCAAGAGGTCACTTTGTAATTTATTTATAAAAAAGAAGAGTCGCCCATTTATTTTTTTTAATTATGTATATTTTTAATATATAACTCTAACTGGAGACTGCAGCAAATGCAAGGTGTTTAAAATTTGATGAGATTTTCGCACAAAATGAGAAAAACAGTTACACATTTACAAAGCCCTTTTAAAAAAATTGATTGGGGCAAATTAAATTCGTTTTGGAGATACAAAATGGTTAAAAACATTATTAACAACAAACCCATGAATGCGTAATTTTTTTCTACAGTAATCTTCAAGTTTCTTCGAATCTGGAACACCTTATATACAGTTGGCTGACATACCAAAAATCTCATAATCAATTCATCTGTAACAATAGACTGTTTCTCTGTAAAGTGTATTAAACTTGAAAAGTCATGATATAAATCAAATATAAAAGGTTAAAATTTGGCTAAATGCTAGTCATTCAAAAAAAGTATTGTTTTTGGCTCTTTAAAATTTTTAATTTGGAAAAGCAGTTTTTTTTTAATTATAAACCGTCTACTTTGAAACAGAAGTAATCAAAGTATGTTAAACAGTTGTGTACATAATTCGAAACTTCGAAAAACGTAGTGTTTTGGAAATCATGTTTAAAGTTTTGTTTTAATTATGAGTTAAGACCCACAGAAAAGCCTACTTTTCAAAAATCGCTTTTGCTTTTTACTTTTTCTCAATTTTGGCTTATTGGACTAATAAGGACATCGCAAAGTTCACCGCTTGGATTTTAACCTCATAATCTCCAAGAAGTACGTATAAAATAACGGTTTTAGGGTCGCGATAAAAATGTTACGAAATTTTTTAAATGTTTTCGTTGGAGTTGCATATTTTTCCTGTACATGTTTCCAATAAAACGTTATTAAAAATCTCTGGTAAAATAGAAAACTCTTAAACATTTCTTGAAGCAGTAGCTTATAAACAAAAGATTGAATTTTATTGTAGTCCTCATGATTCTTACACTCTTACACTAGTTGTCCGGTCTCTGAAGCAATTTATATGCATTGGGTTGTCGCTCATCAAATATTTATACAAAAGGCTGCTTAACATTTTTAAATTTCTTTTACCAAGTCCAAGATGTCTTATAATAGTTAATTAATATTAATTGATTAATAATGATCTTTTATCAATTTATCTATACATTTTTTAAACGTCTACGTCATTACGTTTCGAAGTCAAGTACCTATTCCTTCTTGTTCACAGTAGGGATCATTGCCAAATAGGAATTTTTAATTTTTTGTGCTGCTGTCACAACATAAATCGCATATTTTATGTTTAACAGTTTGGATAAACAAGAGGCTCCATTATATTATGTTATACAAAAAGTAGTTAATAAATACCAATGTCATGACGTCAAGACCGTTATTTGAAGTTTGGAAATTTTTAATTAGTTAACTTAACTTTATGTTTTCCTTAAACCATACTACAGTTACCAGAGGGCTTCCAATCATAAAAAAAAATAAATATAAACTAAAATCATTTTTACAAACATACGAAGTTATTTTTCTACAGAATCCCTTAATTTAGGAACATATTTTCCAACACATAGATATCGTAAAACAAAGAAAATTCTACAGCAACATTATCATCAAATCTCTGTTTTCCAGATGCTTAAAACTTGTGCTCTTCTCTCTTCACCTCATGGGAAGTTAGGGGAGTTTGCTGATGATGTATGGTGTTGTCAGCTACTAAATAAATACAATACATGCTTAAAAACATTAGAATATTTACTTTCCCTTAAGCCATGTTTAGGAAAATGGCAAATATGTGTTAATGGAGACAAATAAGTGGGCGTAATATTTACATTAACATATCAGTAAAGTTTACCAGTATACATCAATACAATACAAATACCACATACTAATTTGCAAAATTTAAATGTTTACAAGTACAACTAAAAGAATGGAAAATATTAACACCGTGCTTATATGCAAGTTCTACTTTTGGTCAAGAGGTCACTTTGTAATTTATTTATAAAGAAGAGTCACCCATTTATTTTTTAATTATGTATATTTTAATATATAACTCTAACTGGAACTGCAGCAAATAATGGTGTTTCAAAATTTGATGAGATTTTCGCACAAAATGAGAAAAACAGTTACACTTACAAAGCCCTTTTAAAAAATTGATTGGGGCAAATTAAATTCGTTTTGGAGATACAAAATGGTTAAAAATTACACAACAAACCCATGAATGCGTAATTTTTTCTACAGTAATCTTCAAGTTTCTTCGAATCTGGAACACCTTATATACAGTTGACAATACCAAAATCTCATAATCAATTCATCTGTAACAATAGACTGTTTCTCTGTAAAGTGTATTAAACTTGAAAAGTCATGATATAAATCAAATATAAAAGGTTAAAATTTGGCTAAAGTCTAGTCATTCAAAAAAGTATTGTTTTTGGCTCTTAAAATTTTAATTTGAAAAGCAGTTTTAATTATAAACGTCTACTTTGAAACAAAGTAATCAAAGTATGTTAAACAGTTGTGTACATAATTCGAAACTTCGAAAAACGTAGTGTTTTGGAAATCATGTTTAAAGTTTTGTTTTAATTATGAGTTAAGACCCACAGAAAAGCCTACTTTTCAAAAAATCGCTTTTGCTTATTTACATTTTTCTCAATTTTGGCTTATTGGACTAATAAGGACATCGCAAAGTTCACCGCTTGGATGTTAACCTCATAATCAGGCAACGACACTTAATGGTGCTCGTTATCGCGACATGATAATCCGGTTTTTCGTACCTAAATTGCACGATATGGATGTAGACGACATATGGCTTCAACAAGACGGTGCCACACGCCATGCAGCCCACGAAACTATTCAATTACTGCATCAGTCATTTCCTGGTCGTGTAATTTCCGGTTCTGGTGATCAGAATTGGCCGCCCAGATCGTGCGATTTCACGCCGTTGGGGTTAACGTTCTTTGGGGTTTTTTGAAGGCTAAGATTTATGTCAACAAGCCCACGAACACCCACGCCTTAAAGAAGGAAATTAAGCTCTGTATAAACGATATTCAGCCATATTTATGCAAAACGGTTATGAAAAATATTTCGCATGTGCCAGCATAGCCGTGGAGGCCACTTACCCGGTATTCTATTCCATACGTAACCTTACATTGTATACTTTATAAATCAATAAAAAATTGCAATTTTTAATTAAAAATCCGTATTTTCTATCAAATTACTTCATGCGTGAATTTTGAGGACACCCTTTATAGTAAATCAAAACCGTCCACACACACTTCAAAATTCTGTCCATTAAAGAAGAAATTTCATTCCGACTGTCCTGCTTGTATGTAGATGACTAAAGGAAAAATTATTCTATGATTTAATCGCAAGCTTTAGGGTTCTGTAAAATAGCAACACCAAATATATAGCTGACTATTTAAGAAACGTGATCGTCTAGTTTTCTAATACGCAATTATCAAATTCTACAGATAGGTGAAGTTAACGCCATGATTGTTTAACTATACAAAAAGTTTTATCTTATGGTGGAAAAATATAATAGAACAAAAACTAGAAATTAACAACATTGCTCTTTTTAAAGGGTGTCATAAAAAACGCAGGATTTAAATTATGCACTATTTTATTTAGCAATTTTGATAGCGTTGTGTTTGGTGATATTTTGTAGTACACACATTCTGGTTACTCTCGACGGTGGAGCGAGTGACGATTATTAAAATTCAATACAAGTACGGCGAAAATTACGTAGTTGCACCAAATAAAACAACTATGAAAAGTCTAATTAAAACATTTGAACATTTTAACTGCAGACAAGTAAAAAACAGACATTACCACTATAAACGATAGTGTTACGGAACGTCCAGAACCATCAGCACGCCGTCGGTCATTGCAACTGAAATTTTCAAAAAGCGCCAAGTAGCGGATTTCAACAGAAAATCTACATCTGCACCCATTCAAGATTCAACTAACCATAGAACCATTTAATACGCCGTCGAATTATTTCCCAAACTGGCCATCAAGATCTTGTGACTTTACACCGTCCGATTTTTTTCTGTGGGGATTCATAAAAACCAAAGTTTATGTTAGCAAAAAAAGAATTCGAAGAGCTATCGACGAAATTGAACCACTGTTATACTAAAAAGTGATCGAGAATTTCGTCAGAAGAATTCGAAAGTATCAAATAAGGGGTGGGGGACATTTGTCAAAATCGTATTTCACGTTTAATAGCAATATTTGCACTTTAAAATAATGCTACAACCTTGCTAATTTATAAAATTTTTTGTAAAATTAAACCTTCCGTTTATTTGAGATACCTTTTATTATCAACATAGTTGAAATAAATCCTTCTTTTCTTTAGAGACATAGAAACACAACTGAAAAGCACATGCGATGAATAGACGTAGTTACATATATAACGGTTTTTCGTTAAGATTTTTTATTTACTTTTATTTATGCTAATGATAAAATTTTTTATATTTTTCCACGCGGTCTGGCAGCGGCCCCCGGGAGAGCTTGTCCAACTCCGACATACTTGAGCCCCTTCGTATAGTAGTTTTTAAAAATAAAAACACTATTAAAAAGCTCTGTTTTTTAACATAATTGGGAGTACGCCGTTGCCATGAAAACGCAATTACGTATACCCAGTTAGAGTTGAACTTTGACTTTTGACCTTTGACCTGTATGACAGCAGCACCAGCAGCAGCAGCACTCATAATTTTTTTTTATATATATAATTTAAAACACCTGAAATATCCCCACATCTTGATTGTACAAAAGTTCCGAATAGTTATTTTTATTTTAAACAAGATCAGGGGGCGAAACGGTAACATATACAAATGTTGAAACTCATAAACACCTTGGAAACTCAAACTTAGACCAACCAATCAACTATGAAGGTCTCAGCACTCTACATATTATCGTTCATGAAATATGTCACTTTAAAATAAAAGGAAAACCCCTTAGGGTGTTTCAATGGGTCGTTTATGAGACATTCTATTCTATTTTTAATGAGGAGTTCAAAAAGGTGGTCGAAGTTTCGACCTAATTGTACAATTGATCACTATACTCAATTGTATATATTACCTCTAAACACTAATTGTTAAAAAATTAAAAAAAAACCTTATTCAAAGGCATGTCATCTAAAAATCCAGTTTTTTTAACTGTATTTTCCGACCCACCTTAGTTGTTACAACTTCACTTTCGTAAATACTTATTTATAAACAGAATGTGGCAAAAATGTAAAAACTTTATTTAAACTAAAATAATTAAATAGTTAATTACATCTCAGGATTCACATCCGAGTTGTTCTTTGCTCGAATATATTACTCTGTTGTCTCCAAATAACGTTATTATCTTTTTGTTACAAATTTGTAGTGTTGAAAAGTCAATTTTTCTCTTGGCATTTTTGAAAACCCATTTTTACTGAATCACTTAATTAATTACAGTTTGTTGTCCACATCTAATGTAAAGATTGTATAGCATTAAAAAATTCAAGTTTCAAAACATTTAAACCTAGGCTATTTGAGGAGTTAACATTTTAGTTTCAAATTACACCCATCGTTTACACATTTGTCTTTTATTCATACATTGGCACCAATTAAATGAGGGTTTGCGTTGTCATATTATGTGTAAATATACTTCATTTTCAATAATTATTTTTTTTAACTTACTACTACTTCTATTACTTCCACACCTTTAGCCCCAAAAGTTCTTTTTAAACGGTTATTAAAGTTTCGTTTAACAAGCCTTATATATATGAATAGCCGTATTTTTATTTTTTTTTTTATCAAAGTATTGATTCTCATTTAAGTCCTACCTCGGGTCTTAACTACATTGCTATAAACATGATTTTGGTTATAAGTTGCATGCTTTTACATTGTCTAAACGGATCGAGGTTTATCGAGTCCAATATAATATGATCTTAAAGTTTTAGCAATAAAACCAAAAGTGATTTTCATGTTGGTGAAGTACCCATTAAGTCAAACTTACTGAAGGCCAAAACATAAATTTTTGAGTTTATTTTGTGTAGTAAAAATTATTTTTGTCAGATACTTGCTAAAGCTCTGTTGGTTTCAGTAAACAGATACATCGCCGTACCATTACGCGGAACGTTATTCGTTTCAACTTTGGTTTTCAAATTATCACCCATCATTTCAGCACTACACGCACTTTTAAAATGCCAAATCACTGTTATTCTAATACATTATTGTTATCATCATTGTTAACACTTGGGTGAGGTAGACTAAAGATTTCAGGTAAATGTTCTGCGAAGATTGATGCTTTTTCCAGGTCTGTCGTACCCCAAGTTCCGTCTTGCTTTTTAATTGGAGTTATGTGGGTTGTTGGCCTTTTGAATTTTTTAGTAGCCTTCTATATTAGTAATCTTCCTTTAATAAGTTGGTGATATAAAATTCAAATGTGAAGAGCTACTTTTAGTTTTCTCGCTAACCTGGTATATTCGTTTCTGCCAATGGGATTTCTGCTTCTCTGCCATCTGCATCTCGCTCTCCTTTTCTCTGCTACAAGTTTTCGAATGAATAACTATTATTTTGTTGTCTCTTGATATTTCTTGGATTAAACATGTGATGTAATGTGCAGCATCATCAATTTTATCGGACTTTTTAATTCTAAGGCATATTTTTCTCAATGTAAGAGCGGAAATAATTCCAATCTGTTTTAGGTGACGTAGGTTTAAAAATGTCAGGTCTATTGATAATGTGGATGTTAAGGGTAGCAATAATGTAAGTATGGTCTGTTGACAGATCCCAGTTTGGTTGAACTTTAAGATAATTTAAAAAAGAAATTAATTAAGTCAGGAATCTTATTGGAGTCACTTGGCCAATACGATGGTTCGCCAGTGAAATGGTGGAAGCAGTGGCTGTTGGTGATGATTTCTAGTAAATTTCTGCTTTTATGAGTGATTAGTCTTGATCCCCAATCTGTGTCTTCTGAATTCCAATCTCTGCCAATAATGAATCTATTGCCTAGTTGATAAAACAGTGCTTCAAAGTCATCAATTTCGATTGTATGTCTTGGTGGGCTGTATACGGCTGAAATGTTAAAAGACCAAGGTTTTGCACTGATATGAATTATTGCAGATTGTATTTTATTAGTTTGATGTTCCGGTAATTTGTGATGAATTGTGGTGTTAGGAATAATTACTACTGCTTCACCATGCACCGTGCCGTCTGGATGTATTGTAGGTATCATTTACGGTGTAATTGGGCATTTGGAATCTCTCCGTAAAATAAGTTCCTGAAATCAATAGCACATTAATTTTTACATTATTGTATAGAAAATGGAGAACAAATACGGAGTGATAAAAAGTCAATCAATGTATTACTTTATTTATCACTTTAGACAACATGCTCAATACCATGCTATTCTGGCTGATAAGTTGTGAAACATAATTTTAAATTCATTGAGAAAAGCGTTTAACTGTGTACCTAGCTTTTCTTGCTAATTTTTCGTAGTGTTTTTTCTTACACCTGCATCTGATAGGTTGTCTTTAATTCCGTGTTCAGTATTTACTTTACTTTTAGTTTGAGTATGCTGAAGTTGAACATTGTTTTCCTGTGTGTTCAATTCAGTTGGTCTGCCTCTTATATTTTGTAAATTTTTTGCACGGCACACCCTTTATAGTTCGCAGTGTGTGCTTTTTCGCATAAGACACATCTAGCAGGTGTATTTTTAGATTTTTGGTATTGAGATGAATTGTGGTTTCCTTCACACTTGACACGCTTGTATGGTCTCGTGCAATATAATTTGGTGTGGCTATACAGCTGACACCTAGTGCACTGGATGATGCCTTTCCTTTTATTAGGGGATTCGACGTTTATTTTCATGTTACTGAGGAATTGCAAATTATATATTTCTTTGTTGTTTTGTTGTGGCTCGGGGTCAACAAAAAACAGCATTAATGGCTCTTTGGTAACTTCATGCCTAATATTTATAATATTATGAGCAGTTCAATTTTTTAATTTTTTAATTCTTTAATTTCTGCGACCGGTAATGAGTAATGTAGGTTCCGAATGACCACCCCATGCTCTCTATCCTCTTTCTTCTGATAAATGTAGTGAATTATCTTTTCGTTGTTTAGATGTTTTTTGAGTTTTCTACATGTGTCGGGTGAGATTGCACTTATTTTTATTGTCATTTGGTAAAGCTGTACAATAATATGTTTCTTCTTCTGTTTTTTTAATGTCTACTACCCCATAAATGAAAACAGGAGATAGTTTAGAATTTTTTGAGTTTCCTCACTTTGTTTGGTGTTATTGTTTGCAGTTTCATTTACAAAATATCAAATCTGTTTGGCTTTGCTACTTGCGATGTTTCAGCCGCATTTGTTTTTTGTACTTCTTGCCCTTGTATTTTATTAACTTTTTGCCAATAATGTTCGTTTTCTGGAGATTCGTTATTATCGCTGACTATCATTTCGGTGTTAATAATAAAACATGTGTGATAACAAAAGCTCAACCATTAAGGCAAGAGTCTTGTACAGCTGTAAGTGAATTAGTGTACCAGAGAAATTGAAGAAAACAAAGTCCAAGAAAATATTTATTCTGATAAACAATCTATTCGAATTAACTAGTAAGTCAGGGACGTTAAAGAATGTTTTTGAGAACATCTTTTTACTTCTATAAAATACCACCAAGTTTGTGCAGTTTTTGTGATGGATCTTGATCCATGCTATCATGCTAAATGTAAATTAAGGTAGCAGAAAGAAAACGAAATCTAAGTGGTGCTAAAATTGGTAAATCCACCAAATTGGATGGAAACTTATTGAAGGTTTGCTAAAGATAAGTTGAAGAGTATAAAACAATAATCAAAGGATCTTAGATCAAATGCAATAAAAAGATTTATATTACTTTTAATCTGAGCTCATTTTTTATTCGGATTTTATCTATATATTAAAAAATAGCTTTGCAATCAACTATCGTTGACAGTGTTTCTTGGATTTCAAGCTTTTCAACACTTTTGCATCGGGTAAATGCTGCAACAAGGGCAGCACACGGCGAGGGCGTCATCTGAACCGAAGAGGCGCGGACGTGGCGTCACCTCCCGAAAGAGCACATCGAGATCGCGCGGAGTTTATTGAGCCGCCGATGCAGTTCTATCATTTCATAGAGCGCTGATTTATTCGAGTCCCACCTCTCTCATTCCTAACGCGTGACTTGATAAATGCTGCCCCTATCGCGCGTATCGGCTAGGAACCGTTCGGAGTCGCGGTAATTACACGCCGTCGCGATAGCCGAGTTGATTGAACGTACCCTCCAGGGCGAGGAGCTGAACGCACCCGCCGCCATCCGGGAAGAATTTATGGCGCAATTTACAGTTGAGGCTCCGATAATGTCGCATATGAGAATGGAATCCGCTATCTCAAATGTCGCCGCGGTTTTTCCGGCAGCGGGCCGCGCTTAAATACCAGGATATCAATTAGCGTTTTCTCGGATAATTTAGCTCAGACCGAAACGACGGCACGCAACGCCGCCGAGCGGTGCTCGACGTCGCGTCTTCGGGAGGGGCGCGCTGGAAATTCTTCGGCTGATGGGCGTTTGGGTATGTTAATGGCGCTCGCACGGAATTAGATAAAGCTAATGAACAGATATTTTTCTTATATAATATATTATACAAGTAATTGCATTTTTGTTGTAGAAGGCTCCGTAACAGATCATGTTCATTACAAAATTATATGGGCATATCTTATGAGTTTTTGTCTTTAAAATACGTATCAAAATTTGCACTAAAAAAGTGTATTTTTATCAATTTCTCACCATTTTCCTAACACCAAAGGAACTCCAATATTTAACATTGACATTTTAATATAAGTGTGATACTACCGGAGATTAATTGTATTAATAGAAAATAAATGGGGTTCCAGCTTAACCTTAAGAAAAACGACCCATTGCAATCAATGTGGAGACAGTATTTTGGGCACATAACTACGAGTCTACTTTTTATGAAGTACCTGTAAAATAATGATGTATAAATATTTTTTTAAATACTCCCCTACAAACGTCTTTCCCCAACTTTATTTTAGTCAAAAGTAACAGAGATTTTGCAAATGTTTGTGTAAATTTGTAGCTAAGATGAGTAATTTGTGTACCAAAATGCCGGATTCCAAGAATTTATGTTTTGATATAAATCTCCATTATATACATTCTAACAGTAGCTTTACACATTTGCAATACTTTATTATTATTCCTAACGTATTGGATAGAAATTTATTGACGCTTGTTTCCCATTCTTATCTATCCAAAATCCACATCAACAGTGACTTGTTGGGGGTGCATTTGCTTTTTATGAGCTACAAAAGGATTTTCTGAACTCAAATGTGACAGTTGTTTGCTTCCGAACACATCCAGTTGAAAATACGTCTCATCGCTAAAGATAATTTTTTGACTGAGAATCCACCCCATGAGAATCTAAAAACCAAATGACGAATTGCTGGCGGTGAGAATGGTCATCTAGCTTAAGCTCTTGTGTTGAATTTTGTATACATAAAAATGCAAGTCTTTAGTGAGTATTTGCTAAAGAGAGCTCTTGAAATATCCAATTGTTGTGCACGATCCAGTTTTATCAAATTTTGTAATCAATCTTCGGACAATTTATTTATTTAGTGCACTCTTTCGATCAAATATTCCACGGAGGTTTCGTACCGTAAACGAATTTCAATACGTTTTAATAATCATAATAATAATAACTCTATGTTCTCTCGTATAGCGTTCTATCTTTAGTAATCGGAAGAATCGTGAATACTACCTATCAAAGTATCAAAATTTCCTACAGTAAAGAAAGTTTAAATCCGGGATTCAATTTGGGTCAGTCTTAACAGTCATCACTAAACTCCATTAAACTGTTTTTATCTTAAGAGCCTACTTCTTTCCCGTTCTTAGGGGAGACCTGGGTTAGTTAATACACTTTTCAGTTATTTGGGAAAATAATTTTTATTTTTACAGTAAGAAAGTGTAACTAGCGTGATAAGTAACATATGCATCTTGCATTTTTTCTAACAAAATGCATGTCCTGATTAGGGCACGTTGATACGGTCATCAAACATGGGGTCTAGAGAAGTAAAGAAGCACCTATCTACACAAAAAATCAACATTTTATTTTTAAATTATTGTATAAAAAGATGTATCTATAAACAAGTCATTCGGAATCGTTATGATCAGATTCACAATTAATGCAAACATAAAAAGCGTTCCAGCTGCTGCATGTTACGTGTGCTCATCTGAGACACTTGCTGCATTTGATCCATGCAAACCAAACCGAAGCAATCTTCACCTTCTTCATTTAATAGACATCATTTTCTTCACTTTTTTCTTCTACCTTAGAATTATTCTTTTTGTTCTTCATTCTTCCAATCAAATGGTCGTTTTGCTGTATCAATGCTTTTTTATAGTTCTAGCTTTTTCGCCTTCTCGAAGAGCTTCTTTTTCTGAAAGGTCAGTTGCAAACGTGGTTGTACTGTAGTTGTGATGTAGTAACTAATATGCAACTTGTTAACGACATCTCTTCACTCAAGATTGATACTTCTGCTACAGCTTTACTTGTTGATGGTATGCAATCGAGCTGCTGCTGCTGACGGTCATCGGCTGGATTACGTTCCTCGGCAGCAAGCAAATTGTCAGCGTTAAAAGATGCAATTCCTGTAGCTGTAAACTCTGCTAAAATGTCTTTGGGAGTTATAGTATCGGAAAAAGTTTTTTTTAGAATTACACGTATGTAGTAGATAGAAATGGTTTTCCCAAGTTGCTAGTCATCCACCTATCAGATGCAGCATGGAAGGTCCAAATACAAAACAGTCTAGCAGCTGGAGACGGTGTGTCGTATGTGCAGAAAATGAAAAACAGTAGTCCAATAATGAAATTGCTAGGTGCGATGCATGGTTATCCAATACAAGTAAACATAAATTTTTTTCAAGTACCTCACATGACGTACAAAATATTTCATAAATATCATAAATGTCTCAGTGGTAACCCAACCACTAGGATGAGCAGCTCTAATGCAGTTTAGGGGACAATTATTAACAAAATGTTCTTTATAAAGCACCCTTGGAAATATTAGCATCGGTGGAATCGAATTTTCACACGCATTTATAATTAGAAGCATAGTCAAACTTGTTTTCGTTTCTGCCGATATGACCTTCTCAATCTATTTCTCATATTTCAAATGCATGCACAATCAAACTTGCAACGATCTAGGACAGACTTTAAATTATCAAAGATGGTTTTTACATTGAATGTATTGAAGCTTGTCTCTGGTGTGCGGAATGCTAATCTCGAAAACATTTCATAAACGGAGAAAAAACCAGTCAACAGAAGCCAACTTCTGTTAAGTTCAGTTGGTTGGAATTTATTCATAGACAAGTTTTCGAGCAATGTAAAATATATTCGGAGAGTTGGCTTTCTGGTTATATGTAATATTTGCTTTACTTTTGCATAACTGATAGTTGGCTGCGTTCCTTGCTCTTTTTGTGCATTTTTTTATGTATCTCATTAAGACCATTTTGTTTGTAGAAGCGTTTATAGCTGCTTTTCTTAAGAAAGATCCAGAAGCAACCTCTGCTGCTGCTGCTTCAAATACTGCAGCAAAAATTATTCCAGGCTTTGTCTTCTTAATGTAATACCAAACCATCGTTCCTATAAAAATGAACTGATAGAGATAGTGTCGGAGCAAGTTCGTACGAGTATCTAACTTTCCTTGACGGTAGTGCATCAGTATGCTCCAAGCGTAAATTGATTACCAAAATGACGATTAGTATTATTCAAATATTAAATGAGAGCTCTAAGAAAACTTGCTGTGATTTATAAATCAAGAATGCAGATCCCATCACACACTTTTCCATAACTTATGTGACATGTTGCTCTGCATTTGAGTAGTATCGCCATTTTTAAGAATTAATCTAAATTCACACTAATGTATATTTCAATATTGCCTTGGACATCTTTATTGTTTCACAAATTACAGACGGAATCAAAAATAATTATGTTATTTTTGAGTTATTGACACTTTGTACCATAGGACTAGCAGATCGCATGCGAAAATTTTTGCACCCAAACTCGTTTTTCTGATGTTGGTCACTTATTTCGTTGTGCATTTCGTTGGCCGATTATGATTTTGGTGAATCTTTTCTACTTTTTACAAAGATAGCTCAATGGCATAATACCAACTACTTTCAGCCTTCCGTTGAACTATCCACGCAGGCGTTTCATCTGGTCACATTAAAATAAATTACAATCTAACCCATAGGCAGGTGTATTTGTGCAACAAATTTAAGATTTGTAAAACTAAAACGATATATTTCTAAAAACCAATTATAAAGCAAAAACTGCCGCTACAAATTAAATGAAATTTGTAAATTCAATTTAATTCACCAATTTTGCAAAATTTGCTATAATTTTTTCATATCGCAATTGCAATTGTGTGCACCTATTTAATTTGTTGTTCTTGTGTTTGAATAGTAATATTTTCCTCAGTTTGTTACATTTAGATAGTGTATACAATTTTTGCACTATTACTTTTTTTACAACCAGCAGTAAGTTAAATAAAATAAAAATAATTACATAAATCAAATACTGGCGTAAGTCACATCACTGTAGGGACAACGTACTGTATTTTAATGCTATACTTCTCAAGCTCTCATCAATTTCAGTCACGTTTATTCAAAAATTACACTACAATAAATGGTAAAAAATGAAGAAAACAGCAAAACAAAATGTTATTAAAATTTGTTTACAAAATATACGTTTGTTAGAAAAATTCTAGGATTAGATCTTATCAAAGTAGCCTCCTTAACTAACAAATCACTCAATAAGTTCGTAAGATGACTGTTAAATGGCGCCATTATTGACAAATCCATATGATTTTTAAAATTTACTAAACCTTCACATGATACGTGTAACAAGTTGATGACAATCTGAAGTTTAGTTCACAAGTTACAGTGGTTTTAGTGACGCTACTATTATAATTTTGAAAACAATGGAAAAATCTGAATTTCGTGTGTTAACAAAACATTGCTTTTTTATTAGGAAAATATGCCATTCAAAGCAATGGCTTGACAAGTATTATTCAGACTCTGTTCCATCGAGGCAAATAGTAGAGAAGTGATTTGCTCACTTTAAACGGGACCGTACAAACACCGATGATGCTAAACGCTCTGGTCGCCCAAATTCGGCAGTTGTTACAGAAAACATAAAAAAGGTCCACAAAATAGTTTTGGCTAATCGTAAATTGAAGTTGCGTAAGATAACTGACACCTTACAGATATCAGAAGGCAGTGTATCCACCCTTTTGTATGAGAAAGCTCTGTTTGAAGTGGGTACCGCATTTGCTCACAGTCGATCAAAAAACAACACGTTGACAATTCAGAGCGCTGTTTGGAGCTGTTTCAGCATAATAAAAATAATTTTTTATGCGATATGTGACAATAGATGAAACATGAATCCATCACTACACGCTAGAGTCAAATTTGCAGTCAGTTGAGTAGACAGCAAAGGGCGAAAGCCGCCCAAAGTGACCAAAAACGCAAATGTTACCTGGTAAGGTATTTTATTCATAGATTACCTTAAAAAGAAAGAACCATCAATAGAGAATATTATATGGCGTTATTGGTGCATTTGAAAAAAGAAATTGTGAAAGAACGACCTAAAATAAAGAAGAAAAAGTGCTCTTTCACCAAGCCAACGCACCGTGTTACAAGTCGATTGCAGCAATGGCAAAATTGCACAAATCGTACTTTGAATTGCTTTCCCATCCACCCGTATTTTCCGGATCTGGCTCCCAGCAACTACTGCCTGTTTGTAAACCTAAAAAGAAAGTTCCAGGAAAAGAGATTTGTCTCCAATAAAGACGTGATTGCCAAAACTAAAACCTATTTTGAGGCCAAAGGTAAATCGTTCTACAAAAAAGTCATATAAATAAATATTAGAGAAACAGTTGTGGTTTATCCTAAGATTATCCTAAGAACTTATTGAATAATGTGTTATTTGACACAGCTGTTATTGCTGAAGGCCATAGAAACAAGCAGAGAAAGTTTCATCTGGGATACTTCTCAGCAGATCTTTCAAAATTATTTAATTGCTGCAATATCGCTATGATGAAGTTTTGGCCCATTGTTTGTCTGTTATGCAAGTATTTCAGCATTAAAAAATGCGAACAACTTTGTTTTTGCTTTCGAATGCTATCGCTTTAGTTTTTTGGAGGCCGGAAAACCACACTTTTATCTCTCGCAAAGATTTTTAACACAATTTTTGTATTAAGTATTCTTTCTCTAATATGTTGCGTAAAATTTGGTATTATATACACAATTTTATCTCTTATGATATTATAAGCACAGTAACCGACGGTACTCTTGTAGTAGCTGCCTTACACGTTCCATATTTGCAACGATGTTGGCTGGCGACCGACTGTGGAATTGTCTTGCACTGAATTTCTGAAACATTTTGTGCTATTAAAGACACAGCATTGTCCATAATGCCTCGTTACCATATGATTGTTGTACCAATACTACCATAAACAACTTGGGATACATCGCGCCCCCTTGTCTAACTCCCCTAACATTTAGTAAGCGTTTGGTCTGCTCGTGAATTTTTACCATAATTTCTGCATTTTTGTGGATGTACATTAAACTCGTGTATCGATAGTGCTCCCATAGCTGCCTCAATATATATAATATATAAATGCCTTATGAAAGTATGCAAAAACTAAAACTTGTGTCACAATAGCGTTGTTCCATTTATCTGGTATTGTACTGCTATACAGGTATAGATTGTACAAATCTCTTACTTTTCTAAGCAGATAAAGATCGCTTATCTTTATTGAGCCAGTAACCACCTTATCTTCAGAAGTCTTATTGTTGTTTGCTTTCTTCAATGTTAAAACTATTTCCTCTAAGGTAACGTCTAATAATAATTCTGATCACTGCTTTATTATACACTTTCTTGATGTTAAAGTGCCTGGCTGCAAATCTGGAGTCGAGTCTGTTTCTTTTTGACTTCTATACAGTAGTGATAAAAATATTCTATTACTTTCAATATCTCTTCTCTTTCTGTAGTGACAGCTCCTTCTGTGTTCTTAACTATAGTTATTTTTCTCTTTTCATTTCTAAGTTTTCTGCGTACCACTTTTATGCTTTTATTACCTTCTATGGTTTGTTTGATTTCTTTTGTGTTGTATTTTCTGATGTCTTTCCGTATACCTTTGATATTCGTTTGTTTATTTCTTTTAGGTCTTCAGTTTTTATCATCTTCTGACTTCTCATGTCCCTTTTCTTCTGTATTAAGTTCTTAGTCTTTGGACTAATTTTTTTCTTTTTTTTTCTGTTTTGACTTTCTAGTATTGCATTTATTATTATTTTTTCAAACTATTAGTGTTTTCTTTCAAGTCGGTGCACTTTATTAATAGCTTGCTGAAATTTCTCAGCATCTGGTAGGTTCATTCATGATCTCTATTCATCTTCTTGTTTATTATTTCATATCGTTCTCTGCTGATAATAATTAATATTTTCGCTCTCACTCCATCTTCGATTTGGTTTTATAGAACAAGCTGTTCATCTGAAACATATTATTCTGTCTAACATTGTCTCTCGCAATTATTTTTGTCTTGTAAACCGTAGCTTTCCAGCGAGATACTCGTAGCATCGGACTTAATCCCTATTTGGCATTAAAACCTCTGCACAGAATAATATAACGCATTTTCTTTTCTGTGATATTCGCTGCTATTTCGTCAAAGAATAGATCCACTTCCTCATCCGTATAGTCTTTGGTTTGTGAGTAAACGTATATAATTGTAATGCAGTATCTCTTACATAACCCTAAAATGATATATGCTACCTTAACTAAGATTTTCTTCACACACACTTTTCCACTGTAACGTTTGTGTATTATAATTCCGAGTGCTCCTATGAAACTATCATCTTTACCCGCATAATAGGAGCTCTTAACAGTTTTTAATTACATTAGTTGCTTTCATAAGAGCAATCACATCCCAGTTTATGTTCTGTAACTCGTAAGTTCCGTTAGGCGTTCTTTTGCTAATTAATAATCTTGTGTTGTAGGTGTCATTTGACAATATTAATACGGTATTTTGGGGTGGTTAGCAAATCTTGCCTTCCCTAGATTCTTTAAGGCAGCCCTCCTTGGAGGAGTGATATTTGTGTTTATCCACCTAAAGACCAGATTCTGTTGTTTTAAAAATCGCCATATTGAGGAGGGAGTGTGAGGTGGGCTTGGACATAATTTTCCTCATTGACCAAGAGTGTTGGAATAAGGGGTAGGATGTAGAAGAAATTAAAGTAGAGCAGGATGGATTAGGGTTAAGAAAGATTTGGTTCCTCTATTTTTCGAAGAATGTAGTGTCTGTTCGCTACCCTAGATATAGAAATAAAACATAAATCAAAAAGTGTACTCCTGGTACATAAATTTCGTAAAAACCTTCCGCAAGTCAGCTATGAAACACTTCTCAAAAAGAAATATATAAACAACCAAAATATATAAACTCATTATCATCTGTACTGGAAACGTAGTAAAAATTAAAAACAAATACACAGAAAAAAGTTGCAGATACTGAGAAAAGTATGACAATATGTATACAGAAGTATACTCGCACTTAGCGAAAAATTTTAAATGGACAGTCTATAAACAATATACGTTACGTTAATCACAAAGTGATAACTACACATTATATGGCAAATTTGTAAGATTTTATTAGAACAACAAATTCAGAATTAATAAAAAGAAAACAAAATTATGATAATATCGAAATCAAACATTAGACCCAATTAAAAAAGTTGTTTGTTATAAATACTTGGGTGCTTGGTTGAATTAAACAAATAATCACGAGAAATAAAATTCCCCCTTGAGACTACTTTGATATTACATTTTCTCCATTTATTGTATGATGCAATCATGGATATTAAAATAAATAGGTGTAAAACACATTCTACAAGTATTATAGGCAAATAAAATTACAAATGATGAGATATTACCACAAATTAATAAAAGACTAGAAAAATATCATTAAAAGAAAAATATGGAATACTTCTGTTATGTAATGTGAGAGAAAAATACTCACTTTTGCATCTCATACTACAAGGGTAAGAGAAAAAAAGAGTACGGGGAGACGAAAAATGTCTTAATCAAGAAACTTAAATAAGTGATTTGACTGCACCACATCAGAATTATTTAGAATAGCAGCAAATAAAGTTAGATTTGCCCTGATAACTTCCAATCTCCGTTAGAAACCAAAATAAGAAGAAACTATTCATTTTACACTATAGCTAGACGTTATAACCAAATTGTCTAAAATAATTATAAGACTAGTACGAATATTTACGTAATGCAGTTTTTACATTTTTCCTTAAAAGTGTACTAATCAATACTTTTGATAAACGCACACATAGAATTAATGCGTTTAGTTAATATAAAAAAGCTAAAAAATAATTAGTTAAGACATTCATTCTAATCATATTAAGAAACGCCCATTAAAATATAAAGTGCGATACCTTTCCCAAGCCACAACTGCTGGAACCAAAAAATTCGCCATATCACTCAAAATTGTAACAAGAAAGCTTGCCGTATCGAGTTTTATATAACTCGTAAAATTCAAATTGCAGCCAAAATACAACTACAACCTTGCTTTTCCATGAGAAACCCATTTTGAAGGTTACAAAAATCATCACAGCTCTTGTTGTGCAATAAGTGAGAAGAATTTTACAGAAAACTGTTGCCAGCCAGAAGTTTAAATATTTTTGGAATCTTAAACCGGCGCTTGGTAACCTTAAAATGGATAAAAAACCGTGCAAATTTATCACAAACCTGCTAAAAGTGCAAGAGCGCTAGATGAATCACAATATTCAAAAATAGCAAAGGGGGCCTTTGTATAGCGAAGAATCGTCATAAATAAGTCACAAAATAGCTTTTGAAATAAAACTTCTACGTTAAAACTTGATCGGTGTGATCTCTTAGATAAGTAATGGCAACAATAAAATGTCTAATGTTAATTTGGCCGAATTGTTTGATAAGCCATATCGTAGTCTTCCCTAAAATTAATGTAATAGGCTTTACTATACAGCAAATTGGGAATCCTTGTCAAGAAAATACTCAATATTTACCAACGATGCTTACAGTTTGTTTATTAATAAAATGACCGCTGTAGTCTGGAAAAAATAAAAATATATTTTTTTCTTCTATTGAAGTATATATTACGAGCTATTGAGTTTATTTTTGCTGATTGTATCTTCACACCTTTTCTCCTTGTTTTTGAGGAGGTTTTCGGCATAATCATTTAGTAAAGATAGTCATGTCTTCTTAATTTGAAATGGCAACTATTTTACCATCTACACTGGCTTTCCTTTTTACGACCACACATTTTCTTTGGAATTAACATCTGGGGAATTTGCCGACCGTTCCATCGTAGTGGTATTAATTTATTGTTTTCACACATTATGAAGTATGCTGCAGTGCGTAGGGTCTTCTTGCAGTACTCAGAACCAAAAAACTTTCAGCAGACTTCAGCAATCATGGTAAATGGTCTTCATTTTCTCAGCGTTTAAATTGCCGTAAACAGAAAGAACAACTAAAACTGCGTGTAGAGAAGCATTCCCAAACATAAACTTTTATAAGACATTCTACTGTGCGCAGAAGGCTTCTATTACTCTTTGTGACCACGCTTTCGGTAAGGAAAGCTGTATCCAGAAAGAAAGTAACATTGCTAGCTCTCAATCTAAATTTTTCTTTGTCTACACCATTCGTTCTTCCACGCACTTTTCTAGTAGTTAAGGTTTCTTCAAAGTAAAAAAACTCTTGTTGACGCAAGGCAATTTTTATTCATATTTAGGGAGATCTACATTTTGTTTATTGTTGAGTTTCATTTGGACACAGCGTAGCAAAAAGCCCGACTCGTCTTCAAAGAGACACAAGATGGCTTTATCTCTCTACATTGTTGTGACACAGATCATTCCCATCTTTGACCGATAGTTTACATTCCCAACCATCAAATATCCTTTTTTCACTTCTTTACGACTTTCATTAACTAACTCAAGTATTTATACATCTGTTTTAGCCCTTTGGCTTGATTCATTAAAAACAGTGCTTTGTATCGTTTCAAAAATTTTGCACTCATTGCAAAGCTAATGAATTCTTTAAAATCATATACAAAGACAAGACAAACGAATTAATACGCAGACTATGATCACGAGAACGTGGGCGATTTACCATTTGAAAAAACAACAAAGAAAGGAGCGATTAAAGAATCCCCAACAGCGGTTAACTTTTAATAATAAGACACGCTTCTTTCTATTAAGGAGCTGATACTAGTAAAATATTTCTTAGGTTACTTAAATTTTTGCATCAATAAAAAAATAGAAACTCATAACTGTAAAACTATTTAAGTAGAACCTGAATCTGTTAAATACTAAGTTGAGGAAGAGTTTTTTCACTTGCAAAAATTTTGTTTTATGGACAAATTTATTTGAAAACAAAAACCATAATTCTCCTACCACCTTTTGCCACCAATCTACAAGCGTCCGGATCAGATTTAACTACCACTTCGCCAGCTTTGAACCAAAGTACTTTCGATACACTTCTTCAACTTCATCGAAAGTTTTAAACCGACGACCGGGCAAGAAGTGTTTCACTGAGCGCAAAAGGCCGTAATTGGATAGAGCAGTCTGGACTGTAGGTTGGGTGTGGTAGCTTTTCGACATCGTCCAGATTTTCGAACGATCATTTAATGGACCGGTTGAGCAACTAGCGACAAATTTTGACTCGCTTATTAGTCCGTGGTTAGATTAGCTCATGTGAATCTTGTGGACAAAGTAAAGCTGCTAAAGATCACTCTATACTATCTTCTCGTCGACTCTAAACTCTTCAGCCAAGTCCCATGTACTCGAAGACAGTTCGACATCCAAAGCGTTTTGCAAGTCTTCGTCATTCAGAACAGATGGTCTGCCAAAACGCGGCTGATCTTCAAGACCAAAGTCATCAGAATCAAACTTTTTGGGCCATCTCGCCACGGTCCAGCTAATCATTATTCCTTCACTTGCAGCATCACAAATCTGTTATTCAGCCCCTCTCGATAAAAATGGTCACCTCCACCAGTAACGCTTCAGCATTCGCAGTTCAGCTTTATGCATCTAGAATCAAAGAAGAAGCTAACTGAAATATTATAAACACAAAACAATAAAAAAAGTTAAAGCTTTCCTCTCGACTTTAATTATAAAGAAAGTAAACAGCAGAAAATCATCAATTTGAGAATTGAAAAAATGGCTGTTCGACAATAAAACTATATTTACTTAAATAATGTCGATCAGGATAAATAATAATAAAAATTTATTAATAATAAATTTAAACAATTCATTCACTGCGATGTACCTGTGAGAAATAAATATGATAAATAATGGCATTTCTGTCAATAACTTAATTGGATATTCGCTACGAACACAAATTGACTTTATTTAAGGTTTTTTCATGTAGCTAAAACGAGGGATCGTAAGTTCTTCGCGTGGGACGGCAAATTGTGCGTTTCTTCTTCATTTTATTAAGTATAAACGTCCAGATAGAGACGTTAGCGCGGCGGACATCTTTTTATGCGAGCCTGCATGCAACGCACAAGGCGAACAAATTCAATGCAAATTCCGACACGCAAAATAAGTACGTACACATGTAAACACGTTGCCGCGGACAAAGGAACTATTTCGCGCCAAATAAAGTCGAAACTAATGGCTAATCTATTCGCCTGGCCGCGGAAAACCGAGTCGCGATCCATACAAGAGCCGGGAGATTAATAAAATGCTAACAACCGAGAGCGCAGCGGCAGCGGCAGCTCCTTGTATGCGCCGGAATTTTTTCCGCCGCTAGATGAAGACATTCCTAATTAGAACCTGCGACGCTTGGCCGAGGTAATGGCCAATTTATGGCGATTCCGGCCCACGGAGCCGCGGACCCGATGCCTATCTGCCCGCCGATTTTGCCAAATTGCCCGCAGAAATAAATTCATTTAGGTGCGCGCATTGAGTCGTCTATCTGCCAGCCTTCCGGGACGCTGCCAAGAAGTGCACCGCAGCGAGGACATTTTTCATTCGACATCCCCTCGGGCCGTAATGAGGATACATATTTCAGAATTGCCGTTCGACTTTTCGTTTTGGCTCGATGGCATGCCGAATTGCTAGATTGCGGGATGCAGAAAAATTAAATAAGGCTTCGTAATCGAAATCTCATAATGGAGCAATTCTGTCGACGTTCCTGATCGTCTGCGATCCTTATATATCGTAATAGGCATTTAGTCATAGAAGCGAGCATTACTTAAATGATTAATAAAAATAAACCACATCCTTATGAAGAAATAAGCCTATTATAAGCAAATTTATTCATTTTTTAACTTGAATATCCAATTGGCAGTGATATCTGTAAAGTATTATCTATTGAAGTTGCCAGGAACCTTATCGAACATCAGAGTGAGCATTGGCAAACCCTTATATTACAAATGGAATAACAATGAAGAATCTCAAGTGTCCTTGAAGAAAGAAAAGATACAGATGAAGAACCAACATGAATAGAGTCTACACTCCACGTGTCGAATGTCCACATAATCTAAGAAATAGGACACCATAGTGCAAAAATAATTTTGCTTGCTCTATAGTAGCCGACGTGGGACGAACTTCAAAGTCTGAAACAAGTGATGGATTCTCTAAAAGCAAAAGACTCGCACAAATCGATAAAAAAAGGGATGAAATCCCACAAAGTCAACAAAGCGTGGAAGTTAGTCGATTTGCCGCCAGAAATAAGACCAGTAGACAAACATTTCAAAGGTACATTAGTAGCACCCGGATTCACTCAGAAAAAAGACATTAATTACGAGAAAACACTTTTAGCAGTGGTCAAATACGCTTTTTCACAATAATCTTGAAGAAGAAATATATATCAAATAATCAGAAATATTTCGTAATGACGCACGCTTGCAAACCACAGAAGTCGATCTATAATCTAAAGTAAACATCAAGACAGTAGAAGTTCCATTTATATCGGATGTCATTTGGGTTCGCCTAAGCGTATGATCAAAACATCTCATGCGATTAATCACTTCAGAATGAGAAGTATAGAAACAACACTTCGAACTAATGGCTGCCAGTGTCCTAATATCTACTACAATAGACAAATCTATAACGATGTTCAAAGAAGACTCGTTGGCTACAAAAAAAGAGAAGAAAGAAATAAAAATATACTATGTAGATAAAACGTGTGAACATTACCTTCTTCGCCACAGAATTTTGAGCGGGTATACCATTTAATATCGGATTTCTCAGTCAATTCATAACAAGCTCAGGGTCGACGCAATGGCGTGAAGTGAAACAAGTATTAAATTTTGTTTTAAAGGGGCCAAAGACCTGTCACTTTACTGCCAGAGGAATACGCCAGCTTTCGGACAGACCGATTATTGTGATACAGATTGTGCAGTGTAGAGGCAGTGCTACAGCCTGGACTTTAATTTACCAGCGATCGCTTGAGGAAACTGATCAAAGACATCACCACTTGCAATATAAGCTTATTGTAACAACCAAAACGCTGTACATTTAGTTTTGAACTCGAAGTTTTACAAGAGAATCAAGCACATCGACGTTCAATGGCATTTCGTAAGCGAAAAACCGGCGCAAGTAGTCAACTCCGTCCAATACATCGCAACAAAGGATCAGTTGGTCAAGTTTTTGACAAAGGATTACAAAAGAACGCATTGGCAGGCTTAAGAAATGTTTTTGAATATTACAGAAACGACTTGGATAACGGTTCGGACTACTGTCTACGTAAGAGTGTTAAAAACAGTGAAAGAAGGTGTTCTGACTTTGACGGTGACTGAGTGCTTGCGTAAGTTGTGATATCACTTCCCTTTTCCGTTCGCCATCGTACAACCAGTCACTTAAAGCGTGACTCATATATAACCAATAGTAATTGTAAATACTATCAAACATCTTGATAATTGCACTAACATTTGTTCTACAGCTGCACTTTAGATTTTAGTTCTGCAGTTTAGTACAATCAAATTTAAATGCCTTAGTAGCCAGTTGTTAGCAGAAATAGTAAACTGAGGCCTTATTTATTATTAACAGTTTTACCGTAAAAAGTGACCCAAATTGAACATTTTAATTAATTTTACGATTCATAAAATTTTTAATTCAAATTTTGTAAATAAAATGTCTTTGTTCTTCAGCTGTTTGTGGATTTACTGAAGTTTTCCATCAAAAACAATGCATTCCTAATTCTATTGTTTCTAGCATTTATTTTACTGTAGTACTATATTGCTGGAAATGTAGCTCTAAATGTAGAAGACAGTATATAGGCTTTTCAATATTTTACACTTGTGTTGTGCAGTCCCTTGGTTCAATGTTTAAAAGCTAAAATAGAAATATCTAACCTTTGCTTATGGTGGGAAGGTTTTAAGTAAATTTAGCTAAGAAAGATCTAATATAAAACAAGGTAAATAGTTAAAAATAAATTGAAGTACAAGATAAACCTACAAAATTGATAATTTTCTTAAAACCTTGAGTAATTTTTCTCCTCTGAGCAATCACTAGCTGAAAGTGTTTCCGGTCGGAGTACTAAATGTGTCCGTTGAACATTTTTTAGGAAGAAACTTGTTGCAATCTACTGTTGTGGTACTTTCTATCAAAATGTCACCTATAAAAACGTTTGCCTTTTCTTCTAACCAAAAAAAAAATTGTTTGCATTACAATATATGTTTTCTTTGATTATCATCAATAAACGAAATGTGCTACCATGATTAAATAGTCACGTAAAAGTTTGCATAATAATTTACATTTAGAAAGTAAAAAATCAGGAGATACCTTAATTGCTGTTTAATAACATTAATAATCAAAACAGTAATGAAAACATTCTTTTATTTAATAGAAAATGTGAATCTAGTAAATGTAATAATCCAATATTGTTAAGTTTTAACGACTTCAGTTGTTAATAGTTATAACGACTGTAACCTTTTTTTTTTGTAAAATTACAATATTTTTTTGTAATCCAAATCTCCGTTATTTTTAATAGTTCTGCTATTTTGTATGTTTTGTAGGTTATAATAACTGGTTTTAACTTTCTTAGAGAGCTTCGTTCACATGATTTTTTATTTACGTCTACTTTACTCCTAAGAAATTATTTATTTAACATCTCTACATGCAACTTTTTTATTAGATCCTTTAAGATATATAAATTAATGGTGTGAACTGTAGTCTAAACAAAATATGATTATTTAAATTTTAAACTTGCACACACCTTATGGTTTTTTGCCAAAATTTGGAATTTAAAGTTAAAAGAGGCAATTGCAAATTGATTAGTTTATATTAACGTGTTAACTGTTCTTTTTAATCGGATTGTTTTACTATTCAAGTCAGTAAGTACGAGTATCAATATGTTTAAAAATAGTAGCTTAAGCGAGATTACAATTCCATAAATAGAATTTATCGTCGAATGAAACTTTCTCCACTCTAATGTTTTTGTGTCCTTCAGCATCTCCATGGAATGTTTTTGACTTTCTTACTATAATACATAAAACTTTTTTTGTTATATAAGTTTGGAATGCCCTTTATGAAGAGGTGCCATTACTTTTCCACAAGATCTGGCACTTTCTAAAGCGTGTCCCAAAATTCACTCAAGAAATAATTTTTATAAAAAACAGGTTTTTAATTAAAAAATTGTAATTTTTTATTGATTCATAAAGTAGACAGTATAGGGTTACTTATGGAATATAATACTGTGTAAGTGGCCTCCATGGCTTTGTTGGCACATGCGCACTCTTTTGTTGAAATTTTCCATAACCGTCTTGCATACATATGACTGACGCTGAATTATTTCTTTAAGGCGTAGGTGGTCGTGGGCTTGTTGACAAAAACCCCAAAGAAAGAAGTCCAACGGTGTTAAATCGCACGATCTGGGCGGCCAATTCTGATTATCAAACAGGAAATTACACGACCAGAAACTTACTGATGCAGTAATTGAATTGTTTCGTGGACTGCATGGCATGTCGCACCGTCTTTTTGAAACCACATGTCATCTACATCCATTTCTTGCAATTTAGACACACAAACTGGATTATCATGTTGCGGCAGCGAACGCCATTAACTGTTATTGACTGACCAGCCGCATTTTCGAAGAAGAATGGTTCGATGATGCCTCCAGTCCAAAATCAGCATCAAACAGTAACACGTTGCGGCTGGATTTGTTGCTCAACAATCACTCGCAGATTTTCTGAACCCAAATCAGCGTCCACTTGTTGTTGTTCCATAATCCATTCAACGGAGTCTCTTCGCCGTGCGTGGTCAGTAGACTTCGGTTCTTGGGTCCATTGAACTTTGTAAGCATAAAGATGCAAATCTTTCGTGAGAATACGCTGTAAAGAGCTTCTCGAAATGTCCAATTATTGACCGAATTAATGTTCCTGGACTTTTTTATGTTGAGCGACTTGTTAAAGAGCGGTTCAGGGTGTCTATTTTCGATGATTGATCCAGTCTCCCTAAATTTTTTAATTAATCCCTGCACATTTGATGAATTTAACTCACTATTCCGACCAGATTGTGTACGAAAATTGCAAACTGTAACTGCCAAACTTTCATTGTTTTTAAAATATTGCTCAACAAGGAAAACGCGTTGTTCTTTCGTGTAGCGCTCCATTTTTAATAATCCTCAACTATCGGTTGTCACGGCTGTCTTTTTTTCATTGGCAACACTTTACCGCACCAATGGCGCAAAATTCAGATCTTGCGTGAATTTTGGGACACCATATAATAATTGCTCAATAACTTGCAAAAATTAAGATATACAGATAATTATTTCTAACGGCCGCTTTTATTCTTTTTATTGCATTTTTATTGGATTTACTGATGTTATCTTCTTTGAGATTGTGTTGATTTCCAAAGATTCTGCACAATCAGGACTTTGTTACATTTAAGTAGCGTTATGTCCTTTAAGGTTGTATTAAATTTTCCAAACTCTCTCCACTTATTGTGGGTAGTTTCCCTATGGTCGGTTAGATTGCTTTGCATAAAACGCGTATATTTAAGTAAACCTTTAAGTATTTTAATTCCCGATCCAAAAATGGCGTTATCTTCTTCAAACTTGTGTTAGATGTTTGCAAAGCTCTCCACCCACCATGAATAGATGCTGTATAGTCAATTAGAATGTGCATTCTATGTTTTGTCCTAAAATGTACACAACTCAATTTCTTTAATTTTTTGAAATGACTATTTATTTTTTTATCTTGTTACAAGTTTATTTTTATTTTAAAAGTGTTACTGCTACTCATTATGTACTACATAGTTTCTTCTTTAGCAAACTTGTCAAGTACGGACTTACATTCTCTCAAACCTGTGTAATTGCTTTAATATCTGTAATATACGTATTTTGTTTTACTTTGTAAATGGCCTTCATTACATGACGCAAAATATAAAAAAATCATTACAAAAGAACTACGCAAGATAAAATTCCATTTTTTTTTATTATAATGATGAATAAATGGAGTTTAGTAAAATTGTGGTTTTAAATGACTACCTTCACTAGACATGGTCGTTTCAACTTTTTTCCCGGAACTCCCAATTGCGGCTTTTCTGATGTCCGCAGAAATGGCCATAACCTTTTCTGTTATGCTATGCTTGAGTTCATCGATGTACTGGGGTTTGTTGCGATAAATTATAGCCTGGAGATAACCCTGTAAGAGGAAATCACATGAGTTTAAATCGGAGGAATTTGGAGGCCACTCGATGCCACCTTTTATCTTATGGGGCATCCAGGCTTACGATCCTCTTTCCAAAGACTCTGTGAGAATGTCAACGATGCACTGAAAGCAGTATAAGTTAACTTGTTTTTCGTCTCTTACAATTGGAATGAAGTTCTCAAAAATGTCTGTGCAATAAACTTCTTCATTCATGTATTTTGTGAGAAACACTATGTATAATAATAACTGTTTCTAAGTGCAATCGGCGAATTTTAATCAAAAGTGGGTTTTCGGTACCACAATGTATGTAGTTTTGTTTGTTGACATAACCATCTGGTTGATAATAAGCCTCGCCCGTGAAATTAACATGTTTTATGTTCAACTTTTTGGTCTGAACCATCTCCATGATCACTTACACAAAAGTGAACCTTTTACCAATATTGACCTCGATCAAAGGCGTCTGCAATTGAATTTTATACGAAAATAGATTCAATTTCTTGGTGAGGATAGTATGCGTAGAGCCCACACTAACACCAAGTTGAGCTGTGTCACAGTAACTGGTCTGACAAATTGTCATCTAGTACACTTCCTATCTTCTCAAACTTTTACTATAGTATTTTTTTACCTTGCATTCGCTCTCGTAAAAGACGGTCACAATAAAGACTTTTTCTTCGATTTAATAGCTATATTTGACCTAGCTATAATTAACGTTAAATATAAAATTAACTGAAAAGTTTGACTATAAGAACAAACTATTTTGGGTGACACAATGAAGGCCCTGTACATTAAAAAGCTCCTGTATTGTATACAAATGAATTCGACAGAAATGTATATATTCTACCAATAGAGGGGTAATTCCTCTCCTAACAACTAAATGAACTTCTTCATTTTCCTCTCGTTTATGTGGCTAGGATTCAATTATAGAACAAAGAAAAATGTTAGTGGTAACAAAAATAATTGGTGTGTTAATTCCATATTAAAAAAGTCGATTGAAACTCCCAGCATCATAATATATAACCAGATGGTCTCGATAAAAGTGCAGTTCTAGTTACTATTTTTCATTGCATCCCAAGATAATTATTGAGTCCCTAGATTTTGTTCCTTTTTTGCTCATAACGATGTGTAATCTCAGGTTTTACAGTTTGAAGTGCATGATTATATTGCCGTTAGTTCCACCCAGACAGTTTCTAGATTAATTAATGTACAAATGTAACTTAAAAACGGGTTTCGCACATTAAATTTGCAAACGAAGAGCATACTCATTTCCGATTAATATCTGCAATCGGCGGGCGATCGGCCGCGGAATAATTAAATCGCGGTGGCTCTAATCGTACGATTCAGAGCTTAATCGCGCACCTTGTCGCTGGCTTACCTGCGCGCCGGCACGCCCATGGTAATAGCAATCAGACCGCAACACATTCATAATGATTATGATTACCATAAGCGCGCGGTTCGCAGCCGCAGTTCCTGGCCAGATTTTTCCAGTTCCGCGTCTCCGCTCCGTGGGATGGAACATGTAATTCCGCCGATTTCGAGCTGTAATTACGGCGCTATCAAAATTTATAACTAAACAAATTCTTATCTAAACGTGCACTCGTCGTGGTCGGACGGAGAGGAATAAAACGCTTTTGTTTCGTCCGCGATTCCATCTATAACTCCAATTAACGGTCCGCGGCCCGCTGATTCGCCCGTTATCACCTTTCATCTGCAAGCCCAGATTTCCACGGGCCCGAAACCGCGCCGGCCAGACGACGCGACGAAGGTGCGATTTATTAACGGGCACGTATGATCGATGGTAGGGATTTGAATAAATCGGCGCGTTGTGCTGCCTTTGGAGCGGCAGATAACGGGCGCGATCCGGAAACTTATCAAAAGACGGGATTCCTGGCATCTCTGCAACAATGGGAGTAAGTGGGTGCGTTTTTTGGCTACGCAGCGCTTTCACAAATTACAGCGTGCATGATTTGTCGCCCAAAAGCTCCGCGAAAGAAGTTCGATTTCGAAACAGTGCCGGACAAAAGGTGCTGATGGGCGATGAATACCTGTGATAGCGTTGCCTGGCAGCAATTTATATTTCAATGCTGCATAGCCGCTTACAAAAACATCATTCGAGTGCAACTCATTCTGAAAGGAATTTTTAAGAAAATTCGCAACCACAAAAACGTTCGCCACTTAGGCGACCGCTGAAAGAAATGTACAGTTACAATCTAAACGCCATCACAATATCCGTAAAATGGTAACGTCTGTATTATCATTCTTAAATTGTAATTAAAGGTCGAGAGCTTTTTTACTGGTTTATGTGAATGTGCAGATTAAGCATTCTTTGCTTTCAAAGTGGTAACGGATGGTTGGTTGCAGTTTCTAAACTTTTTCAGTATATACATATTTAAATCTTTTCGGGCACAAAGAAGCACATTCTTAAATTTACTGCTCTCCCACAAAGATTTCGGTAAATTTTTTGTTTAAAACGTTTTATTCTTTCTCTGGCTTCGTTTACAAATCGCAAAGTAACTCTTTGCCATTTTGCCCTTTAAAATAGAGTTGGTAAATTATTAAAGCATTTTGATTACATATAACGACTTTATTTAAGTTCATATCACTAGGAGCCGATTTTTTATAAAAAAGAGGGTTTTTTAATTACTTATTGGCACTACAATCTGTCATAAATTAACACTCTACACTGAGGTGTTTAGGTAACTACTAATTCGATCACAAAACCGTTAAATTTCTTGATACACTATTAAAACTAGGAGATTCTTTCAAATGGTTTCGTTGGAGATCTACTATAGATTTTAAGACTTTTGACTAAATCTTTCTTAATATCTTTAATATGTTTTAGTGGTGTGCCAAAGTTGAATGACCATATGAACATTTTTCAAAAACTGAACAGTACTCGTAGTAGGCTGATAGGCCTGTAAAAAGCTGGTTGATCAGTAGGTTTTCCGAGCTTTAGAATTAGGATTATTACAGTAATAAATTGAAAATCTTTTTGGGGTAGATTTTTGAAAATTAAGCCAATTATTAAGTCGTGACCCGTTGCTTTGTGGGGATTTACATGTTGGAGAATTGTGTCTTCACTTAGTAAGCTTTGTATTTATTTGATGACAGGCTCATTTGATACGGCATATGTAGAATGTTGCTAATGTCATCTTTATTATTTAACGCTCCCTGAAATGATTTGAAGAAGTGCCTGGGTAGTCGCCAATGCGTTTTCGGGTCCACTTTTTGCCCAGGTATTGTTAACTGCACGAATCGGGGCTTTGTGTTGCTATGGTTGATTAAGATACCTGGTTGCGCTCTAGAGAGAGTAATAATTTGCTTCGAATTGTGAGAGTTGTTTCAGATAGTTTTAAACATTTTTGTTTCTGATGGTAAAGAGTATGTTTTGAGCTCTCTGGCGGATTTTTCTTAACCGGTGTTTCTCGGCAATTTTTTGTTTGACTACGATTGGGCAAGAAATTGGACTCAAGTGTTGGATTAATATCAGTGTAGTTTGGCGGGTTGGTTCTTGAATAAAATGAAGTACGCATTTGTCTAAGTGCATGGTTGTTTTTGGATATACGTCTATGTGTAGTGATCTATCAATCACCTCTTGACAAAAAAACTAATTTGTATGTTTATTGATAAGCGTTAACAGCTTTTCCTTGATGATTATGTTTGTACCCAAGGTCACTAATATTGGAAGTGGTCACTTGAAAGGTCAAAGCAGAAGATTGCACTGAGGAGGCTTGTGTTGATTACTTTTACGAAAAATAGATCAAGTAAGTCTGGCTGTTTATTATACATATATTTTACCACAGAATGCATAATTTTGTCAATGTTATCTATTTCTTTATTGTAGTTAGATGATTTCAGGTCCATAACAAAGAAGGGTATCCCTTTTTTGGTGGGTGTTTATTTTACATTCCATACATTGACTGCTTCATGACCAAGTGTTTGTAGTTCTTCCTTAATTCCATAAATGTTCGTGGATGGGTGTACGTTCCTAAGAAAAACTTAAAAGTTCCTTCTTGTTTAACCTGCTATGTGTGAAATTCAGTGTTCTTTTCTAATAAACATTTGGTTATTAGTGAGCACTTTTCCGATGTTTTAGGTAATATTTTAATTTCGTCGTTTGTTAAAGCCTTTAGTAAGTACTCATTCTTATCCATTGAGTCTAAAAATGTGATTAGATGTTCCGTGGTCTTGACACCTAAGACGAATATCGGAGGAGGATTTGGATCTACTTTTTCAGCGGTTGGAAACCCTTGCCCTTAAGGAATCTCATCATTAAGCGAGATAAAACGATTATCTGGACCCAGTCAGTAGGCTACAGCTTTTGGTTGCTTGTTTTGATTTGCCTGAGTATCAGTGTTCTGGTCTGTCGCGTTTTTTTGTAGTTTACTAGTTGCCATTGTGTAATGTGTGGTATAGGAGGAAATTGATGTGGCTGATAGAGCAATTGTGGCTGATATAATGCTATGTGGGGAGATTTAAATGTATCTTGAATGGGAATATGCATAATCATTTTATTTATATTTGGAATATTATTAGGGTATTGATAATTTTGTTGAAAATCTGCATCGGCTGGGATTGTTCTTTTTGCCTGAATATGTATTGTTGAGCATGCGGTTTGATTTGAATTATAGTAGGCCATAATGGCCTCAGAGTAATGCGGGAGTAGTTAAATTACAATTAAAATTGTGTTCTAAAACATACAGAAAATCACTCGTAATACTATTATTTAAAAACATGCAGGCCTGACCTTAACTGCAGATAGAGCGTTTTGGGCACTTATGTATTGAAAAGTGGCACGCGACCGCCTGCTCCGAAGTACAGGCGTAAAATAAAAGAAAGAGTTATGACTAAAAATTTAAATTTACCTAGATTCGAAGTCGACATGAGCTTTCAAAATATATTTTTTCTCAATTTAGTCGCATTTTCAAAATAAATAATATTTTTGTAAAAAAATTAATACATTGTGCCTTTAAAGCTTTTTGAATAAAGCAATGCTGTAGTAAGTTTGAGAAACCTTTGTAATTGTGGCGACCATACTAGCAACCCTGTAATAGCTAGTAAACTTCTTCAAAGGTATACCTACTTAATCAAAAAATGGTTAAAAAATAGAAAAAGTCGATGCAAAAAAATAATGTACTTTTTTACGCTGAGATAACAGCAGTGTCTTCCAATAAGATTTAATTACACATTGGTATCACAAACTGAAGAAGTAAAATATTTCAGAATGCATTTACATTCACTCCAGACTAACTTGAAAAGTACACATAGGAAAAAAGAGGAAAAAATGAACTTAAAGCCACGCATATGTACTGGTTATTGAAAAAGCACCATTTTCGACTAAAAATAAGGCAATGATTTACAAAGTAATCATAAAGCCAGTGTTTAATTCAATGAAATGTAGCCATTACTTAACGTTTTCAGTCTAAACGCTAGGTACTATAGTTGGCCTTGGTTTGTATCAAACCAAAATATGAAGGCTATTCGAAAAAGCTCAGAACTTTTATTATATTTATTAGAAACCTACAATAGTACATTACTTTTCGACATAATAGCTGTTATAACGTCTCATAAGGCTTGCAATTCCTTCTATGAAAAAATTTCTCACCTGGCAATAAAGCCACCTGCTAATAGTATCTTGAAGCGCAGTATCATCATCAAAGCGGTGCGATACAACTCCATTGCTGACTATAGATAGACGGCCACTTGTTCACTCATCGTGCATATTAATGCATCTTTAAACATGCAACACTTATGACATAAACATCTTCACTCATTATCTTAGGCAGTTCACAATCATAGCACTGCACGCAATTTACATTTAGTGGCATTTCCACTAGCCGCGTTTATTTTAAATTAATATAGCAGACGAATGAACTGCAACACAACCTTCTTCTTCCACCATATACTATCTAGCGAAATACAGCGTATAACGCCACAGGACAGGCGTCACTATCTTCCCCTATTTCTCAGTTATGCGAAAATGAATGTGTCTTTCCGAGTTACTCTCTTATACATTTAGATATAATAATAGTTCCCCGTAACAGGCCTTAAAGGCCCTTTGGGGTCGAAACAGGATAGGTCTGCTACAATCTAGAGCCTACGGTACACAAGGGTAGTAACGTGGCCAGCGCTACGTACCGACCGCCTATTATTACCCCAGTTACTCATTTATTGCAGCCTGAGTCGAGCTGGGCCGTAAAAATGCCAGCGATCGAATTGGCGAGAGCGGGATTCGAATCCGCAACTCTTAGTTTCGTAGTATAGTGACCTATCCACTAAACGACCACGGCTCAAAGATTTAGATATCTTTCATTAAAAAAGTTTTTGGACAACGGCCCGCTATACATCAAAGACAACTGGAAGCGCATCCAAATGAACTTGTCCATCCCTTATTGGAAGCGAAGTACCCCAAAATGTTAAAGACAAAATGGCTATATGAAATAGTAACTAAGCTTGTTAAATTTAAATACTCAAAGTTTGGCAACAATTAGTGCGGAGCCTTAAATACAAATATTATATTATTCCTTTTTTTTCTTTTTGCACGCAGTCGCATCATTCAATTCTCTTTATATTATACATCCATTGTATGCGGTCTTTTTTTACCTTATGTGGGCTCTAGGTCCCCACTCAATAATTATGTGAGTCCACCTGTTGTCCGTCATTCTCGCTATATTTCTCTGCCTAATTCCATCTCAGTGTATATAGAGTTATCACATTTGTAATTTTCAATTTTGGTCTAATCTCAGTGTTGGGTATACGATCTTGAAGCTTAATATTTAACATTCTCCGCTCCATCGCTCGCTACTTGTAGTAGTTTGATTACTATCTCATCTTCTCCGAGGGCTCTCTTATTTAGCAGGTCTTTCATAGAGTTTATTATTTTATACTTTGTTATTGTGGATGTGTCTTCTGGTCCTTCATTTCTTACTAATACTCGGTATTTTTCTTCTTTTTCAGAGTGGGACCGTTTTGGTATCTTCGTACACATATTTTCTTTTCAATTTTTTCTTTCTTATATATTTTCCATTATTTATGAATTTTTGTATTTCCTTAAATCTTCGCTAATTTCCTTCTTCATTGTTTTGTTGCTTTCTGCTAATTATATTTTGTTTAAATCTTGATCCTGCAGCATTTTACATTTTTACTTAATTTCTGAATTTCCTCTTTTTAATTTGTTCTTGTACTCAACTGTCCTGATACTCTCAGCATGCACTGAACGAGTTTATCATTAGAATTTGTAAGGCTTAATTTTTGTTAGTACTCTATCTATAGTTCTGCTTTATTTAATCTGCTTTTGATTATCTCTTTAAACTTTCTATAAGTTTTATTTTTTTTCCTTGTTAATTCGAACTCTAACTCTCGCCCTTCTATGATTGCTTTCCATAATTATTACGTTTAATATAATTTTCTTATCTTTACACAAGATTTAATCTTTCGTTGTCCCATTTGACTCTTTCATGCCCATCTTCTGTTCTGTCTTTTAATAGTATGTCCGATATGTGTAAATTCTTTTCTTTGACATAATTCACTAGTATTTTCTAGTCTATATGGTCCTAATCCAAGTTCATTAGAAGTTTCTTGTTTGCCTATTTTGGTGTTGACGTCACTCATTATTCTCTTATTTTGTTTTATTGATTGTCACTGCTTCGGTTATTTCTACATATAGCTGTTCTATTTTATCTTCCACATGTTACGACGTCGGGGAATATACCTGAATGATTTTACATACGCATCTGTTAGTGATATTGGTATCTATTGAGACTACTCTTCCCAATATTACTTTATATTGTTTGATGTTAGCCATTTTCTTTTTGCTTATTAGTAATCCTACCGAGCCTATCTTCTAATATTCATTTCCTTTATAAAAGTGTTGATATCTATTTTTTAATGTGATACATGCTTCTCCCTTTTGCGTACTTCAGATAGTCCTATTATTGTCTATTTAATTTTCTTTATTTCCTCTACTAGTTCTAATAATCTTTCTTCTGTTCCGAGAGTCTTTAGTGAATATTGGTTTATATACCATTTAATTCGTTTGTAGCTTTGATTTTTAATTTTTTATGACTGTTTTCTATAATTGAATATCCATCCCCTCCAGGATCTATAGGACTGACCGAGTCTTCAGTGCCTGGGGTAAACTGTCATAAAAATCTGACAAATTCATGGTTTTACGGAGTTTTTCAGCCTTAACTTGTCATACTGGCCAGACAGATTGATAAGTGGGAGTAAATAAATATAAAAAAAATTAAAAATGCAAGCTTGAGTAGGATCAAAGTTGAGACATTTGGTATAAGGAGGTGGAAAAAAACACGGGCTCGCGTGGTTAGGATTACTAGATCCTTGAGATAGATCAGTTCTCTACTGGGATTGCGGAGAAGTACCCACCCGCTCCCCTTAGAAGTAATGAACCTTTACTATATTCCTGTAGTTGCAACTACAATTAATTCGTCATAAAATTAATGTCAATATGCATCTAGAGATGTTACTCTCCGCCTGTCAAATATGGTCGTACTATTAGCTCATAGAACAATCATTCATGTTTCTAATTGCTTATCAATTTTAAATAAAAAAATAAGCACACATGACTGCATCGTCAATAATTCTAAAATTCTACTTAAAACTAAAGATTTTTCTTGTCCTAATATATCGATTCAGATCGACTTAAAAATTTTCAAGAATAGACAACTGCATTTGATATTAATTTAGGTATATGGACAATTGCCTACTTAGCCTTCTTGTTGGTAATGGGCCTAAGAGATTTTCGACCAAATTGTTTTTGTTAAAACTGCCAACTTGCTAACTCTTTTCTTTATCATCCGTAAATTACGAGATTGGCATATAAAGTTCGATTGCTAATAAACCAAAATGTATTTCAAAAGATCTCTATGAGTTTTATATTGCTCTCGTTGTGTAATAAATTTTATATCCATCTGCGTGCTGTTTGTTTTTAAATGACAATATCAAGTTGTTGTTCTTCAAAATATAGTCCGAATGTAACTTGTACAGAATAGTATAGTCTGCCAATTTAATGAAGTTGTTTAATTATGCTTGTAGGTGACACGAAACTAGATGCATTACCATCCACGGATGGCAATGCAAAATCGCCAATAAATGTAGCAACTGAATTATTTTTAGTTCTGGCAATATCTAAGATATATACAAAGTAGAGAAAAAGTTTGATGGCACTGTTTTGTAAAACACTTGATTTTATTGAGCATATTAATAGTTAATTGTTGTGTTTTATAACGAAGTAACGGTCAGTTTGATATGAGCAATGGATAATAGGTATCTGGTTCAAGTTGTTTTAATTTATATAATAATCCAATATGCTATACTTTAGCAAAACCCTGTTTGTCATCTAAAAAAGCTTTAATATAAAATGTTTTCCTCCACAACACTAATGGCTATTGAGTTAATGTTTTGGTAAGCTTATTATATTGTATCATGGTGCATTTAAATTTAAATGTTTTTCATCCACTTTTCCTAATTGTGGCAATAAGCGCTTCATAAGTGCGATTGTTTTTTTTATCCAGATCTAGTATTATGTCCTAATGCATTTTCATTACATGGAAAAATATAACAAGCTAAGTATTCGAATAAAAATAGTAGTTAATAGGATAATCTAAGAAGAATATTTAATATCTCTATTGTCATTAAATCATATCTTAGAGCTGTATGAACTTTTGAATAAATTCGGTTAGCTTTTGTTTTATAGAAAATTATATAGTTGTTCTGAAATTTCTTCCGTTATATTAGTTCCAGAATATTAGCTCCGCGTTGAAGATAATTATAATAACAATATAAAACCTTACAAAACAGTAATGTACCAAAATTCCCGCATCTGTGTGAAGTTATGCAAGCCGAACATCTTTAATTATCTGTTAAAAGATGTATATAGTTTTCATTCATAAATTGGAACAAATTGTACCCTGAAGTAAGAGAACAATGCGCTACACAACTAGCAATACATTTTTGCTTTAGGTACTAATTTGTTGATGTTGTATACCAAAGAAGACAATAAATGCCTATTAGAATAAATAACCAAGGTAGAGCAGTAGTTTGTACCTTAATAATCTATATTGGTGCTAATTTATGCTTTAAATGTGAGATCTTCTAGAAGATCCATCAGGACGGTTTCTACCGTGCACATTATAGTTACGAATGTAAATTATAATTTTGCTGACAAAAGATATTTTCAAGATAAGTGGGATATATACCGAAAAAATGTTATTAGTTTATGTTATAGTTAATGAGACTCTTTTCATTCCAGGTTACAATTACTAATTGAACACAAGATGTTTCTGTTGTTAATTCCTGTGTCACCTATTGCTATATACACATGTATCGTATTTTAGATCTTTATCAATCTGTTACTTTTAGATTTCAATGTACAATTGAAAATAGTGATGAGCGTTTTAGGATGGTTATTAGAATTCGGTCGTATTCCATTGGTATTACGTTGTAGTAATTCGTTAAATTTACTGATTAAGTGCAGCAAACCGTGCAATCATTGTAATTGGTCAAGTAGTTGCCACCAAATAAAGCACATTTTACTTGTCTTTGCCTTGTATTCTTACACGTAATTAATTATGTAGCTCTCTGTATTTCACATAGTTAAATGCCCTTGTACAGTATGCCTTGGAGTGACCGTAATTTTAACTTATCGTACACTTTATCATACCGGGTTTTATTCTCAGAATTTTGACAATTTTTTTTGTCGCATTTGAATTTATTTCATAAATTTTGTAAATGTTTCTCCATGGCGAAAGAAATTTATAGCTTATCCTATCTCTTATAATAAGTATGCTAGGGACTACGTAACCAGCTGCTTTAAGATCTTTTTGTACGTCATTAGTTGGTACTGAATGGTGGAAGTTTATAGGTCCATTTTCGCTCCAGGTAATATGGGTGGTAGATTATGTTTTCTTCTTTTAAGTGTGTTATTTGTTTCCTGAATTTATCTGTAGTACAAGCATTAATTAGCGTTTTACTATGGTATTTTTTATTTTCGACAATATTTGCGAAATTCCCAACGTGTCTTTAAAATTAGTTGCGCCGTAAATAAATATTAGTGATTATTTAGGCCCCCTTTTTGGTTACTACGGTTGTTACTTGGTACATTACTATTTTTATCATCGTTTACAATAAGTATGACATATCTCTTTTGAGTGCTTGATGACGACTAATATAATTTCTTGCAATTTATATGTGATTACCTAAATTTCGTTTTTTATTATAATTTGGCGGATTATGGATTGTATTATGTAGGGTGCAGCAGTAGGTGCGTCATTATTTTATTATAGATACCAGTGAAACATGCAAGCCCCTTTTGTTTTACTGAGTCTTATAACCGAACGCTTTTCAATATCATATCTGATGTGTTGCACTTTTAAACTTTTGTCTGAGCGCTTTGAAAGCCACTATTATTAAAATTAAATCTAAAAGATAAAGAAACAAATTTTATAAAATGAAAAAGGCCCAAATATTAGCACCAAATACACAAGCCGTTACTGAAAGCATTATTCACAACGTTTTAAAATAACAATTGTTACACAAATACTACGCTCCAGAAGTACAAAAATTTTACCCTCCAATTCTGATACCTCACTAAATCTCCGTCCGTTTCTTTATCCTAAAATAATCCAAGATATGGATTTTATCAGAATTAATTTATTTCTAGATTAAGCTTCTTTTACAAGAACATTTACGCTGGTAAAAATCCTCATGCAACTAAAATGGTTTTTTATCAGAAAAAGTGAAAGCTTAATATCTCCACAGACGCTATTAATAATTTAATTACATTAACGTTCCATCAATATTGCCGCATTTACTAAAAGATCTACTATTACTACATTGTCAAGGCAAGCGCTTTGTGTGCGAATGTGAATTCCCCCTCTTTTACTCTCTCTGTTCCAAGATATTTACATGAACAATATTCGAATTGACGGATTGGAAAAGAAAGTGATGCTCCTAGAAATTGGTCAGCACAACCATCAGACTGGAAGCTCCCTGATTATTTTCTGTGGGGTGCTTTAAAATTAAATCGCAGTTGATAGATAGCGAAGAAGAATTTGACAGACACATTAAAAATTTAAAGTCAAACTTTTATAAATAATACAGAAATAATGCGCGAGCTTTTTACGAAAAATTAATTTGTGCAGTAAAGAATGCAGTGGCCTTTTTAAACATTTGTTGTGATAAGTCTACACTTAGATCAAGTTAACTTGTATGTGTGCATGAGAGCCGTTAAGTAGTTATTTTTCTGGTAAACTCCGGTTTAACTGCAAAATTTGTGTGAAAATTCTTTATTTAAAGGTTATAATTCCCATTTGAGTATTTAATTTTAGAGCGATGATCAAGGTGTGTATAAATTACCTCAAGTTGTTTTATTCTTCTCTATTGTGTGTTTTTCTCATCCAATCGTTTCCCTACCACTCTTTTTATGTCATCTGTCCACCTAGTTTGTGGTCTTTCTCTACTTCTTTTACTTTCTCGAAGTCTTTATTCTATGATCCTATGTGTCCATCTGTTATCTTGCACTCTTTTTTATATATATCTTAGAGTACACAGTCAGTTATTTTGGATCTTTTTCGTATTTCGTTATTCTGTATACGATCACGTAGCTTAAGGTTCAGCATCTTTCTCTTCATGGACCTTTGTGTTACTTGGAGCTTATACACAATATTTTTATTCAGGGGCCCAAGTCTTTGTGCTATACTTTAGAACCGGTAAAAAATTTTGCTTTTAGTGTATTTAGTATTTCCGACTGGAATATACGTCACAATTTTTCTATTATTTTTCCTTTTAGCCTAATATTCTCTTGCTCGTCAATTTCATTTGTTAAATGCCTTGTACCTGTTTGAGTGCTTCGTTTAGTTCTTCTAACGTTTATTGGAGTTTTATTTTGTCTTTTACTATCAATATTACATCATAGACATAGCTCATATGATTAAGTTTCTCGCCATCGGTATTCCATTTTTCTCATTCTAGAATCCTGAACATATCTTGCATTGACAAGGTGAACAATTTGAAAGATATTGAGTCACCTTGTCGTACTCCACGATGTGTCTTGAATTTGGTTGTTTGTATATCCGTCTTTATCTGCATTGCTGCGTTTTCACATATATATTTAATAGACTTGTGTACCTCTTATCTATTCTACAATTAGAGCATTTAGAACTGCCCATACCTTTATTAAGTCAAATGCTTTTTCATAATCTATCATTGCTTCCCATAATTTTGTGTTATACTAGCTTTTGCCCATGGCTTTGTTCGCGCGGAAAATCTGCCTAAAGAAATGTCTAACGGTTGAAACTATTTATTTTTTCAGTTTATACTTAAAGTACCTCTTTACATACTTCATTAGAGGTTCTGCCTTCAGGTGCTAACACGACCAGGTTTCTAGCTGAGCTCACTCTCAAGCAGGCCACGTAAAACTTACCATACGAGAAGCAATCCCCTCTTAGATCAATTCCTGCTGTTTTCAGTGACTGACCCTGAGATTTATTAATCGCCATTCGATTTTAATTTTATTCCTATATTTAATACTTTAGAAGATAAATTGCGTACAAGAAAAGTACCAAAATTAGATTTTTACCCGTTTTACTCTTTAAAAGTACAAATATAAAAAAGTACCAAACACGTGTCCGCTTATTTTTTGAAAGCATTCATATGCTTTTTGAATTTTCATTCTTTTTATGTTAGTTTCGGAGATATTAGGTTGCCGATTTTACCCGTTTTTACCCTTTCTTACCTCCTTAGCGTTCGAATTTCAAAAAATTCCTTCTTAAATAATCTAAGTATTGAAAGAGGTACCTGTGTACCAAATTTCAAGTCTCTAGCTTCGGGCGTTTGGACTGGGTGTTGATGAGTCAGGACTTGTTTTTTTTTATATATATAGAAGAAGATTCATTTGTCTTTTCTACTAGTATTCGCATTGTCTGTAGATGGTATGTCGTGTTGTAACCTTGCCTGAATCCAGCTTGTTCTCGTAGATGATAACTATCCAGTTTGTTTATTATTGTATGTGTTACTATTTTCGTAAACAGCATTGAAGGGAGACTTATGTATCTGTAGTTTACATGTTTTTCTTGAAGATTAAGACTTCAGGGCATTTGGTATTCGGCAGTCTATTAGGCGCTTATTGTAAATTTATTTTTGTTGTTTCAGAAAAGGTTTACCTTCATACTTTATCATTTCTACAACTATTCTGTTTTCTCCTGGTGCTCGCTTGATAGATATATTCTTCAAAGCGTTGTTTATTTCTCTGTTTGTGTTTCTAGTAATTCCTCGAATCTTACGTTTATAATTTTCTTTCTATCTTTTGCTTCTTTTTCTGGTGACGGTGACTGTTTACTCTCGTATAGAGTTCGGTAAAATGTTTCTATGGTCTCCGTTATTTCTTTGGTTTCTGTTATTTCTTTATTTTCTTCATTTATCAGTTTCATTATTCGATGTTTTTCTTCACTCATTTTTTATCGTAGATCTTTTAGAATTTTCCGTTCCTCCAATGTTTCTTTTATTTTCATATTCTTAAGTTTTCTCTTATCGTCTCTTACTTTTTCTGATAGTTTTATTAATTTCTGCTAGTTCGATTTTGATGGATGTTCTATCTTTTGATAGTTGGTTTGTTTTTTCAAAATAGTTTTTGTACTTTGTCATTTATTTTCTGGTTTATATCTTTTTTATTTCTTTTTTTGGCTGCTTCCATCAGATCATTTGTTACTTTTGTATTTAGGTTATTCAAAACTTGCTTATCTCCTATATGTTGCATGTAAATAGTAATAATATAATAATAATAATAGTTCCTCATAACAGGCCACGAAGACTCTTTGGAGTCATAACAGGATAGATCTGTTGCAGTAGAACCTATGGTACCCAAGGATAGTAACGTGGCTAGCGCTACATACCAACCGCCTATTATTACTCTAGAGTTTGACCTACAGGTAATCATTTATTGCAGCCCGAGTCGAGCTGGTCCATGAAAATGCGAATGATCAAATTGGCGAGAGTGGGATTCAAATCCGCATCTCTAGATTTCATAGTCTACCAACTTATCCACTAGATACCGTGTTGTATGTACTTCTTTAGAATATGTTTGCTTTTAACTTTTTCCTTTTTATTTCTTATGAATCTACTTATCCTCCCGTTTTTGATACTAATTTCTTTCTTTATTTCTGAGTGTTAATGCGCACATTTGCTCTTACCATCCGATGGTCGCTTCCTACGAATGGATTTTCTTTATAAAGGCCTTCTTTTAAATAACTTCATAAAGAGTTAGACGTTTTTAAAGATAAGAGCTATATATAGTACAAATATGCAAGGTGATTGATATACGTTTATTACATTTTTACTCAAAGATATTTTTTTGCGTCATGTATGCAACAAAACTTAGTAACATTGGTTCTCCACATTTGGAAGGTTTTCAGACAAATATGAAGACTTTGGCCTACGAATTTTGGAGACATCATGTACATACGCGCTTGCACAAATGAGCAACCACATCGACATTTTTAATTCCAGAAGGTTTCAAAATGTAAAAATAAAGAATACGTAATAACCAATTATTATACATTTTATTAAAGTATATAGTAACAGACATTGTATCAAATGCAAAATTTTGATTTATCAAACTCCCATTAATCCTACTGCGTCAATTATAGTAACATCTTCTTGAACCAAAGCGATTTATTTTTAACTATGTTTAGTCCTGTTTTTGGGTTGTTTATTGGATTCTTAATTTTTATTATAAAATAATGGATGAATCTTTCCAAACTGTAACTTTGATAAGATACAGTTACAAAATTATTTGTAATCCTTTTATTAATTAGACCGTTTTTAAATCACAATATAGGGTTTCTTTTTCTAACTTTAAATAAAAATTTAGAAAATATAATTTTTTTGTATAAGTTTTGCAGTGACGCTTGTGTAGTTTAATTAAACTGCATCCTATTTGGAGAGCCTTGATTATCCAGCATAATTTTGATATTGTATTAAGGGATTACATGCAATCCTACTTTAGGCTCTTAACATTGAGGAATTTTAAAACGGACGGTGTCTTTTTCCGTTGTAAAATTTATTGTAGACATAATATGATAATCTATATTTAATTCTATTTTTTTTGAAAAACCACTGCAGAAGAAACCAGGTTTTTATGTGTGCTCCAGAATTTTAAGACTTCCTCTTAAAGGTGTACAACCACTTGCTTATTCATACTCCAGAGATGGCAGGAAAAAGAAATAATGGTAGAGTCAATCATCTAATTCTTTTATGAGATTTGAAAACTTCCATAAGCTGTGATTTGTAATATGTATGTCATTTTAGGGATAAACTATTCTTTAAAAGAAAATAGTATCTAAAAGAATTTAAATATTCCAAACGTAATAGTAAAAGTCGAATTTTTCTGGTTAAACAAATATTTTGAATGCCTTTTTATTTAAGTCTCGTTTCTTTGGAATATGATTTTAAAAGTCTAAAATACGTTCCGAAATAAAATAAATTTTGCATTTGTTTACATTTATCTTTAAGCCATTCCTATGATGGCCTTAAAATTGCATCATTTTAGTACCAAATATTAAGTTCAAACTCTATAGCCTCCACAACTGACTATTATATATGATCAAACTAAGGCTCATCCGGTCACAATTATCTCCTCACATCAGTTTCGATAAAATGTTATTTTCTTCGAAGAATTGATAATTGTAACACTAGAGAACGTTTCGTATAACTTTTGTAATGTGTCGTAAGATGTTAAAATAACGTTTGAATTCAGGATTTTTCCACAAATGTCAAAATCGATGATTATTAAACAATCTGTTTTTGTAGTTTTTTTACTGGTGGCAGTTGAAATTTTCACTTTGATGATTAATAAGTTATCTTTGACAATTACATGCGTATATAGGCACAACGGTAACTTTTTCCATAGCACCATTGGGTTACTATCTACTCATTTGTTAATACCTAGTAAAATCTTGTTACCTGCACATGAAGGTTTTAAGTATTCTCCACAGGGTATAGATTTTACGGTCCTAAGATTTTATTTCATTTACTAAAAAAATAGCTAGTGGAATTTCTTGTTAAATTGATCCTTATGCTTTCAGTCGATGTGAATTTTTAACTAATAGCCAGAGTTAGTAGGATTGTCATTTAGCGACTGTAAGAGAAGCTATTTGTGGTTATAAAATTAACTTAAAATAAAAAACCTAGGTTTTCTTTGTAAATTTCCAAGTCTCTTCACTCTTATTTTCATGTAGATAAAATAAGACCATTCATAGCATTATATGTGAAAGGCTATTGAAGACATATTTTATTAAAATGTAACTAAAAAACTATGAAAATAAAAATTCCAATCCAATTTACAATTTTATCTGATTTGAATGCTCGAGGTTACTGAATTCCTTTCAATAAATATAACGAAAACGTAAAAAGTTATAATACATATTATTTTGAATAGCTTAGTGGCAAATTTTAATTTATTTTAATTTTAATACACAGTACCATGCCGCCCTATATTGATGTGAGAATTGTACCCTAAACTAAAATACCTAATTAGAAGAGTTGCTATTTTAGATTGACAAATAGTATGTTAATAAGTTTTTGTAGAATTATTTTAGACATAGTATGTAAAACATCTCTAAAATCAGTAACTGCTTTTAGTTTAATTAAAACATCAATTATTTTAATTATTGTAAACAGACTAGACTACCTGACTAATTCCAAAAGCAATAATTTTTGCATCACATATGTATTAAACCAAACGTTCGTTATTTGTATACATTTCGATTAGTACTTATAGTTTAACTCTGATTTTTATGTTGTTTAAATTTTAGGCATAATTAAAGTCTTTAATAAATTCTGTGTAATGCTCTTACTCATGAAGTAAAATTTTTCCCTCTTATACCACTTAAAATCAAGAATAAAGTAATAGAATTGTCATTGGTAAAATCGATATATAATTAGCTACTCTACATAGCGGTCTTGTTCGTTATAGTATCCAATAAAACCTCAACAATTCTTTAACTAATGTAATTTCATAAGTGGCCAAATAAATATTTAAAACTTACAAGACGAGGGGTTGTGATGCAAGAATTACAGTAATTAAAATTATTACTCCCGGTTTATGTTGACAGTGAGTTCAGTCTTACATAAGTAATGAATTATGAATCAGCTTTCGTGTGCTGGCTGTTTGTCATTTTAGGGAGTGAATCATAGCTGACTTTTTTCAGATAAATTTTAGTTTTACTACACTAATATTTTTATAAATTCTTTAGTTAAATAACAGCAACGGCATTTTAAAATATGTGGCAGTTTATTTATTTTTTCCAAGTAAGTAGAGATATAATAATATAAACCATATAAATAATAACTGCATAAACTATTGGAGTATAAACAATTTTAAAATCAACTGTGAGGATGCACACAGAAATCTAATGTCAAATTATACAAACCCATCAGAACAACTTTAGACTATTCTGAATTATATAACTAAATTTTCCAATGTAAAAACACAAAAGGATTCTGAGAGATAATAAAATGTTATAATTAAATAATATTAGTGGTAAACAAACTAAAAGCAAGAAAGGCCGGCGGGCCAGATGAAATAAATTGCGAGTTAATTAAACAAACATGCGAAGCAACTCTAGGAAGAATATGCAGCTTAATAGTAGAAATATGAGAAAACCAGACCATGCAATTAGACTGAAGAAGAATACTTACCCCAATACTAAAGAACGGAGACCTCACACTATGTCAAAACTACAGAGAAATTATGCTACTAAATACTACTTAAAAAATTTTAACCTCGATTGTCCCGACCAATATTTAGAGACTAGGTGATTACTAACAAAGCTTCAGAAGAGGAATATCCACCATGGACGCCATCCACATCTTAACACAGATAATCAAATGAACACTATATAGACCTACATATAATATTCATAGACTTTAAATAAGCATTTGATAGACTTAACCGACATAAACTGTCAGAACAAATGGGTAACTTAAATATACCAGAAAAGCTTATTAACTTGACAAAGATAACAATGACAGGATGAGAGGCAAACGTGCCAATACATGGAGGTATAACAAACGCTTTCAGTATAGAAATAAGAATCAGATAAGAGATGCCCTGTCTACAACGCTCTAATATAAAATTGGTAGGGGCTATCAGAAAACTAAACGTTAAAGAAATTATCGCAAACAAACTAATACAATTCAATGCATACGCTGACGACATAGTGATCGTAGCAAGAAGAAGAGCATGATTGACAAAATACTAAAGCAGAAAGAAGAAGCTAAAAAAGGCTTGATAATAAAAGAGAATAAAACTATACATAATAAGCAGCAGACAAAAATAAATACAAAAAATATTACAATGGGGAGACATGTGTTTAAAAAAGTAGTGAAATTCAAATATTTAGGAGTAAGAATTAACGAACATAGCGATGAAATACAAGAACACATACAAGCAAGAAATCAAGCCTATTATATCATTAAAAACCTGCTGCACAATAGAAACTTGAGTATAACATTGGCCAATGGTAATTTACTCTTGTGAAACAATAAATATATATACAAATGGAAACCCGAAGTAACCAGACCAAAAGGCAGACCAAGAGGAAGGTCGCAAGACCAAGTAGAAAACAACCTACATATTATATGAATCTAGAGCTGGAAAACAGACGTAAAGGATAGGAAAAATAGAGCAAGATTGTAAACATGGCGAAAATAGATAGAAAATTATGAAGATGTGGATTGACTGACCATAACCTTGACGAGTCGCTCTACAGAGAAGCGGTCTCAATACCGAGAAGGATGTGTGACCTTATGGATGGAATCGAATAATATTAAATATTGGTTTTATTTTCTTGTCAACAATTTTATAATAAATTTTCAAGGGCCACAAAAATATATGTTGTTCCTGATCTCGCATTTTCTCTGAAAGGTCTGAAAGGTCAATAACCATTCCCCTAGTTAAGAGATCATATCTTTTATACACCAAAATTATCTCACTTGTCCGAATATTTTGACTATCAAAGTGATATAAATAAATAATTCAATTTTGATGAAATAATACAAATATTTACGAGTACAGAAGCCATAAAGTTTTTTTTATAAAATTATGTAATTATTTGTATTGCAAAGAAGTTACTAATACGTAGATAAATAGGTAGAAGAATTACTATTTTGTTGCATGAACTGCTCGATATCTATTTCGCAAAACCAACAAAAACGTTTGTTGTTAGAATTTTTTTTATTGTTTTACAAAATATTCTTCCTGACGGTCAATACATTGTTACGTACACTGGAACTAATTTTTATAGTATTTTTCCATAACAAATCAGGTATATCCGAAACATGGGTCGAAAATCGTTGTCTACGTGGTTTGTTCATCACGTGTGGGAACAAAAAGAAATCGTTATAAGCCAAATTAGGACTTTACAGCATTTGAGTGCTCAAAAGGCCAGTTGTTTAGGTCTTTGTGTGTGAGCTCTCATTGCCATGGTAGAGAATGATCCGATGCTGCGCGTTAATTTTTTATTTTTCCGGTAGACTCCTGGCAAACAAATAGTTGTGTACCATTCAGACTGGCAGTTGTACAATTCTCTAAAGCTACGGTTGCGACATGTCCAGCTCTTTCAAAAAAAAACAGGCAAACATTTGATTGGAAATCCTTCGAGCGTAAACGACTTTTGTTGGGTTTAGCTCATCTTGGAAGACCCATACAGTCGACTGTTGCTTACTTTCGGGCTTAAACGCATAAAACCAAGATGCGTTACCTGTTACGATGTTGTAAGCGGTATTTGAAACACCGCGATCGTATTTCTTGAACATTTCTTGCGACCAATCGACACGAGATTTTGGACGGCCTTCTTTAAATTAATTTGCCACCAAATTATAACCACGATTATATTCATTAAACCAACAATATACAGTGACTTTATGTGGGCCCTCATTACTAAAAGTCGAAGTGCATTAATCAAACCACTGTTGTTAAGACAATCCACGTCGAAGTCATCGCACGAAAATGTTCACAAGTTAATTTAATTTTTTTTTTGTCGAGATGTAATTTTCAACTTAATAAAAACAAAATAAATATCGTCCCGTATAACAAAACGTTCTGAGCACGCGTGCCGTCAAAAATATATGTGCAAACGTTAGATCGCGCCTAGCACACGCAAATAGGTAAAACAGTTACTATATTGTTATTATAAGTAGTCTTATATGAAATTTATGGTTTTACTTTTAGTATGATTTTTAATCTATTTTATTTTTGTCATCTGTAACTTGAAGTTTAATAGCAAGGTTGATATAATCCGTGATGAACTCACGAAACAGGTTCTAATCAGTCCTTGGCGAAATCAGAATGGGAGGTTTGCTTAGACTAGATACATATGTACTGAGAGTTACTATTATGGGCGTATGATCGGATGAGAGATCCTAATTAACTTCGATGGTAGCGTAATTAGTCGCTATGTTCTTTAGAATGAAGAAGTCGAGTAAGTCGCTGCAGTAGATTACTTTACTAGAGTACTTCACGAGGCCGGCTAGAACTCCACACCACCTCAGCCCACTGTACCGACATTTCACAATTACTCTCCGCTGTGTATCGAAGAACTCATTGCTGATAAACGGAGAGCCAGATGCAGATGACAAAGGAGTCAAAACTTCATTGATAAAATTGAGTATAATAGGCTCACAAGACAGTTAAAAGCAGCTTTGGAAAACATACGCAACACTGAGTTTGAGACCTACATAACAAGCCTATCCAAGGAGGACCATTCAATTTAGAAGGCAACTAAGAAGTTCAAGCGACCGACTGTTCACATCCTAATAATACGAAAGGTGAATAATAGTTTGGCGAAAACGGATATTGAGAAAGCCAACACTTTTGCTACATATCTTGCCGAAGTTTTCAGCGCACCACAACCACGAGTTAACAACCTCCATGATGCTATGATAATGAGCTATCTAGACGGTTCTGTCCAATGACACTACCCATTCGCGCCTTCTCTCCATCAGAAGTTAAACGAGAAATCTCAAAAAGCAATAACTACAAGGCGCCCGGTTTTGATGATTACTGAACGAGTATTCAGTGAACTGCCTAGGAAAGGTTTTGTTCTGTTAACAACAATCTACAATAGTATGTTACGATTGGTCTACTTTCCACTGACTTGAAAATTCGCCCAAATCATCTTAATTCCTAAGCGAGGCAAACCCCTAAATAACGTTACGTCTTATCAACCTATAAGTCTCTTGCCAATCGCGTCTAAAATATTTGAACGTATTCTATTAAAAAGACTTATTAAAAATGTCAACTTAGAGAATGTAATACTTTCGCACCAATTTGGTTTTCGCGAGTACCATTCCACCATTCAACAGTCATAGACTAGCAAACATCATTCATGCAAGTTTAGAAGAAAAGCAACTATGTACAGCTGCCTTCCTGAATATACAGCAGGCGGTCGACCGAGTTTGGCATGACGGCCTCCTGTATAAACTCAAACTCAACCTTCCTACCCCGTATTTCTTTTTTCCAAATCATACCTGAATGATCGATACTTCCAAACCAAATATAATACCGCAACATCTTTCTATCATCCAATCACTTCAGGCGTACCTCAAGGAAGCGTCCTAGGACCTTTCCTATATCTCTTCTTTACCGCAGATATCGCACTCACACCTAGCACCTCCCTCGCCACATTTGCCAACGACATAGCAATCATCGCTGTCGATACCAACTCCCAACTTGCCACCGAGAAACTACAAACCCATCTCTCCTTCAAAATTGGTTTCAGACTTGGCGCGTGCAAGTAAATCAAACCAAATCAGCTCAAATCCCTTTTACAAACAAACGCACAAACCGTCCACCCGTTTCACTTAATGGGATTCGATTGCCGATTGTCGATCAAGTTAAATATTTGGGACTCATACTGGATAAAAAAACTTACGGGAAAACCACATATAACAACGAAGATTCTACAGGCTACCTTTATGTTATAATATGATTACATCTACAAAAATTGATTAACATAAATATAATCATGACCTTTGGCATGATGAGGAATGCACCCTTGCGGTATTACCTCTAACTTCTACTTGAGGTCTACAGGCCACGAACGTCTCAGTCTCCTGTTGCCATCGTTGAGTGTGAGTGGTTCCATTAAATGGTTGATGTGTGATTGTAACCTATTGTAGTATTTGTCATTTCTGTCGTGTATAACATCTTTAACGTAGGGCACCTTGAGGTCAGTGTGAATTGTGAGGTTTGATATAAACCACGGAGCATCTACGATCATTCTCAGTATCTTCGATTGGCTTCTTTGGGTAACTACCATGTTAGACTTACTGGCACAGCTCCACAGCTCAATTCCGTATGTCCAAATGGGCTTAATTACTGATGATAATTAGTGATGTGTCCCTTCCAGTTTAATCTGCTGTCAAGAATTAGTGCAAGATATTTCACTTCCTCGGCTTGTGGTACGTTCTCATTATTAAGTGGCGAAGCGAAGCGGAGTCACTTACTAACTTCATGTTGTCCGTTCGTCCGTCCGTCTGAGCAATAACTTGAGAACGGCTGGGAATTTCCAAATTCTGTTTTCACCAATCGACAGGTGACCGAAAAGGCTTGTTTGCTAGTGATTTTGAAACTAATTGGTCAAAGGTCAACTAGAGGGTTCTCAAATTTGGGAGACTGCTTCGCCACTTCGCTATGCGTTGCAAGCTTTGCAGGTTTATTAATTTGTAAGATTTGGCAGCGACCTTTTCTAAGTATAAATGTTATGTATTTTAATTTTTGTCCATTTACCTTTATTCGCAATTTTTGGAGCCCGTTTTATAATACACTTAGATAGTTCTGTACATAGTTAACAGCAACCTCTAGCTTTTCATGATTAGCAAGTAAAACCGTGTCATCCGCGAACGTGCAAATATTTATGTTTCTGTTTGTTGGTAAGTCTGCCATGTAGAGAGTGTACAATAGAGGACCCAAAACGCTGCCCTTCGGGACTCCTGCTTTTATCAAATGTGAACTGGATGTTCCACTGTTGTACTTATTTTGGAATTGTCTATTTGCTAAATAGGATTTTATTAATTCATAGTATTTCTGATTCCAAAACCTGGTAAGGACCCAACGGATGTCGCTTCCTACAGACCAATTAGCCTATTGCCCATTGTCTCCAAGCTGTTAGAAAAATTGGTATTTCGACAAATCAAAGAAGACATGTTAACGAAAAATTGGATCCCAGATCACCCATTTGGATTCAGAGAGGCACACTCGACAACCCAACAGTGCCACCGCATAATACGAATAATAAATAAGGTTCTTGAAGATAAACAACATTGTACAGCGGTATTCTTGGATATAAGCCAGGCTTTTGATAAGGATTGGTACCTAGAACTATCAACAAAAGTGAAAATAAACTTATCGCAGAAATACTATGAATTAATAAGATCAACCTAAAATTTAAACAGATGCATTGGCTTCTTGGACGCAAGTCAAAGCTCAGAACAGCAAATAAAATCTTGCTCTATAAATGAATTCTAAAGCCAATTTGGACGTATGGCGTTCAGCTTCAAACAGCAAAGATTTCAGTCGAAGGCCCTCAGGATGATATTCAACGCCCCATGGTATGTCAGCAACATGACGACTCAGGTATCCCACTCGTAGCAGACGAAATTTCCAGACTAACCACCAAATACCTAGACAGCCTTGCTGTCCATTAGTCCATTAACTGAGAGATCCAACCGAGTTCAAAAAACAGCTGAAACGACGATGGCCAACAGGCAATAATTAAAACATAGTAAATGATCATCCTTATCTTTTGTACTCATTGGACAGCTTCTCATCTCATAGTTTAGCTTTCATCCCATTTACTTATACCTCCCACAGAGCAGCTTGTAAATTTGCACTGTATATAATTAAAAAAAAAATATTTTTGTAAAATATGAAGTAACAAAAATTATTTTATTTTGGGGGCCCAGTAAACATATTTTTTCCAGGTCCCGCATCAGCTCTGAACATTCCTGTTGATTTGGTGCATTATTCGACTAAAGCATTTATAAAGTTTTCATAAAATACTCTTCTTTTGTACGAGGTGCGTTCAAGTTTTAAAGTCTCCAATTTTTTCACTCGGCGAAGAAAGTAAGTAGAAAGATGCGGTTAATTTTAAAAGACGCGAATATATTTCTAAATTTGTAATATAGACGGCAGCGCTATACAATGTACACAGGTCGAATTATTGCCATTGCAGTGAGTGTTGTTTTGTATACTTCAAGTGGCGAAGTTCAGTGTTTAAGGACAGCGTGTAATCTTCCGTTTTCTTCTCTTGCGTAGGAAAACGCTCATCGAAATTCATCGGCAGTTAAATGTGACATGCGGTCAAGGCGTTATAGATGATAAAAAGGTACCATGACACGACGCCGAAAGACATTACGGCGAACCCGCAACACCGAAAACCAACATGCCAAAAGCATTGACGACGAAAATTGTTACGCTGAATGGCTATTACGCCAAATGGCTATTATGCCGATTCATAGATAATTATATTTATCATATTTATAACTACTTTATTTTTAGAATAAATCAGCTTAACATTTTAAATTGGTTACTTGATCAGATTGCAGTATAGAATATAACGTTGCAAAATACCTTGACAAGGCGAATAGCGATTTAGAGTGACAAATTGTTGAAACGGGCACGCATAACCACTTGTCGCGTTTCGGAGAGGTCGCGGTGCGAGAAGTATTGGAAGGTATCAAAGCAACAGCGGCCAATTGAACCGAAACAGCTCAGCAAATTCTATCACGTGCATCATCATCTGTATTAAAAATAGTGTCCGGGAAATTGCCACAAGTGAGAGCTATGACGAAGCGCATACAACCAACACGAAAAGCTGTTTGCAAACCATTGTCATCACCAATTTCACTCAACGACTTACATTTGCCAGAAGAATACACTAAAACATCACAAGGCGAGCCATTTCTGCTCTTTGACTCTGGCCCAGGTGACGACAGAATTTTGATATTTTCTACGGCACGTAACCTTGAAATGATGGCACAGGCCAATCACTGGTACGCTGATGGTATTTTCAAGAGCGCTCCGCCTCTCTTCCAACAAATATACACCCATTCATAGTGTACGTTACAACAATGTTTTACCATCGGTATATGCACTGTTGTCCAACAAGCAACAAATTACCTACGCGCATATTATGTAAGCGATCAAGGGTATCAATGGTCAATTAAATCCTCTGTCAGTGATGACAGGTTTTGAAACTGCCCAAATCAACACATTGAAAGAGGAATTTCCGGAAGCGAAGAGACGTGGATGTTTCTTCTATTCTACGGAATGTACATGGAGAGTCATCCAAATCTATGACTTGCGAATGCAATATGAAGATACTCAGAACCACGACTTTGCCTTGCACGTTCGCCAATTGGCTGCTTTAGCTTTAGTTCCTGTAACAGACGTGCAAAACATCGAACTTTGGAACCTCTGCTAAATTACTTTGAAGATACATGGATCGGTCGCCCTCGAATTAATGGCACAAGGAGGACACCAAAATTTCCCCTGAAAATGTGGAATTGCCATCAATGGACACTAGAAGATCTACCGAAGATGAATAACTTTGTAGAGGGATGGCACAGGAGCTTCAGTTCTCTGCTTTCGGCATGTCATCCATCTATTTGAAAACTAATTGAAGGGTTAAAAAAGAATCAAAGTTTAAATATGTTCAAAGTCAACCAATACATTGCTGGCCAACAACCTCCGGCTGGGCGCAAGTCGTACAAAGACGCTGCCCATCGAATAAAAACAATCGTCTCGGACTAAGAGAATAAAGATCTCGATGACTACTTAACCGGTATAGCTCACAACTTTGATTTTCAGGCTAATTATTAAACTGAACACCAGTCTCAAGTCTTTTATATAGTTTTTAAACTGTTATATATTTGGGTACTCTTGTCATATTGTTTTTGTACTTTTCGTTATTTTAAAAGTTAAAAGTTGTAATTTACATTAATATTATATATCATATAATTTAGAAGTGTTGGATTTTTATATTTATGCAACTATTATGCTGATCAAGCTTCTTATTAAGCACATTGTTATAGTTTATCGAATTTTTTATTTAGATTGTTGACACTGAATCACGTTTTATACTTTTTGTCATTATATAAGTTCAAATTATTTATTTTTAAAATAAAAAAGGGTTCTTTTTTAATGCTTTATACATTTATCCTACTGATTAAGCTTAACTATCTCTTTGTTTCACTATTATATTTATTGTTGGCCGATATTACTTTGTTATTAATACAAATTAATTATTATGTATTATAAAACTGTAACTGTTAGTACTACCTTGTTTTTATTTTATTTATTGAAGCTAAAAGCAATCTAATTCACTTTTAATTTTCTCAAACTTTAAGATGCAATAACAATAACTGCCAATTTAAAAAATGTTAACTTGTTTTAATGTGAAAATAAAATAATTAGAATTGTAAATACAATAAATATAATTATCTGTGAATCGCCGTTCGGCATAATAGCCATTCGGCATAACGACTTTCGTTGTCAATGCTTTCGGCATGTTGGTTTTCGACGTTGCGGGTTCGTCGTAATGTCGTTCGGCGTGTTGGTTTTCGGCATCGTGTCATGCTACGGATAAAAAGTTTAAAGAAAGTTGAGATTTGTGTTACAATGAATCGAAGCGGCCTCGGCCACGATCCAGCCGGGCCGAAACCATTATTGGGCGAGTAGAGCAAGTTGTTATGAAAGACCGTCGATTAAGTGTGCGCGATATCGCCTCTAAACTTGGCATTTCCGTAAGAGCACTGGGCTCCATTTTGCACAATAAACTGAAAATTCGGAAAATTTCTTCAAGGTGGATCATAAAAGATTCTCCATTGCCGCTTATTTTCCAAACGAGTCGCTGTTGCATCAGCGATTTTTCAGTGGGAAAACCCACCTCTAAAGAAGTGTTCTCAGCAGCCATAAAAACATGGTGTCGACGTTGGAAAAAATATGTACATCTAGATGAAGATTAACGTTGAGAAGCAACAGAAGTTAAACTTTCTGGGGCAAGTACTTATAAAGAAAAAAAATTAGAGGCCTTAGAACTTGAACGCACATCGTAAAGCGTTCCACGTTTATTTTCCTACTATCGTGCGCAAAGTTCGAGTTTGCGCACGTATTTGCGTGCGCAAAGTACCACTTTCCCGCATGCTTTTATCCCTACAGCTGAGCGTGCGGAAAAGTATAAGAAGGCGCGCGCATATACCGACAGCGAGCCATACGTGCGTCACTGTTGCTATACACACAATGCCTCGCAAGAGCCGTTGAACTCAAGCGCCGGTTTGTTTACATCTCGCTAGCTTGATCTGACTAAGTAGACCTGTCAAAACCAGCATCTATATTTTTTAATTTATCGTAAAAAATATTGAAACAGCTTTTTACATTTTTTTTAATCGGGAGGGCTTCGCCCCCCCGACCCCCCTTTCCTCAGCACACGCAACACCGCAGTATCGAACTTTGCGCACTCAATAGGAAAAATACTATACGATACTCGTGCGCTCGTAATGTACTATTTTCGTTTTGTTTTGTTTCTCGATTGCATTTCGGGGTTGAAATTTTGCCGGTGAGAAAAACTCGGTACGATTTTCCTTTGCTTCTGACACGGCAAGGAATCAAGAAGGAACCTTTACACCAAGAAAGGCGCTATCGATCGGCTCTGCTGTGAAGATTGGGGTAACATCCTATCTTTTCACCCACACCCTTATTTCCTCTTCCTTGATCCACCAGGACCAACAGCACCCGTTTTCTAAAGGTTAGTGTTGAAGCCTTGCCTTTTGTTTGAAGTTCCTTTGTTTAAATTTAAAATTCCGATACAGTCCACTTTTGTCCGTAACAAATAGGAATAACCGTAGATGGCATCTGTCAAAATGTAAGAGTTGCTGATCGCAGTTTAATTACGGCGTTCAATTTGAGTCTTCTTTACATAAGAGATAATGCTTCAATTCAAGTTAAAATGATCAAACACAACGTTTTTTTCACTTAATTTTTACTCATTTAATGTGCTATACATAGTTTTTTAAAATGCTCTATTTATTGTGTAGACCCACGTAATAAAACGGCAAAAAAGTCATAACAAATATATGACATCGAAGCACGCTGCGCAAATCCCGCAGCAGCCAAAAATTCAGAAACCAGGAAACAAAACCGATAACTGAGTTATATCTTCTTATATCAAAGAGGCATATTTGCGGCAAGATTTATGAATAACAGCGGAATAGAATTTCCGTTCGCAGTAGAATTTCCAGCAGAATTTCCGCGACAGCGTTCTACAATCAGCATAAATACGGCCGCCGTTCGACCGTTCAGTCCTGGCGAGGCCGATCGAAAGCGAAACTGGCGGCCGCGGTCAAAAATGAAGACGGCGATTCGGGCGATGATTAATGGCGCGTCAGCCGGCCTGCCAGATCAACCTGCCGTGCAAATTATAACTGCAACAAGTTTGCGCGGCTCTTTCACAATCCGTGTTTGTTTTTAATTCGGCCCTATCTGGGTTAGGCAAACGGTCGCGAGCGCGGCATGGCAGGCCGGCGGTGCAGGTGAGCACACAACGCGCGGGGCGGCCGGTTGCTTTTTACCTGAGCTTTCTAAACATCCTGCACTTTGTGACGCGGAACCCGACCCTAATAAGCCACCATCCCTAAGACCTTCGGCACACAAAGGCAGATGACGTACGACAATAATGACAATTTTTATGCCCGCCGATTTTTAAGACTTTTTTGTCGCCGCACGGGAGCGTTCGCTCCGGGCGCTCGCTCCGGCGGCGGTCGTATTTAGGATATTCAGCTGACAGCCGGGGAGGTTATATGAGGGTATTTAAGAGCTGATATACAATGCTTCTTTACACGGCGGAGGCAAATGGGCTATTACGGAAGCGCGGGTATTAAATATTGGTATTATGCGGAGATAACTTCTAATATATTAGGTTTAAATGGATTAGACCAGATTTTTTCTCGGGTATTGACGTATTTATTGCAGCGCGCGTTCGCGTAAAAGGAATCTTGCTCGCAGGCCTCGCGCTTTATTGCTTCTCCTCGGAGCTCATCTAAATTTACTCAATATGCAATTAAGAAGGCAGCGCCAGATTAACTTACGTCCCGCTCCTGCAGAGTCACATATCAACTGCGACAAGTAAATTTGCGTAATTTATAGACTGCCCTTAATTGATACCTTAGAAAACAAATGCACGCAGTCGAAGAATGTCGCTGCTCTCAAGATGTTGAAATTTTTTAGAATGCTGTACGGTTTCAATTACGTAGACTTATGTAGTTCTTCATGTTTATCTTATTATTAATTAAAGAATGAAATAGACTATGAGTTAATGCAATTACTATGTAGATAATAAACCAACGATGTTACCTCAGCCTCATCGAAGATCTATTGGCCAAGATCAGTTTAGTCTCCTATAAGGTGGGGGGTATAATAAAGGCTCTAGTAGCGGATTAGGATGGGCCTCCAAATTCTGGCGTTTGACACTTCTTTGGTTTATGACTTCACTCATATATTCTATTTTAAAGTCAATATGTAGGGCACTATTTGATAATACTAGAGAGCGTTTGCGATGATCTAAAGTATTTTAGATTAAGATCACTGGAAAATAACTATGTTGGGCTTGCTTGAACCACCCCATATAAGCTCACATCTAAGAATACTAAAGCGCAAAATTATCGGTTCTTTATTGCGTGGTTAGTAATATTAGCAACGCGGTAGCACTGCTTCACAGTAAAGTGAGATTGGCAGAACCCGAATTGATGGTCTGAGATTCAGTCCTGTTAGCTTATGTCCTTTAATAAAAGTTTTTATAAAAGTTTTGAGATTGTTGATAGTAGACTTATTGATTCCACTTTTGTGGGATTTTTTCCTGGCTTTGGTATGATTATTATTTGGGCTACTTTTGGTAATTTTGGTCAATGATTATGTCTTAGAATAGCATTGTAAATATGCCTTAGTTTAACAAGTCCCTTTGAATATTGTTATTGTTATTAAGTCGATATCTGGTACCTTTTTTGAGTCTAGAATCTTTTTTTTTTTATTATAAATTTTACTAGCTCAACAATTAATTATAATACATAGTAGAGATCATAATTAAAACATCAGTAACAGAACGATAAATAACACTTAATTTAAAATATCCATTATTTACTTAATATCGCCACTTTTTAGTTACGAACTCAGTCCTCGTTACTACCATTTTCGATTAAATAAATGTCTTGGACAAGTTTTCGTTTTAACCGCTGGGTTTTAACGACATTAACATTTCAATTGAGGAGTCTAAATAATTAATGGGTGTTGATATTGTTTGATCTGCCCTAGGTAGGGCTGAATTAAATTGAGAATTGTTTTTAAAATTGTGTTACTGAGTCTATGTCCTGATTTCAAATACTCCAAGGCTAATTTCGATTAGCCGATCCAGCAGTTTTTGGAAAAGGTGGGAAATTGATGTTGCTGTGATTTGGAAGAGATTCTTGTCTGTTGCTACACGAAAGTTAACAGGATTACTTTTATCCTTATCATAGGCGGTATAATGATGATTGCCTAGGCATTTTACGGACCTTGGTTCTAGTCGACAGTAACTCTTTGTATGGCCATAGCCATAGCAGATGTTCGTCTTGGTTCAACTTTCACCAGAGTGTCAATGTTGTAAATTTCTTTAGCTTTCTCATTTGCTGTCAGAAGTACTGCGCAAACCGGTATTGGTTGTTTATTTTTATCAAGAAGCCTTGTTATCCTTATTATAGGGATTTTGTATTGGCCTAGCTTTCCTTGTATGTTTTCTTCTGTTACCGAGAAGGGTACATTTTTAATGACAACTAATAGAAGCCTTTCGTAAGGGTTTTGGTGTGAATAGAAGGCTATTGTGTTAATAATGTAATATTTAGCAAGAGTACTGTAGTCAGTTTCCGAATTTGATATTCAAAAATTTTCCGCTGAGGATATCATAGATTTATCTTTAACGACATTACTGAGGTCATCAATTACCTGCTTGTAATTGAGTGGTCCACGAATTTCAACTTTGGTCTCTTCTTTAGAGGGTCCTGGAAGAGTATTGCTGATTGCGTCTTGTGCTCCCATGATAGCGAGATGTCTCATAATTCTTCTGTAGATTGCTGGTGATAAAATATTATTGCGATTTCTTTTAGTTTTTGAAATTGTGTCACCCTTGTAGGGAGAGACTGGTTTTATTTTTGAGATACTTAAGTATTAGTTTGAATAGGTTAACGTTGAAAATAAACAATATTTAAGAGATAATATTACGTTGTAATTTTTTTATCAATTTTTTTTATTGGTTAAAACGCTTCTTTAACTATTCAAAAATGAAATGGAAAAATCTGCATATGAGAGAAAATTTTTTAGATGGTCGAAGAAGTCAATTTTTTTCACTCAAGTCACGGGGCCAATTTTCAGGTAATTTGAGATACAGCTTCAAATTATCGGTTTTTAAATTTTAAGTTTATTTGGCGACTAATAATGTATTATGGACTGTCAGTATTTATTAATCATTTAAAATTGACCACTAAATGTCTCCAGTACTTACATTTTCATTGAAGGTAAACAACAAATTTCCTTAAAATTTTAAGACTGGAAACTTTGAACGCGTTTTTCTTAAAACCACATTTTTCAAGTCGGGCGACCAACTAGTGCCTTCAATTTTCAATCCATCAACTGTAGCTTTATAGTGACATTTTCTAGTGAAATACTTAGAATTTTTTCGATTGACAAAAAATGAATGTTTTTATAACCTATTTTTGACCGATTTTTTCCTAAAAAATAACGTTTTCCTTCAAATTAACACCATTTTTGTAAAAATCAATATTTTCACAAACTCCTACGTACTTCACTAGCTTTTTACATCTACTTTTAAAATATTTTTTATTTTTTGTTCTACATTAAAAATTGCGACTTCCAGGTGGTCGCCCGCAGATAAAGAGGAGTTTCTTTGTATCAACCACAGCGCCGCCATTTTGTTTTAAAATAATTTAATTTTTTTTATGTACTTTAAGAGTTGTGTTTCCTATATTAATTGTAGAAAATGACCCTTGATTTCATGCACACAAGGTAATATTACCCCTTAATGTTAAATACGAACTGTCTTTGCAGATAATTCGCTCGGAGTCGCGATAGCACTGCGGTCACTAATCACATTTGTACAGTACGAGCGTTGACGCCGTACCTTTTTATTAATACAAACCAATAAATAAGGCATACCAGGGAATTCGGCCTTGCGTGCGAGGCTTTTGCTCTACGAAGCCAGAAACGCCACCTTTCCGGCGGTTTGTTGAATTGTTCGGAGATGTACATGTCCAGACCGCTATCTTCCTTAAATACCTCGCGCAGCGTCGAACGCCTCGGTCACCAATATCTCGAAACGCACACACACACGTCCGCTGACTTCGAAATACAAGTGCGGAATCCGAGATTAGAATCTTAATTTTACCACAAATTTGTTTTGGGATTAATAATCTCTAGCGTCCTTATGCTAAGAAGGTCGTTGTTTTGTGGCGAAAATACTTCTGGGAGATGCTCTGAAAATAGGTCGGCCTTCACTTTATCACCGTTTGCCCACGGTCTTGGAGGTACTGAACATTTGCAAACTGGTGATGATGTTATTTTGAGTTTTCTCTCATTTTTATAGGTTGCCTAATGAGATTAGAGACGTATGATTCGAAAGATTCATTTCTCATTTCCTTCAATTCGTCAATTACAAAGAAATACAATAAATTCGAAATTCTGCTTGGATCGGTGGTCCAAGGGCACCAATCAATAGAAAGCGGTTGCTATTTTCGTTGATAACTTTGTATATACAACTTTGTGTTGTAAGACATGAGCCTTATAAAGAATGTGTGCAATTGTAATTGCCTCCTGCTAAAAATTTTGCTCCCAATTTTTAAAACAATTATTCAAAATGTTTTTTTTTGTAAGTTATGATAGGGAGGGCAGTATACAGCCGTAATATTTTATTATTTTATGGATATTGCTAGAATATAATATTTCTCGTATTTTATCAGCTTGTAATGCTCAACTGTATCTTCAATAAGTATTTCTGCACCTTCGTGTGGTATATTAAAATAATTTCTGTTACTTCCATAGAATTTTTATTGAAAACTAATTTTATTGCTTCTTTATGACTTGAAAGGCTATTGACATTCGATTTGGCTATCCTTAAGGACTTTTTAATTTATTTTATTAATTAGAATTGTTAGAACGTTAAGTATCATGCTGTATTTTTTAAAATAACTGATTGAATAAATGTTAAGTTCCTCAATAAATTTAGTTAGTGCGGAGAGTGTCTTTCGTTTGGTTACATCTGCATAACTCTGTTGCTAAAAGTTGAAAGTGTGTTGTATGTTTTTCTATATGCATTTGTATTGATCGATGTTGCTCCGTTACTGTTTCCTTTAATTAGCCTATGATAATGCTCGCATCTTTTATAGTTAACTATATGGCTTCCTCCGCATAAATCATATTTTGCTGGAGTCTCTTTCGTCTTTTTAGAGTCTTTAGTATTTTGCGAGGTTCCACATTTCACGTACAAATATAATTTATTGCTGTATGTCTTTGAGTGGCTGTATTGTTGGCATCTTATGCAGTAGATTATATTGTTTTTTATTGTTCTTGAAGGTTCTATTTGTATGACTTTAAAAGGCGAATACAGCAAAATTGGAGTATCGAAGTTGAGACAATTTACACAAAATATTTGAAAATCTATTTATTAAACCTTTATAGTCTTTAAACACATTATTAGGTCTTAAACTACAAAATAGTTTGTTATGTAATAACACTGCGATATCCTGATGCGCGAATTTCTTTACATTTTCCGTGATGCCGAGTCGCTTAGATCGGAACTCTTCGATGGTTTGGGCTGTTACAGCTGTTTTCTTCAGTTTTTCCTGGATACAACGGATCAAAATTGTTCGATGAAGCTGAGTTCTAGACTTTGATAAATTCATTTATTTTGATACATAGTCTACACCGTTAGTAGCGTACCACCCTTTCGTTGTCTTAGAGTAGTGGCACGTTGCAAGATCTGAACAAAAGCCATTACTTTTCATACATTCTACGTATGTTCTACTCTTTGAGTTCGTTTAAATCTTTTCTCATATTTTATTATAAACTTTGTTATAATTATTTCCGTTAATTGTATACTAATTCTTGTTTTCTAGTCCATACTTTGTATTTTAAAAATTTTGACTTTCCGAATTTGCGTTTGATAGAAGATCTTTTATTAATTTTCGCTTTATAGTTTTGTTATTTTTTGCTAAAAGTTTAGTCAAACAGGTAATGATATCTGATGCGATCCAAGAGTTCTCCAATTTCATCAACGGAAACAACTGTGGCTAGGTGTTCTGCAAAGATTTCTGCTTTTTCCTTGTTACTTATTGTACATCGACCATTTGCTTTCCTAATAGATCGTTTGGCAGTCTAAAGACGCTTAAATTTCTTAGTCGTCCTCCAAATTGTGTGATCTTCTTGCTTTAAGTTGTTGACAGTGAAGTTGTCATTTTGATTCTTTCGTGTTCTCCATGTTAAGCAATTATAAGTGAGCTTATGGGCAATATTAAGTTTTTTATCATCATCTCTTCGCTTTTTAAGAATTAATTTCTTAATATCTAGAGGCATACTAGCAGACAAATACATTTCATATGCTTTATTAGGTGTAGATAAGGATTATTAAATAATGACTTGCTGCTTCTATGTCAATAAGTTCTCTTATATGGAGCTTGAGTTTAATATTACCTTCTAGACACTGTTATCTCAGTCCGTTTTATTTGAGGCAAATATTTCTTTCCTAATAACATAATCACTTAAATTGGGCATAATTGGTACATGATCAGAAGATAAATCATAATTTAATTTCACCATAACTAAGTTTGGCAGTCTCTTTAAATCAGATAGCCAACTGGTGAACTCACCAGTACTGTGCACAAGCGCATTAAACAATTTTTACCTTTTTGTTAAACTAGTTCTGGATCTCCAATGACTATGCTTGTAAGAGCAATTTCCGCCTGCAATGAACTTGTTACTCAGTGTCGAAAACTAATATATTTATCAGTAGAAATGAAATGTCTCGGGGTCAATAGTAAAACAACAAAAAAAAACAGGAAAAGCCGTTAACTTTAAGATTTCTGGTATATAAATATTCCCTTTGCTATTTTCCATTTCGTGATGCTGTGGGGAATTTTTGATAAAAACCTCAGTTCCTGCGAAGTTCTATCGGAATGGTTTATATTATAGATAATATAATTGGGTATTTTAAACATAATTACATCCGTGAAATAGGTTTCAGACACTAAAATTATGTCAATTTTGTTTAAGTTGAGAAAAGCCCTTCTTTTAAGTTTATGGTTTAATAAACCATCTGCCTTCTATATCGCAGAATAATAACATCATATACAGTCAGTTAAGAGCGTGTATCGCCCTAATTCTTTCATGAGTCGATAGAGGGAAGTTTTGTCCTCGATGCTTTGTCACAAAAGATATAGTTGGCATAGAATTCTTGCTAGAGAAACGCGGAAAGTGCCATAAGTGTCGCATACGCGTTGCGCTAGGAGGCTGTGTTCCTCTGTATCTACCCGAAAGGTCGAAAAATGTCTCATGCAATGGCTGCCAAGTACATGAATAAGTCGAAAACATTTATCAGCAAATGATTGCAGCGATATAAAAAGACAAAAATATTCGATGACTTGCCAGAATGTGTCTCGATAGGCAAAGTGTCACCTAAAGTTGAAAAACAGATCAAAACTTGTTTTCGCGGAACCCGGGCTTAACATAGTATCAATGAGCAGAAAAATAGAAACAGAAAGTGTAGGTATATCGTACGTAGCTATCCGAACCCATCTCCGTGCACATAATATCAAAAGTCGTAGTTCAGTGAAGAAACCTTTGTTTGATTCAAATCATGTGACGAAGTGAGTCGGGTGGGTAAAGGACGATATTTACTGAGACTGGAGAAATGTAATTTTTACAGACGAACCTTCTGTTTGGGGATATATTATTATCCCGCAAACCTAGCCAGCCTCAACTAACAGATTGGTACAGCCAGTGAAAGTGCATCTTTGGGGTTGCTTCTCAAAACTGGGTTTAAGAACGCTATATCTGTTTACATACAACCTAAATGCTCCGAAAATGATCGAGATTTATAAGAAATATTTGTTACCGACTGCTGAACGTTGATTCATCAAGAAAAGTAAGGACCGGATACTACAGGAGGATAACGACTCCAAACACCACACCAAACTTTGCTGTGCAAATGAAAAAAGTAGTCTCGTATCGCTACACTTAATTGGCCGTCGCCTGATGCAAATTCGATTGAGAATGTGTAGGCATATATCAAGCACAAGCTACGTGGAGAAAAAGTGTTCACTTTGAAGCAGTTAACACGAGAAATTCGTCGCGTTTGGAGGTCCTCGCCGGATCAATACGCCATCAATTTGGTCGAAAGCATGCCTCGAAGATGTCAAGCAATTATCGACGCCAGTGGTAACTGGACACATTATTAATCCAATAGCATCTTTGTTCTGATAGAATATACATAGGTATGTTGTATTGGAAAATGTTTTTAAATAATTTTTTCTTTACATTAACCCGAAGACACTCTTAATTAACTGACTATAATGCACATTTGCCTTGTGTACTTGGTGGTTTTTACATATTTCTGAGTCACGCTTACCTCCGCATTTTAGGCACGTGTGGTGTCTGCTACAGTAGGTTTTATAGTGCCCATAGTTTTGGCATCTTGTATATTGAATGATATCTTTTTTTTAAGTGGAGCTTCAACATTTACGTTGTAATCGCAGAGAAATTCAATTTAAAACTTTTTTTATTGTTTGTATTAAGTTCCAAATAAACAAAGAAAAATGGAAGCGGATCTTTACTAATTTTATGCCTGATGTTCATTATATTGCGAATTTTATGTCCCAACTTCACTAATTCATCTTTAATTACTTAAGTTGAGATAGAGGGGCGAAGATGCTGTATAACTACCTGTATAATCTCTCATCTTTGGGCTGGTAAGTGTAATGAATGATTTTTTTGTCTCTGAAATGCTTGCAATAAGTGTCTGGGGTACGTGCATTGATTTTAACCGTACCGTTTGTTACCGTTTTACTAAAATATTCTTCATCTACAGCAACCTTACCAATATTTTCGATCATACTGTTATAATTAGTGATACCATAGATATACACCGGAAGAGGTTCTGGAAGTCTAAGTCTCGATGTCGGTATCCTTCAAGAGCACATAACTGTTTTAAGTTGCGGTATTTGGTTGATCCAGTACTATATTTTCGGCTAATTTGGCACTTTCCGTTTCTTCATAGCTTGGCATGACTGGCTACTAGCTTCAATTGCGGTTCATTAGATACATAATATGGGTTAGATGTGTTTGATAATGATATCTGGTTATCATATGTTAGAAATTGTTGTTGATATTGGATTTCAGACTACTTGTAAGCCAAGTTTGTTACACAGCCATAATTGGCGTTTAAATTGCCCATTTGGATAGGAAACATAATGTTCCATTGATTTTATAGTATTTTGGGGAAATTTAAACTTCCAATTAAGCCGTTAAAGCAATAAATAATTGGAACATTTAACCCGAGATCAATAAACACAGGCATGTCGTCGCACGTCTTTGTACTTCAAAATTCAAATAGAAACTCGACATTTAGTGGAAAACAAAATTTATGAGAGATGTAGTTTAGCACGTAACGCCTTTCTGTGGCAAATTAAATATGCACAAAAGGAAAAGCTGCGTTGGTGAACGGTTGCGGTTTGCGTCTCGAATTCCCGCCCATAAAAACTGCCAATATATCTAATTACACTGTCAACACGGCACCGGCACAAACGAGCTCCGATGGAGCAGTAGTCAAAAAGATACTGAGCCCCGTTCTCGGAAAACAGATACTGTTAAAATACCAACACATCAGGCACTCTGAAAGAAACGTAACAAATCATGACAGATCTGGGATTCCTTCATTGATTCAATATTGTTTCGTGTCGGAGCCTTAAAAAGCATCGAGCTATCAACTCGCTCATTCGCGCTCGCCCCTCCGCCGCCATTCATCTCTAATCGGAGACGTTTCAATAAAAACGTCAGCCGCGCGTTTCGAGGAGGTTGTGTGAAAATGTCTGCGTAATGGAATCTAGAAAAGAGCAGCCATCGACGCTAGCCGGCTAGAGCGGCGCGCTTTCCGGAGGAATTTACCCGGATGATTTATGCGCTTCGCAGTAATTAACATGTTCGAGAAACGCAAACTAACGTTATAAAAAGAGCATTAATAAATTAAAACATGCCGTAAATTATTTTAAATATAGAGGACTATAAATAATTCCCCTGACGCGTTGTTTTGCCCGCTATGTATGGCGTTTGTAGTAAAAAGTAAATGAAATGTTCTGCAACATTCTTCGCTCCGGAAAGGTAATGTGAGCATAAAATAGAGAGAGTGGATAAAATAAGGCCGAGAACGTCTCTGTCTAATGTATCGGCTATTAAAGTCGACCAATCGGAGTTTTATAGCGCAACGCATTCTTCTTAATTTTTTTCTAAAAAATTTCTTGATATAATTTTCCTATTTGGATTGGATTTACTGCTGTTTAATATGACATTTGGTTACTTTCCGCAATTTCTATTGAACTGCAGTTTTTTCTTCAGTTTTCCAGTTTTAGGAATCTTGCTCGCGGTTTCCTGTTTTTATATTGGAAATAAAAAGTCCCGTCTCTTAAGAACGGTTTCCAAAAACATCTTTTAAATAACTAAAATTCCTTATAAAACTATTTAAGCAACGATAATTGACCGCACTCTTTCCAAACATCACAGATAAGCTAAAAGCAAATTTGTTTTACCATAAATAAATAACTTAGCGTTTTTTATATTTTTTGTTGCCTTTAAAAATTTCTATTTCAATGCCTTTCTGCTACGCCGAATTTAATAGGGTTATTTTGGGCTTTGCTCTAATTTGTTTCTTTAACTTCTTTATTACACAATCTGTCCTATTTATAATGGACCATAAATATTTAGTGTAGTACATATAACAATAAGTGCAAGCAGCAGTTAAAACTGTCAATTGCTTATGTAGAGTAAGGCTACAACAAGCCACTCTATTGTAAATTTCACTAGTCTATAATACAAGTGAGTGTTTTAACATTTTATGAGGAAGAAGCAAAACTTAAATTTATTCTTAGAATTAAGGTTAACTTAAATTAAAATTATTTATTAAAACGCGTTGGAAGTTCATTGGGTCTAAATCGTTTAAAGCGTTTTGGTTTATGGGATTCGTTCAATAAGGTATTCATTTGTTGATTGCGGTGCACTGATAGACTGTCTTTATATCTTTGCGCAGTTCTTTCTAGTTCTTGTTTTATAGTAGGTATACACAAACTTTTAAGATCACTTTACTTGGCGCATACCACGGGGCACTAATTAAAGCACTTTATTTTAAAATCTCTCGATTATAGCCAGGTTGGAGATGCTAGCCATTCCCCACAGAAAAAGACCATACGTCCAAATAGGTTTTAACGTTACTTTATAGAGCAGCAATTTGTTTTCTAGTGATAGTGCAGACCTCCTTCCAATCGTCCAGTAAATTTTTCTGTACTGTAGTCCAAGCTGTTTGCATGAATATATGGGTTTTCCAAGTCAAAAGTCGATCCAAATGAAGCTCCAGATATTTTGCGGAGTCGCCATGTTTTAGTTGTTGTCCGTTGAGTGTAACCACCAGACAGTTATCGCGATTTATGGTGAAAGTGACATGTTGGATTTGTTTTCATTTACCTTGATTCTCCATACTTTGAGCCATTGCTGAACTTTATTAAGAAAGTCTTGCAAGTTGTGGGATGCAGTAGTAGAATTAGTATTGAAGCCAGGACAACCATGTCATCAGCGAAAGTAGCGATTGTGGTTAAACTCGTAGTGGGTAAGTCAGCTGTGAATAGTAAGTATAGGATGGGTCCCGTTACACTGCCTTGGGGAACTCCAGATACAGCGAGTTGGAGATTTGTGGATCTGCCTTCGTAGTCTACAAAGAAATGCCGGTCTAATAAGCAAGATTTCAATATTTTATAAATTTAGTATGGCAAAAACTTTTTTATTTTATAAAATAGACCCAAGTGCCAGATCTTGACAAACGCCCTGGAAAAACTAAAAACGCAGCGGAGCAATATTTGTGTTTGTCAAGGATCTACTAAATAATGAATTTGTTCTACTGTTGCGTGTTTATGTCGAAATACTAACTGGTGATTAGGGATTAATCGTTGTTTATCTAAGATTAGCTGAAGTCGTTTTAATAATAATGTTTTGAAGACTTTGGAGAGCGTTGGCAAGAGGATAACAGGTCTATAGGATGTTGGATCAGTAGTTGTCTTTCTAGGCTTCTGTATCATTGTTACTTGTGCCACTTTCCAGGTACTTGAAAAGTACTATTCCCTATACTTTGGAAGAAATGAGAGTAATCTTCTTTTTTTGTTAAGTGTTAAGACCTTTATAGTTGCTGTTTTGTCTTCAACTTGGATAGTAGTAGATTATTGTTTTTTTTCATATTTATGTAGCTCATAATGTTTTGTGCTGGATTTTATTATAACAGCTGTTTCACCATGTGCAGTTCCATCAGGGTGGTTTGCGTTAGAAATGCAGTAATTGGGAAATCTGATGCAGCTTTTGCTGGTAAAGTTGGTTTCAGTTATAAGGAGTATATCAATTTAGTTATTTTCAAGAAACAGCTTGATCTCCTGAGCGTGTTGGCTAAGTCCATTGGCATTCCAAACAGCTATTTTTAAAAGTTCAGTCATAATGTCATTTTGCTAATTAGCGTAGTCAGTAGTCTCGTCATAGTCCCTATTTACGTGATTAAGCTATTCATCATGGATCTCAGTTTCTCCATATCGTTTAACTGTTGATTTTGAGATGTGACTTGTGGTTGTGGAATTGTATTGGAGTTTTGTGTAGGTTGTTTGTTTTATCTTACTTGTTCTGCATAAGAAACCTCAGAAATTCGATATGTCTTAGCACAGAATTGTAATTTGTTTTAGGAATTCGTAAAAACGTTTACAAATAAATTGTTTGATCGGAAAAATTGTATAGTTGAAATATGAGTCATAGAATCTTCTAAAATTATTCTCTGAAAAATAATTCCGTTATCCTTACAAACCTACTTAGTGCTCTAGACGTTAGAGTTCCGCTAATGATTGAAGTTGGTATTCTAAATTACTTTATCTATGTTCTATAGACGATATATCTGGAAACAAGACTAGACAAAATAGTGTCTACAACATAAAGGTAGTCCTGAAAACTTAAAGGCGCCTTTAAAGAAAATCCTTACAATCTCGTCGCAACGTCTATGTTTCTGGGATCACCATCAGGAAAGTTTAGAAATCCCCACATCACGACATTAATACGAATAACAGTAAAATCCAAACTTATGCTTTATACTCTAATCAGTGGTCATCCATGTCCAGACAAGATCTAGGTTTGTCACTAAAGGCATGCTCGAAAATTGAAATAAAAGTTGCATATGTTGGAGTATCAATATACGACTAACAAATCAGAAACAAGGGTCCCTAATGCTGACCCTGCATCTCTTTAATTTGTGAAAAGAGAAACCTTTGGTTGCGCTTGCATCTTTCGGATAATAACGCAATCCTTTCTATAGTGTTAATTCCAGATTCTGTGTTCTCTCATGTTCCTACTTCTTGCATCACAGTCGCATAGTTCAATCGTAACGGTCCATGTCGCGGCTGATTTGACAAAACGATTATTCCATCTTCTGTAGCTTAACAATTCGCCCTCTCTTAAATTCGGCAATTTTTCATATCTGTGCCTAATGCGTTTTCGAAACATGATGCAACTTAGTGATGATGTTCATTCCGCAAGTCTTTAGGAACAACACATAATATTGTGGCCCCCCGTCATAAATTGTAATATTTGTATTAATAAATAATCAGCACTTATTTAGTGGCTATTTTTTAAGAAAAATGTAGACTGAGTGATGGGAATTTCAGTTCTTGAGATATGGACTCTTAAGTGATGCAGGTATAACTCAATTGTTTAATGTTTTAGGTAATGCGGTTTAAATTTCTCTGATAATACAAACCTTTCGAGATTTTTTAAGTGAATTTTTAACTGAATTATGTTATGTCCCCTAAAACCTAGAGTAAATAGATAATTTCAATTTGTCTTGGTGTTTTTAATCTGATATATAGATTTACCACTAAACACAATTCAAAGGCAACCATAATGCTGATTTTCTTGCATTGGGTGTTAAGATATGTTACAAGCGAATGACGTAAATGAAAAAAATGGCGAAGTACAAATGTAAAACTCCTTTATGCAAAATATAAAATTTTAATTAAACTTTATGGGAAAAGAAATTTCTAAGATGTTAAATTTAAAACATATTTACCTCTAGAAAAGTTTGAGGTAAATAATTATGTATTAGAAAATTAGAAATATAAAATTACTTGAGTTTCTGCAACCTCTTAAGTTGTCTTTCTACCAAATAAGTAAAAGTAAGAAATTCCATTACAAAATGAAACTTGTTTTTAGTTACTATATTTAAATTTTGTTTCCTATGGAAGTAAAAAGTTTCTTCAGTTAATGATGGGTAAGACTTCTTAAATACTCGCTGATATAATGCCAATGACTAGTTGATTTTGTTGTCGGTGATGCAATTAGACAATATCTACAGTACAAAAAATATGAACAAACAAATTCGATTGCAGTTTTCAGCCTTTGCAAACTTCCTAAATTTTAGAAGAGATGCATTTCGTCTATAAAACGTACATATGCAAAGTTTCATTAAAATAAAAAATAAACAATTGGATTCTATCTTATTGCATTATTTTTGTCTGTATAGCGTACTGAATGCATGTGAATATAGACGCGCCTGTAAGTCATTTCCAACTCATGTCATGCACGCTCACGCACTAAAATACCACGCTGAAATAAATTCGAACACATCGGATCTAATTTTGAATTTTCTGTCACGCGCTTTCACACACGTTTCTTTTCTCACATCCATTTATGTTCTCTTAGCTACAAAATATACTACTTTTATTTTGTTTATAGTAGCGGCATATTATTTTTACATTATATGAATAACCATTTTCTTTTTATTAGTGCTCATTCTTTACAATACAAATAGATTATTAGCAACTAGCAACAATAAACATTTTTCCATCCTCACGGAATTTAAAAAAAGAAGCTCGAGATTCACGTACATTATCACATGGTGTAAGAGTGAGAGGAGGCGGCGTTGGTGCTGTAGGTAAGGCGCTAAATTAAGCTATTCAGATTTATGGCACACTCACGAAAATTGCTGTGGTTTGCAGCTGAAATGAAGCACGATCACGTCGTAATAGCGTAACGCAACAAAAATCACGTTACGCTCCAATCCCTAGTATACCAAGCAGAGATCTAAAACCGGTCTTCCTAGGAAAACATCCAGAAGTTTGCTAATTGGTAGTTCTGTAGAGCTTACTATGTATTTATTATTTAGTGAAATAATCTCTACGTGCTTCTTAAAATGTATTCCTGTCCCTCAAAATTGTACTCGTTATCAATGAGTTGTTAATTGATTTTCAATGGTTTCGATTTCGAAACTCACTTTTGCCCTTTTTCTTTTACCTTCTTTTTAAGGCATAATATGTGTTTTCTTATTTCATTAACATTTTTAAATCAAGAATTTTGTTTCTATCCGTATTATGCTTTCTTTTTTAACGTGACTTTGAACTTTAGAGTTTAAGGATGGTTGAAAATGAATGAATGCGTACAGATGGCATTCAATTTCCTATGAGGAATTAATCGATTGCCTTGAAAAATAGACTTAGGTAGAACTGTCGACTGTTTACATTTCATAACAAATAATTCGTCTTTAATCCTTCTGGTTTGACCCTAAGTTCTATATCAGTTTAAAATTTTCGTCCAATTCCAACAATATGATGTACTCTATAAAACTCTTTCGCAAAATTTTTCGATATCGTTCCAGATCTGACGATAACATCAGTCAAATTGTCTTCTCTTACATCATCTATGACATTTTTTCCGAATGTACTATAATTTTCGTATAGAATGATAAATAACTTCTCCACTAATTAGTAGACATGGCGAATAACAGCTTTCGATTGTAGCTATAGGTGGTTACTTTCATTGAAACTTTTTTTATCCTCCTATGTATTTAAAGCTTGCTTTAAGTAAAATTCATAGTTAAAACCTAACACAGAATGACCATTGCATTCTACTGAAACGCAGAAATCACAATCCTGGCCTAGCAAAACTTGGTACGCGCTGTTTCAGTTTTGGTCGCCTAAGGCAATTTAATTCTATGATTTGCCTTGAATCTGGAAAAGCCAATAATAAATTTCTTTAGCCTTTTAGTGGGCCCTAGGTTCTAAATTCTGATCATTTACCAATAAATGTGTTCTCTGGCATTTTAAAATTTAGTTGCAACTACCTCATTAATAATTTTAAGTTTTTTAAGACGAACACTTCTATTTTTAGGAACTTCCTCAAACCGATATAATAGTCAAGCTTCAAAAAGGTTCTAAAACTATGCCTTTACCACAATAAACAATATTCTTGTGCTTTTACTTAAAGTTTTTTAACTTTTGACGATATTCGTATTGAATTTAAACAAAAACTTGTCTCCGCTAGCTTGGCACGTCTGAACTACTTAATTATTTTTGTAGTATTCTATTTCTTCTGAGTACAAGATATGTTACTGAGAGTCGTAAGCAACATCCTTGTTATTTCCTTTTATATTAACCTGTACGTTCTGTCTAAGAGATTTTTTAGCTTTAGCAAAATATTTTTTACATTAAACATTCTAAAATAAAAAAAGACATGCATAAGTATATAAGAATTAATATACCCCATCTTGGTTTATCAAGCACTAAATTAGCACCCATCGCTACCAGAAAACCAAATTTCTGTTGCCTTATGACTTTTAAGGCGTCCCTCCATCGTTCTGAATGAAATATCTTTTGAAAATAAATCTGCAGAACTATGTTTTAAGCTAATATTCTAATCAATAGGTATAAGAAGACTTAGCTTAGTATTTTAGCAATGCAACCAAAGAGGAAACCCTTAGCAAAGTGTCTTGAGCGTTTATTCAGAAACAATTTAAAAACAAGCAAATAGCAGGCACGTGTACAAATTGCAACGCGAATAATCAAAACATGCAAATGATGATGTACCAAAAAGGTAAAAGTAAGAGGTACAAAGTTAGGTTTTAAATTCGAAATCTCTTGCGTGACAATGGCTTAAGGTGAGAAAAAAGAGATTTCGTTCTTAAATAGGAAACGCTTGTAAAATCTAACCGCCAGAAACTCTTTTTGAGTCTGATGCAACTTTCTCTGCATCATTATTGAGATTTATTGTGTCCGTTTCTAATTTTAAAAATAAATATTTTTTATGTAAAACAGATTGCGATAATTACGAGATGAACAAATATTGACAACGAATGCAATGCTATAAAATTAATTAAAAGTATGAGTGAGGAATAGAAAGAAACCATAATTAAAGGTCAGTAGATGCCAAAATTTCTCTTTTTTCTCTCCAAGTGTTATAACATCAGTTAGAGACAAAACATAATTATTTAAACAAGCATACTGATATGAGCACCAAAGTGTGCTCATAAAAATTTGTCTTTGATTCCTATAAAACATCTACTAAATGATTTCATATTTATAACAGGTAAGAAAACTCAAATCAACTAGTCATTGATTAATTATACTATCACTTGCCATAGAAAGCAATGGTATCAAGAGAAGCTTGTGTTACTTTATGTAGTCATCTTTTATCATCTTTATAAGTCATCTACATAGAATTATATTTAAAGTAAATCATAATCCAGTGGCTTTGCACCTGGATTTATTTCTCAATCCGTTTAGTCTATATGTTTTACTGAAAGTTTACTGAACATTCGCGGATGCCACAATTTAAAATGATTTTTTTCGAAATGTTTGCTATCCGTTTGGATTTTAGAATAATTAAAATAAAAATTAAGTTGACAAGTGCTTGGTAAGCTTTAAAAAATTAATTTTCGTTTGAGTTTATTTTAAAAAATGTTTATTGACTAATCTAGCAGCAATAATGCATCTAGACGATTAGAAGATTTAATAATTATTACAGTTTACGCGTCTTTTCATTGGGTGGAAAAATACGGAACGGTTATCATGATATTTAATAAAATTAAAAACCGCATCTACTTAAATGGGGAGTCAAGACTGTTACTTGATGATTCTTTTTTCAAATCAAAAAATTTTAGTAACTTATCTCATATTGTTATAAATAGAATAAGCCGTCTATATGATATAAATTGGTACGCCTGCAACTTTTCAGGTAATTTCGTGTATTTTATAAAATTTGTAAATTTCGTATTTCATTGCATTTCTCTTAGAAAACATTTATAATTACAATTGGGAAATAAATGCATCTGCAAGGGTATTCTACATTAATAACTTAACCCGCATGTATACATGTACATTTTAATGCTTAATGTCAAAACTCGCTGCGATGTGTGTTTCCTTTATTTGCTATAAAACACACGGTATCCCCAGAACTCAGAATTTTTAAATAAATTTAACACCAATGAAAATATTACAATGCAGTTTAAAGCGGGTCTGTCCCATTTTGTAAGAAGCGTAATGATGTAGCAGCAAGTGCTGGAACTTATGGGTATTTAAGCGCGGTTAAACCCCGCACATCATTATTATAGAAACTCCATGCAAATAAATCTGCTGCCATTGGCCGAATGTCTTCAGAATATTTGCTTTTAGGACGCTTATATTTTGCAAGCTTTTCGATTCAAATATCCCCATAAAAATAATTAAGCAGGGTAAGATTATGGAAATTTGATGACCAATACTCAATTGACATGTGATGTGTGGAATATCGCTGTATTCAGCTATAAATATTAAATAAAGTGTTCCCTGCTGCCCAACTGATATAAAATTGTTAATGCTTTCTATATATGCAGCTGTTATAATAGTTATATCGAAGAAGATTATGCACCGCCGATACATCCTACGCCAAACACCAATCTGAACAAAAACACTTTTTTGTATGTGCAAAAATGTTTACTTTCCCAAATATGGAAAATTTGAGAATTAACGCACCCCGATAGGTAAAACCACACATCATCTAAGAGCCCCATATAGCAATTTATTCAAATTTTTCTGAAGGATTGCCTAAAACCATCCACAATATGTTGCTATTTTCACTTTTCTAATTTTTAGACCACACAAATACGATATACATGAACGCTGACAAGTGTTTTTCGACAATCTGATTCGTGTATAAATCAGAGTACTTATTTCTTTGGAGACGACAATTTTTCCTCGACACTTTCGGGCGATCTTCTGCATGTTAGTCCAGTAAACTTCTTTTGGTTTTCAGTTTCTTCAATAATTCCGAATTGTTAAACTTACGCGGCGGATATCGGCTTTAAAACTCCTCCAAGAATTGCTACCGACATAGATGTTCCAGACGTTTCAGTTTCGGCTTAGAAACATAAAGAATGTTTTCCTATCTCCAAAGTCCACACTTTATGACATATAATTTTTAATATTCAATTACAATGCACATATTGTATTTTACATAGAGTCTAAAAAAGATGTCAACAGTGAAAACCTTTACAGATCGGATTACAAAGTTCAAAAATGGTCAAATTACAGTGGAAAAATTAAAATACAATTATTTAGGAGAGCTGTAAATCAACGTGAAAATAGAAAAAAATGATAAAATAAAAATTAGATTAAATGGTACTAAATAAAGTGCGAAAATAAAAATTAAAGTAAAACTACATTACAGCAAATAGGCCAATGCGAATAAACGGACGATAAACGACTAACCGCGATAGCATACAAATGAAAATTAACTGTACGTATATACAAATTTAAACATCTAAAACATTTGAATGTTTTATACAGGGTGGGGATAAATTAACAGACCGAAAAGTTAAAATCTAATTCCAGATTAACAATAACAATAATAAATAAAATAGTGAACATAACTAAATCAATAAAAATGGATAATAGAAGTACGACCTTTACAGAGAAATCGAACAAGAGAAGAAGAAATAAAAGAAAAAGAAAATACAATAAGATTGCCATTCAAAGATAATAAAAAAAATGAATAGCTTAACTAATCGTTAAATATAATGGTTAAAATAAAAACGAAAATATCATAGATGAAGAAATAACAGAAGGAATTAGTAAAAGTGATTCAAGTAACAAATATGAAAAAAAATCTAAAACAAATAGAAGATGTTAAGGAATAACGTGAAACGATTGTACCAAAAATAAAAAAAGTGAGAAAAACGTATTGGTCAGAAGAAGGAGTAACATGAAGGAAATACCTAAATAATATGATTTAGAAACATTTAGAAATTAAAGTAAAAGTTAAAACAGTATATAAACTTAGTCAGAAAGTATGTCATACAGTTAGACGTTTTACAATATAAAAATAATATTATGACAAGAATACATAAGCTAAAAAATCGAAGAGAAGTTTTCATATACGTAAACAACGAAGAAAAGAAACATGCGGAAAAAAAATAATAGTAAAGGTTCAAAAAAGGAAGAAAGTGGAACAAAATAACAAGAAAACTAAAAAGGTAAAAAACTAGATAAGCAAACTAGAGATGGATGTAATGATAACGACCAGGCTAAGATAACGGATATATGAAAAATAAAAAAAAGAAAAAATGAGTAGAAAATCAGAAATATAAAAAAAGAAAAAATCGAACTTAGATATTCTGGGCATAAAGAAGAAAGAAAAAAGAAGAGCCAAAGAAAATTGATGTTCAATGTTGAACATGTGAAAGGGCAACAGAAAGTATAGGATGAATTATAAACATAATGACTTACAATATATACGTAGTTGGACAGGTTCTAGAGAAAAAAATATTAAAAGTAGTATTAGAGATTAATAAACAAATAGAAAGTATATTAACAGTAACGTACAGAACAAAGGAAAATGATACTTTGCATAACTTGGCTACCTCTTTCTCTTGTAGTTTCTATATTCTTTATTGTTTTTTTATCTTTTCTTTTTTACTGTTACCAATGTCTACATGTTTCTATTTTTAACGTTAGCTTTTAACTTCTCTTGCGTATTTATGTATTTTTTATGTTAAAAAAATATATTCGTTATTATTAAGATCTCAGTTAAAAAATCAGTTAATCTTATTTCAATTATTTTTAGTTTTCTTTTATGTTTTAACCATTGTTTTTCTATCTCATTACCTTTATTCCCGCTCTTTCATTTAAATCACCTAATATTATCGAACATCCCTAAATATATTTTGTTATTTCTGTTAGTTCAAAAAGTGTTATTTCCTTTAAAAGAAAAATTGGACTTAGAGGTAAAACTAATAAAAAATGCAATTAATACAATCCTATAAAATTTTTAGAAACAAATAAAAAACACTAATAAATAAACACAAAATACATGCGAAAGTAGTAGCTAAATAAGCAAAAAACAGACCAAGTGCTAGAACAAAGAAATACAAACTGAATTAAAATTTTTTTTTTAATAACTTTATTACCAGATCAACAACATAAGTGTTATACGTGATAGGGTTGAACTATGTACAAATAACGGAGTTAACTGACATTTGAGATATGTTAACATCTCGAATTATATTGTAATCAGTCGGTAGTAGTAAAATTGAAAAAATACAAATGGAAAACAGAAATGAAAAAACTTCAGATATAAAGTACAATAATTAAAAGTTCAAAAGACAGTAACAATTCAAAACAAGTTAAAAGAAAAGTTTGGTGTAAAAATAGAGCATAGTAGCATAGAAAATTATTTTATGCCATTTCATAAAGATCTCTTTATCTAGAAAAAACAATGTGGAAATTGGAAGATACAAGGTAAAAATATGAAGATATTAATAAATAAGGACGAGTTAGATAATGGCAAGTTGGAGAACATGCTAAATACAGAATAAAAAGTAAAAAAAAATAAGAAATAAAGATGAAAGTCTGAAAATAACTTGTAAAGTGTAGACAATAAGAAAATATAAATATAGAAGTAGTCAAAATAGTGAGACTGCTGAAAAGACGGATAGTATAAAAAGAGAAATGGTGAAGAATTTGAGAACATGTAATGTTGAAGCTTTAACACTTCTAGTTAATAAAGCATAAAAAGATTAAAAATTATATACTATTACCCATGCACAAACAAGACAAAGACGAGAAATGTTAGTCAAGTCGCTGGGAATACTCGAAGTACATCTGTTCAACTAAATTTAAAATAATTTCAAATGCCCCCAACCCTTTCGTGGCGCTGTAACGTGCATACGTTCTCGTGAAATCGAATTCCGGCAAAGTGAACTGCAGATTCGCGCTCAGCTTTCGCATTGCATTGTTTGTCGTTGGCGTAAACTATCGGGGAAATATCCCAGAAGCGTCCGATAGGGTTTTTAAGTCAGAATTGCGGGATGCTCTTGACAGCAGCTTTATAATTTGCGGATTCGAGCAAGCCGCTGCACTCTGATGCACGGGTTCTAAAAATTTAATTCGCCTCCTGTCTTGATTTACCTTTATAGCAACTACAGCGCAAACTCTACATGCTGACAAAATAAGTGCTTCAATGAAAGAAAAAGCAATTTGTCTAGATTTTAGATGCTTGAAACAATTTTAACCAAATTAGAGGAGATGAGAAGCCCACGGTTATATTCAGAGTGACAGTCTTGGTGAACTATATTTAGCACTTTATGTTACCTTTGTTAAAATTATAGTGCACTGCATCCTTACATTCATCAGTGTTAACATAGAATAATCTAGAGACTGTTTATATATTGTTATGAATATTAGGACTATTCGTTTCCCTGTGTCACTGGAAGTTTTATACATACCAATAAGCGTTGATGATGATGTCTAGTTCTTTATTTTGTAATACTTGCAGTTTGTTCAAGTTGGTTTGGAAGGTTGCGACCCAGAAACTGAAGATAGCCGGTATGATTGATGTGTACATATAGGTTTCGCATTTAATTTTGAGTGAAAATTTCTGATTAATAATAGGGTATAACATGCCTAATCTTGCATCTGACTCTAATAACTTTTTATTTATGTGAGATCGCTAGGTTAATCTTCTTTCCAGTGTGAGTCCAAGATATTTCGCGGCACTGTCTTTCGGGTTCCATGGTATCAAGTTATCGTTTATAACTATATTAGACGGGCCCTCAGGGTGACAAATTTTAAAATTTTAGTTTCACACTTGTTAGCATTAAGTATTATGCACCATTTAGTAAACCACTCATTAATTTGATTAACACTCTCTTGAAGTTTTGTTGGTGATATATTAATATTACGTGATTGCGTAAAAATTGCCGTATCATCAGTATATATTGCTAGATCTGCTCCAGGTGTTGCAAGAATGTCATATATAAATATACTAAATAGAGTAGGCCCTAATATAAAACCTTGTGGGACACCTGCTTGTATTTGGTGAGTTGAGGAAGTACAGAAGTGTGCTCATACCTAAAAGATCCTTTCGTGTAAGAATGATGTATTTAGTAAGTAAGGAGGTATTTTGTACAAAAGGTCTGAAATCCAGACTCAGTCCAATGCTTGAGCAACATCAAAGAATGCTGCAAGCGTGCGTTTTTATTTTCGAATCCTTCTTCGAACTTTTCGGTAAGTTGTAGTAATCTAATTTAATGTTCCAAATCCAAAATGAAAATGTGGAAGTATGTTGTTTCTGATAAAAATTATTTAAGCTGGCTAATATTGCTCACTCTAAAATTTTAGAAATAGAGAACACTAAACTAATTCAATTATTGCACTGTTTGCTTAATTTTGAGGTTATCACAATTACAGCTAATTTCCATAAATTAAGAAAATGTCCCGTTCGTTGGCAAGTATTACATACGGCTGTTAGGTATCAGATGGTGATAGTGTTAGTGTTAATTGTTCAACACGTAGACTAGTGGGCAAAATTTTACAAACCAAATTAAGAATGTCAGAATTTACTTTTGAGAAATCCTGGATTAACAATTTACTTACTATTTAACAGCTGATTTAAAAATATATCTCAGTTGGTCACGAAATACATTTATTATTTATAAGCCTCGAGAAGATCTATGACTGTTCCTCGACAAAAAATATGTAAAGTGCTGGATGCCATTTAGGTTAATACACACTTAGTTAACATCATTAAAGAATTTTATAAGGACAACCAGTCATTCATTAAAGTAGGGAACAATTTGTCAAAAACATTATCCCCACAAAAGGATTACGACAGTGGTGTAGTTTATCTTACCTTTACTTCAATGCTTACATTAAAGTAGCATTTAAAGAACAGAAGAAAAGTTATAGGAGAATGGGTCTTTCGATTGCTGAGAAACATCCTTAAGTTTCGCAGGTGACCAGATTGTTAGGATTCCTTTGGCCTTAAATTTGTACTTAAAAGACTATATACTAAATATAGTAAATGGGGGTTATAAATCAGCTTAACAAGAACCGAGTACCTAGTCTGAAGCCATCTTCAAGATCCTGATTAATGAAAATGTCCAACCGAAGCAAGTGCAAAATTATAATATACCTTGGCGCTACTATTAATAGAAGTTACGTATTCAGAATGCCAAAAAAATCATAAGCTGCATAAATTTTTTGTGGTGGGACAAACATGTCTCACAGAAAATCAAGAGAGGCTTAAGCAATCATTTGTAGAAACAGTTTTATGTTATGGGTGTGAAACTTGGACGCTCAGCACAGAAATAAAACATAGACCACTTGCAGCAGAGATGGATTATTTCAAGCGAAGCGCGGGAATTTCCAAGCTAGAAAAAATTAGGAATGAGGAGATTCGGCAAAGAACGATTGCTGTAGATACGATGGTTGATCGGATAGAAAGGAGATTCTTGAAATGGTTTGGTTACCTGATGAAAATGACGAAATATCGATGGCCAAAGCGTGTGTTTCACTAGACCCCTTCATGCACTAGAAGAAGGGCAGACCAAGGCAATCGTGCAATAAAGGAGTTCGTCAAGAGAGTTAGAATAGCACGACGTCTTTGATAAAGATGAAACGGAGAGACGGCGGTAACTATAACAGATGCAATAACAATGAATTATTCATACATCTTAACCACATGGATTTTAATTTTTTAATATAATTTTTAATTTTGAACGGAAACACTATTTCTAAGAGTGTGAAATCGGCCGCAGTATTATTAGTTATAAATCTTGTTATTTGTTGTGAGCGATTTGCATTGATGAAATTTGGTGGGGTGGAGAATGTAAGTTCAAGTAATTTCGCAAATAATTCATATAGGTCTTTGTCCTAAGGGTAGTTTTGGCCCTCTTTTCGTAAAATTGAAATAACTTCTGGCTGTTTAAATACCCTTTTAGTGACGCTCAACGTATTTGTATCTCCGGTAAGTCATTATATGTAGTTGTACGATGTTATTCGTAGGTGGTCCAGTTGTGTTCTATCTACTGACTAGTAGAGCTTGGAATATATGCAAAATGTATTTTTTTTGTATGCGGATTATTTTGACATGTTTTTTTAATGCATATTCAAAGTATTATTTTGCATATTTAATGGCACTTATGTTCATTTTGGTAATTTTCTCTATTTCATTACAAAAAGTGATTAAAATACCTGTTCTGGATTCTTAGCTTTCTGGGATGTTTAAATCAACTTTATTTTTAATGCATACCTATAGGGGGAGTTGAAATATCTTTGTGGTAGCTTCCAAGAAGGTTCATTCGATATCTATTTACGCTTCGCTTTATATTCTTCTCTATATTCCACTTTCAACTTTCCAACTTATAGAAATACAGAATACAACAACTGTTATACCTATTGTATCTGTTATTATTATCTACCAGCCCAAATGATAGTTCGATTTTATTTGACATTGAACAGTTTGTAAAGTATATTCCGCTAATTTGAATTGTTTATTTCATTGTGTAAAAACAGTATTTGTTTAAAAAAGGTTTTAAAAAAATGCTAGCAAAACAATACGGACTTGAAAATTATTGACGCCTTTTATATGTTTACACATATTTTGATAAAAGGAAAAGACTTTATTGCTATTTGATGTTAAAATTATAGTAATAGGGTTTTTAAATTTAAAATATACTTTTTTATAGTGTTTTTAATTAAATATATAAGAAGTTTTAAAATAAAAAAATGGAATTTGAGTCCATAAAATTTTGTTATAGACAACGTGTAATAAAAAATATCAAATAAAGCAACATTTAGGAACAACTCCGCACAAACAAAAAAGGCTAATCGTTCGGGAAACATAGTGCAGCAGTTGCTAACATCATTTTTTTTATTTACTGCATATTTACAACTCGCCTGATAGACCAACAAGCAAATGAGCTGATATACATGCTATGTAGGTGATCTCCTTTTACTTAACTAAGTTAAATCACTAAACTTTGTCCGTTTTAAACATATTGTTAAATTTACAGTATTTAATAGATCAGCACTAATATACTAGTGGGTGGACGCTAATTCGGGTCTGATACCTGCTACAGTAGTTGTGAATAACTTCTTTAATCCACGAGATCTTCAGGTCTTGGTGCGGTATTCCCTGTGGTACACCATCTTCAATGAGATGGATTGTAGAGCGCCTATCGTTTATTTTTACTTGTAATTATCTATTTTCTAAATACGACTTCAGTATCAGGTAGTACTAATGGGGAAAGGTTTTTCTTGATCTTGTATAATAGACCGGGAATCGACACTCAATCGAAAGCCTGGCTTGCGTCTAAAAATACAGGTGAACACACGTTTTTATTCGAAATCTTTTTCTATTTATCGACCACTTGCTCCAATGGTGAATACTTCCGCCGGAAACTGAATTGATGTTGAGGGATTAGGTGATTTTCTTCAATAACAGGCTGAGCCTTTTTGATAGTATTCGTTCGAATAATTTGGAAAGTACCGACAATAGTAAAAGCGGTCGATGAGACTCTGGTGACTGAGCTGGTTTGCTTGGTTTTTGTATGAGAATGACCTCCTCAAATTTCCATTGGATGGAAAAACACTGAGTTCGTTTAATAGCATTGAATACTTGTGTTATGGCCACTATCACTTTTTTTGAAGTTGCTGAAGCAGCTCAGTTGTAATGAGGTAATATCCTGGTGTTTTGTGAGTTTTCATACATATTATTTCGCTTTGTATTTTATTAGGCGTGCACCATTTGATAGGCAGATCAAGTTGGCATGGCGTTTCAAGAAAATCTAGTATTGTGGTGTCATCTAATAGATTTCTTACTCTATCGTGCGGCTGAAAAGTTAGGAATTCACCAAATACTTTTGCTTTTTCATCATCGCTACGGGCCCATGTGTTATCAGGTTTGCGGATGAGAGGAATAGGTCTGATAGGTTGCTTCAGTTTCGTAGTTGCTCGCCACAAGGAGTAATCGTCATGTTGTCTAGGGGATAAGCTACTAATGTAATCACTGAATGTTTCATTTCTACGTTCCTTAATTAATCTTTTAGTTGCTTTGTTGGAGTATTTAGTTTATTTTTATCACTAGGATGTCGTGTTTGTTGGCAAATGCGTCTTGCTTTTCTTTTCTCAGAAATCTTTTGTCTAATAATCAATCATTAGTTAGTAGTAGATCTATTACAGTTTTCTTCTGATTTGATGGGCGAAGCATTCCAAGATGGGTGCTGTAGGATACATGTTAATTATTCTATTGCTGTCTTAATCTCTGTTATAGAATCTAGTCTTGTTAGATAGTCATTGACATATTGTCTAAAGACATCCCAGTCTATCTTATTGTTATGTAGATGTGGTCTTACAGGCTTTTTTATTATTGAGTCACTTAGTATGCATATTACAGCAGAGTGGTTTGAGCTTAAGTCGTAACAATCAGTTATTTCCATATAATTTGGGGAGCAGTTTCTGGTTATAAAGAAATCGAGAGCATCTGGAAGTTTTTCCGGGCCGCTTGGCTATTAGGTAGGATTACCTGTTGCCGCTATATTGAAGTTTTATGTAGCTACCTACCCTTTGGATTGATTAGTCTGGAACCCCAAAAGGGATGTTTTGAATTAAAATCACCACCTGCTATGAATCTGTTTTCCAGTAATATCTCTCCTATGTTGTCTTTAATTTTGACATTTGTAGCTTGTATGTGATGGGATACGAACTTATCCACTTCGTAGTGTGTTAAATTACTTTTGATAATAATTGCTATCCTGGCGTGAGCTGTATTACCGGTATGACAAGTGAAGTAGGTACTATAATTATGAATGCTTAAATAATTGTTTGCTACGACGAATGAACAAGAACAAAGAACTCCTGTATACAATAAAGAAAAGAAAGCTGGAATATTTAGGCCATGTAATGAGAGGGAACAAATACCAAATTCTACAACTGGTAATACAAGGAAAAATACATGGAAAACGAGGCGTGGGAAGAAGAAGAATATCCTGGCTTCAAAACCTACGCCAGTGGTACGACTGCACGTCAAGAGAATTGTTTAGAGCAGCAATGTCCAAAGTTAGAATAGCAATGATGATTGCCAACATCCGATAGGATACGGCACCTAAAGAAGAAGAAATAATTGTAGTTGGTGCGGTGTGCTTTGGATATTAGTAGAATATCGACATTTGTGTATTGAGGGAATCTATTTCTAAACGACGTTGTAATAGTCCATTTGCATTCCATGTAACTACTCTTAGTGTATCCATTATTAGGAAATTTTATTTATCAGGCTTGTCAGTAGGTTTAACATTGTAGAGTTCTATTGCATTAGTTGGGTAAACAGAGCCTCGAATTTTGTTAGAAATTGGGAGAGGGATATGTCGTTACTGTTATTATTCTGATTTTGAATGTTATAGTAAGAGTTTTGTGCTGTCATAGACAGTTCTTGTCCTTTAGTAGATGCGGCATAGTTGGGTCTTGGGGGTTCATGGGTGGTTCCTCTTGCAGTTTAAAGGTATTAGTAAATTGAGCATCCCTTGTAGTTAGCCGGATGTGGACCGTTGCAAAGCGCGCACCTAACAGGAGTCATATTGTTGTATTGTTATCGCCACCACATTTTACACAAGCGTAAGGCTTTCCACAGTATGTTTTGCTATGTCCGTATGATTGACAGCGAGTACACTCAATTATAGTAGCTTTTTTTCTTGGCGGTTCGACGGTAATAATCATATTTTGTAAGGATATTAGTTCAAATATCTCTTTGTTGTTTTTATTAGGCTCTAAATCTACAAAGGATAAGGGAAGAGGTGTTTTGTCTTATGTTTATCAAATTGTGTGCATTTTTTTATTAATTCAATGTCTATTGTTAGGTGAAGGCCTTTTAGGACTACCCTAAATGCTTCTTTAATTTGATAGTTACTAAATATTACCTTTTCATCATCGAGATGCTTAACGAATTTTCGGTATGAATCAGGGATGTTAGTGTTTATTTTTATAGTATTTTCAGATAACTTTTTAGAACTGAATTGCTCGACTGCTGTAATTTTTGTTAAGTTTACAACCATTGCTTCGTAATTAGCAACTCTGTGTATGTAAATGGGAGGAGGTTTGTTTACTGTAGATTGTGCTGGCTGATTGTTTGTTTCCGTATAATGAACTCTTTGTGTATAGTTTGGAAAGGTATTATATATATTATAATCGCTGGTTTGATTTTGCAGTTCTATATTTTTATTAACTGGTGGAAAAGATCTTTTTCTCCTTTTTACTATTTGCCATTCATGTGAACTTGTTGAAGACTGGCTATCATTTATTTCTAGCATTTCAATTTCTGATTGTTGGTTAATGGGAGTCAACGGTAATGGATTGATTAGTTGTGAAGTGTTATTTGCATATGATGCATCCGGTAAATGATTTTGATTTATTGTTTGTTGCGTATATGGATTAAGGCATGGCAATACTGGTCGGTTTCGAAACATTAATTGTTGTTGAGTAATGGACATTTGTTGTTGGAATGAATACATATTTACAGAAAATAAAATAAAATAAACTTACAAGGTAAGACGGGTCACTGACTATCGAGTGAACGTACAGATATCACGCTTGCCACACACGTCTACACGCTTGCGAGGCCAGCGGCCTAATCTGTTAATATCAAATGACAACAATTCCGCACACGAGAAACAGACCAAATTTTCCAGAGAGTTGATATCCTACTTTACAAACTGGATCGTCCTTTATTTCAAAATTTTCTTTAAAAACACTTTTAGAAAACTGTTATTGTTCCTTGTTTTGCAATATTAAAAAAATATATGTCGACTGAAATTAAAAAGTACATTGGCCATAGACTTGTATCGTTTGCAGTAGATGAAACAACTGATGTTAAACGTCGGTATGTAGCGAATCTTGTGTTGGGTAGGTTTAATGAAAATGGATCTTGAAGAGGTTATTTGGTCAGTACCAAAGCTCTAGAAAAAACCAATAACAGAACGATAGCTAGATTCGTTAATAAATTGTTAAGAAATTTTTATTGGCCAAATCAAATGCCAATGGACAAAATAATGTTAATGGTTACAGATGCTGTACCCTATATGATAACAGCATCGCAAAATTTAAAAGTTTTTTTCTCTAATTTAATTCATTGTGCTTGTTTAGCTCGCGGTTTAAATTGCGTTGTTGGAACTATTAGACTCGAACTTAATTTAATGAATAGTTTAGTTTAGAATGCTAAAAAGATTTTTATTAAAACACCTCTTAGAGTTCCAGTATATAAAGATAAGTATTTTGAACTCTCTTTGCCACCAAGGCCGATTAACAAGATGGGGTACCGGGTTAAAATGTGTAGATATTTTTTGCAATTAATTACACTAAAATCAAAGATGTCGTATGACAGTTTGATTCTTAAATTTCAGCTGCAGCTAAAAATTGTATTAGGTATTTTAGAGATTCAACAATTAAACAGCAGTTAGCCTACATTATATCTAATTTTGTTCGTATTGCAACTTCCATTACAAATTAAAGAAGCGAGAACTTTCACTACATAAAGTTTAAGCATCATTGAAAACTTAATAAGCACAAATTCTGAAGGTGGTGATGAAATTTAAAAAAGTTGAATCAAAGCTAAATTCTATTTTGACAAAAAGAAAGGCTATCATCATATTAAAAAAGTTAACGCTGCATTAAACGGTTAGCAGAGGAACGACCTAGAATTTGATCCAATTACAGTATGTGCATTTATTCCTTGAGAAATTGAACGCACATTTTTAAGCTACAAACATTTGTTAAACGATCGTTGATAATGTTTAACTAAAGACAATTTACAAAAATATTTAATAAGTTCCAATATAGAAACGTATAATAAACATTTAGTTTAGTCATGTTTTCATGTTTATAAAATATTCTTATATTTGTTTTTTTCCATTAAAAATGCGTTTACATCATTTCTGCCTAATAATGCATGTAATGTAGGTGTCGATATTGTAAAATAAAAGTAATTATTTAAAACATTTATTTCTATTTTCCATATTTTATCTTTTTCTTGAATATATTCCAAGCTTGTGACCCTGTATATTTCTTGTACGAGTATATGTGCTGTAGAATTTGAATTCTCATTGATGGTGAGCTCGAATATTTCTTGAAGCTTGTTGTATGACCTGAGTGGCCGTGGTTGTACAAGAGTAATTATTAAGTGGCGAAGCGAAGCGGAGTCACTTACCAACTTCATGTTGCCCGTCTGTCCGTTCGTCCGTACGAGCAAAAACTCGAGAACGGGTGGGAATTTCCAAATTCTGTTTTCACCAATCGACAGGTGACTAAAAAGGGTTGTTTGCTAGTGATTTTTAAACTGATTGATCAAAGGTCAGCGTTAGTGCTTCGCCACTTTGCTATGCGTTGCAAGCTTTGTAGGTTTATTTAGTATACATATTCAATACAATTTTTTTTTACAACTAGAATGGTGTAAAGATATTTTGTTAGTCCTAAAAAAGAGTTAAAACATAAATGGACTAAGGCTGTTATCTTCAACTGGTTTATGACCAATGGAAACAATCACAGCTGCTGAAATATGTATGTAGCTCTTAAACATCTCTAACACTTCTAAGGTGATTTGTAGCGCAATGTTGGCAATAATGTTGAATTTAATTAAGGTGTAAGACCAGCAATTTAGCTGCAGTGTAATGAAGCAGGATAATGCAGTGGCCAAATATAGTGCGCATATTAATTTCAAATGCAGCAACTAAACGAAATGTATGCACTTGGCGCAATTTATGGAATGCAGCCGCACATTAGCTGCTCTAATTTAAACGAACGGAATGCGCGTCCAAGGCGCTTCGTCGAGCAACTACAGCATCATAGATTTTTTATAACCCCGAAACGGCGTGTACCTTTTTATACCCCGTTAACGTTGCCCGGCTTCGGTTCGCGCCCGTCCGCAGCGCGCTGAAATTCATTTATGGGGCGGCGTACAAGCTCATTTTCATGGCAGCCTCGTAAACTGAAATGATGTAGTAGGGCCGCGATGGCGCAAAAAATATGAAACATTACGAGCGCGGCCGCGCCCGCAGCGTTATCTGCGCCCTCGCCCGCGTTCATCTGCAGCTCCAAATTGAGGTGTTAAATCCGGGCCCGCCGAGCTAACTTCCCGCGGAATTGCCTTGTCAACTCCGCGCTTCCCAACAGTTTATACCTCGGCCGGCGATCGACTTATCTGTCGATGCAGCGACATCTTATATTAATGAATTTCAGCGCCGCTTACTTTGAAGTGCCCTCTCTACCCTGCACAAATAATTCGTCGCGGATTCGAGAGTGCATTTCCTGATTAAAATAAAGGGAAGCTCCTAGTTGATCCGCGTTTTCGGGTTCCTTAGCTCAATTTTTGTTCGAAATTCTGTGGCTTGCTGACACGTTTTTATAGCTTCTTATTTCTAAATGTAAATGCAGGATGGGACAAAACAACCTTAAAGAATTATACCGCATACAATTATCCTAAATTTATTGATGCAGTCGATAAAAAAATTTACGAACCAGTTTAAAGCATATATTTTGTCCTTTGTCACATAAACTGGATTTTAGACCTTTCTCCTTAGCTATACATAGGCTGCTCGATATCAATTGTCAAATGACAATCTTGCCTGTCCTAGGTGTGATTTGACGTTTGCAACGTGTAGTTTTGAGATTCTTGAAGGGCATACGTTCTCAAAACGTTTTGTCATACTGACGCTATTTTCTATTCATTAAGTAGAAAATTTTCTCTCTACCAAAAATAGATTTATTAACTCTTGAACATTTTCGGGCGATGATTTTTTACGACTTTCAACGTGGATTATCTTAACAACAGTAGTTCGATTAACTCACTTAGACTTTTAGTGATAAAGACCCACACAGAGCCACTGTATATCGTTGGTTCAAGAAATTTAATCGTGGCCGTAGTTCGTTGGCAGATGAATTTAAAAAAGGCCGTCCAAATCGACCATGGTGTCAGCAAACTGATAAAGCAAGATCATCATTTAACTTATCATAAAATTTATGCATTTATAGGCATTAGTATGACTAGCATATATTCAATATTGCATAAACATTTAACCGTAAAAGAGCTGTGTATACGTTGGATCCCGCATAAGTTAACAATCGCTCAAAAAGGAGCTCGTGTTGATTAGTCGAAAGAAATGCTCAAGAAATACAATCGCGATGCTTCAAATACCGCTTGCAACATCGTAACAGACAACAAATTGAATTTATGCGTATGAGCCCGAAAGTAAATAGCAGTCGACTGTATGAGTCTTTCAAGATGAGCCAAACCTAACAAAAGTCGTTCGCGCTCGAAGCACGTCGCAGCAAATAGTCGCCTGTTTTTTGGAAAGACTGGACAAGTCGCAACTGTGGTTTTAAAAGATCGTAAAACGGTGAATCCTGAATAATATACAACCGTTTGTTTACCAGAAGTATTCTGATAAATAAGAAACCCCAACGCGCAACGCCGGATCATTCTCCACTCTGACACTTGGAGCTCACCCCCATCGACGTAAGCAACCGGCATTTTGAGCATGTAAAATTGATGGATCATCCGCTATATAGTTCTGATTTGACCCTTAATGAGTTCTTTTGTCCCCATGCGCGGAGAACAAACTGTGTGTATAACGCTTTTCCACGCGAGAAAAGGCGGTCGAAAATATTGAAAAAAAATGCTATAACAATTGGTTTCAGCGTATGCAACAATGTGGTTTTTGTGGTACAATCTTTCTTAAACGCCTTTATACTCATTACAAACTTAAAAATTCTTTTGCAATAATTTAGATTTTATAAATTTTGATTAATGCTGCTACATAATTCTGTATCATATTTTTATGAGCAGAAGTACCCTTTAAATTACAAAGTGGTACAAATATGATCGGGACTATTTTTTTACAAATAAACCAAACTGCCAAACACTTACTTGCACATGTCAATCTTCAACGTACTCTCATCCGAAGTCAACACATTTTTTTTCAACATTCTGGAAGCATCCTGTTGCCCTTTTCAAAAAAAAACTTGGTTGGCGATGCATACACTCCAAAACAGTCTGAATGGCGACGTCGTTATCCCCAAACCGCATGCCTTGTAAGAATGATTTAAGCCTTACGAACAGATAAAAATCACTTGGTACCACATCAGGATTACGCGACGGATGTGGCAGAAGGTTTAACTTTAGTTTACGAAGGGTTTATATTGCTGTTTTGGCCGTATAGTGACGTGCATTGTCTGGAAAGAAGGCTACCCGCTTTTCGCCTATCTCCCGCTTTTAGATCTTGTTGTTGTATCAAGAATTATAGTACAAGATGGTCAACGACAAAGTAAAACTTGCCTTTGTGCTATACAAAACGTGCACAAGCGCTTTGAGAAAACTGGCCTAATAACCAGAAGACCAGGATGCGATCGAAAAAAAGTCACTATCCAAAGAGATGACCGTTTTTTGGTGTCCGCAAGTTTGAGGAATAGAACAGCATTTGCGGTTTAGCTGTGAAATCGACTCCAAGAATTTATAGATGTAAATGTTAGTGAATGGGCCGTTAGAATAAGATTTTGTGCTTCGAGATTGTCTTGTAAAAGGATGGCTACGAGTCTACCAAAGCAAAGCCGTCATTAAATTGCAAGATTGACTTTTATCCAAAATCTCCTGACACGGAACAGGGTACTGTTTTCAGCTGAGTCGCGTTTTTGGCTCACTAGATCAGACGAACGTCGGCGAGTATAGAGACCCGAAGAAAATACGCTACAGTTTATATTAACAAGTGACTTGCATTTGGCTGTAAGTCGGTTATGATTTGGGCAGGAGTCCCTTCACAAGCACGCACAGAGTTAGTTTTCATACAAAATCGCTCCTTGGCAGCTCACAGGTAAATGATAGAGGTTCTACAAGATCACTATGATCACTATGAGAAAGTAGAACATTTTCATGCAAAGTAATGCTAAATCTCACGTAGACAGAGTTGCCAGAGAGTATTTCGATAATCTGGGAAGTGGGCGGTTCGAGTGGCTAGCCTTCAGTCTAGACATGACTCCCATTAAACATGTCTAGGATTAGCTGAGACGACGTATCCGAAGGCAAACACCAGCTTCAAGAACTGCCTAAGAGCTGGAAGAGTTGTTATTGCAACAATGGAAAAACATCGACCAGAATGTGATCCTCAACTTAATTGAAGGTATGGCTCGTCAACAAGCAGTCATTAACACAAGAAGAGGGAAACGTTATTAGTGATTAGTTTTTTCATTATTTTCATATGGGTCCTAATAACAAAAAGTCAAGCTCCGCCTAAAATATAAATGTGTTACTTATTCAAAATAAACCGTAAAACCTGATTTGGTATTTAATATTAAATTCAGCCTACCGAATGCGGTACAATAATTTAAAATTTACAAATGTAAGCATTTAACTGACAATTCTAAAAACATATCACAATTTTAATGTGACCTCAATTTTTCGCTCGCTAGTATAAATTGGAAGTCATGTAATATTCTTTACACTTATATAAATATTTTCAAAGTCTCCAAAATTCAGTTTATTTCTTGCAAAATTTGAATCTACTTGAATTGTGCTAATCCTAGCAACTACTTTGGATGTGTGAATTTTATAATAACTAAACGTTAATTTATTTTGTATTGTAATAAAAAAAACATTAAGGAATAGTTCGTTTATTTAGGCTTTTTGATAAGAAGTTTCTTTTAATAGATAATGTAAATTATTTGAAAAAAGTTATATTATCGAACTTATTTAACTATAATAGCTTGTTTATTATTAAATTATCAAAAAAATATCAATAAATTGGTTCTAGAATATAACCCAATAAGTGATCGGATATTAACTCTGAGGATCAACATCATTATACAGTGTTAGTGTAGTAGTGAAGTATGCACCAACGTTCATCTCGCCAGAATCTGATATTGAGGCACTCTACAACCAAGTCGACGATACTCTAAAAATCCCGACAAAAAGAGATATCACAGTTCTGCTGGGAGACCTTAATGCCAAGGTAGAGAACCCGTAAAGATGACCACCTAATGGAAGTAGTCGGCAAATATGGACTTGGTACTAGAAATGACAAGGGCGAGAAATGGCTACAGTTCTGCTCGGAAAACTCCCTTACGATTTTGAACACCTACTTTACAAACTACGCGAAGAGTCTGTACACGTGGATAATGCCAGATGACCGAGCACATAATCAAATAGACTATGCTATTGACAAAATATGGAGATTAGCAGCACTAAAAGATATCGGAGTTGATTGCGGAGTGACCACAAACTCCTAGTAGCGGAGATGTGTCTTAAGCTAAAAATATGCCAGCGATAAATTCAATTGGCACAAAAGAGACCTAAACGTGAAGAACTAACAGTCTTCAGTGGGTGCTTTAAGACCAAATCAGCCTACTTTGCCATAAATTGCCACGGCGACATCGACGACAATTGGAACAGAGTGAATAATCTTATAGTCTCATCACGCAAGGAGCGACAGAGAAGGCAGTTGATGCTCCGAGAAAAGTATGGGTAACGGAAAAAACATGGAAAGCTATCAGAGAACGAAAGAATATACTCAAAGGCATGTTAACCCTGCTGTTACAAACTACCGGAAAACTTCGGCAAAGGTCCAACGTCTGTGCTGCAAGGACTATAATGACTACCTGAATTCAGTCTGTCAGAACATAGAAGATCATGCGTAAAAATTCCAAACCAGGAATCTCTTTCTGAAAATCAGGATCATCACTCGAGAATTCAGGCTGAGAACATAGGCAATAGAAAATTATGAGGAAAGACTACTGACTCAGATAGATCAAGTTTCAGAAAAATGGGGATCATACTATGAAAGCCTATACGCCGACTCTACAACACGAGCTGCAAGTACCACGACTATATACAAGCATTGTATGGAACCCGATATCCTCAAATCTGAAATCCGAGGTGCACTGTGCAAACTGAAAATAAACGAACCAACCGGTAGAGATAAAATTTTTTCTGAAGGACTTAAGTACCTAGGGGATCAATGGGTGAAGATGCAATCAAGCCTGAAAAACAAGCAGGTGGTGTACTAACTAATTCCACTACAAAAGAAAGGCTCAACAAGAACATGCAGAAACTACCGGACAGTTGCACTCATGCTACCAAGATAATGATTTACGTAATCAACGGCCGATTACAATCGTACCTTCAGTGGCAGATACCCAGTGAACAAGCGGGTTTCGTGAAAGGTCGAGGCACAAGAGAACAGATTGTGAATATGAGACAAATAATTAGGAAAAGCCGAGTTCAATACGCTGATACTAATATGCTTCATCGATTACTCGATTACGTTTGATTGCGTTAGATGGGATTGCCTGTAGGCCATACTACAAGAGATGGGCGTACCTCAACACCTGGTTTCGCTGATCGCTAATTTGTACCAAGACGGAGTACCCATGGTTAGGGTTAATGACATCATCTCAGGCTCTTTCAAGCCAGAAAAGGAGGTAAAACAGGGATGTATTCTCCCTCTCATTCTCTTTAATATATATGATGAATACATACATCAATTGATAGAAGGGTTCTTGATTAAATAATAAATAATAAATACATAGAGAAGATTGGGGAGTAGACGTCTCAGTCGGTGGAGTAAAGGTCAGCAACCTGAGATATGCGGACTACACTCTTTGCATCTTCAGAGAATTCGGAGCTAGCCGATCTGTTTCGTAGAGTAGATACGAGAGTGGACTGATTGGACTCACTATCAATAAGTCTAAGACAAAAGTAATGGGGTCAACATTCTAGGACGGGAGAACTCTCGGATTTAGAATTTGTCGCCGAGTTTATATACCTCGGATCGTTACTTACTGACTATAGAGGAAGCAAAGGAAATCAAGAGAAGGACTCAAATAGCCAAAGCTGCAATTAGCAAGCTGACACGTATTTGGTAGGACAAAAAGGTCTCCAATGTCACCAAGATGAGACTAATCCGGACAGTGGTTTTCTCGATATCCCTTTATGGTTCACAGTCATGGACGATTCGGGCAATAGAACGGATAAAGATAGAAGCCTTTGAGATGTGGTGTTGGTGAAGAATGCTCCGCATACCATGCACCGTCAAGATAACGAACAAATCTATCCTCGACCAACTACGCATAAGAACTAAACTATCCACGATCTCTTACCAAAGGATTCTCGGTTACTTTGGTCGTATTACCCGTCGGGAACCAGATAACCTTGATAAGTTGGTGGTGATGGGCAAGGTAGAAGGGAAAAGACCTAGCGGCCGATCACCTAGCCGCTGCTCGGATCAAGTAACTACCGCCACTGAACTCTTTGTTACGGTCCTGAGAGAAGCCGAAAACCGAACGAAATGGAAGAACATTATACATAAAATCACAAAGGCCTTTCAGGGACGCGACCTTCAGTTAAGAAGTATGCGACAAAGAAGAAGAAGCTTGTCATAAAAATTTAATTTTTTATGTAATTTTTGTTGTTTTCGTGTTTTTGGTGCTGAAGTTGGCGTCTTACACGTGATTGTTTAGAACTGTTTGCGGCAATTCAACTTTGTGCCAAATCAGGGAAGGCAAAATCCTTATAAATTGGCTGAAGCATAAGCCAACAAACAAGACTTGAAAATTTCCTGAATGGCGATTATTCCAGGTTTGGGGTTTCTTGGAATCAAAATCTATCACCAGTCATTCGACAGGATTGTTTTGACAAGAGGGCCATGACTTTGATTTCTTTAAATGTTGATGTTGTTGTATACAGTGACGGTATTGTATTCTCAGTAACAACATTACTTTCTTCAGTTCTTCCACATCATTGACATGTTGAAATGTACTGATCAACAATTAAGTCTCTAGCTACGAATTTCTACTTTACAACATATATAAATTCTGTTAACTGACCATAAATCAAAGAAAGGGCACAGCATGTTCCTTGAACTAAATAAAAATTTTGATAACAATCTTTAATCATTTCTACGCTGTCTTTCTTTATGATAACTTGTTAAACACCACTAAGAACAAATATCCCGCGACGTTGGAAATTTAATAATGATCAATTCAAAACTATTTATAAATAAATGTACGCGTTTCTTTCCGAATGCCCACAAATTTCTTCATCAAAAAACTTGCCTTTTTAAACCGCAAGCTTAGTCTACAATTTAATTATCCTAATTACTATGCCTAATTCCATTACCTCACCCTAATAATGTTGGAGTAAATAATTCTTTAGCATCGCTTCCTCCCCTGACTCGCCCGGTGCTGCGCAATTTGGTGGCAAATTATAGTTAATTTTGTAAAATTTATCGGCATCTGTGCATGCGGGCTGTGCACAATTAAAAATAAAATGCCTTGTAAAATTTATGCGCGATATGAACGATGCAAAACATTTCACTTGGCTCCAGCCCAGAAAAGTGTAGTCACAAAACGAACATCTGCTTGTGTTGTAAAAATAATGTTTACGAGCGCCATAAATATAATAATTTATTTGTTAGAATTTTTAAAAATAACAAGGTACAGCGCAAGGCTAAGAATTTTCTAGGAAAACCTTTCCGGGCAAATTAACCTGAAAATGAATTACAATGTTGTGGCTCGTAATCTTAGTGACAACAAAATTGACCAAGAAATATTTTTTCAAGTTTAGTGTAATTAGTATATTTTTAACTATTTTCGTATCCAGTGATGTTACCAAATTTTTAAGTTAAAAAAATACTAATATATAAAATATTAAATTTAAATAAAGACTTGTTTTAACCATAACTTGACAGTTTAACCCATATCTAGTATTCTTGATTCATTTTAAATTAAATTGATGTGAAAACTGTTGCTATATAAATTCCCAGCAAAAAACTGCTAACAGAAACCACATTTTCAATTACAGTATGGTAAAAGTATGAGTCAAACAATTTAATTGTTGCCACTATCATCTCCAAGATCAGCTTCGCTCAGAATCTAGTGCAATGCATTCGAACACCATGTCTTAAGCTAGATAATCTTATCATATAAACACTTGAAAATATGAAAAACAGCTATATGATAAAATTCTCATTTATCCTTATAATAATTACTCCATAAAACGAATTGTCTGTAACAAAACGTAATCTAGACACGCGGGAGCAATGATTAAATGCAGGGCAAGCATCACATATATAAACACAATAATGGTGCTAAGGATCTAACGCTCCGCGTGGGAACACGGCTTGCAAACTGAGAGGTTAAAGCTCTCATATGTTCGCTCTCTCTGCCCGGTCGTCGCACACCATTTCTGATGCGGGGCGATGTAGCAAGCACCGCGCCTTAGACAACCGCCATTATTACCCCTTGTTCGAGTGAACGCAGGTACTCCATTATTTTTAGTGACTGAGTAGGCCACCCGCCAGACATCAGAGAGCTCCGGGAATAGCACCCGGGTCCGTCCACATCGCAGTTACGCGCCTCAACCGCCTGGACCACTCTGGCGGTATAAACATAATAGATAACCTTAATAGATTTGAATAGAAGTTGGTCTTCATTTGGTCCCGTAAACTATGGATTTGTTAGAAATTGTTGTGATGTAAATGTAAAACCTTACTCTGAAGAACCGGCATATTGCTACAAGAGGACAATACCACATGTAGCCCAAGGAACAAAGGTCAAATCTGGAAACTTGTTGCATTTTAACTTTAGGCTGCACCTTTTTTCATCAGATCAATATTTATTTCAATCAATAGCCTTCTTTCGTCGCAGCAAGCAGTTTAAAAACATCGAGGTATGAGTGGAGGCACAAAATGTAGCCCAAAAATGGATGTGAATTATAGATTAGAATGGGGTATATTAATCACATTACTTTCTTTTTATTTCTGGTCGACATAATTTTTATTCTATATGATGGTAAATTCATTTTTATTTAATCAACCCTTCTACCAATTGGTGTAAGGTTATATAATCAGAATTCTTATCTTAATCACTCACTTGTGTGTTTTCACCTATCTCTGTCAGTTACCTCACGCGCGTTGTTCACAATACACAAATTTCCGCCACTGTTTTCTTTCTTGGGCTAACACTTCTCTTGTGGCCTACCCCTATTTCTTCTCCCAATGGTCTTTACCTTCCATATTTGTTTCAGTTTTCTCTTTCCCTCCATTCTCTGCATGTGTCCCCACCAGCCGAGTTGTCGGTTTTCTATAAATTCTGTCACCGGGTTTATTTTCAGCTCTCCTTTAATTTGGGTACTCCTTACCCTATCTCTAAGTATCACTTCTCTTATTCTTCTCAAAAATTTCATTTCGACTGCTTCCACTTTTCTCTTCATCCTTTTCGACATTACCTATGATTCAGCTCCATATGTCCATATTGGTCTGAATATTGTTTTAAACACTCTCACTTTTGTTTCTCGCGACACTTCCCTCTTACTTATAAACGACTTGTTCATCATTAGGAATAGTTTGTTTGTTTTCTCCATTCTTTCTGTTATTTCTACTTCTTGTTTGCCTTGTTCGCCTATAGTCACTCCCAGACAGTTAAATTTCTGTGTTTGTTCTATTTGCCTGTCATTAATTTTTATCTCTGTGTTTTGCCTTTCTTTGCTTATCACTAGTATTTTTGTTTTATCCGTATTTATTTCCATCTTGTTTTCTGTCAGTATTTTATTCCATATGTTTAGGTTTCTCTGTAGGTTTATTTCATTTTCCGTTATGAGTACCACGTCGTCTGCGAACGCGCACTCTGATATATATATATATATATATATATATATATATATATATATATATATATATATATATATATTGGATAAAGTTTTCTATATTTCACTAGCATTCTCTTTGATTCTAGTTAGCATTTCTTTATCATTTCATCCATGAAGAGATTAAATAGTGTTGGGCTTATCACTCCTCCCTGTCTCAGTCCTTTTCTCATTTTAAATTCCGTGAAACTATTGTTATTACTTATGACTATACTTCTAGTGTTGTTATATAAGCTTTTGATTACTCTGCACAGCTTCGGCTCTACCCCTTTGTTCTTTAAGCTTTTCCATACTTCTTTTCTGAAAACTTTGTCAAACGCTTTTTTAAGATCAAGGAATGGTAAGAATGTCTTTTTATTGTATTATAATCTTTTTGCGCTTATTTTTTTTATGGTAAAAATATAATCTTGCGTGCCTCTTCCTCTGCGAAATCCGCTCTGTGCCTCTTCCAGTGTCTGTTCTGTTATTCTTTTAAGTTTTAATTCTAATATCCGCTCGTAGGCTTTGAGTGGGGTACTAAGTATTGTTATGCCCCTGTAGTTGTCACACTGTTTGTTATCATCTTGTTTGTGTATGGGCACTATTTGACATATTTCCCAGTCTTGCGGTATTTTTTCCTCTCTCCAAGCTTTGTTATATATTTCCAGCAACCATTTCTTCCCCTTTTCACCCATTTCTTTAACCATTTCCGATGTAACCTTATCGTAACACGGGGCTTTCCCATTCTTTAACTTTTTTATAACTTCTTCCATCTCTTCTCTAGTGATCATGTCTTCATCTTCGGTCTGTTCATTTGTATTGTCTTCTTCTGTTCCTGCTTCCAGTAACTCCTCAAAGTACTCCTTCCATTTGTCAATCGTTTCTTTACTGGTCTTCGTTAGTTCCCCCTGCTTTTTTTTCACTCTTGTTACTCTTTTTGTTTTCCCTTTTCTTAATGTTTTTAGTACTTTATAAAAGAGGTTTTGCCTACTCTCTTCTTCCATCTTTATTCTGAATTTTTCCCATGCTTTCTCCTCAGCCTCCATTACCATATTCTTCACTTTTATTCTTTGTTCTTTGTATATATTGTATTTGTTTTCTGTTCTGTTTGCCAAGGATTCTCTCCATACTTTTTTTTTATTTGTACCTGTGTTTTTATTTCTTCGGTCCACCAGCTGGTCCTTTTGTGTTGGTCATTTCTTTGTATACTAGTTCAACATATTTTTATCACCCTTGTATAAGTATTTCTTTAAATTTTTGCCATGATTGTTCTACTGTCTTCTATTCTGTATTTGTCATTTCCTCTTCTATTAGTCTGTCTACCATTTGTGCATATTGTCGTGCCACCTCTTTGTCTCTTTGTCTCTACGTTCTTAATATTTCTTGGCTTCGGTTGCTTTCTCCTTGATGTTCTAAATTTTCAGTCCTGAAATTTTTAATTTTTGCTTCCAGTAGAAAGTGATCACTATATATTTCCGCCCCTCTTCTAATTCTCGCGTTTTTAATGAACTTCCTGTTCTGCTTCTCTATTAACACTTAGTCTATTATAGATTTTTCTCCTGTCGTTCGTTTTTGTCTGGTGTATTTATGTATATCTTTGTGTTCAAAAAATGTATTAGTCTATATTAAGTTGTATACTGTGCAGAAGTCTATTAATCTATCTCCGTTATTATTTCTTATGTTTTCACCGTATTTTCCTATTACTTTTTCTGCTCCATTTTTCCTTTTCCCTACTCTTCCGTTGAAATCTCCCGCGATATATATTTCTCCTTTACTGCTGTCTGTTGCCCTTCTTAAGACTTCCCAGAATTTATCTTTTTCTGCTTTAGTATTGTCGTCGTTGGGTCCGTACACCCCTATTACCGTTATTTTGTCTTCTTTATCAAGCGTAATGTCTATTGTAAGTATTCTTTCGGACCATCCCTTCCAGTTATCTATTTTATTTGCTAGTTCTTTTTTGAGCATGTATCCTATCCCTGCTGTTGCTCTTTCGTGTTCTGGTACTCCGCTGTAGATTATTACATTCCCGTCCTGCAGTTCCATTTCTCCTTTCCCTTTTTTCTTAGCCTCCGGTAGGATTGAATCCGTCGTTTCTTTGTCTCATATACTTCTTGTTTCATATTTTGTTGTCCCGGCGTTTGTGTATATCTCTTTCCCCTTGCTCTCTATTTTTTAAATCTTGTCCGTTTTCATTGCCAGTTCCGTCATCGTTATCACACAGCCTATCTTTTCTTATTAGTTTTTTCGTGTCGTACTTGTTATTTTCCTCATCTGTTCTTCGAAGCTGCTTCCCTCGGGTGACCTATCTGCTATTATTTTTTTTCCACTGCTGTCCTCCTTTCCTGATTCTTCCACTCTTTTTATATAGCTTACTTTATATGCTACGTCCTCGACTATTAATGTGTTGTATTTTATGAAAGCCCTGCGTCCTTTGCTACGTGCTTCTTTCATGTGTGGTAGTAACGTTTTCCTGTCTTCTTGAACTTCCTTGCTGTAGTCTTCGTCTATCCATACATCCGTACCTTTGAGTTTTTTCGCGTTTTGTAGCATTGCATATTTCGTAGACTCTTTGTTTAGTTTCATAAATATAGGTCTTATCTTGCCCTCTGCGAATCTCCCCATTCTTCTTATTTGGTCAATGTCCTCTGTCATATCTACGTTCGCGTCTATTTTCTGCATTATTGTAGCTATTTTTCTTTTGGTCTCTTCGTCGTTTTCCTTCTCCTCGTCTTTTACACCTTTTATTATGACATTCTTTTTTCTGATCTCTCTTTCTAGCATGTAGATCCTCGTGTCTTGTTTTGCGACTATTTTTCGTAGTGCTTCATTTTCACTTTTAACTTATTTCAAGTCTAACATTATTGAATCAAATTTCTCATTCATATTTTTCATGCTCTCTTCTATTCGTTTGAACATTCCCTCCACACTGCCACTCATTTCAACTTGTGTTTTCGTAGCCTCGTTTGTATGTTTATACCTCTCGCTAAACAGTGCCTTGCACGATGTGTTGTCTATCCGGGCTTGCGCGCGTGTCCTCCGCCGTTGGAAGTCACTCACGTTTATCTCTTATTTATAGGTTATGATTTAAATCGATTATTATGTAGTCTAGCCTGGTTATTCCGATCTTGTTTTTTTTTGCTAGCACTCTTCTCCTGGCTACTTCTTTCTCTTAGGTTCAATTTGGTGATTTTTATTCTCTCAAAAAGAGCCAATATGGATTTATTTTCGGAGCGAAATTATGACCACGTTTACTGCGTCTCACCACGTTTACATCTCATGGTAAATTCATCCTTGTACATAATTTAAAGGTTTCGCGTTATTTATGCTAACGATCGGTAGACATTGAACTGCGATTAGTTTGAAGTAATAAACTTCAGGAATAAATCAATTTAAAAAATGGTTACAAAAACAAAATAGAGATCTAAAAACATTTTGAAGAATGCCAGAAAAGGAAAGCAATAGATATTAAAAATAACTTAAATAATAAAAATGTGACTACTATGCATGAAAAAAGGAAAGATGAAACAAAAACTAAGTAGGATAAAAACAAAGTTTATAAAGACTAATCAAAAATCAAGGGCTTGGGATATATAAGATTTTTTTAGATCTCTACTCCCCTGGGGTAATAAGTTTTGTGTAATCGACATTTCATAAAAGTTAAAAATTATTTTTGAAGATTGGTGAGTGGGTTTAGGATGGGAAAGGGATTGATAGAATTGGTGGGATTTTAGTTAGGGCATGATTTCCCTCGATATAGGAGGTAGGGGAATTCAAGTGCTCGCGTGGGCAGGGCCGCCACTCCCTGAAGTAAGTCTATCCTCAACCGGGATCGTTGAGGAGTACCTACTCGCTACCACATAATACCAGTATATTCAAAAGAGAAACCATGTCAAAGTCTCGACAAAGGAACCACATCAAGAATTCCTCGACAGATTTATAACAGACATTAAACATGATGTACATAGAATCCAAACACTAGTTTATAATGTCATGGGGCATTTCACTCAAACGGAAAAAGATGTAGCAAAATTAAACTTAATAAAAAGAGAACTATAGAAGAAATTCTATAAAGAGTTGAGATACAAAGAAGTGGAAGTCAAAAATAACTAAACAAACTCTAATGTCTACTAAAATTATAGAATTATAGAATCCCCTTATTTGCGATGATGTTTTCTTCAATCAAACACTGCGATTTCGATACTACAATTTAATGTTGACTGAAGTTAAACAAAAATAAAAAAGTTGCAAATGTGCTCGAGTGCATTAGTCGAGCCTTTCGATGAGGTTGCTTGTTAACGACTGACTTTTAATACAAAACTGAGTCGGCAAGTGAGTGACATCAAATTCAAGAGGTGGGTTCTTGAATCAGGGACAATAATTACTTGCAAAAAGGAAGACGGCTGCAATTGTTTAGCTTAATGACGAGAAAACCCGCTGACAAATCTTAAATTCATAATTATATTTTTGAATAGAGTCATAACTCACTCAACTTGCCTGGAGAATCTTAATTCTTAAAGTAAGATAATCCTTACGATTATTCTTAATAATAATTTACTAACTATTTCGTACTAAACAATTCTGATTAATTAATTAGAGTTTATTTTTGCTTTTTAATTTTGTTAGAAAGCCCAAACCATTTTCTAGACGCCGTTCTCTTTATAAGTAAAAAATATTTGTGTGCCCCTAATGAAATTGCGTTAGCCAATCAAGTGAGTCGTCGCTAGACCGGATTACGCTCTGCAAAAAGCTGAGGCCGATTGCACGCAATCAGGCTAAAAGAACAATCCTTTACTTAGCAGCTTACAACCGGTAAACCGAGTGACGGCCGCGGCAAAAAGGTAGAAAAGGTGATAAACGATACGTTTAGGCATATCGCCTGGGAGGTCTAATATCTGGCGCAAACTGTAATTGGATTGCCGAGGCAAAAAGTGCTACCGCGAAAGAGTAGCCCACGGAGCTTCTCCGAAATAATCGGCCCGTTGTCTAGTTTTTGTCACCTTGTCGCTCGGGCAAGCCGCTGCCTATGCGATTGCCTGGGCGGCAATTATCCTAATGCACCCGAAAGCTTGCCGGACCACCCTCGTTTGCACCCGTTCTAGGCGTCAAAACATTCCGGCCTTACCGCACAAGATGTTCCTAACGAGCAATTTGTGCGCCGTTTCTGGAGCTACGAGGGGCGGATAAAAGTTAAAGCAAATTTTAAAGGGTAGAACCGCATTTGTATAAAACTGCAACCATTTACTTTGGTTCACATATTTAGCATAAAAACCTTCCAACCTCATCTTGCCAAATTAAAAACGCAGATATCGTTTAATGTTCTTTTTTGGTTGCCTATCCGTTTCAGATGTTGGTAATTAGCATGGTTATGTTTACCTTACTAACGGTTTCTCGTTTTTTTTTTAGTCCTGTCCAGCCTTACACTTTTTCTTGTAGTATGCCGTATCTACCTCAATTTTTCATAATACAGCTGTGATATTCAAGTTTACAGCACTTCACCTTTGTAATAATCTCACATTTTTTATTCATTCTATTGTAATTCACCCAAGAAATTCTCTATATGCGCCAGTAGTACCACAATGCAAAGGATTTAAGTCTCTTTAAGGACACCTCTATTAACATCCAGGATTTCATCCCATAAAAGAAATGCAAAAACATAGCAGCGACGTAAACAAATTTTAGACTTTAAACTATGGCACCTTGGTAAATATTGCTCTGATTTCTCAACTGAGCAGTCTCATTGGTCGTTAATGTTAGCACCCAAGTCGTTATATTTGGTAACTTTTGTTAATAGATGCTGGTTGACCATCATTGCCCAAATGGTATCGGACCTTTGCTAATTACCATGTATTTTAATTTTTATAATGCTGCATTCTAGGCCGTACCATTAACCAAATTATGCTGAGACTGTTCGAAGATCATAGTAACATCCGCATATCAGATATTGTTATTAACCCTATTCCCATTTATAAGTATTTCCTCTTTCATATCCTCTAGAGCTCTGAATAGTAGACCAAAGGAGGTTATATCTCACGATTTTCTTTCTTGCAACCTCTTCAGTTAACTAGTACTCTAATTTTATCCATTTTATTAAAGTACTTGTTAAAAGACCCGTTCCAAAGACGGCAACCGAAGCTAAATATTTGGTTTCGTCGACAATTGAAGAAAAAATGAGCCAATAATCGTTTTACCAGCCATATCTAAGCATGATGACATTTGTTCGGCTATATTCGGTTTCACATAAATCAAAGTTGTGCCGCATACGTCTACTAACAGTAAGAATTGGCCACATAGTACACAAAATACTAATAGGTGGCGGAAATTATCTAATTATTTCATGATAATTTATATTTTGACCTTTAACAGGCTAACCATGACCGAAATGGAAAATCTAAAACCTATATGCGACGTGCAACAAACTGGTTCGAATGAGGTATTTATTTTGAAAATTGATTTATAACTAGGAAAAGTTGCAATGTTGGTTACAAATACACATAGTTACATTTTTCCAGTTTTATAGGGTAGATATGTTACGGATTATTTTACGAAATTGTCATTCATTGATGGATTGAGATGAGTTTATAAGTTTTATAAAACACACAGTTAACATCTGTACATAGTTATAGAAGAACTTTTATTGCAAAATCGTCCTTCCTAACCCTAAGAGTACCTCTTAAACAAAACTGCGTACAAGTACGATGCGTCTCGCATTATTTGAATATTTTTTATGAATGATTCTTAAAAAAATCTTTAGTTAACGACTCAGAAGGTTTATAATCCTATAATTATCATATTTTAACTTCATTTTTCTTGGATGGGATTATAAAAATAGACTTAATATTAAACATTAATTACAATAAACAGACAATCATTTTGTCATTACGGCTTTATATGACTATTCGGTAATGTATTGTTTATCAAAACTCACTGCTTAGGTCTCACTAACACCAACATTTTTCACTTGCCTTATTTAACTGTTACACTACAATATTTCTTAATTTATTATCTTTTACTTAATAACAGAACATGACGTTTAAATTTTACTTTTAGAACTACTTCAATTATAAGAAGAACATACTGTTCTGACTAGGTACTTCAAACAGTATGGTTGAAGAGATTATCTCAGAAATAATTGAGCATCGGAATAGGTCTCATAATTTAATATTCTTGAATGTGTCAAAATCTTTTGCACAACTGATCAAGGATAGGAATACACATCATAATAAAGTCATAGATGACTGAATCTGGTCCTCCAATATTGGACCTGTTGTAATGGTTGTGAAGACACTTCGTTTAGAGGGAGATGTAAATAACACCAGGTCTTGACCTATAAAGACAATTTGTAGAATATATACTCTACATATTCTTAATGAGACCCAAAATGCCTTCTACGCTGAAACAGTTATGATAAAAGTTTCTCCAAAAACGAATTTCTAAGAATTGCGCCTCAAAGATAAATGGAAAACTAAGACAACGATGGCAAGCACACTATTCGGTTTATGAGAAACCTCCCAAAGATCATCCCAATCGATGAAGGTTTTAAATCTACAAGTTTTATACACAACTAGAGAAACACTAAGCTGTTAAAAATAAATTTTCCTTTGTGATTACATCTCAATGTAATTATGTTGGAAATATTTTCTTACATTTGGCCCGTCTCTTTGATCCTTGGGCAGTATACTTCCCTCTAACATAAACCACTAAAGAGTACATCACATGATGTGATTCTGTGGAGTTTCTGAGAGAAAAATTTCCTACTGCAAAAATTCTACTCATCGGTGACTTCAACCTGAGTAAATTTAGCTAGACTCTGGACCTAAACCGAGCCACTGCTCATCTTTACCTTGTCGTTGAATTCCCTTCTTAATTTTTTAAACTTTAAGTAATTCAACATCCCCAATGTATTAGCTAATTATTTTTACACAATATGAATTTTAGTATTGATAAAATTGCAGTAAAAAATCTAAAGTCGATCTTATCTATCTTGCCTATCACACTTCCTCTACTAATACTCTACTCCAATATTTTTCAACTTTTGATTATGGTTTCTTAAATTGTAATTATGAAAATTTTAATAGCTTATTAGTTGATAAAAATTTATCAAAGTTAAGTATTATACTTATCCCTTCGCAGTTTCAACGGCTTCCTAGAGAAATAGGTAAATATACCTAAAAATGCAATTTTCCCAGTAATTTTCCTAAATCCTAATTAATGAAAAAGAACTGGCACATTTAAAATACAATAAAGAGGCACAGAGATTACTCAAAACTTTTTAACTTTGTAAGTAAATGAAAGAAGCATTTGAAAACCTGTTTTAGGATTATATTACAAATGTTGAGACAAATTTCTTCAGAATATCCAGCATTTTTGGAGTTACGTTAATAATTCAAGATAAAGCCATCGCTTTTCTAATGTAATGTTCTTAAGAAATGTAATTAATTGCTTTTTCTGTGAAGAAATTGTCTTTCATGTTACTTCAAGTACTGTACTTATGTACTATTCTATCGGTAATTTTCTCCTAAACGTATATTCTATATGGTGAGATGCAAAACAAAATTTTGGACCAAAACCTATATAAACTATCAGGTCTTAGTGTCGACCTAACCCTATGTTAAAGTGCTACGCCAATTATATTTCCATTCCTTGTTATCACATATTTAGTATGTTAAATGGTAAATTTAATAATGAAAATTATATTTCTTGTCGTCTTTACGCCTAAATCTTTCATGTCCTTATCTGCGACAAACTTGCTGTTATTTTTAGAACTTTGGTTATTTTTTAGTACCACGGTTTCTCAAATAAACCATCCATCTATAAAAATTTTAGAGCCACATACTAAATCAGTTTGCTGTTGGTCTCCAGATAGACTCAGTTTACACTAATCTATCAAAAGCCTTCGACCAAGTAAATTATTCAATATTAAACTATTATTAAAAAAATCCCCTTTGATGGTTTAGGTGATCCTTTTCTTTTATGATTTGGCACTTTTTGCTCGAAGACAGGTAATCAAAATTGTTTTCACGTACTCATACTCTTTTGACTTCCCGTCAAGCGTTTCTTAAGAGTGGCACCTTTCAGGTGATATTTAAATGATATGTGTGCTTTCTAAAATAGGAGTTTGTTTCCCTTTTTGCCGGTGACACTAAACTCTTTACATCTATTTCATCCACCAACAATTTTCTCATTTTACAAAATTTTTTTTTTGCAAATAATGTAATGAGGATTTCCTACTCATAAATCCTTTAAAACGTGTTCTGTCATAATTTTCTTTAGTGGGAATATAATTACTTAATACGTGCCTAGTTAATAAAGTATTATCCCTTCCAAAGTCTGGGTGTTGTCCCTGATTGTGGTCTTAACTTCTCCGAACATATTAACAATGTTGTCTTCGGAAGTTTAGAGCATTGGAATTTATTCTGAAAATTCTCCGAATTTTATTAACTATCAATTTTATTTTTCTTTGACTGCATCTTTAGTATAACTCTACGAATTTGTTTGCGTTGTATAATATTAAAAAGGGGACATAACAGATTCATTAAACGCCTTACTTATATTGACAAAATATCCAAAGACGCTAAGAGTTCCAAAGAGTTGCATCGACACTTTAGCATTTCATCACTTGAAAGAAAAAATCCTGTTGTAAGTTAATTTTTATTTATAAAATTTTGCATAAACCCAATGACTTCCCTGACCTATTTCACATCTCACTTTAAAGCACTTGCCGAGACTAAAATATTTTTATTTATTAGGCACCTGATTCATAAAGTATTGTACTCAAATGTGTAGTCTGATACTCATATTGTTAATTACGATATATTCGAATCCGAACCACGGTCGAAATATGGCTAAACATGATGTTTTTCAATAATTTAAACATCTGCAAGAAAGACTTATTGAGCAGTAATTTTTTAGCTTTGAAACTGCTTCTTACATCAATTTTTTATTGTTCAACTATTACTTTCGCAAATCTACATATATTTGATTATAAATTTTAATTATAAAAGTCTGTAAATGTAACTTTTGTAAATGTATTAAACTATTTGGAATAAAAAATGAGTTACTATAAGATATGATAAAAGTAAATACGCTTTAGTCCGATTAATACTTATTTTTGTCACTTTTGTAATTTAGGAATTCCATGACGCCAGCATATCCAATAAAAGTAGTACAAGCTTATCTAACTATCTGTACAGTTGAACAGAAAGTAAATAAATAAATGTGGCGTGTCCTAGGCTCTTGATTTACATGAGGAGGTTCGTGCGTTCGTGCACGCACGTTGGAGCCACTCTCGCTCCTTACCGAATAGACTGTCGATCTGCGGCGCATCTGAAGCCGGGAGGCCGTGGCTGAGTCATCGGGCCACTGATTTTGATTATTATCCATTAGATAACAAACGCGTTTTTATATAAATTCTATTTATCTATATGAAGAAAAAATAAACAAGAACAGCTGATATAAAATGTGGAGTGGCCGAGCTCTAAGCTCTTAATTTACACGAGAAGGTTCGTGCATTCGTGCACGCACGTCGGGGCCGCTCTCGCTCCTCGCCGAATAGACCACCGCCCGGTCCGTTATGCATCTAGAGCCGGCGACCGCGGCAGAGTCATTGAGCCGTTGATTTTGATCGTTGTCCATTAGATAAGAAACACGTATTAAATATTTGACTCAACTGGGTATACATTGTTTTGGTTCGCACAACAATATTCTTAATGATCGTAGAGTAAGACAGCGATACTCAATGAGCCCGAAGTTATTCATTACAGTGCTTGAAGATGTTTTTAAAAATCTTAATAGGAAGCATAAAGAAGTAAATATAAATGGCACGATGCTCAACCACTTAATAAAGGGTGTTTTTTTAAGCCCGACAGAACTTGAAATTGTAAAAAATAACACAAAAAATTAAATTTTAATCAAAAAAAATTTTTATTCGAAAGATGGCATTAACATTTGAAAATGATTTCGGGAATATGGCCACCGCGGCTGTTCTTGACGAAGCTCATTCTGGACGTCCAATTTTGGACCACTTTTGTATGTCACGAATAACACGACCAATGTTTGCCTCCAAGGCGTCAATTGTTGCTGGTTTTTCAGCATAAACCAGTGACTTCACGTGGCCCCACAGGAAATAATGGAGAGGTGTCAAATCGCACGACTTTGGAGGCCAATTGACAGGTCCATTTCTCGAAATCAACTTATCGCCAAATTTTGATTTCAATAAGTCGATGGTTGTGGTCGCTGTATGGCACGTAGCGCCATCTCGCCCGGATCAATGTCATCCATATTTTCAAACAAAAAATCATTGATCATGGTGCGGTAACGATCTCCATTGACCGTAACGCGAGCTCCGGCTTCATTTTTGAAGAAATAAGGTCCGATGATGCCACCAGCGTGTAAACCGCACCAAACGGTGCATTTTTCTGGATGTAATGGAGTCTGTAGGGTCTGTTGTGGATTGGTTTCACTCCATATGCGGCAATTTTGTCTATTAACAAACCCGTTAAGCCAAAAATGAGCCTCATCGCTGAACACAATTTTGCGATAAAACATCGGGTCAGTTTCCAACTGCTCTAGAACCCAATCGGCGAAAGAACGACGCATATGATGGTCTCGTGGTTTTAATTCCAGGCCAAGATGTTTGCGCAAAATTTTCCACGTAATGGACGGACAGAGCCCCAATTCCTGCGACCGACGATGAATCGATAAATTTGGATTTTCTTCCACACTTTCGTTTACAGCGGCAATACTCTCTTCAGTACACACAATCCTTCGACGTATTGGTGTTATTGCATCATTTAGAGAGTATGTGGTATGAAATCTAACCACAGTTCGACGGATGGATTGCTCAGATGGACGATTATGTGCGCCATAAAATAACGAAGTCGTCTATAAGTTGCGCGAATCAATGACTCATTTTCAAAGTAAATCTGGATAATTTGTTAGCATTATTCAAGCATCAATCTATTCATGATGATTTGCTAGAGTATACTATTTATAAATGTCAAAAAGTGAGCGCAGTATGACAGTTAACTCTTTCTATCGGGCTTTAAAAACGCCTTTTATATGCGGACGATGTAGTAGTCGTATCAGATTCATTTGAAGATCTACAAACTATGTTAGAAGAACTGACAGTTCTTTTTCTTCTTCTTCTACTTCTTTATAAGTTTAAAGCATGTTTTATTTCAGCACATCCTTCCATCTCTTTCTTGGTCTACCCAGTGGTCTTTTCCCTCTAGGCAACAGGTCTCTAACTCTTTTTACTATTCTGGTGTCTTCCATCCTAGATATATGACTATTCCATTCTGATATTTTTTTTAGTATATGTTTGGTCTTGACCATGTCTCGATTGGATAGGTCATAATCGGCCTTATGACGGATTCTAACTTTGGCCTCCCTTTTCAGGTGTTTATCGTTCCATATGGTATTATTTGGACATGCAGATATTTATTCATGCTTTCTAGGCCTGATATTCAAACTCTCTTGACAATATTCCGTTACTTGTAATTTTGATGGTTAAATATTCCATTGGCATCACTTGCTCTACTATAGATCCAGATAATTCGAGTTTGCAACGTAGTGGTTCTTTACTGATTGTTATTGCTTTCAGTTTCTTGTCCGACACTTTAAACTCAAATGTCGCACATGCTTTACTGAATTCGAATAATATCTTCATTATCGCAATAAGAGTTGCGTCGTCCGCATAGCATATTAACCAAATTTCCTGATTTCTCCTTCTGCACCCTTGAAGTGTTGCAATTAAAAGTTGAATCGGAAAATGACTAACCAACTAGAAAACAGAAACATCATATCTAACAACAATGCATAGAGATAGTACAAGTATATGAAAAATTAAATCAAATTTTAAAAAATCGACAAATGCATACGCCAAGCATGGCCAGCCTTTAGAAAACAAAATAAAATTTTAAAAAGGCAAAAAATACCTTTAAAAGTAAGAAAATATGTATATGACCAATACACACTCCCAGTGCTTACTTACGCCGCACAGACGTGGACCTTAACTCGATCATCCATGGAAAAACTTGCTAGAACTCAATAAGTGATGGAAAGACAAGTGTCGAATGTAAAATTAAAAGACAGGATAAGAAATTAAAGAATTAGAGAAAAAACAAAATTAATAGATGTTGAAAGGCATGTAGCATCTCTAAAATGGAGATGGATTGGTCATACCATGAAGCAGAACGACGAACGATGAAATAAAAAAGTACAACAATGGAGACCATAGACTGAAAGAAGAAACTCGGGCCGCCCACAAATCAGATGAAAGTATGAATTAAAAATGACAGCAGGTTTAACATGGATATCAGTAACTCAAAAGAGAGACTTGTAAAAAAATAAAAGAGAGGCATATGTTCAAAATTGGATAACAACAGGCTAGTGAAAAAAAGAAGAAAAACTCTTCGGTTTTGTATAACATAAGTTCAAAGTTTTTTCAAAGCTTTAAATGAATTGCTATATTTAAAATTCCAACAAAAATTTAGGCACCAATTTTATACTGATTTTATCCATACAAAGATAATTAATAACAAATCCTAAGTACAAATATACCGATATTTTTAACAGAGTCTTCTTAACTTGGTTATCTTTATGTAAAATGCTCATTGCCACGATAGTTTACTTAAAAATATAATTTCTTCTTCTTTTAAAAGAATCCTTATAGTCTCAACATGTCAGATGGGGTCACTATATAAAATTATGAGACCGAGCAAGATCAAATGCTCTAAGTATGTATAAAAAAAAATGGCATGCCGAAAAAAACTGTACCAAACTATGTAAGCAATTTATTTACCATCAACGATGAGACTAAAGAGGATGCATGCCAACCATTATTGGTATCAACTGTTATAGTAAATGCTCAGTTCTATATTGAATAATGTTTTGCAAAAATTTTGCTGATGTGGATTTCATTTCTAAACTCTATCCCATTCTAGTTGCCCTAATAAGCATCATATCAATGCATTTGATCTGGAGAGGCAGGCGTGTAAATAACCGCTCTCGTGGTGCGGTGTGGGATACGATACCGATCCGGCTCGTAAGGACCAAAAAATGGAGAGGCAGGCGTGTAAATAGCCGCTCTCGTGTGCGGTGCGGAAACGTAGTACGGCCCGTAGTGGAAGGTCAGCCGATAAGGCCAAATCGTCCCTTAAACGGCCGTCGCGTTAGCGGATGGGGGCGGCTACCGATATCAACCAATGAATTGCCAAATCGCTCACCTGAATCGGCTTCGGCTTCGGCTTCGTCGGCGATTCCAAGGTGGCCACCTCTGCGATGCGGATCTGGTATCTGCGGGATGTTGAGACACGACCAAATTGGCCGAGCTGCGATGCGTGAATATTTGCGGGGTGTTGAATATGCGTGAATGTATGCGGGTTAAGACACGACCGTATTGGCCGCGCTGCGGGGCGTGAATCCTTGCGGGGATGCGAAATGTTTCTTGCGGGTGAAGACACGACCGTACTGGCCGAGCTGCGGGGCGTGAATGCCTCGGCTGAGCAAAAGCCCATGCCGTTTTGTGTGCGACGGCAAAACGTAGCTGATATCAAAGGTCCGCATGCCGCCGCGATATAAAGCGGTTCAAGGGCGAAAAGGCCGCCACACCATGATCAACAATATTAATTTGCTACATTGCCACAATGTATAATCCGACTGAGCTACAGTGTCGGTTGATTTTGGACACTGGCCAAGTGTGAAATAAGAATTTGTTGACTGAAAATGTTTTCTAAGTATGTAGCAGCAAAATATAACTAACTCTTCTTTCGAACTTGATTAAAAAGTTAGGCTAGTCTAAGCAGAAAACTTTATATCGTGTCTATTTGAAGAATTTCTGGTTGACACATCCTGTACTAGGTTGCAAAAAAGTTCCTCAACAATTGAAAAAAATTCGATTATGTTTAACACTATGTAAATAAGTTCTATTTACTCGGTTTACAACTCATTTTTAGTAGAAACCAATAAATAAATTAATGCGTAACATGTGCAGTATTCAAATTCGCTTAGGAGACTCCAGTATATTTACATGAAACGATCTAATAAACAAGTGGAATAGTCAGTGAGTAAAATGAATAAATTGATGAGCAATAAATTAACCCTTTTGCGCTTTTGCGCTAGGAAAATTCATTCAGAGCCAGTAATTAATAAATTTTAAAGAAAATGAAAATTAAAATAGTTTAATTTTAATTTCATTTGTGAGCTGCATTTGACTAGCATAGATAAATTTACTACAACCAGTAGTGAGTAAATTTGCTTTATGTAAACATGTCTTCGATCTAGTAAACTTTCTATCCTAACGGTAAGCTCCAAAAGGTTCCAGCTTAACATATTGACAATAAACTTTTTTTAATAATTGCCTTAATACTTTTGGTGTATCAAATTTGTTGACTAGTTAGAAAAAGAAATTCGCAAAACCTTTTATCTTCAAATAACAATACTTTAACTTGTAAAAAGGAAGGATATAGCTACTTTCATGTACATAGATGTTTACAGTACAGCAGTGCTATAAACGTCTAAAGTAAATTTATGCGCTTAAAAACAAGCGAATCGCATTTCCACTTTACAGCCCACATTATCGTATTTGCAGGATTCCGCACCCCACCCGCTGCAGCCCGTGGCGCCGAGCACCTCTGCTCATTACCCCCGCTAATAGCCCAGCAAATTCATAACGCCCCGCTAATGAGAAATAATTTATGGCCGCATTATGCGCGGGCTCGCGTCCCGCCGCAGCAAAAATCGCATTGCTACATTTAATTAAGCACGGGCTGCAGGCCCCTAAACAATAATTGAATTAAACAAACTGCATTCAAGCCAGCGGCGCCTTTGAGAGCTTAAGTACCCTCTAAACTTAGAGCAACTTACATATTCTGCAGTTGCAGCCATTGTGCGCTGTTTTAATGCTTCCATTGTGCGAATAAAGGTCTGCAGGAGTGCATGAGATCCGATCGATTAAAAAAAGGCGTTTGAGGACGCCGCTGCCGTGCGATACCCCTTTTCGGCTCCTTATCGGTCGCTTTTGGCTCGCAAAATCCTAAAATTTTCCTGGCGGCTGGTTTAGTGATGAAGCGATTAAAAATGGATGTTTGCAGTTAAATTGTATGAATATACAAACACATAGATTATTGAAATAATAATAATATAATATCCATTTTTACAAGAGCTTTATAAAACAAAAACAATATTTAAATAAAAGCTACATAAATCTATTAACAGAATTTTTTTAATAACCTTCTTTATTTATAATCTGTACTGTAATGACATGTAGAAAACTGCCCATTAGCAGTCTTCTACATTTTATCCCTTATTTGACATTGAGTAAATAGAACTTACATACTAAATCTTAAAATTAAAACTAACATAAATAATAATAATTTTAAAATCTGGTAGGCAGATTACTGGGCTGGTGTCTTTGTAACTTTCTGTCGATTATGAGATTCGTTGCCAAAGCATTAGGGTGGACACTATGTCTAGCATTATAATGGACGCTGAAGCGATAGAACTTGATATCTAAATCTTAAAATTGACTAACATTGAATTTGAATTTTAAAATCTGCGTTAGGCATTAATCAGGCTGGTGTCTTTGTAACTTTCTATCGATTATGCAGCACTTCTTGCTTGAAAGCATTCATGACACTATGTCTAGATGTTGGACGCTGGATGTTGATTCCTCTTTGACAGTTGGATTTGAAGTTCACTGCGTTAGGCATTAATCAGGGTGCATTCACCATCATTTGCAGCACTTTTGCTTGAAATCCTTCAAGAATTTCGATGTTGGATGTGGATGTTGTTCCCCAGAGTTGGATGTCGTAAGACCAGGTCGGTTTAATTATCACTTTGTATACCAGGAGTTTATTCACAGTAGTAAGTTTGGAGTTGCGTCTTAGCGTCCAATACATTTTGGAGAAGATTGGTCCTAACTGTTTACGTTTAGTAAAAATGTGTTTTCTCCAAGTTAATCTCTTGCCGAGATGCAGTTCTAGCTATTTAATTTCATCCTGTTGGGGTAATAGCTGGTCATTTATGTGAACCGATGGACAGTTACCTCTTCTTGTAGTGAAATTCACGAGGATAGACTTGGTTTCGTTTATTTTCATTCTCCACTTTTTTGTCTGTCTAAATTTCTGTTAGATTTCTTTGCAGCCACTGTATCAGAGGATAGGATCGCGGTGTTATCTGCGAAGGTTGCTGTTACGACGTTTGGTGTAATTAGTCGAGTCAAATTAGTAAGAAAAACGCTAAAAGCTTGAAATTTGTAACGGGTACACGTATCGAAATGTTCCAAGGCGCATTCGATCGTAAAAGCATCAGAAAAAAATGTTACACATATTTTTTTTTTTGTTAAAATGCGAAAGTGAGTTTGTGCACGCAAAAAATGCATTTATTTGATAAGCTTTTTGCAGACTTAAAAGAATATTTTATTTCTCGCTTAATATTGGCCAAAATAAGCTCATTCCCGTTACCCGAGGGTTTTTGGGGTCGCTGATCACAAATATGATGCTTAGAAAGTGCCTCAATACACTTGGGGCATAATTCTGGGATAGGGGCGAATTTAGGAAAAACTTCAAATTTGTTTGATTTTTGAGTTTAAACTGTCTATATAAGGGTTTTTGATTTTTATGATGCTTAGAAAGTGCCCCGATGCACTTGGGGGCATAATCCTAGGGTGGGGTAATTTAGAAATTACCTCATAGTTGTTTGTTTTTCGAGTTTAAACTGTCTGAATAAGGGTTTTTGGGGTCGCTGATAACGAATATGATGTTTAAAAAGTGCCCCAATGCACTTAGAGGGAAACATAATCCTGGGAATGGGGGCTATTTTGGGAAACCAGCTCAAAGTTGTTTTGTTTTGAGATTAAACTGTTTGAATAAGGGTTTTTGAAATCTCGGATAACGATGTTGGTTCTCAAATTAAACTCCAACGCACCGAAGAAAATTCCCTGGGGCACTTTAGGGAAAGGATACCCTGGGACATCAAAGTACGCGTAGGGCATGTTTTTCATTTGAGTATAATTCAATTTTAATTATTTTTAAAAACGATTTTTTTCAGATGTTATTACGAAAAACATTTTGCAGGCACACAGACAACCCTATCAGTGTCCATGTTTTAACAGTATTAAATAAATAAAGGTTTTGAAGGTTTCAAAATTGGTTTTCAAGGTTCTGTTTAAGTAAAAAAATCATGAGTAATAAAATATCATCAAATTTGAATTTTATATGGTTTTCTTAGCTTTTCTCTTTTATCAAAGTAAATTGTTATTTTTATAAACAAATTTTGAGCAGCGGATTTAGAAAGAAAAACGTTACAATAATTAAATTAACACACTCAATCTTCTCTGTTGCAACAATAATCTTCCAACTATATATTAATTTTCTATCAGTTTAAAAAATAAAATATCTACCGTGTGCTGAATTGGAAACTGCCGCATTCTAAGAAAAATGCTATCAAATATAGACAGTTTAATCTCGAAAAACAAACAACTTTGAGCTGCTTTCCTAAAATCACCCCCATCCCCAGAATTATGTCCCCCAAGTGCATCGGAGTACTTTCTAAGCATCATATTAGTGATCAGCAAACCCAAAAACCCTTATATAGACAGTTTAAACTCAAAAAACAAACAAATTTGAGGTTTTTCCTAAATTCGCCTCCATCCCCAGAATTATGCTCCCCCCCTAAGCGCATTAGGACACTTTTTAAATATCATATTCATTATCAGCGACCCCAAAAACCCTTATTCAGACAGTTTAAACTCGGAAAACAAACAAATTTGAGGTAATTTTCTAAAATCACCCCCAATCCCCAGAATTATACCTCCGAGTGTATCGAGGCGCTTTCTAAGCATCGTATTCGTGATCAGCGACCCCAAAACCCCGGAGTAACGGAAATGAGCTTATTTTATCCAATATTAAGCGAGAAATAAAATATTATTTTGGGCCTGCAAAAAGCTCATCAAATAAATATGTGGTAACATTTTTTTCTGATGTTCTTACTAATCGAATGCGCCTTTGAATGTCTCGATACGAGTACCCGTTAAAATTTCGAGCTTTTTTACTAATTTTCATCGGCTAAATAGGAAGTTCTGCGATATATAACGCTGCCCTGAGGCAAACCAGCATTTATGGAATAAAGTCCCGTATACTCAGTTTCGAGCTGAATAAGGAAGTGTTGGTTTTAGAGGTAGAATTTGAGGATGATGAAGTAATTTAAAGGGAGGATGGTAGGCAACTTAAGTAACAGTCCAGCATGCCAACTTTATCAAATGCCGCGATATGTCCAAAAACGCTGCAGAGCAGTATTGTTTGTTATCGTAGCTTTCATTAATCGTGCGAATGACACGATGTATTTGTTCAGTTCTGGCATGCATCTGTCTAAATACAAATGGTTGAGCAGGAATTGATTCGTTGATCTCAATTATTGGCAGGAGTCTTTTTAGCAGAAACTTTTCGAATTGAATACTATAAGCAGTAGGCTGATTGGTCGATAGAAGTTTAATTCGTTTGGTGGATTACCTGTTTTAAGAATTACAATAATTTTGGCTACTTTCCACTGAGCCGGGACGTATATGCGTAATAGCATTAAAAATCTGTGCGAGGTATTTTATTCCGACAAAAAATAATTCTTTGAGTACTTTTTCAGTAAGTAGGTGATGTCCCGGTGCTCCCTTCGTGTGCAAGGCTGTAATAACCTCTTCAACCTCAGTTGCTTTAAAGCGTTAATCTGGTGATTCCAGTTAGAAGGGGTTCTTCAAAGTTGGGTTAATTCTTTTTCATCTTCAGGCCATCTTCTGAGGAATGCTGTTAGAATACCCGTGTTAGACGTTCTAAAAAGACGCAACCCTTTTTTTGTTTACTTCATGCCCAGGTTCCATGGCTTGTTCTAGTAAGTGGGGAGGCTTTTGTTGCTTTTGTTTTTTAGTTTGCCAGAGAGAATATTCAGTGGTATCAGTGAGTGTAAGGCCTTGCAGAAAGTTTATATACATTTATTTTTATTGCTGTTTAATAGTTGTTTAAATTCATGTGTAGCTGCATTCAGTAAGAGTTTGCTTGTAGCCGTTCTTAACTTGTGCCATTGTCTACAAAGGTTTCGTTTTTCCAGAATTACCTACTTAATTGATACAGAACAGTTAAAGGATTTAAAAGTTTGTGTTTGTTCTGGTGTTGCGTTACATCCCGACCATTGTATTTAATTGCACATTCAAGATCTTCTTCAGTCGTCTAAATTCGTCCCAGTTTGTATGCCTATTGTTTTTGTACGCTTATTAACTTTCTACAGAGGAGCTTATAGTAGAAAGTTAATGAGATTATCATCCAGTCTGTCTGTCTGTGTGTCTGGAGACACTATAACTTCCGTTGTATCCAACGGATTCACTTCGAACTTGGCATACACACATCTTAGGTCAGTACCTTTCATGGGATTGATTTTCAGCCAAATCGGTTAACGGCAATCGGAAGTGACCGTTACGATTTCGCACCGCTGTAGAAAGTTTCCTTTACGGTATTACACCATTCTTGTTACTCTTGTTGATAATTTGGAAAGAAGATAAGATAAATCAAAACATGAGATGGTGACAGCGAAGTTTTGCGGGACACCTTTTGTTACGGAATAGTCCATCAAATCTGGTTTGTTCGGGTCACTTGGTCAGTAGGTAGGCTCGCCAGTGGATAAGTGTTTTAAGCTATTTCTTTCAATTGTTTTAAGTACCACACATTCTTTGGGAGTTATTATTCTAAATCCCCATATAGTCTGTTTGGCATTGTAGTCTCCTCCAGCAAGAAATCGATGTCCCAGGGTGTTGTAAAAATCTATATTTGAAAGAGAAGTACAGAACTGAAATAATAAAGGGGCCACATTGGTTGCTTGCAAGTATTTTGTACAGTAGCTATTTATTTGATAATGTTTAATTGTGTTTTTAATGATAATAGCTGATCCTCCTCTGACAGTGCCGTCTGGGTGGTTTGTAAAGTAAATTGAATATTTAGGAATGTTTAGGTAGCTTTTCGTTGTAAAGTGGGTTTCAGGAATTAACATAATATCGCTATTATGATGTAAAATAATTCATCTATGTATTGTAACAAGCTGTTGTCATTTCACAGAGCAATTTGCAGCAGATTATCTATTAATTAAGTTTAGCAATCACGGTTGTAAGAACGTTTAACGTGGTACCTATTTGTTCAAATAGGCCCTTCATTATATATTTTACCTCTTGCATGGATTGTTGGAGAGGTTGTGGGGTTTGCATTTGCAGCATATTAGTGGAAGTGCAATTTTGTTAGTTTTCTTTTTGGGCCATCGAAAATACGTTATGTAAATATTTGTGCGTGTTAGAATTTTAATTTATCGTAGGAAAGTTAAGTAAGCAGAAATTACTCCTTGTATCTTAACGGCACAATAATCTCAATTTTTGATTGCATTTGCTTTACCGCTCATTTTTTATAAATTTAAAACCAAGGCTCAGACAAAAAAATTAAAAGCAGTTGCTTTCCCCGTTAGGGCAGAGCTAAACTCCCATTTGATGATGTAGATAAACAAATTAAAAAGATTTCAAAACAAGTAAAGTGAGTGAGCGCGGCCAAATGTTCCCAAAATCACCCCCGGGGGAACGCCCGTCAGGGTTTATGGCGTCTGAGTGCTGAAGGCTAGGTAGCACAAAAAACGCTTTATTATCCCGAATCGCGTAAAAACTGGACGGCTGTTTATTTATGCCCTACGTGTGACCTCTGCATTTACGGGTGCATTAGGCCGCCTTTGTGCGCCCGGCGCCGCAAGAAAAACGACGCGATTTTCCCTAACGGCGCGCTTACCGCGGCTTTCGGCAGCGAGGTCTGCCCGCGTAAATCACGGCCTTTCTATTATTCAAGCTTCCTAATCAAAACGTCAGCATGTCAAAAACAACCTTAAATCACGGGCCGCCTAATATCTTAGTGTCTCTGCAGCTCGTACGTTCCATAGATCAAAAACGGAATTTGCATATAAAAAATTGCTCTTTAGGCTCCTTTAAACATACACGCTTTTCTGTTAGCTTTTTGACTTTTAAATTTATAGAGTTCGGGAGCTGGAGGCGGCCGAGAGCGCCTGGTGTAAACATTGTGTCGAAGCGAAAGCGGTGGAAGCAAATACCGAAAAACGCGCAGCCTTGTTTTGTTTATAGCCAAAAATTCTTGATATTTTTGCTCGCATTAAAATTACAAATTAGTGAATTAATACATTCTGATAGCTTTTTAGGGGTCAGAAGTCAGAACAATACTATGTATAGCAAAGCTTTGATTCTTTGATACGACAAAAACAAAAGGTTAAGAAATAGCTAATTTCACAGAAAGTAGTATTTAAAAAAAATAATATACATATATTTATTGATTATATTTAAACTTTTAGGGGCCATATAAATAAAGTAGAACGTTGTTTACCAAAGCATAAAAAGACAGAATGAGGTATATATTTCTTTCCCTAATTGCAAAGAAAGATTGTAAAGAGAAAATTATTTAAGAGTGATTTTATTAAATGCAAATAATCGGAAAGTTTTGCTTAAAGAAGATAAAAAAACAAAGAACTTCTGCTGTGAAAGATCAAAATTCTGAACAATGACTACTGTGGCCACAAAACGTGCTTTTTGGACACGTTTTTAACTAGCACTTTAGGCTTCCCATCCAAAGTAAAAATTTAAAAGAAGGAAAACCTTGAAATACGCAAAACCAAAAATATAGATGCAGTTTCCAAGGTCATGTGCGTACAAATACTTGCTATAACCAAAACTTTCGTTTTCGTCCATGCAAGATGGTTGTAAAGAAACTTTCCTGTGGTGGTCGGCAAAATTACTTGTAAATGTGTAAAAGCACTTGTTGAGGGAGGGTGAGGGTTGATAACAAAACTTTATTATTAAAGTGATGGAATGGCACGTCCATAAAAATCTCTCCCCAACAAATACTTCAATGTTTGGTGTGCTATGAGTAAAATTGGAGTCATTCACTCTTAGTTTTTTGAAGAGAAAAGTCAATGTATTACTGTCACTTCAAAGAGATATGTATGTACAGCCGAAATGTACTCCAGTTGAAAAACATTTGTTTCCAACATGACGTACCCGCAGCTCGCACAGCAAGAGCTTTGTTTCAAGTGAGTTATTTCAAGAGTTCCTAATCAACGCGGTGACGTCGTTTGGCCAACTCACCGGCAAATCTCGCTTTGCATAACTTCTTTTTTTGAGGATATCTTAAGGTTGAGGTTTACAAATAACACGCTAGGGCTTGCCAAGCTTTATAAAATGCAATACGTCAAGATATCAAGCATCTTCCTCGCCACATGTTGAAATTTGTATTGAAGAACTTTAACAATACATCAAAAATGAAGAACTGAATTTGAGCGATATCCTTCTTAAAACATATCAAAATAAAGTAAGCTTTACCCTAATTTTTGTATCTATTATCTTTATCAATCTGGCGAAGATAGAGAGTTTTGCTTGATGCCGCACGAGAGCTGTTCGATATGACTCCTTATTCGTAAATTGTTAAGACCCAAATTCAAAGAAATTATGTAAATGAACAATGAGGTGGAAAGTATTTTTTAAATTATTTCTCCCTATTTATAATCTGCTGTTCCAGTAAATTGTGTCTCTAATTTTAACCTCCTATCAATAGATTTTTAATGATTATCACTTGTATTGTTTAAGTCTGATAGTTTATACCGCATGAGCCTACACGTATCAATAAATTCGTTTAGTAACCTACTAACCGGTTTGCGCGTAGATATTTTCAAATTGTTGCATGAGCCACAAATCAGAAGACATTGGCCCTATTGTGTAAAATTCTGTAATTGATATCTTTCCCAAATTTTAATATAGAGATTGATACACATTCTTAAAAATAGTTAGAAGTTTGGGGTGGCTTTAAGCAATATAAATTTGCTTTCCAAATTTGATTTTGACTTCTTCTAATTAGGCAATATATCTCTTTTAAGTTTCAAATCACAATCTACATGTAAATCTTTTTTTTAACACACATCCAAAAATGTAGCTCGAGTATCCCGAGGTATTTATTGATTATTTAATATTTTTGGCAATCAATTATATCTTTTTATTCTGAATTCCACAGCTGTTAACTTTTACTTATTAAATTTTGGTTTCCAAATCTGGCGTCAGCCCCAAACTTCTTTATATTATCTTAAGCGGCACGGATGTATAAACTTCAAAAGCTACTCATTATGTACATTCAGATATAAGTAGATCCTCTGTGTAGAGGCAATACAGAACTGGTCTAAGTACGCTTCTTTGTGGCACATCGGGCCGTACAGATAACAAATTTATGCATTCATTTTGGTGTTTGATATAAAATTGTTTATAACTTAAGTAAGGTTTCAGGTACTTAAGTACGTTATATGGAACTTTCTTCAGTGCTAGTGACACATCTAAAAACACCACTGTGTAGAATTATCTCTCTTTAAAGTCTAAATTTATTTGACATATCTTGTCGACACATGCGGTTCTTTAAAGCTTCACTGGTAATCTGAACCCCTAAACTAAGTGATTAGTAAAATTAAAATTTTCAGGGATTTTTACTAGATTTGGCTGTTACATCATGCTGAAAAATATTTTCGTCTTATTGCTGTATTGGACAACGCAGTTATTATTTTAATATTTTCTGATAATTCATTAAGAACCTTACAAGTTATAATATTCTTTATGACAAATCTTCTTTAATTTGAGATTTCTGCAGATTAACTACATGTTTGGTCTCTTTTATTTTGAATTTTTTATGTACAGCTCCAGTTCGAAGAATCTAAATAGTTGTGTATATTATCTTCTTCTTTTGCAATCCCACTAAGAAATGGCACGAACGACTTTATTAGACAGTCTACAAAAATTTGCGCTTTTTTATTTAGCTGGTGTCTACTGTTTTGTTAATAAATTATCAGGATGGTCTTTATTTTCAAAACAAATTTCATTGCGCTACCCCTGCAAATTGTGACAATTGGTGCCAAACCAATATTTAGAATTTGAACTTGATTGAACAATTTTTAATGTTACTTCAAGATCTATTGATTTTACCTTTAATTACAGACTTGTACAAATCATGGAGAAATATTAGGTTGTCTTTGCCAATAGTATATGTCTTGACATAAAACCAGACTATAAAGCTTTGCTTTCGTGGTCAGTGAGGCAAAAACTGGCCTAAAATATTGCGAGGAACTCTCTCTCTCTCTCCCTCTCTCTCTCTCTCTTGATCTAAAAAATAAAAAGCTCTATGTTTACTAATTTAACTATACCAGCATATTGATTCTTTGTGACATCACTAATAATAGATTTCGTAATTAGTGACTGTTGCTGTTTGGAATAAAAGAAAAGCTTCTTAGTGTCTTAAAGCGTTAAAAATAATAATATGAAGGCCATTAAACACTTCTGCACGTTCGGTAAACACACCCAACGGAATTATTTCGAAAATATAATATCAACACGCTAAATTCAACATTTTCAATTTACGTTGAAAAAAGTACAGGGTTTTGTTTAATATAGTATTGAAACATATTTCTGTAATCCGGTCTCATGTTTTCTATTTGTTAATTAATTTTAATACAGCCTAAACTTTTGCCAAACCCGCGCTTTCGTTCAATTTTAGAACTTCCGACAGCTGATACTATAAAACTGGAAATCTGTTTTAACCTAAAGTCTTCTAACAGTGTTCCGTCCCACTGAGCAACGAGGAGACCTTCTAGTTTGTCATTTTCCATTATTGATGTTACTGTCCTTTACGATAAAACTATAAATTGATAATTTTTCAAAATTGAGGCCGAAACTTTTGATTGTAATAGTCAAGGCTATTGAGGCTTTTTGGTCGATAAGTTTTCAAATTGTGCAGAATAGCACATATAATTTATTTTTGTTTATATCAACGTTTTTTATCAATTTATGAAGACCTACCTTAATAAACTGTGTTGTTTCGGATGCTTTCAAGAATAATGATCGGTATGTGTGGTTATTGAAAGGCGCTGCAGATATCTATCTATAGATGTGTTATTTTTCTGCTCAAAAATATTCAGCGATTCCTTCACAGGTTTATTAAATTTGCCTCTCTTATATAGTGTTCTAGTATGCTGCATTGTTTTTGCAGTTCGACTATTTTCATTATTTTATATTTGACACTATCGGAACAATATATTTAGAGATATTAGTTTATTTTCAGAAAGAAACGGTTCAATTAATTCAATGTCCGTTATTTAGTACATTTAACACAGGCTAGTGCGTTTTATTGATGTAAAAATAGTTTTGTTCTTTGTGTACCATTTATACCAAAGTTAGGCTGAAAGATGAGTGCTCAAATGATAATTTACATCGGAGATTTTTTTGGTCTAAAATTTAATAATCCAGTTGAGAGGGGTGCAAAATTTTCAATTTCACCGTACTTTGTAGAAGTTTTTATAATTATTAGTGCTGCGTGGCTTAAGCGATTGGAATGCTGAGTTTCATATAGAAACATCGAGGCAAATCCGAAATTTTTTGGGTTGTGATGCGAAAAAAACAGAAGGCCGTCTTATTCGCATGCGAATCCTCTATTAACTAACACACCAAGTTAATAATCTACAGTAGTTAAGAAGATGAACGAAGAATACGACCGCAGACTCTTTGAGTTGGAAAATCGTCGTAGGCTACAAAAATGGCCAAGTTTATAAGTTCGTCTAGAATCTGACCACCAGAAGCAAATAACTGCTGATAGGGCAACTCACAGCAAGCGATTTGATTACAAAAAGAATGATAAATTCCTGCACTACAAGTCTTTCGTTCTAAGGAGCCGCCTGCTGTTGACTGAGAAAAACAAGGACAGAAGGATAAAAACCAAGAACCACTGAATCGTAGCACAATAGCAACGGTTTCCCGAGATTCTTTTTCATCCAGGGCAGAAAGGTAAATCATCAAAATGACCGTTGGATATGCCGAGATATCTTTAAAGCGCCTACCGTTATTCGTACCAAGTTTCTGTGATGTTCCTGAGGCTTATAAGTAACGAAGCGGATGTCATAGTGCTTCACTTCTTTGAGGAAGGCCTGAAGTTCAACAACTATATCAACCCGTTAGAGACAGATATCAAGCCCTGAATAAAGGAGATGATCACTGAACGAGTACGTGTTTCAGCAAAACCCCACTCCAGCCCACATAGCAAAGAAAATCCAAACATACAATAATTTGTATTACCACTAGTTCCTTGATTTATAACCACCTTCCAACTCTGACTGCAAACTCCTTAACTACTATGTGTGGAGCGGGATCGAGGCAAAGATCTATAAGAGGCATCATAAGATCAAGGACAGTTTAAAGATTTTTATCATGAATAATGCAGAAGATGTGTTGACCTGCAGCAGCTTTGGATCCTAGGTCGAATAGGTCGTTGTTGCTGATCGGGGATACACTGAATAATGTAATTCTCAATACAATTTACCTTAATTTTGCTAAGCTTCATGTAAATAAATTCGTCATATTGTAATGTTATTTTCATTGTATACTCACATTTTGAATTTACCTCGATGAGTCTTTATTCACAATTACATCTTTTTTTATAAAATGTTCTGTTATCAATATTGTATTGAATAAGAAATGTTAATTTTTGCTTTCTTTCTACTATATAGAGGGTTATCCTTTATTAGCGTTAGTTATCAGGGCAATAATAATGTTAGGCATAGTTTAACTACCAGTTTGACTAATTGCGTAGCGCGTATTTAGAAATGGGTTGTTGATAAAATTTTATTAGTGGACAAATGTGCATTTATCTTAATTCTTTGCATATAGGAATCATTATTTATATTTATAATGATGTGTTTAACTTGTTTTTCTAAAATCTTTACTTATTTTCGCAGAGTGAATCCTAATAACTTCTTTTGTTGTTGCAGTGAACACGTTTTCGTTTTTCAGTTCGTCTTTAGTATGTCTTGAGATGGTCGCATCTAAGTTTGTCCACAGCAATACTTCTTTTTGTGATAGATTTTTCATTTGATGCTTTGAGGAACCTTTTTTATAGGCTTCTTCCATTCGGATACTTCTCTATGTAAATACTAGATTTTGTAAACACTTCTATTGTTATTACTTTATTTTAATAAAATAAACTCTTTCTTTTCTTTTATTTGATAGATGTAACATTATATCTTTTCATTTAGTAACGACTACTAAATATGTTTTAAAGTCTGATACTTGTACGATATTTTGACTTAGTTAGAACTTATTTTCTGCTATAGTATAAAATAAAAATTTTAATTGCATAATGTTTTCCACCCAGTTTACAAATACTGACAGTTTGTGGATCACTTATTAAGTTCTTGGTCTATTCGTCTTTTTTTCCCTAACGGATCATATTCATTTTTCGTGTCATTTGGTTCATTTATTCTATTAAAATCTTTCAGTTCTTTATTTTATTATCTATTTCCGGACTTGATCATAGCATTTTCTAGTTTTCTGCTTTTTGCCACTCACTATGTTAATGTCATAACTTAGAGTATTTAAATTCCGATGCAAACATTTATTAACCATTGGAACCCAAGGTCTATAATCATCAAATTATCAATCGTTTTTCTTAATGTTCAATGTATTTATCAAATGCGATAGTAAACATGCAATCTTGCTATCGCAATGTCGTTTGTACTTGATCTCGCACCAGTTTTTAAATTTATATAGTTAAACATAATAATATTTTTCAAGTGAAAATATTCTCATGTATCAAAAGGTAACACCTAAATAAACAAAAAGATAATTTAAATTCAAAAATTCTGTATAGATCAATTTATATTAAAAATAAGGTTAGGCATAAATTTTAGAATCTTGCAAACCAACAGATGTTTTAAAACTTTCTACTACATTATAAAACTAGATCTATTCTAGAGTCATTTACACATCACAGTACTGATCTAAATGGTTTAAACATACATATAATGCTAAGAAAGTTTTGCAATATACCGCAAGTTGTGGTCGTTATGGCAAATTCAAGCGTACTCAAGGCATGACAACCGACAAGACGAAATCTAGGTGATTGTTGCTCTTGAACTGAGACAGTGCAAAGAGCTTGCTTTGTCATCTTGGTCAAGAATGCAATGCTCAACAATTTTGCGTTACAATTTTTCGCGGTTTTAATTAATACCGGTGTTTGAAGAAAATGGCTTCAGTGTAAAAATATGATTGGAGCCTATTCTGGTTTACCACGAAAGAGAGCTCTGCTGTCATGAATCTGAGAGTCACGTGACTTAAAGGTACTTCGTGCCTTAACCGACGAGTTTTCTGATACTGCAAGATCTGCAGAACGAAATATCTTACTATGCCAACACCATCGTGATAGATGTCAAAACCTTGCATCAGGCTAAAAAGAAAATAACGTTCCAACATCAGACGTCTGTGCCAAAATTCTTGAGAAAACATTTTCTTCTTATTGCACCGTCTTCTTACGAAGATTGGCAATTCATATGACTAATTTTGTTTGGAAATTGCTGTTCTGAATATGTCAATAGATTTGCAGTCAATCTAGCGGCGGGTATTTTTTAACCAAGAGTTCTTTGGTCTCCCTACTGACCTCTTTTCCTGGATTTTCCCTTCGATAATTAAGCGGAGTATTTCATATTTACTACCCCGCATGACATGCCCAAAGTATTGTTTTTTCTTTCCTTCAAAGTTAATAGAAGCTCTTTATCGGTATTCATTCGTTAGAGTACTTCAGCGCTTATTATTCTTTTTGTCCAGGGTATACGTAGAATGCGTCGGTAGATGTACATTTCGAAGGCTTCTATTTTTATTTCTGTGGTGAGATCGAAAGTCTATGTTAGCATTCGCATCCAGACAGAAGGATACTGAATACGTAGCATCGTATCGTTCGTAAGCGTAGATTGAGGCTGAGATCGGATCTGGTGAAAAACTTCTTCATACTTGTAAATGTTCTTCGAGCTTGTTCAATGCGCGAACGGATTTATTTTCTGTTATCTCCATTTTTATTAACAAGCGTTTCTAGATATTTGAAATTGGGTACTTATTCTATGATGTTACCTTTTATTGGCAAAGTTACTCTGGTCTCAGTGTTTGATAGATACATTACTTTAGTTTTTGATATGTTCAAAGTGAAAAGACATAGAAAAGTAAATATGATGACTGGTTTTAAAAGATACAGAAATGCACAGCGTAGTAAAGGTCATTTTAAAAAACTGTAAAAATTAAAAATGAATTGTAAAATTTTGCTAGTATACGACGTAAATTAGAAAATATAATTTGTATTATATCTCATAGAACATTGAATCTATATAAATTATTCTTGATCCAAACAGTGGCGATAATGGTTATAGAAGTCGTACTTACTGTTATAGACAAAAGCCTTCAAATTTAAGAGACTGCATCAGAATTTAATTTTGGGTATTCCATCACAATGTAGCTACTATAACAATGTAAATACCTGTATATTGTTAATCAATTAGATACAATTAAAAAATGCTATTTACTTAGTGTTTATCTGACTTGAGAAACAACACCAATGTTTTTTATTATAAAAAATAATCACACAAACGTGCCTCAATTCAAATTCCTAACAATTTTCAACTTGGTAAACTTAATAGATATTTTGTAAGAGAAAGATAAAGTCTAAACCTTGCAAAGAACTATTTAGAAGGTAACTGAGAACACTATCTTTACTAAATGCTTTAATATTATTATAATTTTATTCTGGGTGTGGTTATCACCAATTGCACTGAAGGCCTAAGCTTATTATACTTTATGCAGCCAACAGACTTGTATCACTCAAGAAGTTTAAGATACAGTTAAAGAATGTAACCTCTATTTTATTTAGTTCTACATATTAAGCCCCAAAGTGCTTGAATTTTTGGGTTTCAAGAGTTGGACTTTTACAACTCACATGTATTGCTGTCTTGTTCTTCTTCGCTCAGCCTGAAAGTTGAATCATTAACAATATACATTTTGTTAAGACCATTTTTAAGGCTGCAGTGGGCTTCAGTAGGTCTTATCTCGCCAGTAGGCCACTTCTTTCATTGCATGACCCATTCTAAACAAACCTTATTGCATTTAACCATTGTCACCAATGTTTGTATAAAATTAAGCACGGCGTTGGGGTACATTTCAGTATTTTCTAAAATGCCTTAGTATATTCTTTACTGAAAATATTGAAAATAAAATTTTAGTTGAAAAGAATAAATATGTAAAAATATTCTTTGAATGATTAATGACAACTTGACACAATTTTGGCAAAATGTAATTTTTTAATATGGTAATTATACGCAAAAGAAGTCTGGAAAGTTATTTAGCAAATACTACTTTTCTAACATAACATCAAGTTAATGTATCCAACTACGTTATTTTTGTGATATCAGAGTACTGATAATTATTTGATTAGTTTACCTGTACAATATCGACGAAAAACCAGTTGTTCGTTGAATTCGAGCCAATTATTCCGTTCCTTGACCATCGGAGGCTCGAGGTGTCCTCTTGGGGTAGGTGTGGGGAATACTGATTTGAATAATGCGGTTTTCGAAGATTCCCGAATTGCGCAAAGGGCGGCCGTTCCGGTTTTCCGTTGGGTCAAGCGCTATTGTTTCTGCATTAGTAGTCGAGCGGAAAACACGTACTTTTTAAGTTGTCTCCCTGCTACACTTTAAGCATTCGAGTGGTGACCCAATATTATTGGGTTTCGCTGTTTTTGGAGACAGGATTGTATGATTACGGGTTGAGTTCGAAAATTATGTTTTGAACTTAAACTTAGATGACTTTTCATTTTTTCTACCTTTCTCTAGTTGCTTTGATTACCTCGTTGTGCTTTAAATCCAAGAATAGAAACTTTTGTCAGCATGCTGTATTTTACTAGCACAATTCTGTTGCATAATTATTATTATCAAAACCCACAAAATTGTTTTTGCAAAAAAAACTATTCGAAAACCTTTCAAAAAAAGAAACCCAGTCTTTCATAACGTTTAGTCCTAACTTTATTATCAGCTTTACGTTCCACAAATTATTACGTTATTTTTTATAAAAATATCCATGTTAAAATTAAGACTAATGTAATTATTTAGTCTTGGTACACCAAGTGACCATAAGGTCAAAAAAAGGTCAAAAAAAGGTCTTCTGTTCAGTTGTAAAGTATTGTTGTGCTTGCTTTTATAGAAAATTATCAGTTGCAAAGAGTTTCTGTTGTAGGTTAGTTTTATAAACTTTCTAAAAGCTAATTGACAAATTTAGTTAAAGATTTTTTTTGCCAAATGTGAAATTTAAAAGCAAATTTTAAATAGTTTCATATCATGAAATATAAACATAGTAATCCCATAACTACTGTAACACACTAATTAGAACGACAAAATAAAAATATATTCAGAATTTATTAAATGGTTGTTGGTGAGTACAATGACAAGAGATTTATTCAAACCGGTTATCCTTAGCCGCTATAAAGCTTTAAAACGTCTGGGCCACTCATCTATGGCAACAAGCTCTACATCCATTGGAAAAGTATTGACTGTAGCCGTTAAGGCTCGCTTAAAAATATCAACATTGTTTTTTGAGAAAACTATGCCCCCTTTAATTGCCCTTAATTTATAATCTAATGTTTTTAAATCTGGGCTACCAGAAAGCCAATCCTCTACTGTTAGAAAATGAGGCACATTGTTGCTCAGCCCAGTTTGAGTTTATTGAGCTCTATGGGCGGGTAGAATGGCTTGCTGAAAGATCCAAGGTTTACGTCAGAGAAACGTGTGATTCGGAGGTTTCGCTACACTTTCCAAAACATTCTCTTGATACGCAACAACCAAAGTTTTGACGTCCTTTTTATAAAAATGAATGTCAATTGCTCCATCATAACATACTCCCCAAAAAACCATTACAGCTGCTAAATAATTGGCCTCTGAATTCTTACCACTAGCTGAGATGCTTCTTTGGACGACATAGTACATACCTTTTGTTGTAAGATTGCTCTATTGTAAAAAATTTTTCATTAGTAAACAAAAATTTTTGTAGCCACCGTGCACGTACTCAGTCTTTTTGCTTTCTTTGCTACCTTTCTGTAAAGTATCTGTCAGCAAATATCCTGTATGTGTTTTGCTTAATAGTACAAGACATCAAAGTTTTGGAAATTTGCATCTTCTAAGGTATAACATTCTGCTTACAAAGATAATTTTGTTTGATTCGAGCACTTATGGCTTTAACTACTTGAACAGTCCAAACTGAATGTAGTCTGCCAGATTTTGGACGATTCTCAACACCTCCAATCACATTAAATAATTTTATAACTCGATGTACAATGCGAGACAATGCGAAGTCTTAAATATTACACTTTTTCAGTTCCATACTTATGTAATGCTATATTACAAACTTGATAAGAAACATAATGTAACTTACAACTTTAAGACTTGACAAATACAATCATACGTTAAAGTCAGTGATATCCCCATATTGTGTAAAGCAAGGGTAAGGTTGATATTGTAACGGTATTTATAGGAATACTAGGGTGTTTACATAAATATATACATATTTCAACTATTAAAAGCCTAATAACCTCACTCGATTGTTGTAGTAACATAAATATTTAGCTTATAAGTGACATAGGGGCTGAAGTTCACTCTTCTAAAATACATAAATTCGCTATCACCTTATAAATTTGATGTGCCAATATATTTTATCATTAAACATTTTTCACAACAAATGTTAGATACTAAATACACAAAATATTAACATTAAAAATTCTAAAAACATATAATAAGCCCAAGATTTATTTTTATTTTAACTCTTCTCTCGTTTTATCTTTTATTATTTGCTTCTTCTTGATAATATTCATGTTGGTAACATTTTTCAAAAATTTCAATTGATCGTTCTATAAAGTAATTTGCCTCTACACTGCTTTCTCATAATAGCGATCCACACTAAAACACAAATAAACTGTATAGTGGTCAGGTAAACTAAAAGAATACTAAAGTACACTACTGGTTATTAAAACTATAGTGTCATTAAGAACAAATTATATTGCACTGAAATTTTTATATTAAATCAGGCAAACTATAAGCAGAAATCTATTAACTTTTGAGAACCATACGTTTACGTATATCCAACATTTCGATATATCGCTTTTTAGGTGATACTGACGGGTAACACCTTCGCTTGCGACTACCACTAATTTCTCTGCGCTGGCAACGAAGGCTACAACGAGCAACAAAAAGCGTTTGTAGACACACAAGTAGCACATAAATCAGCTTTTTTGATAAATTTAGTTGTTTAAACTAAAAAGATGATAGGATATTAATACACCGCAAAAGGAAAAAAGGAAATAAGGAGATTATATTCGTACAAGGCATAAAACGCGAACTATGAGTATTATTGTATTTCCTCTCTTTCAAAGGGTATTCCAAGCAATCCTTCAACAATACAACGCTTGACTACATTTAGCACGCTAAAGTTTCTTCGAGAAAATAAAGTGGAAACGCTCCCATAGCCAGCCCGATCAGCTCGACTTTTACCGATCGAAAAAAATGGAAAATGGTACAGCGATATCCATGACCTCCAAAGAATCTAGCAAAATTATAAATAAACTGCAAAGCTTTGCATTTTTTCTCGATACTACAGCATAAATAAACAGTAATGTAATTATAAAAATAAACTCCATGTTTACCTTTCGAGGTAGTTGGCTGTCTAAAATAGTTTCTTCGTAAGCATGATTGGGGTTATTCGTAACCTACATAAACGAATCCCGCACGAGCAACCAAATTAAAAAAAATTCTACACAGAGCAAAAGATGCACTTGGCATGGTAATGGAAATAACAAAGTCAATTTTGCTTTTAGTTGCAAAAAATTGAATTAGATTGGCACACAAATTTTATTTTAGCTTATTCAAGCACTATTTTAAAAACTAAATAAACGAGAATGAGTAGTTAAAATTAAAAAACGTAGAACTCGATGAATTCCATACTTCAACACCAGATTTGAACTTCTTGTCATGAAGTAGATGATTACATAGAAAATGGTTTCTCAGTTAGTCTAGATATGGTACTCTGCTCTTTTTTTCAATTATATTAAATACATGTTAGTAGGTCAACTTCAAATTTGTCTTAACTGAAGTTCTTTTAAAGAAAATAGTCTACCAGAGCAAGGTCCATCATCAAAAGTCTTATAGTTTGAATAAAATGTTTAAATCTTAGATATTTGACTTAAGGAGTTTCAAAATGTTTCCTTTGTTAAGAAGAAGTGAACATATATTTGATTAGAGATATTTTCCTTCAATGTCTACAATTTTCCATGGCTCATAAGCCTCTGTAACATTATTGCAAACCATTTGTTTTTGCGTCAAACAGAAGATAGTCAGGCGACACAAAATAGGCGAACAAAGTACGTGCAGCAGTATCTTGTACCCAATAATCTTCAAGGCGGCAAGATGTGGCAACTGACATATTGTCATATTAAAGCAACCCGCCGCATCTCAATCTTGTGACGGTGTTACTTAGTACGCCGACAATGTAGAGCAGCACTGCTTACTAGTAATACTTTAACTAGGCGGCAGTCAATTCATTAGTGGAATCTCCTTTTGATTCCTAGCGGCAATAACCATTTCTTTCAGAATAAATAATCCCAATCATAGCTTCTTAAGAGAAGGGCTTTCAATGTACTTCTATTTCATAAAATAGAGTTCTTTTTCTGCATTTTAGGTCGCCTGCTACGATCTGACATTCAAAGATCATCTTTGGAATTTCGCTACACAGTTGCGGCAACAGTTAACATACCTCCACACGGTCCTGCTTCTGTAAATCGGTGAAAATATGGAAACTAATTCTGCACAGACTTTTGTCATCTTCAAGTCCTCATGAGTGCATCAAATGTAATGCGCTTGGTTACCACTATCAAGTCGAACACTTGTGGCATGTGCGATTTGCGCGCATTATCCGGCCATACGCTGTTTTGCCCCTCTCAGTATAGTCTTTCAGCTCTGATATCCAGCAAAATACAAATCAGCAACTTGATGCTGCCTTCCCACAAACGGCTACCAACCTCGTATCCAAAGCAGTCGCTTCCTCTCTTCAAAGAAACCAAGTTGTTCAATGCTTTCATATTCTTCCACTGTATCTGCAATTGACTGTATGAATGACCTTTTACCTTTTGTACGTTTCAACAATGCCATCTGACAACACGTGACACTGTAGTCTTATATATCTTCACACAAGCACTGGTTGCGCATTTCATTCTCTTGTACTCTTTGTTTTTCTAATTCTAAGACGAGGTTTTTTAATTTTTACTTAAAAAAACTACAGTAGATACATTCAGAACTCTAAGGTCTATTCTACTATAAAACACATTTTGTATTTTTTACGCTATTAATGATTTATAGTGTCAACGCCCCAACAACTGTAGTAATTAGCAACCAAGCGCCTTATGCTGTAAAAGTTTCATCTTCTATTTTAGTGTTTTAAATTCATAAAATATTTGGCTATACCAAGGTTAAAGGGAGCCCGAGTTGTCCTTTATCTGCTCCTTTTATAGGCGCTCATGCAACGTCTATACTATTTGCCTTTGTTAAGACACAGTGCTATTCCTCATTTTGTCCAATACATATAAGTTACACTTTTACGTTGAGACATTTTACAGCTTTGTCGCTTTGGTTTTCAATCTGGCCAATAGCTAATATTATCCAGACGAATATTTTCGACTGGCACATATAAAGCAAACCTTCGTTTCTTCTCTTTAGTGTTGTTATAAGGTCTATCTCTCTTAGCAACATTACTGTGTCCTGTTTTATGTGAATTTTCAGCCACTGCTTCTCTAAAATCTAACAATTTAATTTGGTCCCCTTAAACTGTCCTAAGTAGCAACCATGCATTTTTCAGATTCAGATTTAAAAGATGGTGAAAGATTCGGAAGTATCACTTCTTCGAACGTGTTACATTAATGTGGCTGCCTAGCAAGTTATTAAGCGAATTAACACCACTCATGTGTTTGTTATAGTATTTAACAACATTAGGGCATTTTATTGGCATATTCTTCCTCACTTTTTTATTTTCTGCATAATTTCAAAGCTATAAGAGTACCCAGAGAATCTGTAGCCCCATTTGTGTGGCTTTGATAACAGATATTGTTTCAAATAACTTCTTACCTTAGTTGAACACGTTTGCTCATGAATTGATAAATATTCCACTATAGAAACTTTCTTAAAGTTGCTGAATAGTTTTTCAACTACTGGTCGTATTTTGAAAAGACGGTCATAACCTATGATGTACCACATCTGCAAATGTATGTATTTCTAGTTTTTTAAAATAGTTGACTGATATTGCTTCTTGAGCCGACTTTTCCAAATTATGGTCTCCAGTATTTATATATTGTACATTAATGATTGACATAACTTATTTTTACGTTATAATTCTTCTTCTTCTTCTTCTTCTTTTAACCCTTTTACCCTAGACGGGTGTCGGGTTGTCCTTCGGTTCGTTTCTTATCCATAATTTCCATTTCTTCCGGTCTCTCGCGTCCTCTTTCATTTCAATTAGTGTTTATCCCCTGCTACATTATAATTAAATAATCATAAAGTCAAAACTATGAGTGCCTTCACTTTTCCCAAATAAAATTACATATGTACAACATATGTTGATGACAAAGCCAGTTTGTGTCATATTATAATACATATAAATTTGTTATGTGCCACTATTGTTTGTCAATATTTATAGACAAATTCATGTCATTGCTTGAGTCTTAGAAAAATATTTGTTTTCTTATCTTATATTCCATAAACATGTACTGATATTCGCTCAGATATATCTACTAATTCTGTTATTATAAGAACAGGTACCTATCTATATAATCTGCAATTGACCAACTACGCCATTTGGTGGCTGCTCTAAAGACCACGTAGTAACGCTATAGAACACCCTAATAAATATATGGAAATATGTGTACTGTATCATATATGATACAAAATGTAGTAAAGGATTAATTTTTTAAACGCAAATATTATTTTAAAAAACTTTATTATCGAACATTTTACTCAAAGCTTTAATAACAGAATTAATAATTTAGCCACTTATATTAACATAAACACTCGAATTATAAAATATAAAAAATTTCATCCATTGATTGTTGAAATTGGAATGTGTTCATCATTGAAGCTGCGTTTCCTCCTGGATGGCGATGCTAATGCTCTGTTTCAGATGTATTGTAGATTTAGTTTTTCCAGTCACTGTCCAAATTCTCATTCCTAATGCGCCAATTAAATCAACGGCTTCCTTACACCAAGCACCCAGAGTTTCCACAAAATATGGTGGTTTCTCACAACTTCTCTATATCTATTAATCTTTTTCAAAGCTGCTCTTGAAGCCACTAAACCAGCCGTTTTAGAGCTAATGTCAGAATAGGAAGGAACAATAGTATCAGCACAAGTAGAGTCCCAAACAAGAAGTTGGCCCTTTTCCCAAGGAATTAAAGTCATTCTGTCTCTTTCCATCGTCTTTATACAAACCAGTTGGTTCCAGGACTGATGGGACCTTTGCAAATTTTAGGGCTCGACAGATGTTGTTCAGTTTTTGGTGTCGGGAGTGATGTCCACCACTTTTTGAACAGCTTAGACCATGAATCCCATTCTCTTTCACGGTTTCACCACAAACGCATTGATGAGGATGACATATATTAGTGCCAATACGAAGTGCAACGGAAATACAGAAGGAGTTGTTATCCAATAGGATTCCAATGCTTCTTGAAGAGAGTACGTTAAACCATTGGTTTGATTCTGGTTTTTCGGATGCTATGATTCTTGTTTTCCAATTTGGATTTTTGGAAATTAATTTTTGTTTGATCTATAAAATTTGGATGTTACCCAATTTGTTTGTGAGAATTTGATTGTTGGTAAAAAATGATCCTGATTCAACCACAATTCCTCTGCTTCGATATAATAATATTGATGAGCCTGATGACTAAGTTTGCAGAACTGAGAAATGCTGGTAAAGCAATGTCTGCTACTTTATGAATTCCAAGACCACCTGATCTTAATGGAAGGGAAGACATAGTCTAACTATCATGATCGAGGTAGTTCTTAATAATTTCTTCCAGATTTGATGTTTTTGTCAATCTTCTCGATGTGATTTGAATATCTCCATAAGGGGACTATTCGAAAAAAGTATGCGAGTTTAGCCAATGTGGCAGTTGATATCTTAAGGTGATGGAATAGTCTGTCAAGCTCCTCCCTCTTTTTGACAAAACATTTTATAAAAGCACTGTCGACTAATGGTGAGCCGAGCAGGTCGAGATCTTTAATTATCTTAATTCCAGGAAAAAGATTATTAAATTGCGATGAAATTGACGAGATCGCTTCATTCAGAAAAAATAAATCACATTTCTCTGGGTTGATAATTAAACCGATCTCTTTGAATTTTGAAATAATTTTCAGGGAATCCTCTAAGACTGTCTCTGGTGGTCCAGCTAAGGTTCCATCATGGAAATACCAGATATTTAAATCTGAGTTTAAAGATAATAGAACTTCATGTATTGTTAGGTTGAAGATAAGTGGGCCACAGAGATCGCCTTGTTGAGCCCCGACTTAGATTCAATTATGTTCTTTCCTAAGAAAAGTATAGATGGTGCTGAATAACATTGTCACAAAAAGGAATAAAGTTCTGGGGTCAACTCTCTGACTTTTGAAAGCATTGAATCTCTATCAATAGCATTAGAAGCGTTACGGCAGTCGATTTTGAGGAGTACAAAATTCGTATTTCTATTATTTTCTATAAAAGTCCCTTACAGTTTACACCGACTTATAATGGCTGAAGGTAGTTTCCAATCGAAGTTCCAACGTGGCAACAAGCGATTTTTGCCGCTAGTCTTCTAAATGTGCAACCTATTGCGATTGGACGGATTCCCCCATCTTTTTTGGAAAGGGCACATAAGGTTGCACCGTATAGGAATTGGCATATTCTACTGCATATTTGACCTTTCAGCATCAAATTGATTAGATTTGTGAGGGAGGAAAGGATATCTGAACTCGCTGACCCATTAGATGGAGAAAGCATGTTTTTTAGATGTTGTGGTCGAAGGAAAAAACTGATTTTAAGATTTCCTCTTTAGTAGTGATGAAATAATTAAAATCTTGGAGAGGTGGATCAGGAAAACATAGAGTTCTGGATGGAGCAGGATGTTTATCCTTCAATTTTTGGAGAATGTTATTGTCTATAATAGCAAGTTGATTTCACTCGCCTTTTGAAAATAGTTTTTTTGTCATCAGTATTCTTATTTTGGGCAAATAATGATTTTTAAGGCAGTCCTATATATAAATTCATTCTGAATTTTTTCTAATTAAATTTGTTATTACTACATGAAATAAATGTTTATTTTAAATTGAATAATACATTCTAAAGAATTATGTTATAACAATAACTTATTACATTCCATGAACTTAATTATACGAGCTTTAAAATTACTTACAACTACAATTTCTTAGCCAATTTTTTTTAACTTTTAATATGCTTTTAATTATTGCTCTTAAGAACGACCTAAAAGAAAAAATCCATGAGCATCATGTCGGGGATTTGCGTAAGCCAATTTATATACCTCTTTTCAATATCATCCAGAAAAATTGCTCTGACGACTGGAAAATATAAGCTTAAAATGTGCGGCGTCATTCCAACCTGTTAAAGCCACGTTAGCTGGTTCTAACCACCAAAATCCTGCAAAATTTATCGTTCCGCACTACAATTACAGTCTATCTCGTGCTCAGAAAAGTATGGATCGATATTCTATGCGTTGACACAAGCCAAACCATCACTTTTTATTAAAATTTACAAATATGTTAAACAATTCATTAACAAAGTGAATCCCGAAAGCAGTATCTGTAGCCGTTAATTATTGCACTAACTCTATTTTGTAAGGGTCCAAACCAGATCTTGTAAACGTATAAGGAATTTCTGAGTATAGTTAGGATGCTTGATGGTTTGCTAATTGATAGTTCGGAATTCTCACAAACATACTCCAACTCGTTACGCATTTGCGTCACTTACTCCATGACGTTCGTGGTTTTCTCAAGATCGAACCGATTTCCCCAATTTTGGCCTCCTACAATTTAATTAATTAAATGCTTAGAGTTTCATTCACATCATGAAAATAATAATGTGCATTAAATCTTACGTAAATTATCATTAAATCGCATGTTTCGCCGCCCAGTAATCTAACAACAAGTATTTTATTATTTTTATTTTTAGAACACCTTGCATTTTGTCTTGATTTATTCAATTAATTACTACATTTTGAGTTTTTTCACTTTGTTCGTGAACTTTATCATTGTAGACCTCTAACTTCCATTCCTAAAACGTGATGTTATAGTGAGCAGCCCAATACTTAATATTTTGTCTGTCTTTTTTAAATAACATATGTATTCAAAAAACAGAATTCTCCTATAAAAATACCTATTCTTTCCAGTTTGAAATTTAGCCGTCTGGTAAATAATCATTCCACAATTTTTCAATTTATCTCGATTGCGTGACGACACTAAAAGGTGCCCACTAATTGAACACTCTAACGGTTAAACCTTATTACGAACTAAAAGCAATTTAACAGGACATACGACAAATTTAAAGTGGCGAATGTCGTCATGTGGGCCAGAGCGAATAGTAACATATTTTTAACACTCCCGGGTACTCTGGTACAACTATAAAATTAAGTAAATTGATTAGAAAATGCAAGCAGCAGTCACTACAATACTTTTCAAAATTAAACAATAAAATCAAAACAGAACTTGTGGACACTTCTTTACTCATTGCAGCACTGGCCGAAAAGAAGTTTTCGCCTACTATTTGCAGATAGGACCACACATTGTCTTCCCCTCTCTCTTGGTCTTCAGTCTCTTGACAGGTTTGACACATGTTTCCAATCATGTCACATCGGTGGTTTGGTTGTTCTTTCTCTTCTATTTTTTCTTCTACAATTGTTTTCCGCTTTTCCGGAGGAGAATGTATTAAATTAGTTGGTCTCGTCTTTTCTGTATACATTGACACATCCTTTTCTTTCCTTCAACCTTTTCCAGTACTTCTTTGTTACTAACTCGATCCGTCCAGGTAACTTTCATCATACTACTATAGCACTATTGTTCAAAAGCTTTAATCTTTGTTTTCTCTTGTACACCAATGGTCCACAATTCAAAGCCATACAAAGCGACACTCCACATAAAAGTGTGTATAAAAGCCTTTTTTACGTTTGGCGAGATATTGTTGCAGGTTAGGAGACTTATTTTATTTCTCCCATTTTTTGTAATCCGTATTCATTTATTTCGCCTATTTTCTTTCCATTAATTCTTACTCCCGCCTTGATTTTGTTTGTTGATTTTTTTCATATGCTTTTAGTCTTTTTTCTATTAAACTTTAAGTTATATTCCGTCTTCATTAAATTTTCCATGGTATTAAGTGTCTGTTCTATTGCCTCTTTACCGTTTGAGAGTTGGGCTATATGGTCAGCAAAATGGAACATTTTAATTTTTTCTCGGTATATGTTAATTTCCGCATTGCATGAACCATTAACTTCATCAATTGTCTTCTGAGTGTAGAAATTGAAAAGAAAAGGGTATAAGGTACATCCTTGTTTGACACTCTTTTTATTTGAATTCCTTTTTCTTCATCTCATATATATATATATACATTTTCTTCTTCTTTTTTCTAGTACAGCTCTCCAGTCCCCAATACTTTTCAGTAGTTTTCGTCGTCTAGTATTTCTTTTAGAATTTTACTTAGGGTGTCATATATTTTTTCTATTTTATCATTGCTATGTCAACTTGTAGGAATACAGATTTGTACTATCAATGTGTTAACAGGTCTTATTTTAATCTTTACCAAATTTACTTTTTTGTTGTATTCGTAATATCTTGACCTGTTTCCAAATTTTCTGTTTAAAATTACGCCAACTCCTGCTACTTCTTCTGATGTAAATTTATATGAATGACTGTATTTTTTTATTCCTGTGGCCATCCCATCTCACTTGTGCACACAATATCGATATTTAGATTTTTTTAATTTCATTTTAGAATTTTTTACTTCTGAGCAGTGTTCTTACATTACACTGCGCTATTTCGCTAATGTCCTTATTTCTTTGTACAGTTTTCTTGTGTTGGCTTTTCCGGTGGTCCGAATGGAGGACTGTTTTATCTCCTGAATAAAATTTAATATATGATTTAATTAATATTGTCGGAAAATATGTGTTAGTAGTTTTTCGTTGCTTCTGCACTAAAGGCTGTAATACTCTATAGAGTTGATTACCGATCGCACCACAACTCCGATTCGGGGGCCTTAATGGGTACTACCAATCGGAGCCAGCTAAATACAGTTTTTTAATTAGGTTGTTACTCCTCCCTCTCCTCTTTTTATCCTGGCTTAGGACGGGTGATAAGTCAGGTTAAACTACAGCCACAATAGCCCAATCCTTATTCCCATCGGCAGAGTTTGTATTGTACATTGTCCTTACAAATACAAATTACTTGATCATTTACATGAGTCGATGTAGACGCAGATTTGCTCGTATATTTCTATCGATGGTAGAACGCGCTTACTCATGTCTGGTATCGAATTGGTCGTAAATGAAATGTCACGCGCTTGACTTGATCTGACCATTGCCATTATTTCACACGCTCTTAAACATACAGCAATCGATTTCCTTATGGCTTGGATTTTGGCGAAAATTGCATATACACTTTGGTCATCGCTTTGCTGCCATTTTAACCTATTTTTACATTAGCATTTGTGTATTAGAAAGGCTATGTTGTTATCGTCTTCTTTTTCGTTCTTCTCGTTGATGGCTAACTCTTCCAGTTGCTCAATAACAGTACTAACAGGAATCCGCCTATCGTTTTCTTCTAGACGTCTAAGCCGTCAAAAGTTGTTCTTACGTACTTTACTAGTCGACTAACAGAGGTCGGCCAACAGCTTCTTGAGCTCTTCCAACGCCTTCATATGCTTCATCATCGTTGCTCCTCGTAAGATGTATCGGCAGCTGGTAAATTTCTCATAAAGTAACAAAATTGACGTTTTGTTCTTCTGTTAGTAGAGTCTTCATGTGCATTACGTGCACTATTGTCCTTGACCCAAATTTGATTAAAAATCTTGATCTCTTTCATGTTCATTGTGTTTAAACTTTTAGCTGTAAAATACGACACTTTCATTCAAATCACAAACAGATGAAACCAGCATCTCCAACCACAATTAAATTAACTGAATTAATTTAATAAAATATGCACGCGCACTGGGCTCATAACTTGTTCAGTTGTGCAATGGTAGTAAAAGCTGACGATAGATTGAAAAAAAGTAACAATTAAATCTTTATTGTAAACTAAGAATAACTTAAGACGATGGGTGACAAACTTATAAATAAATGACTGGCTAGTGTATCAAGTACTGTCGCACATCCGACCAGTAAAATGCTGTGAGCGCGCTAACGCAGAAAATAAATGTAAATTTAATTAGTTATTATCAATGTTATTGACCAGAGCGGATACTAACATATTTTCCACATTTATTATTTTACCAATGATGAATTCTTCTACTTTGCAAATTTATAAATTCCCTGAGTGATAATTTTGATCGTTTTCTTTATATCATTTTACTTATTTAAAAAAGTGTTATTTTCAGATGAACCTATTTTATTATTATTTTTAAAACGCAAAATACATATTTTGTTTTTTTAATAATATATTTTGCTGCCTTATGAACCATTGAATAATTTCACTTGGTTTTCGTGCCCTACTTGTTGATTTTTGTTATCAGTCTACTACGAGTGTTATTATTAGTAAAATCAAGTCCCGTTCCAAATTTCAACATACTTTAAAGATTTCTTACTAACATTAAATTCCAAACTATACTTGAATGATTAATAAAATAAAGCAATAAACAAATTTATTTTTCTTAAATGCTACCAAGGTAAATCAAATAAAAACCAAAATAATTTTTGTAATTAATTGAAGCATTAAAAAATAGAACATACAAAGCTATTTTTCTACATTGTTGTTCCAAAAGTATTATTTATTTTTGGCAACCAAATTGGTACGATTTTGGGCTCAAAGCTTGTTTTCTCACGAGAATTTTGATATATAAGACGTAATATATATTCCTCAAAAGTCCACACACTTCATACAATGATCAACAAGCTGTTCAATTTTCCTCCGAAATCAATTCCAAACTTTTGTGGTAGAATTTCTCGTCGGAGACCTGGGAAGCTGGTGACAGCCCTACATTCGCTTCTCAACTTGCCCGGCTTATGTTTGTAAGGATACTCAATGCATGCAAGTCGCGCCTGCATCTTAAAATAAGGTTGAAGTATGACTAATTGCAAATCAAAATTTTTTGGGAAAAACAAATTTTCTGAAAATCCAAAATCGTACCAATTTAGTTAGTAAAAAGTAAGAATGTGCACAAGTTTTAAGACAACCTAATGTTATGACTTACAAATACACTTTTTCTAACGGACAGGCAGACATCAAAAATTAAAGATAGTTGTGATACAAACACTTCGATAGCAATATCGCCCTCAAACTGAGGCCCCTTAAATACTTCTTTTCGTGTTTGCAACAGATGATAATCGCTGGGTATATGGGGTATTCAAGTGTAACTAGTTAATGCTTTCTATCTAAGATATTGTTAGCACCTTTAAAGAACACCTGTAACAAAATCTTAAAAAATATATAAAGCTTCGAGTTTATCCACTGACGGTTGCCTCTATTTTGTACATTTTTCAGTCTTTATGTAGTGTGTTAACATGGTATAAAGCTGGGAATGTTAAATCATTCTTAATTAAGTTGGGCTTATAGGACGTTAAAACCATATTTTGACGAACGTCATGCAACTTTTGAGAACTTTTTAGATACTTGCGCTAACAAGTGATAAATTAAAATTAAAAATCTATACGTAGGTAAATTAAATTTAAGTCCATTTTTTACTCCGCCATAAAATGAGGGAGGTTGTGAAACCAGTCAATCGTACACAAGCGCTTCGCTAGTTACTCTGTTCTTTTAGTACTTATTTTAGAAGTCAGAACAAATAATAATCGCCATTCGATAGGGCCGGGCTGTAGAGACGATGTTTCAGTGTTGTCCAGGCCATCACTCAATTTTTGTCGAGTTTGGGCAGCTGTATTAGGCCGGTCATTGTTGTCAGTAATGCTTTAACTTATTACAATCTTAAAAGTAATTTTGAGAAAACGGCAAACAATCCGAATATTCTCCTCAGCCACGCTGATCCTTGGACATCGGTAACCTTTATTTTTAACTTTCTTTCTCAAAAATTATTTATGTTACCCATACACCTGAATTTTCTTTATGGTCTTGTCTTCTAACTGTATTTTATCTATTCTTATTATTTCTGATGATTTTATGCTCTCTATCGTGACAAACGTAATAATAATTAATGTCTTGTACAAAGAACAAAAGTACCTCTTACTTTGGCATCGTAATCCTGACTAAAAGAGCAATTGTGCAATTTATTCTACGACGAATCTTTTTTAGGCAACACTACCAAAATCAGAGTCCCTCTACATTTACCTCACGACACGAAATAAATAAATTCTGATTTATATTAAATATTGTTTAAATATCTAAGTAACAAACATTCTTAGAAGCTACGTGGATTCAATCGACTCGTATTGGAGTAATTACATTGGGTAATTAATACAAAAAGTAAGTAAAGTTTTAATAAAGTCATAATACAATTATATTCAAGTGTACACTACCTACTCAGTAGTTATAATAAAAATTTTAAGAATTATAATTAAGGAAAGTACATACAGTAAAAGTAATAACAGCTTCTGAAATTACCTTCATATAATCATTCTTTAAATCTTTTACCCCTTTTTAAACGGGCACATTTTGGCCCTATAACTAACACCACAATGTGCTTGCATTATATTATTAACACTAGGAAGTCATGTAAATTTAATTTCAACTAAACTCAGTCCGAATCCATCTCGGGTTGCTTCATTTGCAAGGCGCACTTTCGATTTGGCCGCAAATTGTTGATTTTCACATGTAACGGGCGCTAGACATGTTCGGCACACAAAACCCACAGATGTATGCATAATTTTGTTAATTATGTTTGCTCTGTATCGCGAACGCTTCTTCTGATTAAATATTTGCGCCGATACTCTAACACTGAGTGGCGTATAATGTGAATTCGGCAAGGCAAATATTTTTGGATTTTCGCTGCGACGCTGTTAGCGGTGACTCGTCGCTTTGCGTGGGCGCTCCTTTTCAGAAGTCTGAGAACCGTTCTTCTGCAAAGCTGAGTTTCCTGTCGTTTGGTAATCGTGTAATGTGCGTGGGCAGGGAGCTTTGGAATTAAAATAAATATTAAATTTAAATTAAAGAAAGATTCGAATCAGTAAAGATCGTTAAGGTGTTGGTTAGAATTCAAAATATATTAAATTGGCTGTCTGACAGTCTGTGCCAAAAATATCGAGCTGAAGTTAAAGAAAATGCATGGCCGAGAGTTATAATAATACGCATGCGTAAATAAGGACTCAGTTAGATTCAGTTAGAAGTTAGATGCTAGTGAGAGGGCACATGTAATGTATGATTGTCCCGTTTGTAATAAATGAACAAATCTGTATCAGAAGCTGAAATGTGTGTATGCAGAAACTATTGAAATGATTCAGAAAGCTTTCGGAAACGATGCAATATGTGTAGTACAAATAAAGACAAGGCGCAAACTATTTAGAAATGTCTGATAATTTGCTAAACATTATCCATGTTCTCGAAGACTAACGATAAGCAGAAAAAATATTAAGCGTAAATAACACAAAACTTTGTAGAAAGTTTTGAACAGTGAAATCGACTGTGTGAACCGTGTATGGTTACGACAGACCACGTACTCTTACAAAAACGTAACAAAGCACTGCGAACGTTTATTACTTAAATAATTAATTCTTCGAATCCAAAGGTCATGATTTGTAAACAAAAGATCGGTGATTTCTAAATGGAAAAGATTGTTAAGAATAAAACGGACAGAGTATCGTACCAATAACTTAGTTATACAAAAAATAAGAGCACCGCAGAGACTGGTCAATACTGTACAAATTCTTTGGGCATGCTTTTTTAAAAACTGGCTGTTCAGGGAATTATAGAAGGAAAAAGATCTAGAGGTAGATCGTCAGAAGATGGCTAGATAAAACTGTCTAAAAACAATCTTGAAGAAAACGTCAGAGTCGCAAAAGGTAGGGATGAGTGGAAAAACATCAAATCGACATACGAACTAAATAATTTGCGACTACTTTTTTGATAGTCTGCGATTCTGAGGCATGCAGGGCTAGTAAATATTATATACTCATTGTCTTGGTTTTTGTTATCTCTACAGCACTTTTACTTCTTTCTATGTTTCCTCATATTATTATCATTATTTTACATTTACCTTTATTGAGTGTTAGTTCTAATTTACTGCTTTCTTGTCCTTACGATGTCCAACAGTTCCTTTATTCTTTCCGATGTTTTGGCTGTATCCTCGGCACATCTTAAATTGTTGATTAGGACACCACTGAACCAAAATTTTTCTCATTAATGTGTTTCGACTATACGTTAAAAGGAAGAGGGAATAATATACACCCTTGTCTAACATATTTTTGCAAGGTAAATGTATCTGAGGTCCTGTCGTTTATCCTAACTTGTGCATTTTTGTATGGTTGTTTAATCATATAGACTAAATGTTGGAGTGTAACCATTTCGATTAAAATTTCTACAGTTTATGCTATTTCACTATGTGAAATACTTTTGTATACTCCAAAAAACATATATCGTAATTACGTTAAATTCTCTACACTCAAATTATGTATTTGCTCTCTTGTGCTTATATCTTTTTTAAAACCAGCTTAAAACACAGATATTTGCCATTCTAAATAGCTTTTTAATCTATTAATTATTACGTTGAGCATAATATTGTTAGCATGCAATATTAATCCAAATGTAGTATAATTTTCACATTTCCTCGTTGATCCTTTTTTATGATATTTGGACCAGTCATCTGGTCATTATCCTGTTGTCCATATTTTATTGCAGATATCAAATATTATCTTAGTGCCTTATCATTTATCATTTTCAGCATCTTACTGCTGTCATCACTTTCTACTGCTTTTAAATATAGTTTTTTATAGCATATTCCACTTCATTTTTTAGTATTGGTGATTTTGGTTTAATCTATTGAGTATTTACGATAGTCACATTTTTATCTGGTCTTCTCATATAATTGTTTGCAGTGTCTTTTTTAACTATCAGAAATTTTTTAATATTTCTTACAATTTTCCCATTCTCGTCGTATGTTGATAGCTTGAATTCCATTCTTAAGTTTTTAATCTTCTGAAACAGATTTCATGTTTCATTTTTACTATTATGTATCTATTTCTTCACATATTTTACTTAGATGCTCATTTTTTGTCTTTCCTGGGGTATTTGTTTGTCTTTTTGTTTTCAGTTTTCCAATTTCTTTTATCGATTTTTGTTCATCTTATTATTTCACTTTTTTATAGTTTCAGTTTTGATTTCTCTCAATATTTTTAAGTTCCCCACATCTGATTTGCATCTTTCTTTTCATTATTTTCTATTATCAGCTCTAATTTACTATTCATGTTTTGTTCAAAAGCTTCAATCAGAAGTAATCTAGAAAATGTACCTTTAATAAATAAATTATTTACTTTTTATTGACTGTTTGTACTATAAAAATTATTACGCAAGCGTTAATACTTATAATTTTATATATTTAAATTTATAAAATAAAGATATTAATACTTAAAAAGATATTAATAATTAATTACTAAATCATTACCATTAACAACAACCAACAAAATTCTTTTATGTTCTTTATTACGTATCTATTTTAAGGCAACTCTTTCATAAGTAATAATTACTAGATAATTACTTTGGAAATGTGTTAATATCATCTGAAAAAATCTAATATAATGTAAGAATTCCATATCTTAAAATTGAAATTGTATAGTTTCTTATTTTTCTAATTTTTCCATTGCCAAAAATAATTCGTGAATTTAAAAATAAAGAATATTAAAAATATGATAAAAATAAACTTCATTCTCTTTTGGATATCTAATTTAAATGCACCTCTCACATAATTTATCATTTCACAATTCGGTAATATAAGTGAATATTCTAATCAATCCTTTCTCAACCGTTGGATGTTTAAAATAAAAATATTTATTGACGGTATTCTCAAACAATAGAATATAACTCAAAAAAGTGATATTCGTTGAATCTTTAATATATTAACGTCGTCTGATCAAAAGTATCCAAATACTCATAAATTAGCGTATAGAGGTCTCCAACACGTATAAAAATAGCACGAATCTATGCGTTACTCAATGCTAAACAGTACGGGTAAAATAGATAAGCCAAAAAAAACAGATTTTTCAGATCTTTTCAATTTGCCCAGACTAGCTGCTATTGATGTAATTGTAAAATGAAAACAAATATAAAGTCACTACTATAGCAACTATAATAGCAGTAACAAACCGTTTTGCGTTGAATATCATCCAAAAATTTTAGTCTTCCAATTGTAAATCAATACTATGGCCACAGTAGAGAATTAAGACAATTAAAGCTTCATGGTAGAACAAAAATGTTTGATAAATGCTCAACATCGCTTGCAATGGTATAAGAAACGCTGATCTTGAACTATGGTTTAGAGCGACAAATAACACTTTACTATATGACAGTCTGATGAAGAGATTTGTATATGGAAAATTTCTGGAAAAACTATACCTTCCAAAATGTGTAGTGGCAGCAATGAAACTTAGAAGAGGTAGTATTACAGCATGGAAATATTTTTTATAAAATTGAGTGGGCTTTCTTGTGAAACTAAAAATCTAAATTCGAAAGGATACAAAAATACTTTGAGCAGTTGTACAATAGAAGAACAATTTCAAAGCCCTAACTTGAACTTTTTCGAGTTGCTCCAAACAACAACAACTCACACATCACAAAATCACTTTTTATAAAACTTCTTTGGAGACATTTCGATTACAAGTTAATCGTTTTATCGCTTGAGAAAAAACTAACGTAGGTTGTTAAAATTTATATCGTCCAATAAGTCTAGTGAACATTTTCGTGTACTTCAAATCAGATGATGTATTCTACTCTTACTTTTTTTTAGCAATGTTGCACATTTGCATATATTTTACAGTGCTCAAAAATATATAATTTAGCTGATAAGTTTAATTTTGCTTTCTTTTAAACTGTTCCTAACATTAAGAATTCCAACAAATATTTATTATTACGCAAAGAAGTATAACTTACAGTGCATTTTATTAGCCAGTTATTCCATGTATAAAAATTATATAATTATAAAGTTAAGGTTTCCTTCTTCTTGTGTAGTCCGGGTATTAAACATTCTTGATCCAAATTCTCAAATTTGAACTAAAAAAACGCTGGTAACTGATTAATACTACAGATGTTCATAAAATATTGTACTTTAATTCTATAATTAACTGTGTCATACATCACAAAAGAGAAACCAAAAAATAAATATTACAATTTATGATTTTAGCTACTTCCAAAAAGATAATAATAATAAAATTTAAAACCTTGGCCTGTGGTTGCTGATTTTTTTTTATTTTAAGGAAATATGCAATATTATACCTAAGCAAGGGAAGGAGAAATTAAAATTACTTTGTTTAACCATAAAAGAACAACTCTATGTGCGTTTTTTACATTTATTAAAATCGTCATTGTAAATTAAACTTCTAAATGTTATTGCTTTTGATTTAGCTCACTTTCTACACTTTTACTATTATGTGCTTGCGAACATTTAGGATTTACTATGTAAATAAACTAAATATAAAACAATTTTTTAACGTCCTGAGGTGAAAGGAGACAAACGCGACATCCGAATGTTGTAAGTAGGAATACCTGAAGGGGATTCTCACCGTAGGGTCAGCATCACGATTTCAAAGAAAAAGTACCCTCCCCGGTTGTGCAACTGATTATTATTAAGTTTCTCAAGACAGAAGGTGTAAAGCCAACTAAGATTTTAAAAGACTTAAATCACACCACCTTTAAAAAGACTAAAGAGTACGAGTGGCTTAAACAGTTTTTAGAAGAATGAGAAGCAGATTAAAGCAAAGCTTGACAGCCCAGGGGGATCGCAAAGTCTTACTCGGGGGATCGCGGGTAAAGGAAAAGACAAGTGTCTATAGGTCTCAACAGAAAGAAAATTAAATACGTAGTCTTTAAAATCACTGGCATAGTTTTATTATAGTCCTGGGGAGTCGCCAAATTTATTATAACTTGTAAAGGGGTTGCGTATTCAAGAAAGTTAAAAAACACTGGTTTAGACCATTAAAAGAACCACTGGAATGATTGATTTGCCGATGATGATGCTACGAAAGCGTTCGTGTGCGATACAATGTATTTTAATAAAACGTACAGTTTTGAAATTTTAATTCACCAATTATTAATGCCTGATCGGAAAGTTATTTTTATTGTGAAATAATAGTACTGCATATAAATTGTGATATTTTTATGAATCAAGCCCATTTTTTATATAACAAATTGTAAAGACAACACTACTTTCAGTAACTCTAAATATCATTCAAATAAGTACTAACGTTGTATTTGGGATAAAAGTTTTATACACCTTATCAAGATCTTGTTACAGTTAGCTTTTAAAGGTGCTAATGGTGCCTGAAATAAAAAGCATCAACTCAAAAATTAAATATAATACTACTATAGACACAGATACATAACGATGATCATAAAGAAGTTAGATCATCTATTATCTTGACTATTCTTCATACTAATGAAAATCAAAATGAGGAGTGCCGATTCGGCTTTCAAAGCATAAACAAGTGCTAGGAAGTGCAAGCGACAATGCTATAGAGAGTGATAAAATCGAAGTCGTACGCCTCAAATTTATATGGTAACGATATTTGGTGTTATTTATTTAGTTTAACGCATAAATCTACTATTGAATAAAACAAATACTTTACCAACAAGAACCCCTACGGGGGGTTCTTTATTTAAGATGAACAATCTTAATCTTAAACGAACCAGCTCTACCTTATCGCCACCTGTATCCGAACCGAATAGAAAATATTTATTTATACCCGAAAATCTAATAACCAAAAATAAATTTTACGTTACGGAGAAGCAAATCGAGGATGTCGGTAAAATCATTCATCAAGGTAAACTCGCTGCAGCAATAAACGACATGGATACCTCTGTTACCGCTCCGTCCCAATCTGTAAATACTAAGGAGAATAAAATAAAGATTAAATTTATCTGCATAATGCAGACAAATTAAAATTTAAAGAAATAATTACTGATCTGAAGGAAAAAGCTAAGAGTGAATTTACCACTGTAGTTAGAAACAAACAATTAAGAATAAATCTCACCAGTATAGAGGATTACCGAGTAATGACTAAGCATTACAGCGAGAATAATCTAACCTACCACACATTTAAAAATCCAGAAGTTAGCAACTTATCTATAATAATCCGAAACGTCCCTGTCTTCCTTACGAAAGATGGAATAAAAAACGAATTAACAACTCTAAAATATCCGGTACAAAAAGTAGCCAGATTATACAACAAAGACAGATATCTGATCCCACTATGCGCGGTGGATCTCGATGACACCCAAGAAGGTAGGGAAATTTTCAAACTAACAAAATTAAACCACAGCATAGTAGAAGTAGAGATACGAAGAAAGTCGAAGAAAATTCCTCAGTGCAAAAAATGCCACACACAGTAACTATTGCCACTTGCAAGCACGCTGTGTGAAGTGCACTGGCAATCATTTATTTACCGAATGCCGTAAACGACCTGGAGATGATCCTCAGTGCGTAAACTGCTTGGAAAAGCACCCAGCGAACTACAAAGGTTGTAGTTATTATGCTAAGGTAACTTTGATCCAAACAAGAAACTCTAGCTCTAGAACTCAAAACAGATCATACGCCCAAGCAGTAATAGACAAACAAGATACTACGACTAATGAGTCATCACCCCCAAGACGTTTTGTATCCAAACCCAACGTTTCCACTCCCGACGAACAGCAATCATCAACCGACCTTATCTCCACAGTACTTAAGAAAATAATAGAACTGCTAATCCCCCATTTAGACAAAATAATGCCATTCCTAACAAAGTTATTACCAACATTGCTAAATAATGGATCAAAATAATCCTCTGCTAATAAATAATATAACAGTGACAAATTGGAATGCCAATGGTCTTAAATCTCAAAGCTCAATTTTTATAGAATTCATGACAAGACGCAACATTGATATCGCGTGTATCACAGAGACACACTTTGTTAGCACCGAAAAATTCAGAATTCCTGGGTATCACGTATATCGGAAAGACCGAGAAGCTGTAATAGCATCAGGCGGCGGAGTTGCAATTATAATTAAAAAGAAATTCAACCACCACCTCCTCCATATGCTAAAAATACCATATGGGGACGTCGTGCTAGTAATCCAGACGAGATCAAGTTGCATAACATTACGGCCAAACACAGTATATTAATATCAGCCCCTGACGACTACACTTACCATCCATACCAAACAGACCATCAACCTGACATCTTAGATGTTATACTGCATAAGAATGTCAATTATCCAGTGTATCAAACTGTGACATCTGAACTGGACTCTGATCATCTTCCTGTCATCATCAGCCTCCACAACACCCTTCAAATAATACCTCCCCCGCCTAGCTTAGCGCATGGTAAAACTGATTGGGACAATTTTCAGTCGACCTTTGATCAAAAACTCCGTTGGGTGGGACCACCTAAACTTCCCCCCGGATATAGACAATGCCATCCTAGAGGCTACAGCCTTGCAAGCAAGTATACAAGAAACAACCACTCTATGGAAGCAAAGGAAAGTTGCCGAGCATATTAGAACTCCCAACTACATACTTGATCTAATTAAGCGAAAGAATAGATACAGAAGAGATTGGCAAAGACACCGGTTACCATACCTTAAAACACTGTACAACCAACTATATCACTTAATAAAGAATGAACTTGACAGTCTAAGAATCCAAAGATACAATTCTTACCTTGAAGACACTAAACCTGGTGACCCATCTATGTGGTTAGCTACCAAACGCTTATTAAGCCAACCGAGTATAATCTATCCTATGATATCAAATAACGCCAGATACTCCTCCGATGATGAAAAAGCCAACTTATTAGCAACTCATCTTGAACAGGCATTTACGCCCAATATTGTAGAACAAGACGAACACTTTGAAAGGCAGGGAACAAGAGCAATCGCAAATATGCAATTACAGGATAACCACGAAATAGCTCCTACATCTGTCCAAGAAATTAAATCTTATATAACAATATTACCTAAGCGTAAGACCCCTGGGCCCGACCTTATAGCAAATGAAATGCTAAAGCACCTATCAAAAAATTTTCTGGCTCACTTAACCTCAATATACAACGCCTGTCTCAGACTAGGATACTTTCCGACAGCATCGAAAACTGCAAATGTGCTCCCCATCTATAAAGTAGGAAAACCGAAGGAAAACCCCGACCTATCAGTCTCCTGCCAACCCTGGCCAAGCTCTTAGAAAAAGTGATACTTTCCAGATTACAAGATTACCTCCACCAAAATGATACTATTCCTCCTCTTCAATTTGGCTTCCGAACCCATCATTCGACCTCTCACCAGCTTCTCAGAATAAGTGAATCAATTGAAAGAGGGTTTGAAAAGAAAGAATACACTGCGGTTGTATTTATAGACTTGGAAAGAGCTTTCGACAAGGTCTGGCATGATGGACTTCTATATAAAATGGGGCTTTTAAACATTCCAAATTACCTAACCAAAATCATTCACTCATTTCTCACTAACAGAACTTATCTAGTTTTAAACCTATTCGGACCGGAGTACCCCAGGGCAGTATTCTGGGACCAACCTTATTCAACCTGTTAGTTCACAACGTACCTACAGATCTCAACTCAACGCTGGCCATGAATGCTGACGATACTACAATTATTACACAGAGCTTCAGTCTTAACACAGCAATCGTACTCCTACAAAACTCTATAAATACGTTATGTGCATGGTTTCAGAAATGGAAAATTAAAATAAATTCTGATAAATGTCAAACAAAAATTTTTACCCTCAAGAGATATGATCAAATTACAAAAATAAAAATAATTAATAACGAAATAGATTGGAATCCAAAGGACTCAGCTGTTAAATATTTAGGCGTGCACTTAGATGCGAAACTGAACTGGGGGTTTCATATCAATAAAAAACTCAACGAGTGCCACAACAGACTGGGTGCATTATATCCTCTTATAAACCGCAGATCTCACCTTAGACCTGAGTGTGCTGTACTTATCTACAAAGGAATCCTCAGACCAATTCTTACGTATGCATGTCCAATATGGTGCAACACATCAAAGACAGACATGAAGAAACTCCAAACAATCCAGAACAAAGTGCTCAGAATCGCCATCAACTGGTTTGTGCGTAATAATCAAGTTCACAGTGAATTTAGTGTTCTATTAATTACAGAGTTCATTAATAAATCCACTGTAAAGTTTTTCCAAAATCTAACCTTGTGTTCAAGTGCTACCAAATTAAATCTAGGACAAAAAAATATTCACAGGCGTCTTAAACGTAAACTACCACAGGACTTTTTAATTTAATTTTATTTTTAATTTAAATGTGGTATATAAACCCAACTCAATGTCAAATTAAGATAGAAATATAATTTATCAGTTAATCCCCACTGGATTAAACCTCAATGTATGTAGTTTAGTTCTTATTTAATTGTACTATAACAACCAAGCCGTGTATTGCATTGTATATTGCAGAGTCAGCTATAATATAATAAAATTAAAAAAAAAAGAAAATCAAAATAAGTAAAATTCAAAAAACTTTTCTATTAGTAAACCATAAAATTCGCTTGCTTTCAGATTTTTGTAGTTGTGTTCTATAAGAGAAATTGTAAAACAAATATAATGTACCAGTTTGTGTTTATTTATCCCACATGTTCCAGCGTAACAGAAAACTGCACCTACACTTCAAATTAATGTAAATAATAAACCTACACGCATGTTGACATATAATATATATATATATATATATATATATATATATATATATATATATATATATATATATATATATATATATATATATATATATTGCATTTCAATTTGACTTATTTGTGTGAAGCTTTTTACTTCTACAAATTAGATTTCTTTAATTAATTCTACCTGTTATATTAATTAAAAGTAATTTTATGTAGAAAAATAACAATAATTATATTTATAGGAGACTGCAGTTTGTTTTAAAAACATTTTTTTTAAATTATACTTCCATAATTAGTACCCGAATAAAATATTTGACATGGTCGGTATACGAGTCACTACTGAAATAATTAACACCTTAATATAAAAAAAATAAAAAAGTTCAACACACTTTTGGTTAAGAAATGCAAAATCAAAATTCCCTATTTTAAGCAATTAAACAAACCCACAAATTTTAAGCCTTCGTATGCTGAAAATTAAAAAACTGTGCTGTTATAATTTAAAGATGGGGCGATGAAAAAACTCCACAATTATATTGTCTGTTCGATTGTACTTGTAAGCGATAAAAACTGGTGATAACAATAGTACTACCACTAATAAGAGCCAGCTACAAAACATTAGTAAATCTAAGACCATAGAAAGGTAAAAACCTGTCGAAAAAATGTCTCAGTTAGAGAGGTTATTATACTGGTTAATAAGGAAATGTAACAGAAGTTTAACAAGAATATTTTAAGCGAGTTTGAAGTTGGCAACAAATAAAAGTTCGAATAAAACACAAATGATGGCTCTAAATTTTAAAATCATGACTAGGAATGCCAACAGACTGCTGTAGCAAAGCAATAAACTGTAACTGTTCTTAAAAATACATAAAAAAATGTTTGTCTAATATATAAAGTTCATTCTATAATTGAGTTGTTTTAATCTAATTTAGTACTGCTTATACTACACTACAGACGCCTCTAAGAACGCGAAAAACAGCATCCAACATTATAAAGGCAAAGAAGTTTATTCAAGGATGGTCGGCTACCCAAATTGTAACGTTAGTATAATAGCTATTTACTACCCTCATAGCATCGCTCAAAAGAACAGATTATCCCCCAAGATACCCCAGGGAATGATTTATTGATGCAATGCATATTTATTGGGATAAAAAATAAGTACGCTGAAAGGTAAATAAATGAATTTAGCTACCAGAGTGTTAAATTGTGAGGTTGCCTATTGGCTTACGAATGTCAACAACTTACATGATCTCTTCATTATTAGGAACATTTCATATTTAGTAAATTTGAATAAAATTAAAGCTGATGACTAACTGCATATCGGTAATTGTGGCACTTCATGACAAAATTATTGTCAACGCGGAGCTTTTTCTCTCAATAGAGAGTACAACTGAATAACTAATTAAATACTAATGTTTACCAAAGTTCACAACAAACTATTAGAGTCAATATCAGAATGTTTAACCAAAAAGCCGATAGATTGAATTATCTGACAAAAATTAAAAAGCACTTACTTGAAGGAAAATTAATAACGACTCAGTGAGCTTTCTTATAAAAAAGACAACTATTCTTTACCGAAAGAATCAAAAGACCAAAGTTATATATCTAGCCGCATAAAAAAACTGATGGATCGTTAGCTAGATAAAAATAAAAAAAAGCAAACCTACCCACAAAGTATCTAGAAAGAGAAAAAATTATTGCATAGTTGCAAACGTTTCGACGTAACAAAATCGAACGGACTGCTCTAAAAGAAATAATTTAAAGATTGCAACCAACTAACATAAAAAGTCTGTATATTATAAGTTTTAAAAGAACTTTACAAAAAGTCCCTAATTTAAAGTATCTCGTGAACATTTTCTTTTAACTTAAGTACTTTGTTGAAAAGTTGTAAATACATGACATATTAAATTAAAACAAATTAAATAAATCACCTTCCATTATATTCTTTATTACAATCTTATATTAACTATAAATATTTTTGGATTCAATAAAAAGCTTCTTATCTATTAAACTCCGTCAAATCGGATGTACCAATAGGAAGTGTGCTCGGTCTTTTGCCATGTTTGCTTTACACTTACAAAATATCTGAAGCCAACATTACCTTAAATTTCATATTTACTAATGACAGAAATTTTTGCAGACTTAAATAACAAGCCAAATACCCAAGACAAGAGACATAATTTATGAACAAAAAGCTCAATCTAATAAGAGCTGTTCATGTCAATTAAGAAATGTGTGCATCGACAAATATCAGCTTTGTAAAATGATTCAACTCATTCAAGTTTTAGAGCAAGTCCAGTCCATCCATATTTATGTATTATGTATTTTCAATAAAACTTTGGAAAATAACCTGTAGTAAATAAAATTAAAAAATTTGTAAAAAGCATAAAGCCAAGTCTTATTATTACATGATCACAGCTAGACCAATGTGGAATAGTGCAAAGACTCCAAAAGCATTTAAAGTTATGGTTTAGGTAAAGTGCAAAAACAGCGTGTTTTTTTGTTCCACATGTAAAGAATATTTATTTTTCTACATAACCTTCTGGCTTAGAGACATATCTTTTGGTCCCTCTAGCATGAAGGTAGTTGTTTCACCACCCAAGCGCATACAAACGCTTAGCAGCGACATCTTTAACAGCGCTCAAGCTCCAAGTGCTTTTTTAACGATCCCAACAAACAATAATCGCAGAGCAATTAGTTCCGACTACAGGAAGATGTTCCGCTGTACTCCAAAATATATTCTCAATTTTGTGCTGTATAAGCCGTAACTAATGTTAACTTCACATGCAATTTTATCAACCATCAATTGACGGTCATTTTCCAAAAGGCAGAAAACAATGCGCATATTCTCCTCGATCACCCTGATCTTCGGAGCACTTTGGCGACCTTCATTTTCAGCTGTTTGTCATCCTCTTAAAAATTGTTTTTACCACGCAAACACTTAGGTGTTAAGGGTATTGTCCTCAAACTGTTCCTTAAGTCATCTGAAAATTTAAAATGGTTTTACGTCCTATGTCGTGAGAAACTCAGTAATAATCCATAGCAAAATGGACGACATCGTGATATTGATTAAAAAAGCAGTAGTGCAAGATAGTTTACGAAGAGAATGTTCCTTAGAGACCCCTACCTTTATCTATGAAAAATAAAATTACTTATTAGTCTGACTACAACTGTCAGGTTATGAAAGTTGTTCTAAAATCCCATAATACACTAACATTTTTTTCTATTTTTCTATTTCATAGAAAGTTTTTGTAAATATTTTCTAACCAATTTGCTTTAATCGACATTTTATAAACTATAAAATATAATTTGGTCTCAAATTTTTTATAACATATTCTGCAGTTTAATCTTTACTTTAATCTTTTTATATTTCGAGGATACAATCAATTTTTGTCGGTGGTAATAATTCGGTGAAAGAATGAAAGATCTAAAAAATTGTCAGCAGACATTAACTTGGTGTTCAACTTACTCTTGCTTTAAAGAGCGGATTACTTCTCTAGATCATTTAATGCCTTGTCTAGCTTATGCAAGTGATGTCTTATTGTCTATGGTGATGGTCACCTGTGATAATTAGTGGGTGCTTATAGCTGAGATAAACGAATAGCTTGAAGTAAAGCTTCTGGATCTGCTACAAAAGGCCATCTCAAAACAATCAAATTTCTTGGCCAATTTTGGGTCATACAGTCTGATATAACATATTAACCTTTAACTTTTATCAATAGCACCTCCCTTTCATTTTCAGTGATGCTAAAGAACAAAATTTTAATATTCGGGTCAGACACGTTGCTTACTTTTTTAAGTTTCTATCTCTGTTCACCTATTTATCAGCTTAAATTATCCATCGTCGTGTGTAAGCCTCCCTTATTTGTCCCCATTTTCTCTGTCGTTAAATATTTGCATCCAGTCGTGTCTAGTAATTCTCCTTATATAATCCATCCATCTTAATAATTCTGTGAGTCCATATGCTGTCTGTCATTCTCTCTATAAGCCCTATCCAATTTTATCTCAGTGTATATAGACGTATCACATCTGTAATTTTTGATCTTCGTTTAATCTTAGTGTTGGGTATACGAATTTGAAGTTTAATATTCAACAGTCTCCGCTCCACCGGTCGTTGTGTTATTTGATGTTTATGTATTATGTTCTTGTTGAATTCCCAAGTCTCTGTCCCATATGTTAAAACAAATAGCACATATTGATGGTAAGTTTATACTTTTGGGGTGTTCGGTATGTTAGATTTGAATATCGCCTGCAAATCGTTCAAATTTTTTAGCCAAATCTAATTTAGATTGTTTTTTGAAAGCTCGATTTTTATCGTGAACATACAATTTAACCTTTTCTGTTAATTCGCTTTTCAATTTTATTTCTTCGTTATTTTCGTTGGTCATTTGTCAAGTATTTGGTTTATTAAATTTATTTTCAGGCCAATACCTTTAAATTTTGTATTCAACTCAGTTGTTCAATTTTTTTATTAACCGATGTACTAATATCCGAGAAAATATTTGTAAATAGATAATAGCAAACTGATGAGCCTGTAGTTCTTTGCTTGTAGTAGTTATATTATTAGTTTGCCTCTGTAATTTACCATTTCAATTACTATCCCATCTTCCTCGGAAGCTTTCTTATTTGGCAAGTTTTTCATAAAATTTATTATTTTGTCTTTTGTAATTGTGGGTATGTCGTTTAATCCTTCATTTCTTACTAATATTTCTTATTTTTCTTCTTTTTCGGGAATTATATCATTTGTGTTATATTGGTGTTGGACAGTGTGTCATAGATATTTCTTGTTTCTTGTGTTATTTTTTTATTACCCTCATTTAACAGCTTTGTTATCGGATGTCTTCATTTACACGTTTTCTTTTTTAGACTTGTTAAGCTTTTCCTTCCTTCCAGCGTTTCTTACATCTTCTCTAATCTTTTTTTTTTTATTTATTTCTGCTAATTCTATTCTATTTCTATCTTGATCCTGTAGTAGTTCTCTTTTCTTTTTAATTAAGACTTTTGGTCTAATTTTGATTTAAATTCTGATTTTCCATTTTTTTATTTTTACTTCTACTAAATCGTTTTGATACTATTAGTATGCACTAAATGAGTTTGTCGTTTATAATTTCTAAGCCTGATTTTTTCTCTATAGTGTATTTGTATTCCATCTTGCTCTATTTCAAATTGTCTTTTTGAACTTTGTATGAATTTTCTTCTCCTTGTATGTTGATTCGAATTCTAGCTCTCGCCATTCTGTAATCTCTTCCCATTTATTACGTTCAATACGGTTGCGTCTGTTATATTCTCATTATTACCAAGGTATAATTGATTTCTCCTTTCATTGTCCTATTTGGGCTCTCCATATTCTCTGTGCTGCCAATTTAAAGAGTATGTTTGTTATATATAAGTTGTTTTCTTCAGCATAATTTAATAGTATAATAGTTCTCATCTTGCGTTTCTTCTTTCAGGTCTATGTAACGCTAGTCCAGGTTCATTAGAAATTTTTGTTTGCCTACTTCGGCGTTGAAATCTCTCATTATTGTGACATAATTTGTTTCATTGATTATCACTGATTTGTTCATTTTTTCATATAGCTGTTATATTTTTTCTTCCGCATATTTTGACGTCAGTGCATACACCTGAATGATTTTATATGCATATCTTTTAGAGACCTTGACATCTATTGAGGTTACTATTTCCAATATTGCTTTATATTGAGTGATGTTAGCATTTTTTTTGTTTATTAGTAATTCTGCTCCACATATCTTCCAAACTTCATTTTCTTTATAAAAATTTTTATGTCTATGCTTTAATGTTTTCGCTTTCTCCGTACTTTAAGTAATCCTACTACTGCCCATTAATTTTTTTTTACTTCTTCTCCTATTTCTCCCGATTCCGATAATCTTCACATTTAATGTTGCTATATAACATTCAATTCGTTTGTAACTTTGCTGCTTGAGATTTTTACAGTTGTTTTAATATAAATGAATATCCGTCTGCCTCAGAATCCACAAGACTAAGAGTCTTCTTTTTCTGTGTTAACTCTACTGGTCTGAAGTAATCTGTTTTAAAAATTTGACATATTCATTACTTTAAAGGGTTTCTAGCCTTTAGTTGCCACGCTGAGGGGTAGTGAAAGTAAAACGATATGCAAAGGAATAAAAATGCAGACTTGGATAGGATGAAGTTTGGAACAAGATTTTCCCTGGTATTAAAAAGTCTAAAAGGCATGAGCTTGCGTAGGCAGGGTTGCAATATCCCTGAGATAGATTTGCTTTCTACTGGGATTACAAAGAATGACTTAACCGCTACCATTTCTTTTTAAGTCTAAATTCAAAGGAATGAAATTTAGTACAACATAGAAAGATCTACAAACTGCACTCTCTAACTTGAAATTAAGTTGTGAAATAGTTCAATTGTTACAACAATTTAGTTTGAAAACTAACGACTCGTAAAATGAAAAGACTTGCACCGCCCTAATAATCTTTGCAAAATCATTACGATTTTGAAATATATTTTAAGTGATTTATTTATATACTTACAGCATCAATACTAATAATAAATTACATAATAATAAATCTGTGATGGTGTAATTTTGAGTAAGTAATTTAACTTCCCTTTTAGCCAGCGATGGGCCATAATAAGCAGCCTTTCCCCAAGCAGTCGGATCTGACCCAAATCTGCGTTCCATTTCTGCTCCCCCACGGCATCGGGCCTCCTGGGACCCCGGGCGGGATTTGCTTAAAACGAGTCCCAAAAACGTCTTCGCCAGACAGCCGGGCGAAATTAAATTTCATCAGCGGATGTTTGCCGGTCTCGATGCCGCGCGTCGCTGAAAACCGCGCGCCCAGCGATCCTCCGTTTCTGGCGGCGGCCCCTGTGTCCGCTCTTAAATAACGGACCGTTCGATTTTATCCCCGTGAAAGGTCGCCGTTAATGCGCTTGGCGAAATTTTTAGAAAAGATTACGCAGGTTATACTTGCCGGCTTCAATTTCACGACCTATTGCACTTCTTTTATGCCAGCGCTACCTTGCCTCGCCCCAGCCGCGCTGTTTATGTTAAGATGAAAATTGGTTTAAGCGGCCTTTCGCCCCACAAAAGATCTGTCGGCGTGTTTAGGTACAGTTATTTTTACTGCTTTATGGAGATATTAATTTTTGGGCCTTTCGGGATTTGCCCATTTAACCGTACTAATGCGGGTAATTTGAAGTACAAAAAAATAGCCGGCCTAAATTTTCAGTTTTGTCCTACAGCTACGCCCCATTACTCATTAAGTAATATACCCCTATAAACCTAGCAGAAGCACAGCTTTTGCATGCGTTAATTTACTCTTTTAAGTACTTATTTCTTGCAAAAATATAATTTAAGTTTGTTTTTTTTTATTATACGATACATACCGGCAGAAATTTTCTTTGAATGGTCTGCATAGTTTACCCTTTTTACAGTAATTTCTAAGTAATTTAATAATTTTTTTGAATGATTACTCCACTCTACATTAATTTTTACTCATTCCGTCATACTTCTTATTTATGATTATTCCTGTGATATTTTGAATTTTTGGACTCTGAATTTTTTTATTAACTATTACGTTTTCACAAGGGAATATGCTTTACTGTTTCTGTAAACATTTGTATAATTTTTTACTGTTAACTATTACAATTTAGCAGCATATAACAACCCCAAAAAAAAATTAATTATGGCCCATCGAAATATTTACAGAGAAATTTGCAATGAGTGCTACTTTGCAAAAACATTTAAAAGCTAGCTAAACAAACTTCAAGTCAGAGGAATATACTTAGCAGGCTGTTTAAAGTGAAATGAAATTGAATCATTACTTGGACTGGTAAATATATTCTAGTAAACACAATAGCTGTAAAAGCTGTTATAATTTCGGTATTTCTATAAGTTAGAAAGTGGAGTTTCCTAATTGCTTTTTAAATGCATTAAAATTTGTACTTGTGGAAAAGTAATTAACATATTACTAATCCTTTAACAATAAAGCATAGTGTAGATAAATATCGAATGAATTTTCTTGGAAGCTATTATAAAGGTATTTCAACTCCCCCCTATAGGTATTCACTAAAAATAAAACTGATGAAGGCATCCCAGATACTTAAGAATCCAGAACAGAAATATTAACTAATTTTTGTTAAGAAAATCAAAAAAATTAATAAAATGAACATGAGTGCCCTGAAATATACAAAATAATATTTTTCACGTGCATTTATAAAAAAATCTGTGAAAATGTGCATGCATACAAAAATATGCATTTTGCATATATTCCAGGCTTTTGTAATAACCTTTTCCAACGGCTGTCAAGAATACCAGATACCTTAAGATTCTTATTAACAGTAGTAGTAGTAGTGGTAGTAGCAATCCCAAATTAGGGATTTAAGGGTAACAGCACGTTTATCGCGCTACAGCCAATATTTACTTACGACTCTAAAACAAATCAGCAATTTTTTTTATTATCTTTTTGAGATTTGAATTTAATTGAAAATGTTACTCACAGAAAGTGTTCATGTTGAGAAAAACAAGAAAATGAATAATCTTTTCTACCGTCGAAATGGTCATATATCTGTTACTCAAATAAAAGACCAAAAAAACAATTATTTTAAACAAAGCAACATAACTTTACCACAAATGTTCAAGAAATTAAAAGCAAAATGCAAAAAATGGTTTGCATAGCATCTTAATAAACGCGGCTGTAGATATTTTACAGGACTTAGAAATTCATCTGGTAACATATCCTCTATGGCCTAGTCCCAATTGATTATCAACTTTCACTAACTAAAACTAAAAATAATGCCAGTTAAGAGGGACTCACACAAATTTTACAAAACCTCAAAAATTATGTTTTCTAATTATTTTAGAAATTTGTTTCAAAAAAGGTATTAGGTGAAAGGAAAACCTTTAAAAATAATAGAACATAATTAATTTCAATATGTATAAAACATAAGAAGAATAGAAAAAAAAGTAGAAACAAAAATGGAATAATTTTGACATTTGTGTTTTTGGAGAGATATTACGTTTAGCTACGTATTACAAGAACAGTACAATAATTGTTGTCGTTGTATAGAACTTTCCGTGTTATTAATCTTTAAAGCAATGTTTTTGATGCAATTTTCAAAATTCGAGAAAAAATATGGCAAAAAATATGCACAGAGAAACGACGGAAGTACTTGAAGTATTTAAAGATTATGCTTTTCTATCAAACCATAAAAACTGGACACGTAAGTTGTCGGGCAGCAAAAAAACCTAGTCAACACAATTTTGCAGAGACTTAAAAGAATGTGAATGATCTGATCCTTATCCGTAAAACTGCAATAACATGTTTTCTCCAATGGTGCTATTCAAACAATATTAACTGACTATCTAAGGCTATACAAGGTACCAAAAAAGCGGTTACCCCAAATTTTGATACCTAATTAAAAATATGCGTAAGACGTTTTTCCGCATCTAATTTAGCCCTATTTAAGCAAAAACCTTCATGGTCGTCGTGTCACTTTTTAGTTTTCTTCCTTTTTACTTACATATATTTTTGTTTTAAACTCAGTTTATTTGTTTACTACTAGTTTTTTATAAATTTTTATAAATAAGGGATTTAGTACTATCGACCATCTGTACACTTAAGAAACTTAATAAAAAAAAAACAAATGAAGACAACATGCCTGCCCACCTAACTTTTCTAGACTTTTGACAGCACTAAGATATGGGCAGTACTGAGTTCGCTGGAAAACGCAAGGGTGGACTTCAGATATACAAAAAAATTAAATAAATGTATAGGAATGCCACGATACAAGTAAAATTAACAGCGACGTGAAAACTTAAAAGATCTAAATTGAAAGAGGAAGTAAATGGAGATACGCCCTATAACACGCTTTCAAAAACCTTTCATGGGAGCAAAAAGGCATAAGAATAAATGAAAAACATCTGAGCCATTTGAGATAAGTGGACGATATGATCCTAATATCTTCTGACCCAATGAACTGCAATATATGATGGAGGAACTCAATCAAACAATCGAGAGAATAAGGCTTCGAATAAATCTTAGAAAAAACAAAATAATGAGTAAAGACAACGTCCAGATTAGTCTAAAGGGAAAGCATAGATAACGCAGATGCAAAAAGTATTTGACATATGTATTATACCAAGAGCTACATATGGACTGGAAACCATGGCTCTGACAAAAAAAGTAAAAATCAACTACGAATAATGCAAAGAGCCACAGTAAAAAGAATGTTGGATATTTCTATAAGAAATAGAATTGCAAATGTGGCAACAAGACAAAGAACAGAAACACGTATCGCAAAACTGTGGATATTTCACATTTTCGTGATAATATTAGAGGCCTTCTTACAAAACCTCCTAGAGATGATTTATCTATTCAACTTAAAATACAGTCACCAAAAATCTTGCCTTAAGCTTTTTGAATCTCGACTATTTAAATTTAATATGGGTTTACATCATGCGTTATATAGTGAAACATGAGAATTAAGTTTGAAAGAGATAAAAGCGGAAATGTATTAAAGCCAATTCTCTACCTAACATAGACCTGTGATATACCAAGAACTAAAAATACAGTATTAGCAACATTCGCAGTGAAAGAGCAGCGAGAAAACTACAAATAGCAAGTGATAACATAAACGCATGGGCTAGAAGATAAAAAATTAGAATAAATGAAGGTAAATTAGATCATGTCAACTTCACTAATAATAATCGTGAGCACAATGTAATAATAATTAATAATAACAACATTCCACATAGAATACGGCAAAATATTTGGGGATGAATCTTGACGCCAAACTCAAATAAAAGGAGCATATAAAAAAGGAAACGGAAAGAATTAAGTATTAAATATAAATAAATGTGCTGGCTTGTTGGAAGAACATCTCAATTGTCGATACGTAACAAAGTAACAATGTAAATATAATTCAGACCTTTCAAAACAAGGTTCTAAGAAATATGTGGGATGCCCCATACGGAACAATAAAATACATAGAGATCTGAAGATCTCGACAGTTGCATTTGCAACACGATATGAGAAGAGACTTCATGGTCACATCAACCCTCAAATTCACAAATTCTCGACAACTCCAATATGGAACAAAAGCTTAAAAGGGTTAAGCCTTTTTAATTAGTAAAACGTAGAGTATAGTGATACGTGAAAATAGTGCCAACGTTTTAGATACTAAGTAAAGGCCGATGAAACTTCTTAGCAAATAAGTAATCAGGGTAATAAGGCCAGAATTAAATAATGTGTTATGTTTTCAGCGAATAGTATATAAAAACAAACAAAATAGAAGATATATGTAACTAATAACCTCCATTGTCGTTCAAAATAATTACCATCTTTTATAACATACTTTTAGCAACGTTCCTAAAGCTTTTGTAAACTGTCACCAAGATTCCTCTTTAGGAATTAATTGTAAAACCACTGTCACACATTCTGAAATTTTTGCACCAGGTTCTACTTCCTGAAACAACAGATAATTTGGAGAAAGGATGAAACTTGATCACATATGGTAGCGAAATATCTAGTAACGTTCATCCATTTTGCTTTCTGTTCATCTGTCAGCTTATGCAGCACAAACCGAGAACAAATGTGGTAGATCTGCTTACATGAAACTAACTGGTACCCATTTCCTCTGCTATCAATTATAAGTTAGAATGAGTCGTCTTTCCCATGTTAGCATTTATCGCTCGACCATGTCTGAAGTTTGCTTGCCAACGGCAGTCTTAAACTTGTCTCATCCCCATTCGATTTCTTCCTGTCTCAAAGCCGTTTGAACCAGTCGTAATCACATTTTCTGCTCTTGACTTTTGTCCCATTTTATGCACCGTTTTCTCCAATCTATAGCAAAACTTAATGTTCAGTCGCTTCACTGCACAGTGACCCTACCTCTTACAGCGACTACCTTTGTCTACCCGTAGCGGATTTACACTGATGGTGTCGCAGACTCCACATTGGGTAGCGCTTTTCGAAATCTCTTTTCAAAAATTTTTAATCGTTTTCATTTCATTGTCACCTTGTGCGACACAAATCGTTAATAGATTTTTCGCCTACCCAACTCGCCGATTATATCCTCGCTAATACCAAATTTTTTTTCCACCAATCACAGTCAGTTACCGATTCTTTGCCAGCATTTGTCGCATTTTTCCGATCAAGTTTAAGATTCTACTTATAGACAGCATACCTAAACATGACGCTTCCTTCCCGTTGTGAAAGTACTACCTATTGCTGTTTTCTCCAATTTGTAGCAGAACTTAATACTCATAATACTCATTGCTCTGTTGCATTGTAATCCTACCTCCCCCAGTAAACTACGTTAGGCTGCACGTAGTAAGTTTACTCTGACGATCAAATGTATTTCACTCTAAGTCATACTTTTCAAAATGTCTCTGGATAACCATGATTATGCTCGCACATTTGGCTTTTTGAGACACCAGAAGGTTCACCAAACTTTTTAGATGTGCACTATAAAGTTTCACCAAATACTTTTAGCGAATTAATCACATGTGTTCAAAACACCTTTAACGAATTAGACCAGTGTTTTTCAACCTGTCTGTCGCGACCCCCAGGGGGGTCGCAAAGTCCCTATTTGAAGGGTTGCGGGTAAAAGAAAAAGACAAGTGTCTCTAGGTCTCAACAGAAAGAAAATTAAATACGTAGTCTTTAAAATCATTGACACAGTTTTATTACAGCCCTAGGGTGTCGCCAGAATTTTTTAACTTACAAAGGGGCCGCGTATTTTAGAAGGTTGAAGAACACTGATTTGTACTGAACTAATTTTGTTAGCTGAAAAAAATATGTAAGATTCTTTAATATATAAAGACAAACTTCATTTTAAGAAACAGTTCCCAGATACTTTAATGCGTTTTTTAAACTCTGGAAAAAGCCGGAACTACCAAATTAAATTTATTTATGCAAATACAATTATAAATAAACATATACGATTAATTCAAACAGAGATAAATAAGAAATGTATACCATATTTTCAGACAGAAAAACTACGAGACTTTAGTTTAATATAAAAAAAAATACAACTTCAGTAACGTTTTTACCTTTCAAGATTTTATAAAGCAAAAGAATAAAAAACTTTGCGACTTTTTAATCGTTTGTTATAAGTACGGGTTAACAAGCACTTTAACAACCTTCAAGGTATTTACCATACACTAAAAGGTCGACTTTTAAAAGTCGCTATCTACTATTACAGAATTTTTTAAACTGCCAAGTTTGAAACTCTGCAAATTGAGTAAAGTAAAAGCTGTAAAAAACTGAAACATTGTTATTCCTTTTTTATTCTAACCAAAACTGTATTTAGGTTTACAACTATATCTGAATGAGTTGTTTTAAAAGCTAAACTAAATTTAAGGAGGCCATTTTAAACAGCTTTAGTTTATAATAATTTTAATTTATCTTGATTAATAATATCTTTTTAGACCGGTAATAGTAATGTCATTAACAAGGGAACATTCCAAGCTGTAAATTTTAATAAAAATTTCTTTTTGTACTCTGTACTCTATAATAATTTTGTGTATGGTCTGTTTTTTCGAATAACTCAGGCTAAGGTCACTTTTTGACTATTTGGACTTTTTCCCACACTCCCAAAGTAAGAATGAGGTGGCGTTTGTTGTCCTGCTATTTCAAGCGAGACAAGGCGGCGCAATTGTAGAGTGCTAGATTCTACTGTTGGAGGTAACCGGCACGAATTTTATGATTTATATGCGCATTTGGGCACGTTTTAAGCAATTTTTTGAAAAAAGAGACAGTTTTTAGTCAAAACAAGCCTAATTCAAGATGCAAATACGGTTCGTTCTCATTTAATATATAAATGAAACACAAAAGCATACGGCAATAGACACATTTTATGAAACCGTAGTTTTCGCATACGTTGTGATTACACTTTCCATTGGCATCCCGAAAGGAGGTCTCATTCACGTTCTGAAATTCTTGTTTTTTTCCGTCTTAATACCCAATCTTAACCCAAGGATACTTTAGCATCGCTCAAACTTGGATGACTGTAGCTGATTATATACGAAAGAATGCATCACAAGTATGTTGAGCATTCTATGTAGGTTTACATCAGCTAGATTATTGAGCCTCACATTGCTTTAACTATAATATTGTATTTCCTAAAAAAGTATATATCCAGTAGTTGCACTCTCTTAATTTTTCTGGTATGCTCACGCTCCCGAGTGACAAATTCTGTTCCCTAACGCTTTTAAACTTATTCGCAACTGCCTCATCAATCAGTGTAACCTTTTCAGATCAAGTACTTTCGATATCAAATGTTTTTTTTTCAAAGCAAAAAATATGTGGAAACTTTGACTGAACTGCACTGAAAGTTCTCCTAGAGCCCTTGTTTCTTTTGCTAGGAGTTTTCCCAAAACTTCACTACCTTTTGCTTTTGCTCGAAAGAAAGTCATCTCTATGCCCACTTGTTTTCAAGTTCTCCAGTTTCTGATCACTGTCTAGATGGTCGTTAGATCTCAATATCGGGTTTTTCAAATATTCACGTTTATAGTCCAAATATTTGCAGTAATCCATATCTTCTGGATGCACTAGATCCTCCTGAAACGTTGTGAGGAACATCTTTACAATCTTTCTATTTTTCGCTTCCATGGCCTAACGGTCGAATACTTCTGAGAGAAACTTTGCAGTCTTTCCAAGAAAATGTTCTTTGGGTTAAGCATTCTGAATTCTCAAAAATAAGCATAATTACGCTAGTTGCATATGTCTAATCTAATCTAACCTAACCAAACAATGTAACACAATAAAGCCAACCGCTTCCTCATCCTATGACCCTTGTGTCCTCTCATCAGTGTCCCGAGTCCAATGTCTGTCAATAACAGACATATGGGGCCGGATCCTAGTAAACAAACGCAGAAAAGCCTTTGTACCCGGGCATCCCTCTAGCATGTTGGTGTTTTCTGCGATTAAAGAGGGGACCCTTAATAAGCATCGTGTTATGTCTTAAGAGTTCTATCAAAAACTAAGCTTACCAAAAAGAAAAAAGGCACAACACCAAAAACACAAAAAAACAAAAAACTACACAAAAGTCGGCGATTCTTACCGAAAACGTGCTTAAAATGAAAAACCAACTATCAAAACATGATTAACTGCACACAAACATTCCATAAACAAGTTTTTTTAATTTTTTAAAGTCATTTATAACTAATATAACTAGACTAACAAGCGAATGAGTTGGCGTACATAATATGTGGGAAGAAATATCAAGAATAGCCTCCTGTCATTATATTAGGTGCACAAGTTTTATATATTAATTTGTTAGGTCACTAAACTTTGTCCCTTTCAGGCGTTTAACTGCGTTAGCGTTATTTAATAAGTCTACCACTAGCACACTAATTCGATCTTTGCATCAGCTCCAGCGATCTTTGATGACATCTTTAGCACATAAGATTTTCACATGGTTATGTAATGTGCCGTTGTTGACATTGCTATTGCGCGAATTGTTTTGCTTTGAAATCGTTGCAAAATCTCGATGTTCAGTGATTTATCAGATCCCCAAAACTAGATCAGTATCATGGTTTTAAATAACAACACTTTATTAAGCTGAGTTGGGATTTCGGTCCGAAGAGTAAGAAGATCTTCTTCAGGCGGATATCTAGTTCTTTTCGCTTGGTCCGTATGCGTCTTCTCCAGGTTGTCGAGATGTATACCGAGGTATTTAATGTCTTCTTTGTGGCATGCTAGTGCCGTTAAAGGTTATAGAGAGCAGATCAACTTTGCGGGGGGTGAAAACCACTGATTCCGATTTGTTTTTATTAATTTTGATGCGTCAAGTTTTTGTCCATCTCTCTAATGCTTCCAGAGCATTTTGTACATAAATTGATGCTTTAAATGGTTTTCTGTGTAAAGATAATACAGCCGTGTCGCCCGCGAACATAGCAGTTATAACATTGCCAGTGATTCATAATAAATAACTGGTATAGTGTTGGTCCAAATATACTATCTTGCGGTGGCTTCGTTTACTTTAACTCGAAAGTATTTGTTTTCTACATATGACTTGAAGGGCAAATAATACTGTTAAGATAGGGTTTTCTTGGTTTTATGTAGCAGGCCAGAGTGCCAGACTCGATCGAGAGCTTGGTCTACATCCAAGAATAGTGTTAGATACGACCGTTTTTCCTCGAAATCTTTTTCTACGATATCTACTATTCTATATACTTGTTCCAGTGTTGAGTATTTTCTACAAAAACTAAATTGATGCTCAGTGATTAAATGCAGGTTCTAGTCTTAGTAGAATTCATTCAAAGAGGTCTGTAAGAAGCTGGTGATTGAACTGACTTGCCTGGCTTTTGAATGACAATAACTTCAGCAAGTTTTCATTGAATTTGATAGTATTGGGTTCTTAGGGCGCATTATCATCCGTGTTATAGCTGCTATTCCTTTTCATGGCAGTTGACATAGTAATTTGGATATAATTAAGTCGCGTTCCAATGATTTACCAGTTTTTAAGCGTTTAATTTCTGTTTGTACTTAGTTGGGTATACAATGTTTAATAGGCAGGTGAAATTGGAGTTGGAATGGTGATTTGAGAAATTTCGTAGACATCTTTTAGCGTTCTGTCTGTTTTGTGTGGTTGAAAGGTTACAGCTAAGTTCACCGAATACTATTTTTACGAATAGGAGGGACAGAGATGATAAGTTTCTTCAAATTCCTAGTTGCTCGCCATAAGGGAGTTTTTCATGTAGTCGTTGAACGTTTAGCTTCGCTGTTCTTTTATTAATTTTTTTAGTTATGTGGTAAGGGTCTTGCTTTTCTTTTGTGATTGATCTTCTGTCTAAGTTCTAAGGACGGGTTATTAGTATTTTTATTACATTTATGCTGTAGTTTTATAGGCGTAGCTGTCCAAGAATACTACCATAAGGTTTGTGTTAGTTGTTTTATTGCTGACTCAATTTCGTTTGCAGTATTGAGTACTACTAGAACTAACAGGTATTTGTTGATATATTGTCGAGAAATATCTCAATCCGAACGATTGTTCTGTGGGCTAAGCCTTGCAGGCTTGTTAATTGTGCAAGTACTTAACGTACATATTATAGCGGACTGGTTAAAGTTTAGATCGTAGCAATCAAGAACATCAATTAGTTGAGCAAGAAATTTTTTGTTATAAGGAAATCTATTGCACACGGCAGTTCATTCGGATCATTTGACTACTGCATTATAGGGGTTATCTAAGACTGTTTTATATAGTTGCCTTCTCTTTGGGTTAATTAATCTGCAACCCCATGAGGGGTATTTAGAATTGAAATCACCACCTCCTATAAACCTGTGTCCTAGCGTTCTGAAGACGTTTTGCCTTCTTTGCGTTCCATACAGCTATTTTTAGTATATCAATTATTGGAAATTTTTGGTTATCAGGCTAGTGAGTAGGTTGAGCATCATAGTATTCTGTTGCATTAACTGGCTAAATTCAAATTTGGAAAGAAATTGAGGCACGAAAATGTTATTGCTTTTTTTAATTTTGATTTTGAGTGTTGTATGAGTCTGATGTCATTATCTTATGTATTGTTGTCCAACAACAGCTGCGGAAGAGCTAGTTGTGGACCTATTCGTGCTGTTTGTGTTTGGTTGAGTTGTGGTCGTGTTTGGAGTTTGTGGTACTTACATTCTTGGGATGGTGTAGTTGTTTCCTCTTTTAGACTGAAGTTGTTGGTATACAGAGCATCCCTTATAGTTTGTTCGGTGGACTCCATTGCACAATGCACATGTAGCAGGAGTGTTTTTGGACTTTGTTCATGTCATCGTGTTGTGGTCACTACCACATTTTTGCTGTGTCCATATGCTTGGCAACAAGTACACTGGATTATAGTGACTTTTTTCCTTAACGGTTCAACGGCAATGATTATATTTAATAGAGATTTAAATTCGTATATCTGGTGGTGTTTTGTGAATAAAGAAAGTGGTGTTTTGTCTATCCTGTGTCTTATATTCATTCATTGCGTACAGCGTGTCCTTTTTCTATTAGTCCCTAGTTTCTAATTACTACTTTAAATCCCCTTTCTTCTTTTATCTGACATGTATGAAAAATAATTTTCTCGTCGTCAAGATGTTTCACAAGTTTTCTATATGTTTCAGAGTTATTAGTATTTATCTTGACGGCGTTCTTTGTCCGTGTTTTTGAGTTATATTGTTCATTTTCTAATACTGTTGTCAGGTTTGTAGTTATTGTCTTATAATTTAGTACGACGTGTATGTATATTGGAGAAATCCTATTAACTACAGTTTGTAGCTCGTCTCTAGTTGTGTCCATAACGTTATCTTCGTGTTTGTTGTTCAGTAAATTAAATCTCTTGTTATCGTTGATTTACTTTTGCAAATCGAGGTTATTCACAGGGAATCTCTTTTTCACTACTTGCCAATCGTGAAAGCTCATTTGGGGTTGATCATCGTTTGTTTCGGTCGTTTCAGGTGCTGAATGCTGGTTATTAGGATTCCATGGTGTCCAGTGTGTAGGTTGTAGGATATTATTGATATAAGATACATATGGGACATATGTTTGACTTGTTAATTGCTGTACGTACGGGTTAGTATTAAGTATTAATGGCTGGTTTGCGTACAATAATTGTTATTGAGAAAAAAAATTTGTTGTTGAATAGTAGTCATTACTCATTTGTTCCTGAAACGGAAACATATTTAAAGTAAATAAGATAAACTCACTGAATAATGCGGGTTACTGGCAATCGAGTGCATGTATAGATAACACGCGCTCTATGAACACACATCCACTCATCTGCGAGGCCAGCGGCCGACCATAAACAGGATAAAAGCCAAACTGCTAGACCGAGGTTCTAATCAGCTACCTCCAGCACTCAAACCACCCACTTTACCAGTGTACCACCTTGCCTCACTGGAATTAAGGATACAACAAAAGTCAACACACTCATGAGTTGAGAGTATGGACAAAAACCGACCGACCAAAAAGTGATCTCAGCATGAATTATCAAAAAAGGCACATTGCACACAAAATAAACTTTGATACCGAGCACAAAAACAACTTTTTATTAGAATCTAGGATTCATACCTGGAAAGCTTCCCTTGTAAGAACTGATTATTTAAATACATATTATCTTTGTCTATATCTAGTTTACAATAATAATACTTAAAGGAAGAATGAAACGTTAGAACGACCAAGCATCCACAAAGATTCCTAACTTGCTTCGTCGATATTTCAAGTTGAAAATTCGAGCCATGTTTATTAGAACTTTTTTGGTTAAAATGTTTCAAAGAACCTGTACACGAAGTCTTGGAACATCGTCATGGGACACCTTGTATAGAAAAATAACTTTGTGTGTACGCATTTATAATTTCCAGTTTATATTTAATACATATTCGTTTTTTAATCGAAAGGTTTTTTTGTCTCTAATGTAAATGTTTCTATTGTTGAACTCTGTTGCAATCCGTCACACTTGCAATATCATTTTTGTCCCGGCAAAGGATTTTTCTTTATGTATCAATTTCTGGTTAGAACATCCCCTAAAAAATTGTACGACGCGAATTAGCAAAGGAAAAACAAAATAAATTATTAATGAATCAAGTCAGAACAGAGATTGATGGGTTTAGGCTTGAATTCGAATTTCGCAGCTGGCTGCGACAAGCAGGCCGGCCTCGCCTAGTGCTCCGCACGGAAATTTAAAATTCCAAATCCCTTCATTTACAACTGCTCCTCTCCGATTTCAGATGCAGCTAAGCACATAACGCTTTAATAACGAAATATGGCAAAGCGGAAAAGGCTCGCGAAATACGGCGGCATTAGATACACCTAAGCGGAAATAATGAGTTGCAAACTCGACAAAATACCGCTGCATTCTTGTTTACTCGTTCGGAATAAATTTTATTTTGCTTATTACGCCGTGCTCGACGGCGGCTCGTATTTACCTACCAGATCAGCCAGAGCTGGAAATTAATGCCGAGCTTTGTTGCAGTTTTTGCCGGAGCAGCCGACGCGGGACTGCCGCGCGGAGCCCCTCTGGAGGTGCCTGATGGTGAGTGCGCCCATATTTTGACCGATCGCCGAGCGCCTATCTGTTCATCGATGGACGCTGAAATATGTATCGGGCAAATTGATTATGTCCCCGATAAAGCAGCCGTGCATCGGTTTAACCCGGGGATGTAATTATAACCGTATCGCAGGGGTTTGGCGCACAAAAGAATTATTAGCATTCTGTAACGTAATACCAGGTCTAATTGCCCTTATTTATGGGTTACCTTTGTGCGGCGCTCATAAAAAGGCCAATTGTTATCGGTTTTTTGGGGCCGAAATCGGTAACATTAGATGGCCATCCGGCGAATTCAAATTATCTCTTTATGGAGATAATGAGTTCTTTTATATGTGAATTTTTTAGACAGCGAACCCCTTAATTATCGTAACGTCATTATTAGAATTACCTATTGTTCCTTTACTCGTGGTGATCAATTCGTGTAGCCCACACTGTAATAATTTAATATAAAACGGAATGTGAACATAAATCTTTAGAAAAAAAAAATATTTTTTTATAAAAAATCTGCAGATCATTATCTAAAGAGATTTGGGATTTGTTTTTTAAGCAACATACTTTTCTGCTATCTAGAAATTATTTATATTTTGGTATTTAAATTTTGTTGCCATTTTTTATTTAATACTTGACTACACAAAACAACTCTTTTGTTCTCGTGCTCTTTCAGTTACATTATTGGGTGATCAAAAGTAAATTTTAAAATATGATATCGGCCATATGCCCTCTACGATTCCATTGATATGCGACCATTTTTTTTAGTTTTCCATAAAGCTTTTCCATAAATGCGGAGCTCTATTTCAGCAATTAAATGTCTGATATTCTCTTTTAGCCCTGTAATAGTGGCAGGTTTGTTGATCTTTCAGGTAGCTCCACAGAAAAAATTCTAGTTGAGTTTGATCTTAAGGCCACGGTGGCCAACCTTGTCACCCACTGCAAAATAATATGATCAAGAAATTTGGTTTAAAGTAAAGTAAGTGTTTCACGTACTGTCTAACATAGCTCCACCTTGTTGAAACCATATATCATTTAAGTTAAAAGTAAAAGGCGCAATTCAAATTCTAAAGTTCAATTTCGATCAACATATAGTAAAGTATATATTCCTGAACGAAAGCTTGTAAAGCAATAATTTTTTCTTTAATAGACAGTTTTAACCTTTTGAAAAAAGCCTCTTCAATGAGTGTATACATTACAGATAAAATTATAAATTATAAGAAATAACATTATATGTTGATTTTACTTGGTATTAGACCATTTGCAGTTCACTAGCGAAGTAATGTAGACAGTAGTGTGGTAATATAATCGTTATATAATGATTTTACATTTTGCTGCTATAAAGTGAAGGTGACCAAAAATAAGCATAAGCCTGCACAAGTGATTATTATCTCATGAAAGTCTATAAATCATAACGGAATTTTTACGCTAAATTGTTTGTAATCTTATAAATATTATTATCAAAATTGGCCAACTTAAATAGCAGAGAACAATTATTCGAATATATCATTCACAACACCCACAACAAACAAATATGAATATTGAATTACAACCTAAACAAACACAAATATAACAATTACAAATACAATTTCAACAACAGCAGTATCAAAATCAATTCTTTCTAATAAACCATAACAAATATGTCAGGTCAGGGCTAGACTATAGTAATGTCAATGAGAAATAAACCAAAGTACGATTCTATTAATCGTAAAAACCAGATAAAACGCAGTCAGTATTATGCAAAATAAATTTCAGGTACTAGCCTCCTAACAACTTTTTTCCTCCTTAGGGTATGTCTTCCTTGATGGATCCATGTTCACTGCCGTCTATGGCTTATTGTGATTACCCTAATACAGTAAACTCACAACGAATATGTAATTGATGTCCCCTGAATCAACAAATCCTTTACAGGGTGTGACTGAAAGTCTTCCGATTTCAGAATTGGTCTCTCGAATGTATGTTGCCTTTTCCTGCACAGCGCATCGCACATGCATGGGATATTTAAGCTGTTTCTGGTTCCTTAGTACAGAGTCTGCATGCAAGGTCACCATTGAATTTACCAATTTTCCAGAGGTATTCTTTAACAGTCGCATGTCCTGCGAGAAACTCTATGGTTGTCTTTAGCTGTGGCCTACTTAGATTAAGAAGTTCTGCAGCTCTCTTCTGGCAAGGTCCCTTATTGAAGGTTTTGCCGAAATTATGCCCTGGCCGATTCTTTCAGTACATTCAATAATGAGTATAAAGCAGTTTCTGGACCGATATAAGCCTCACTTGATCCCTGCCTAGCCAATTCACCAACTTTCTCATTGCCGTAGATACCGAAATGCCCAAGTGCCCATAGCAATTTCACCGTGTTATGTGTTGCCAGTGCATTGAGTTCGTTGATGCTTAAAAAAACTTAGCAGTTAACAATAAATCCACAAGATAACAATAAAATTAGTCAAACTGCTCAAAATCTAAAACAAATTAAAGAACAAATCTACTCAAAATTGCCTACAAAATCTGTGGACCTTATAACACAGAATCGACTCACTTTGAATAACAACAAAGAGATTAAAGCACCCTCAAACCACAATATACCCAGTACGCAAACCATGCCGAACTAAGCTAGAAGTGGCAGTAGAAAGAAGTAAACTTTCGTTGAACCCATCGATAATCGTCATTCCATATTCTCCTAAAAAACTATTGGACAATGCAGCCATATATCACTTCCTAGAAATGCCATTACAGGTGGTAAAATTCGCTTCTAAAAAAGTACTTTGCATTATCAATAAAAATTCCGGTACATTGAAACAGAGTGGACGTGTGCGGGCCAATTTTACCTGCGATATCGCTGCGCCGAACCGCAGTCTTAAGGTCAGGCGTATATATTTATTTATTTACTTAACAATTTTATGCCGTAAGTGAACAATAATTAATTCATACTCTTCTGTAATCACGATATCTACGCTCCATAAGCAGCTCCCAACCGACAGCGGCTCCAACAAATATATCAGTATAATAATCAATTCCAAACAAATGGAACACATGCTTTCCAGCAACAAATTCCTTTATTAACACACTCCCAGTATCCATTTAATCAGCAAGCCCTCACTGAGTCTACCCCGCACCAAACATCTAATCCTCAATATTTTTTCCCTAATCAGTTAACTGGCCAACCACAACTACACATGCTTCAACAAGAAAAACCAATAGAACAAATATCGTTAGACGATTCCAAAACCGATGATGAGGAGGTCAAAAATAATCCTACTAACAGCTGGCAACTTGTTAAAAGAAGACGAGTAGAAAAACCAATTAGCAATAATAAATCAACCCCAGTACTATCCAATCGCTTCTCAACGTTATCACAAGGAGATGACGAAACCATGCAGACAAACATGCGACTTGAGCCTACAGTAATAACCAAACCGCCTCCTATTTTTGTTCACGGAGTCATCAACTATCAAAAAATGGAGTTGGTTAAAAAAAAGCGAAAGGCAAGAGCTAAGTGACATCGTAGCCAAAACATATATAATCGAAGAATATTCAATCAGATAAATAACAAATTAAGAAGAACGTTAGCAAAAATTAGAAACGAAACCTTTTAGATATATATGAACTCGTTATCCGCACAAGACAATATAATATGGAAAGCTACTAAGGGTTTCAAGCGACCTACAGCGCATATTCCTCCACTACAAGATCCCACGGGAACGTAGAAGAGAACTGACAGGGAAAAAGCAAATGTTTTTGCACAACACTTAGAGACCGTCTTTACTCCAAACTTAGAAGAAACTAACGATGAAGTTGAAGAATACCTTAGTACTCCATTGCAAATATCACTCCCTATTCGTAAATTCACCATTAATGAAATTTGAGAAAAAATTAGATTCCTCAACAATAAATCTCCAGGATACGACCTGATCACAGCAATATTACTAAAACAACTACCAGATAACGGCCTCCAGTTTCTCCGAATATTATTCAATGGAACCTTACGTCTTGCTATTTAATGCTATTAAAGTTTGCCCAGATTATTCTTATACCTAAACCTGATAAGCCCCCAAACGCAATTCACTCCTATCGTCCCATCAGCCTCCTCCCTTTAATATCAACGTTGCTGGAGAAGCTTATTTACAAAAGAATCCGGGAAGATGAACTAGAAGTCGATTGGATCCCAAATCATCAATTTGGTTTCCATCATCAACATTCTACGGTGCAACAGTGTCACCGCATAATAAATACAATACAAACAGCGATCGAAGACAAAAACTACTGTTCAGCGATATTTTTGGACGTCAGCCAGGCCTTCGATAAGGTCTGGCACAGAGTATTGTTATACATGGTTAAAGAGCAATTTCCCCATCAATATTTCTTGCTGTTCCAATCCTACCTAGAAAATCGCTTCTTTCAAACAAGAATTGGGCAAGAAACTTCCGACATAAACCAATCCAAGCAAGGGTGCCGCAAGGAAGCGTTCTGGGTCCGCTCCTGTACTTATTATACACATAAGACATACCCACTACGAACCATAGTGACATAGGAACCTTTGCTGACAACACGGCAATTATTGCTTGTAAAGAAGATCCAATAATAGCATCTATAAAAACCCAAGAACATAGATTTAATAGATAAATGGCTTATGAAATAGAGAATTATAGTTAATGAGGACAAGTTTGTCCATGTTACGTTCACATCAAGACGCTCGACAATTAACATCGGAAACAAAACGGTCCCTCAAGCAGACATGGTAAAATACTTGGGATTACATCTCGACAGACGATTCTCGTGGAAGGCACATGTCAGTAACAAAAGAAAGCAGATGGGCCTAAAAATCAAAAACCTGAACTGGCTTATTGGACGGCGATCTCAGCTCACTTTAACCAACAAATTGCTACTTTATAAGGCTATCGTTCGTCCCATCTGGTTATATGGATCAGAACTTTGGGATTGCGCCAGCACATCCATAGTAAATATAATCCAGCGCTGTCAATCCAAAATCCTGAGGAACATCGCAAATGCACCATAGTTTGTATCAAACCAAACGCTTCATATGGACCTAGGCATTCCGTTTGTGAAAGATGCTGTAAAACAAAAGGCAACTAGATATCACGCCAATCTGACAACTCATCTAAATGCAATCATAGATCCACTAAAAGAAGATCCCAACAACCGACGCTTAAAGAAAAAATAGCCCAAGGATTTACTGTAATAATATAGGGGTGCCTTCACTGGGTGTCATCCCCTTCACGCCCAAGAATTAAATAATAAAAAAAATAAATCATAAAATTAGCTCTTAGAATGTATTCTGATATTCTGATTGCTAATAAATAATTTAAAAATAAATATTATCAATAAAAAGTTCAGGGATATGAACCAATAACCTGAAAGATACTAAGGAAACTTCTAGTTCGAGTTGCCATGACAACAATTTTCAGTGCTATATGCACCATAATGGAGGCTATCCCATCTAACTGTTAATCTCAAACGAAGAAAACTTTCCTGCTGAACTGAATTATATGATTTTGCCAATCTATTCCCAGTGATAAAAGCATTCGCGAAATTTTTGCTAAAAAAACTGAGACCAATAATAAGGTGAAGTAACTTAATACTTCAACCAGTTTGCTTAACAACAGAAACACATAACCACGGAACAAATTTACAGAGTCGTAACTAACATTGAATAAGACTTCAAACAGCAGAAATGTTGCTTCACCGCATTCATCGATAGATCACAGGCCTTTAATAAGGTTTAGTGTGACGATCTCAATTATTAGATTAAGTTGATTCTGTCTTACCGTTTTATTCACCTCTTAAAATCATGCTTGACAGATCGCTTGTACTAAGTAATACTACCACATGGGAAGTCAAACCTACATGCAACAAAACTGATATTCCTCAAGAAAGATTGTTAGTCTAGCCTCAAACAAGAAACCTCTGCAAGGAACACAAATACTTCAAAAATACTTGAATTATGTGCAAATTTCACTAAATAAATGGCGTGTCCAAGCCAGTTACAATGAGTTCGCTCATATAACCTTCTGTAACCGAAGAAAAAAATACCCACCGATTATAGTGTAACAAATTTCCGAACGATACCCTCCCTGTCCTGGGGGTACACATATTAAAGCTCAAACAACAGGAAATTTCCAGGTATCACGAGAAACCTGGTGAACATTCTAGATGACGGTTTTCAGCTGCTTAAATATCACGTGACCCAACACGTTTCATGACAGGATCTCTATTAAAATTTCATATACTTTAGCTTTTAAAATCTTCTTAAACTCTCAGTCGCCAACCCTTGTTGTACCTCTCACAGGTTCAATATTTTTTTACGGATTGATAATTGTCCAAAACGTGGAACACTTTCAACAGTTGAATCGTTTGCAACATGTTTTTATTCGTACTGCACTCGTTTCATCATTTCAGAAGACCTCCCGAATCAACCGAATAATTTCGGAAGATGAACGATCCAACTTTGTATAATAGTTGACTTAGATTCGCTGTTTTACTCAGTCACCAAATTGTGATGACCATACACTTGGATAATAAAAAAGAAAAAAGATTTATATAAGCAGAAACAAAAGTATTGTAATGTAACACTAAAGTGTTGGTCACTGATTTAATTTTTGTCACCATTCTGATGCATTTGCGATATACAGAAAAGTATATCCTCCTTCTTACCTAGTCTAAGCAGTTCTCATTCACGCATGCGTATTTCAGTCCGTTCTCATCAGCTGTCAGGTTACGCCACCACCGTGATATTTTCATCATATTAACGCGATAACAGACCTATAAACTAAGATTCTAAACTACAGTACCAAACTAGTTCTAAAACTTTTCTTCTTGTATTTAGTTGTTTCTGAATTTCCAATGATTATCCAAAATTCCGTTAAAATCACCTCCAATTATAAATTTATTTCTATTCTATTCTATAAAAGGTCGGTACACCTAGCTAGGTCACATTAATAGTAAATTTTTTTTAGAAAAATACATTTTTTTTAGTTGTCATCATTTTGATAATTATAGTCAAATAAAACGAGGATTTAAAAAATAGTGTTTTCAGTAGTCTTACTATTGTAGAAGATTTGCCTTAATATTTTTTTGTCTGTCAAGGTATTTTAACTGTATAAATGTTGAATCTACTATATATTTCGTATAATAAAATAAAGATTTCCTTCTCAAATGTAGGTGAGATGAACACTTTGACTCATAACTAATAAATTAGTTAAATGCATATGCAGAAAATTAGAAATATATATATATTCTTTCTTCTTGTTCATTGGTTGACTATTTCTTCAGCTATTTTGAATATTTGGCTTGCACCCAGTCCCGTCCAATTACGGATATCGCGAACTATGACATTCGTTTCCTTTTCTTCGATCTCTTTACCTGTATTCTTTCTTTAAAAACATTTGCAACATCGTCGTTCTTAAAAGTATACCCAAAAAAGACCGATTTCCTAATTTTGATGTCTTTCATTAGTTCTTTCTCCGTGTCCATTCTTCTCAATACCGCATTATTACTTCTTCTGGTTATCCATAGAATATTTAAAGTTCTGCGATATATCCACATTTTTCTTCTTTAGTGTCCAGACCCTTATATTGTACAGCAATGTTGACCCTACAAAACATTCAACCAATTTTATTTTAAATGAGAGTTGCAAATGATTGTCATATAATAGCGATTTAAGGATAAAAGGACACAGCCTTGTCTGTTCTTCTGTTTCTTCTTTCGCAGTCTGTTTCCCATATAAGTTTTTTATTAATCTAATATCCCTTCCGCCTAATTACATCTCTTGCTATTTAAGTTTCTCATGTCGAACTTTATTTCAAAGCTTTCTGGCAACCTATAAAACACGTAAATACTGGCTTTTAAAATTCTTTACATTTTTATATCAGGACATTAATGCTAAATCATTCATTTTATCCAAACAGTGAGTTATTAATTGCAAGTTCAATGGTTAACCGGACATCGCTACACAAATAAATATGATGTACCTGAGTAATTTTAGCCTCAGGAAGTCGCATGAATGAATGTATTTGGTGTGTCTTGTATTACTTTATGCCACAAATTAATTGGATTGCTTAAAGCCTAAATTTTTAACATAATACAATTGAGAAAACACTTATATTTCAATAGACGTAGGTTTAATCAACTTTTGAACTCTTTGCTTCCTTCATTTTAAATTGCCATCCTAGTACTCTTTGGAAACCAAACTAACACGCAGTTTGATTAAAAATTGAAAATCTAATATACATTTCCGGAAATAAAAGACGGCAACCATGTAACAACTGGCATGTGACCGCATATTTTTATATTGAAACATCGCGCCGAGTCTCCATTTTCCATGACAACGTTGCCGAACACGTTTGCGAAATAGTTTCACTAAATTGCAGTAGCACTTATTGGTAATACTCTCATAAGGAGACAAAACCCCCACTTGATTCCGAAATGCAAGGACTATATGTTTTGAAGTACAAAATCCCAGCCGCGGGATTTTCAGCACGTTCTTCTAATATGCTAATAGATGTGTTTTCAATATGATAATACATTGGTGTTTTTTCTGGAACCTCGTGTATATCTTCATTATACTCCATTATATCTTTCCAGATCTTTAAGTCCTCAAGGATTACGATATGTAAAGCTCCACGATATAGACCTGTAATATGTAACTTATGTGCATTTGCCTTTCTCAGAATAGTCACTCGCTCTCTCCAAACAAACGACGCCGTCCATTGCTCACTATAATTCTCTGTGGTGTGGCGGCCTTTTCGCCCTTGAACCGCTTTATATCGCGGCGACATGCCGGGGCGGCTTTTTGACATCTGCCGCTAGGTTTGCCGTCGCACACACAGAACGGATATATGGGCTTTGCTCAGCCGACAAGTATACACGCTCCGCAGTGCGGCCAATTCGGTCGTGTCTTAACACCCCGCAAATATTCGCACTCCGCAGCTCGGCCAATTCGGTCGTGTCTTAATACTCCGCATATATACGTTCCGCAGCGCGGCCAATTTGGTCGTGCTTAACAACCCGCTCATATTCACACCGCATCAGGTCCAGTATGGCCGCATTTAACATCCCGCAGATACAAGAAGACAGCGCATCAAGGTGGCCACCGTGAAACCATCGCCGACGAAGCCGAAACCGAGGCCGATTGAGGTGAGCGATTTGGCTTTACTTTCGGTGGATATCGGTAGCCGCCCCCATCCGCTTTCGCGCTGGCCGTTTAAGGGACGATTTGAGCCTTATCGGTTTACGGACCAAGAAGGGGGCCGTACTACGTGTCCCGCACCGCATCACGAGAACGGCTATTTACACGCCTGCCTCTCCATCTTTTTTGGTCCTTACGAGCCGTATCGGTATCGTATCCCACACCGCACCACGAGAGCGGCTATTTACACGCCTGCCTCTCCACTCTGCGCCATGATTTTCCGCTTTGTCAATTACACTCGCAACATTTTACAAACAACCCGCTACCTTTCCTTCAGTGCATTTCACCAACATCACGTGACACTATAGTCTATGTTTGTACACAGTATAGTCTATTACACATTTTTGAACTCTCTAATTATGCTTTCGCCGCAAGAAAAATTTTTTCTCACAAAATAACAAACCAATATATAAGCAAGACGCATAAAATTATGTAGTTATTCATTCTCCACTTTTAAAATTATTAATTTTATTAGTAATTTCGTATTTTTTGGAATTTTTGCATATAGATAACTTTTCACATTATTAAATACAATTTATAATATCATACCAAAATGGTTGTACTTTGTTACTAATAGAAATTATCTTAAATATTTATTTAAGTTTAAAATTATAACTATTTTTCTAATATTTGTTTTTATTTTATATAACAAAATGCAAGAGATATTTTAGAAATTCAATTTAGTCATTAAAAGCAAATTAAGGCCTTAATAAAAAATTCAAATTAACACTCGTTTAATGCTGCGCTCTGTAAACTTTTAATCGAAACACCCTGGATACGTTTGGTTAATTTAGAACGGTATCAGCAGATAATGACTGAAACAAAACGTATGTTCCCTTTGAAAAAGGCTTTTAGATTTTCAAGTTTACAAAATGAGTTATACTACGCAACACGGCTCTTTTCACGATTGGCAACAAAGGTTTATCTTTGATCTTCCACTTCTAGGTAGGATCAAAAAAATCTCTGCGGATGTATTCAAAATTTACGCCTCTATTCCGATCTGATTTCATTGGGGTTTTCAGTTTGCATTGAAACTTGCAATTTAAGCTTTGTACATATTGACTGAGAGTCGAAAGTGAACCCCAAACAGAAACAGAATTTTGCCTCAAAAAAAGTGTGGCATACATAAAAGGATTTCGCTACGTGCACTTCACATCTAAGTTGTTTAACTATTAAGCTACTACTGCCCAACAATGCCGATCCTACACTAACAAGGGCTTCGGCCGTGCGAGCTAATTTTTGCCTGTTCATCAAATAAACATTTATGTTTCCTTCATGTTCCATTTATGAATGCGAAGGATAACATAACAATTCCGGCCAACTTTCGCTGTATTTTTAAATTCGAACCATAAACAAGCCCAAAAATGGGCCGCGCGTATTTATTTACAGAGCTACATTCTGCTGCAATAAAACGCCGTTAAGAAATTTCCATTTTTATTACAATTTTAATGAAAAAACATGAAGCGCGGATGGGAATCCATTAGCCGTAATTCGGAGCCATAAAAATAACGCGCTGATTATACGGGAAACATCGAAGGCCGCTGTGCGTTTTCCGCGTGCAAGTATCAGTTCGGCCCAAATGCGAGACTGATATTTCACCTGTAATTAGCCATTCCGGATCGGGCCTTTTATGCGAATTTTCCATTTCGCTGAAGCTCACCTGAATGCGTGAAAATCGCTCTCCTGTTTACATGATACTAATACTGGCGTCTCGTGCTTGCAGTGCTGGGACTACTGCGACATGCTGCTCGTGGATGAGCAAATGAGGAAGCAAATGTGCGACGACACCATCTGCGTAAGTAAATATCGAATTAAAGCGGCATTTGCGGACGTCACTTCTAAATTCGTCGCGGCGAAATTTATTCGGAACAGTTGCTGCAGTGTAAGCGATACCCGAACGTATTAGTATAATTAAACTCGTTGTGTGTAAAACACTGTTTAGAAATGCGATCCTGTATTTTGGAAGTGCGGACCTCGTTTTGGAAATAGGCCAGCGGGCAGCGGCGCGCCGCCCGCCCAATTATTTTTCATTTCCCGGAGATGCGCACTTGATTATTCTAAAAGGCGCCATAAAAGTTGTTCCGCACAAAATGGTTATTACTCTAGCGGGATCCATTAAAAGAATTTAGTGGTTGCGCTCATGTACTAATATTTCTTTGGGGCGCCTCGAATGAATTTACTTTTATTCCAAGGGCTCGCGCACCTCCGCTCGGCGTAAATAAATAAAGGCATATCTGCAACTTTTGCACATTAACCCCGCAATTTGGGCGTGATATCGAAGCTGCTGTTCAATGGCGCTTAATGTTCGGGAGAGCTTGCTTCAGTCTTATACTTGTAATATGAAACTTTCACTTTAAAGTTTCAATTAGTGATATACTTTTACGTACCAATTATAGAACCCAAAAAGTACATTAATTTAGTCAAATTTCAAAGTTTATTATTTCACTTCAATTAGTTCAGTTACTCTCTAGCAAAATGAAGTACCTATAAGCCTGTTTCGGTACGCATTTGACTTTTAATGTACAATTGAGTCGATTACCGCGTTAACTCAGTGCAGGGTTGCCAGTTCCCCTTCGAGCGCCTCTCCATGTAGCGGATAGAAAACTATTAACCAGATACAGTGGGTACCGGGGAAATAAAATACTCGGGGCGGACCAAAACTAGCAAGGGCGTTTGGCCCAGAGTGGGCGCCTGATTCAACAGGGTAGATTTGGACTCAGTAGTCCAGGAGGGCATAAGGCAGCAGTTATGTCTACTAAATCGAGGCTCTCAAAGAATTATTTCTCTAAAGACTCGACCTCAGATACTCCCAGTCGGAAATCTCAACGAATTTTGCGGACTGTGACACTAGGACCTGACTAAAGGCAGCAGTTTCATCAAAATCAAGTTACGATGTGGGAAGAATGACTTTGAAACAGGATAGTATTGAATAGCGGAAGGCACAACTGTAACAGCATCAACGGCTTCCGTGCTACGGTACAGAAAGCAAACGAAATTACTGCTGTATTACTAAGGATTATTATTTCAATGTATTTTATTGGCTGCAAAAATATAGAATTGTCCCTTAGTCCAGGGCACCTCTGAAGTGAGAAGGTGCGAAAAATTCCACGTCGTTTACCAATATGAGCAAACTACATATCTGTAACAATATTGTACTGATTGCCACCTAGAATATATGCAGCCTGCATATGGCAAGAAAACTTCCAAACGTAGATTTAAGAAGATGTAGATGTACACTGACCTTTTAAGCCTCGGCGAAGTTAGATGTCTGAGAGAGGGACAACAAATCACAAGAAATAACACTATTTACTACCCTGGGCGTGACGACTCAAAACGAATATGGAGTCGCGATAATGGTATCACCTCAACTAGCATAATCAGTTCTCACTTTTATTCCCATCAACGAACAAATGATGTTATTAAGATTACAGACCTCCCACAGGATTATAAATATTATCCAAGTTTACGCACCAACAAACAAGACACCTGAAGATAACGACGTTATAAAATTTTACAATTACCTACATAATGCCCTAAAAATCACGAAAAACGGTGAATTATATATTTCAACTCGAAAATAGGGACTGGGGAGGAAGACATAGGAGGAAAAGACGGTCTAAGTATAAAAAACTCTTCGAATGTTGCAATAAACAACAGCTTTTTGTGATCAATACTTTCTCTACTTCTCAAACAGAAAAAAATATTGTGAGAAAACCAATTTTATTGTAATTAAGAAAGAGTTGAAAAAATACGTTAAAGCAGTAAAGACCTTACCAGGACGCAGGCGCAGACTCAAATCACAATCCGATGGTTATGCACTCCAAAATGCGCCGATTTCTAAAAGTCAAGACACCGCCTGCAACCAAGAGAACAGATATACAAAAAACCAAAATGCCAGAGATTAAAGAAGTGGTGAAGAGACTAGAGGACAAAGTTAAGATGCCAATAAATAAAATCTCCACCAAAACAGAAAATGAAACTGAAACTGAAGTTGAAAGGATTTTATAAAGAATAACATTGTAGACATTCAGAAGAACAGGAACAGCGAAGAATGCCAACAATATGCCAAACAGCAATGGATGACTAACGCGATACTAGATCTCAAGAACGAAAGAAGGAAATATAATACCAAAAATGCAAATAAATACAAACAGAAAAACAAACTAATTCACCGAAAGCGTAGGGACGCTAAAAGGCAGTGGATGGCGGAAAATGCCAAGAAATAGAAACACTCCAGAACAAATACGACTCATTTAACCTTCATGAAAGGATGAAGAAAATGACACAGAAAAATAAAAACAACATCCAAAAATAAAAAAATAAGTATATAGTAGACCTTCAAGAAAACATTAAAACGTGCATGCTAGCAGGCTTGGTATAATAAAGCGAGTAGATGACGCAGAAAGAGACAAAAGTCCAGATATCACTAAAGCAGGAGTTATTCATGCTATAAACATACAGAAAGATGGAAAAACGACAGGACCAGACGGAATTCATAGTGAGACGCAGGGCTACAATTACTACTATAATTATTTAATTCAATATATCATACGGTGAAAAATCCAAAAGACTGGTTGTAATCAACTTTTATCACAATACCAAAAAAGCCTAGCCCTTCATACTGCGGTGACTATCGAATGATCAGCCTAATGTCACGCGCCCTAAAAATATTTCTAAGGATTATCCATAGCACGATATATAATAAATGTAAAGAAAAAATCAATGACACGCAGTTTGGTTTCCAAAAATGGCTGGGTACTCGTGAAGCAATCTTTTGTTTGAATGTTCTGACGTAACCATGTCGAGACATGAATGAAAAGCCTTTGACTGCGTTAATTCATTAAAAACAAATAAAAATACTACAGTCAACTAGAGTAGACAACAGAGATATCCGCATAATTGAGGCATTGTATTGGCAACAGTCAACTGAAATTTAAGTAGAGAGAGAAACTTGAGAATTTATACTCATAAAGAAAGGTGTCCGCCAGGATTGCATACCCTCCCCGCTGCTTTTTAATTTGTATTCCGAGGGTATATTTAGAGAATCTGTAGACGAAAACAATGAAGAAGTGGTGATCAATGGTCTTAGAGTAACAAATCTTCGTTATGCAGACGATACAGTTATAATCGATTGGTGGAGTATAATGAAGAATACGGTTTAACCTTAGACCTATCAAAAACTAAAGAATGGATCTATCAAAAACTAAGACCACAGTAACTTTGCAAGTAAAAAGTAACATCGTAGAATTAGTTACCAATCTGAAATACTCAGAAACTCTTGTTAATGAAAATGGAGATAACAGGAAAAAAATCCGGTCGCATATAGAACAAGAACACGAATAATGCGATGCTATGTAACCCCAATTCTTCTGTATGGATGCAAATCCTGGACTTTGGATCCTACCACAGAAACAAAAATAGAAGCCTTCGAAATGTACACTAATGACGCATTCTACGTATACCCTGGCAAAAAGAATAACAAATGCCGAAGTACTCCAACGAATGAATACCGATAAAGAGCTTCTATTAACTTTAAAGATTTAAAACGTTTTCTGAAACAGAACCCATAAACGATTCAACTGTAAGCCAGACCAATAATAAATCGCAACCTAATAAACCTAATAAACCTCACTAGTATATATTTGTAGTCAAATATTTTCAAACTATGACCAAAAGAATTGCCAAAACCTTCGAAAACGAAAGATATCGTTCCAAAACTCTAGCAAATAGCAGAGTCAAAATAAATACCCTTTCCGTTGATGCCTACAGGAAGCTGATTAATCACCCGTATCAAGAAGGTATAGTCAACAACACCTATCAAATCGAATAAGGATGTGCTTAGAAGATTATAATTCGCGAACTGCATCACTCATTTCTTACTCAAAATATCAAGGATAAACTAGGCGAGTTAGGACAATAAAGAATATTATTAACATAAAGCACAGGGAAAGTAAGGACCTTTTGCCAAAGTTTTTCGCCGATCTTAAGCCCAAACCAAATAGCAAAAAAATCTTCGTAGTTAAATTCCTACAAATAACTAAAATGTGAATTAAATATAAAAATATAATTAAATGCTAATCTAGTCAACAGTACAGTCATTCCAAGACATACTGAGGAAAGCCATTCAATGGTGTTCTTCTACACCTGGGAACGAGTTACAAATAACACAATCAACAATAATAAGATGAACGATAAACTTACTACTTTCTTTAATGAATTCAAAAATATGTTCTCTCAACTCATTAACCAGAACAACATGATCCTGTCCATGCTTACAACAATAATGGCTAACGACATATTCACAAAGTTACTCTGTTCTGAATAAATAAAATCGATATTCTATGGATTTTTCAATGCAATTCCACCGTTAATACTATAAAATCTATACTACAACATGTACTATGCAAACTATTCCAATAGAACTCCTCGCCCAAGTTACCAGTCTTAAACAGATCAACACGTGCTTCCACCATGCGTGACTAACAAAATTCAAAGTGCTTTAATGAGAACTGTACAAAATAGCATATAAACTGCAGAATATAAAGAATTTTTACTCCCACTCAGTCTATATTTTCTCATAACAGTGAACCGGATTGCTAAGCATGTCGGTTGAGGTTCCAGCCTGATTACAACCACTTTATCCAAACTACACAGCAAAAGAATCTACAAAACTTGTCAATCCATGAAACAACCTACTGACTAGCAGATTTAACTACTAGACCTATTACATTTTGCAGCTACCAAAGGTATTTCTAACATATTTGTATAATAAAAAACAAAGTAATCAAAATCCAAACTTAGATCATGATCCGATAATAACAACGTTAAATACTAAGGAATACCAAAAAATCGTTTACTAAGACTACGTACTAGAGACACCAACTGGAAACAATACAAACTCATCATTACCAGTAACATAAAACTAACAATAAAACATATAATATATATAGCCCTAACGATATTAATAAAACTGTAGAAAACTGTAGAATCAGCAAGTTAAACGAAGAAGCAATCAATAAAACAAAGTACGTCACCAGAAAACATTACATAACCCCACAAAACGCGGACTAAATGAGAACAGTACAAGAACCCCCTGAAAAAAACACTCTAAGCAAACTAACACAGGCTTGACAAGGTTATGCAACAAAATTAAAAAAAATTAATTCATTGCGAACCTATCACCAGAAAACCATGGCATCTGGAAGGCTGCCAAAAAATTCAAAAAGTTAGTATTGCCAATACCACCACTAAAAAATGGATAGAAGTTAGACTCATATTAATGTCAATAAAGCAAATATCTACAGAGAATACCTTCCCTTCCTTTACACCACTCCCATATAATAAATTAAATAGCAACGTAATAATAGAAAAATACCTCAAGTAAACAGTAAATCTTCAAACACCAAAATCATCTGCACACATGCATTGAAGATGCTCCAATCAATATCTAAACTAAAAAACGGTTTATGAGCAACCAGGCTCCACAATGATTTTGGAATCACATATGTCAATGAAGTAATCAAAACCTCAGCCAGAAATAGTCGTGACCGCACTTTAAATCATAATGATCAAATAATATCTAACCTGTACAATCAATAGTTAAGCAGAAGACTAAAACGACAATTACCCAAAACAATAAAACAAAAACGCCTTATTAAGACATTTATTCTTGCCTTTTGCAATGTACATAAAAATTTGTTAAGAGAAAAATCATTAACTACTGAAATTTAGAAACATAAACGTTACTACTCTTCCATCCCGCGAAAGAAAACAAAAACATTGGTAACTTAAAAAAAACATAAAAAGTAAAAATACAAGGTAAAAAATTTTAATGCGGAGCATGCGCCTGTTTTCCAGAAACTTAACGGTATTTAAATTTGAATTGATTGAAGTTACATATTAAATTACATTGGATTAGACTGGATAATAAACGAAACGGCAGTGTAAATTCAGAAAGAATAAATTACTTTTAGATTAAATCCAAAAATCAATTTATAACCAAGTTAACTAACTATGGAATATTTATTCAACAGAATAAAAACAAATTTAGCAGACTTAATTGTTTGAAATGCAAAAATATAAATTGAATTGGATCCATCTTGACAAAATTGGATAACATTAAGAAGGAAAACACACCTCAAAAGAGAAAACCAAGAGCTGAAAGAGGTACTCCAGAGTCAAAAAGGAAAAATATATTAGGTAAAAGTGAAAAGGAAGTTAATAATACGTGGGTTAAAAAGGATAACAAAAGTGAATTAGAAATGAAAAAACGAGAATAATGTTAACAAACCTTAAGATACTAATAAACACAGAAATAGAAATACAAGATATATTAGGAAGGCGAAGTGGATATTAAAAAAAAATAAAAAAATTAACAATTTAAAGAAGGAAATAAAGGTTATAAAAAAGTAAGAAAACTAAATGGTTTGAGAATAATATTGCAAATGATTTCCTCATAAAGTAGCGGAGCAACAAAAACTATTAAGAGAACAAAAAAAAAAACGACAATCGGACAGTGGAACGCACATGGTTTACAATAAATTAAGTGTACAATTCATTATAAATAGTACAAAATTTAATTTCAATCAAATAATATTCTAATCTCTAAGAAGTTGTAGTCATCTATAACAGATATAATATTCTATCAGAGGGTAAATTGCGACTGGAGAGACAGGCGTGTAACTAGCCGTGCCCCTCGTACAGCGGTGTGGGGAACTAAATAGGGCCCGTCACGAAAGTAAGACGCTGAGGCCCAAATCGTCCCTTAAACGGCCGGCGCGAAAGCGGATGGGGGCAGCTACCGATATCAATCGATGAGTAATTGCCAAATCGCTCACCTATAATCGGCTTCGGCTTCGGCTTCAGTGGCGTTGATTTCCTGGTGGCCACCGTACTGTGATGTCTTTGTGCCTGGCTTTGCGTGGTAGTTATCTGCGGGTATATTAAACACGACCTCACTGGCCGGGTTGCGTTTCGAAAGTTGTCGCCGGGCTTCGCACCTGACTTAGCGGTGGATTAATTTTGATTCGCTAGTACTTTGCGTTTCAAAAGGTGCCGCCGACAGCGTATGCAGCCTCACAGGCCGAGCGAAAAAAACCCATATGCCGTTTTTTGTGTGCGACAGTAAAACGTGCCGGCAGATATCAAAGTCACCAGCACCGCCACGAACACAGACGGTTCAAGGGCGAAAGGCCGCCACACCAGCGACTCTGGCCATTCTTTAGTAGGAGAGAGACTACTACAAGATAAGTAATATTACCAATAAACAACAAATATTTATTAAATAGAAAGTTGCTGTTTATGGTAGTTACAAAAAGATTATAAACAGAAACAAGCAAAAAGATAATAATAAAGAAAAGGGAATAATTAAATAAAAAAAATAAGGTAATAAGAAAATAATATGTTCCGTAAACAATTTTGAAAACAAAAAGGAACAAATATGAACATAGAAATAGCAATTAAAGACACAATAGGTAACACGATTTATGATGACAAACGAAAGCTAAAACAATGCAAAAGTCATTTTGATAACCTCTTAAATAGTAAATAAAGGTAGAAAACCTAAACTATGTTAGTCAAAAAACTTTATCAATCTTAAATATAAACATTAAAGAACCGAATATCTGAGAGATAGAGAAACTATTAAACAAAAATTAAAAGATGGTAAAATAGCAGAGCCAGACTACAGATATGCCAAAATATAGTGATAAAACTATAGTAAACGATATACATAATATAATTAAAAGAGTATGGCAGAAAATAAAAGGGCCATAGATTGGAAGAGGAGTATAATTATACACATACATAAAAAACTAGAAGGGAATAAAAGAAAGTACTAAAACTACAGAAGAATAACCTCCTTAAACGTTACTTATAAAATACTCAGCTCGAGTTGGCTAAAAAACTTAGAGAAGTTAAGTATCAACGCGGATTTAGATCAAATTCTGAGACAATAGATAATAGAAAAGTGTTAAATACAATTTAAAATTCCATAATTCTTTATAAACTTTAAAATGCGTTTGATGGATAGAAATAAATTATTGGATTCCTGAAAATAGCGTGTGAATACGGGTTAAGTTGATAAATTCGATAAAAAAAATTTTAAGTAGAAACGATACAGTGAGAACACAAAAATTGTTTTTATAGGTAGGGGTATAACAAAAAGATGCTATGTCTCCTCTCTTGTTACAGTTAAAAAAAATGGGTGGGTAGTAGTCAAGGCTACTAACGTAAGGTTTTCCTGAAAAGGACGCCTTGGCCAATAAAACCAAAAATATAGTAACCAACGGAAAAAGATAACTAAGTTTCAGTGGATACTGAAAACCGTTATTGACAGATACCTTTCCCCCGTCCAAACATCGTTTACAGGTCGCACACAACTTGGACGATAACACATTAGTTTCAGGAAACATTGACCTTAATGGCCCCCAATATTTTTCCTGTGTATTTTTCAGCTGAGACTTGAAACACAAACGATCACATACATTTCACTTATAACCAAACTCGTTAAAAGCGTCTTGTTAAAGTGTACATCAGCCGCTTTCCAATAGGATGACAGTAGTATGAACTCGAACATTCGCTAAATTTTTTCTGTCTCTAAGGTGTCCGTGATAACCTCTAGGCTAATTTTTGGACACGTTAAATTCTTCAGAATAGTCTTTGTCCATTGGAAGCTCTTCTATTGCTGTAACTTCGCCCACCACACCGCTGGATGCCGCCGAAGTTCACGCGCCGAAATCTTGGTTCCGCTCATCGATTTGTCCGCGCTTATGAAGTCCGTGATGACCTCCAGGATGACCATCTATGGGACCGTCAAATTCTTCTGAATAATTTTCGTCTCTTGGAGGCTGTTCCATTGCTGTAAATACATCCCCCACCCCCACCACTAAATCCCGCCAAAGTAGACGCACCAAATGTATTAAAACTGTTAGTAGCTTTAATACATTTGGTGCGTCTGCTATAATTATCCCTTGCTGATATTTGAGTATTGTGGTGAATAGCTCTTCGGAGTATATATATTGAATGATAAGGTCAAAAAAGCATAGTCTTCTCTGCGTGTTTTCTCTGTTAAATTATCAATTTTGATTTAAAATATATTATAATATTATAATATTACGTTTCATCTACAAAATGGTAAGGCTCTACGGCCCCGCGTGAAAACACGACCTGCGAATTGAGATGTTCAGACTCTCATATATTCGCCACTGTGCCTGACTGTCACGCATCTTCTATGATACAGGGCGATGTCGCAAAAACCACGCCTTCGACGGCCGCCATTATTACTTCTTGTTAGAAGCGAACGCAGGTACTCAATTACTTTTAGTGGCTAACGGCCATGCATCAGAGGAGCTCCGGAAACGAACGCGGGTTCGTTTTTTTTTTAAATTCTATAGTGCACTTTGTCTTTTCATTTTGCTTATAATATCGTTCTCTTTGTTTCTCCTGCTTTTCCTAAACATTTATTTCTGTGTATTTAGGGTGCTACATTTACAGAAAATACTTTTTTACTTAAAGACCAACAAAATTCTAAAAACTCGAAAAATTCGTCAAACCAAACTACAGAACTGATTTCGCAACACGCGGCTTCGGTGGGGCCTGCACCGCGGCTGATATTTCCCGAAAACGCTTATATTAGCGACTAATGACCGCCGCGCGGAATTTTTACGTCCTCGCGCAGCCTTAACGGCCGTCCCATGCCCCCTAAACCATCGCGAACCCGGCGTAATTAAATTAAAAATAAAATTCGGCAATAAAAATAAGAAACAGATAGGCTATTACGAAGTACGGCGCGCAGCGCGTTATAAGACGCCGAACGCAGGAGCGGTTACATCCGGGCACTTCTGGTGCATACCAGTGCTTTAATGAACAGCAGTTTTAAATTAGAACACTAAATTATTAGGGGTACTTTCGGCATACGCCCGCCGCCTTCCAGCTGCATTGCTCGAATTTTGAAATTGCCGCACGTAGTTGTTCAGGGCCAGCGCTGAGATATGGAGATAAGACGCCAAAAGGGAAAAATCGACGGAAATTTATGAGCGGATCGGCTCAAAATTGGGATACCGCGGGACAGGGCCGGACTAGCAAGTTTACAGAGGTGCAAAGTTAAATTATAAAACTGATTTCGCATTCATTCCATAACATGGACTTAAAGCGCCCCAATAAAAGGATGTCTTTATAAATGTCCACTATTTTCACTACGCAAGGTAGAACAAAACTCCCCCGTTCCTACTCTTTTTCAAGTTGAATAAAGGAAAAATAATGGGAGATGTAAACAAATCAGAAGATAAAACTACAGAACTGGAAATTTTATTTCATTTTCGATACATTGTTGGAGTCCTATTCTGAAGTTCTTCCTTACTCTTTCCGACATGTGTTGAGGAATACGCTTGATTTCTTTACGGAATGGATTTTGTGGCGCTTGTAAAATCCTAAGACGATGTTTGTAAACCTCAGCCTTAAAATATTCCCATTGAAAAAGTCTCTCTCGTGACGTCTCGTCATCGCATTGAATTATTAAGCGTCACGTGATGTGATCTATTCTGTTGAAACCAAAGGATTTCCAGTTGGAGTGCATCAAAATTCAGTTATTAAATTATTTTTACATATTAATTGAAAGTAACAGTAATATATTGATTGGCCTTTTTTCTAAAAAAAAAAGTAAAATCACTGGCCCCATTTTTACTTATTGCACACTAAACAGTAACACGTTTGCTGTGGAGCGGCCTTTCGGTGGTCCAATAACGAAAGTGGTGTTTATCAACGCATTCCGATAAGTGAAGATGCCCTTTGTCGGCAAAGAAAACAACTGCGTTATATAGCATCGCACGCTTACCAAGATATTCCATAATTTTTCAGGCGATTCTACCAATTACACAACTTTCTATGAACGGCAATGAAGTTCTTGGTGCACAATTCGCCGTGGAGAACTAGACAACTAAAAGCAACGGCAGTTGCAGGTACTATAAAATGGATAGTCTTACTGCATCGGTGTTTTTGCACACTCTTAGATCTTCCTCTTCTTTTTTCACTACAGAACTATCATTTCTAAAATACCTACAACAAAATGATATTCTATTGGAAAAGTGTACGAAAAGCACATTGTGTGGCCACCACAGAGTAACTGTTCCGAATGTACGCTTTGGCAGCAAAAGCTCTCTGTTCGTTCGTCCACGACATGTTGGGGCCTGTGAACTACCTCCACTATCTGCTTCTAATAAAATCATTTATTACTCTCTCAAACCACTTTTTACTTCAAGCTTTCTTTAAAATTACGGAAGTGGGAGGCAGTTTTGCATAATTGTTATTAAAAATAGTACAAGTATCGTATCTTAAAATCAATCACGAATTAAGAAGCTGAACGACAAATTTAAACAATTTTATTTGATTGTCAGTGTGAAAATAAAGCATGCTCGCCGCAGCTGGTTTAATGGAAAACATTTTCAAGGTAAATGAACGTTTTTATTATAAAATTTATTGATGCACAAACCATAAACTCAAAATGACTTTTTTACACATTTATTAGTTTTTAGTGAGCATTTTTAACTAATAAGATGGTTAGAAAATAAACGCAATCGGTGTCAATACCAATAATACACCTGCAATGCTTGCAACCCATAGCGAAGTAGCTAATCAGCTTCAAAATCACTAGCAATCAAGCCTTTTTGGTCACCTGTCGATTGGTGAAAACAGAATTTGGAAATTCCCAGCCGTTCTCGAATTATTGCTCGGACGAACGGACGGACAACATGAAGTTAGTAAGTGACTTCGCTTCGGTTCGCCACTTAATAACAATAAATTGGGTATATTTTCAAAACTTTACTCCAGAGTTTGTATAATCTTAATTGGATATCAGTGGTAATTATTAAATACCTTTTTATAAAGTTAGTTATTTATTTTTTGTTTTTAGAGCGTTTCACTTATATTTAAACTGTTCATTATGATGTTACTTGTCTATTTTTCATCTATTTTATATTTTTTTATTTCCAACTTTGCTTTTATTTATTTCATATTTTTATCTCTGCACTATCTTTTTCAATCCTTTATTTTTCTTCTTCAACTTCTTTAATTCTTTATTCAACATTGCTGAGATTACCTTTTTTTATTTTTGGTTTTTAGTAATATTATTAATGTATCTTAGTTCCTCCTACAGTTCCGCCCATTTTACGGCTTGCATTTATTTTTCTTCTATATTTTCTATTCTATAGCCTTCACTGGTTAACATTTGTAGCAACTTATTTAAATACAAAAGTGTTTTTCATGTGTCTTGCTTACTTAAAATTTCTTATTTTGTTACATAATTAAAATAATTATCCTTCAAAAAACACCAGAATTTTATTATGCGTAGGTATTTAGTGTTTTGTCTTTCCTGAACCAAGAAAATTATTTAAACAGTTGTTTTATGTAGAATAAACAAATACAAATACCCATCATGTGAGTAGAACATTTTACTACCAAAAGAAAGAAAGTAATAACGTCAAATTTTAAAACACAGTCTACCTTTCAAGTTTTATCTTTAAAAACAATTTCTCCATTTTTTAAACAGTCAACCGTAAAAACGGTGAGCCATTATCCAGAATAAGTAGTTCTATGACGATAAAAGATAAAGACTTTAGGTAATACGAATTTTGGACTGTATGGCGAAAAATATGTTTTTTCATAATGCTTTTGTTATAATATTTGTGATGCTGGCTTTCTGTTTACAAGATCAAGGCACTGTTATGCCGAGCAGATGTATATACACAGTTCAAAAAAAAAGTTTTTAATGATATCACGACCATCTAAAATAAAATGCCCAGAATCTTCAATAATTTACCAAATGTTTAAATCTGTATTGTATAAGAATGAATTTTTTTGTTTAACCTGCATTTTTACTTACATATGTCTTGATTACAGGAACAGTTTTATAAGTAACTACTCATTTGACAAAGTTGTTATCCTTTATAATCCATTTATAAAAACTTGGTTACAAACTTTAACTCTGACATGTGCTTGTGCTTAAATCAAAGTATGCGATGCAACTTTACAGCCCTGTTTGCCTTTCCAAGTGAAATTAGGTGACGTGCACTGATGATTTGTGTGCCTTAATTCTCTTGATAACTGACTTGTCGTCGGGATTGGTTTGAACAGATTGAGATGTGGTTGTACTACGTCTTCCTGCACAAAACTGACATTGGAGGTCTCAATCACGTTTTAATTTTTAAAACCATTCTTATTTGTACACCGTAATATTCTTTAACGATGTAATTTTTGTGTGCTTTGTGATTAAGTTAAAAATTTACAAGGAGCCTGGCACTTATACATACTTCAATGCTAAATATCACAACCGTCATCTTCAATATGCTTCTCTTGGAAACCTAGCCAAGCCAGCGCCTATTCTAACTTTCATAAATTTAAAATTTTTAAAATGTTGTGTCTTCAAATTCTTCTTTTAAATATTTCCTTCATTTCAGGGTAAAAAAGTATTAATTAGATTAGGTAAATGGGGAAAAATATTTCAATAGCTTTATTTATTTAGTGGTCTTCCTCATACCACTACTTTTGATTGAAATTTTTATAGTTGTTTCTCTGTTCATGTTTATTTAATTTAATTAATTGTCACTTTCTTTTCTCCGAATAACGTTTAAGCCATTTTCTTTGCGGCGTTACGTACGAACTTCAACTAAAGTGCCTATGACTTCATAGCCACTTCTGCTTAGTTTAACAAACAATTTAATATTTGTTCCTTGCTTTCATTTAAATTCCTATATTCTCGCGACGACAAAAAAAATACATACCAACAATAATAAACTCTTATCAGCTATGAAGCTTAAATTTTGAAAAAAATTGATGTAGCAGGATAGATAGAAAAATGACTAGCACTTAAGGTTCTAGGCGTTTCAAAACAACTTTAAAATTTGTAGCGTGTCTGACAACCTGGGATTCAAATTAATACAGCGAGAGCTAGAGAATTTAAAGCTATGATATTACGTAGAAATTGTTGAGAAAAAAATTAATAACTTGCCTAACAACAAGATTATTCTTTTACAATAAGATGGTGTTACCAGTGATACAAGTTACGTTAGTAGAAGTTAATTTGTCATAGTAATTTATCTACCCATAAAAACCTACAGACCGTTATAAAGTAGTTATAGAATACCTCCAACAAAGAAAATTTCTAAAAAAATCTGTAAATTTTCAAACAAATTTGAGTTATAATAAACTAATAAAGGATATTCTAGTGACTTAAGTAATGCTTAAAAATTTAGTTTCATTTTTAATTAAACATTATATGCACAATTTTAAACATTCAAACAATACCTCCCTCTCCCCCAACTTAATATCTAAATAAGTTATTTGGTTATATTGACAATTATTCTTACATTTTATTATAATTTGTAAATGCAAGTTTATATTATAGAAAATAACACATAATCTAAACTCCTAAATATATATATATATATATATATATATATATATATATATATATATATATATATATATATACATATACTATATAAAAGCCTTCTGTTAATAATGTTGCATCAATTTTATTCACCCACTTGAAATTCGTAGCGTAAGCAAGTGTTCGAGTGCTCTGCTATCAACTACGCTATGATAAACAAGTGACCCCTGATATCAGCTAATCCGTCAGCTACAAATAAGATAAGTGCAAAGTTACTATTTAGTCATATTTATATTCAACACAATAATAAAACCAAAGAATAATACCGGCAATTATTGGCCCAGGAGTTATTTATAGCCATCAACATGTTTCAAATAACAATGCTATACAGGTTGTTTCATTAAATCCTCAACTACGGCTTGTTTACAACACTCAGCAAGTAAATCAACCAACACCAAGTGGTGTTAATTATTACTTACCGCAAGAGCATCTTGTTAATCCACCTGCTCAAAGTACACAACATACTTCAAATACTACTTACTTCTGCTATCGCATGTCTTCTACAAGCGACGATGAAACTCCTGAACAAGATGTCAACAAAAATTTATGGCAAACGGTCAAACAAACAAAAAGAAGAAGATACGTCCCCCAAATAGCCACGACATTACTTTAAGTAATAAATTCAGCCAACTAACAGAAATGGAGACGGAAATACCTAACAACAAGCAAGCCGACAATATAATTCCAAAGCCTCCTCCAATCTTCGTCTACAGGGTGTTAAATTATCAGGAAATGATCAAAAGCCTCAATGCAATTGCTGAAATTGAACAATAATCCACAAAAACGTTAGCTGACAATATCATAAAAATCAACTGTAATCTTCCAGAAACACAGAAAATTGATACGACATATGCACGAACACGACATAGTACATCATACATATCAGCTGAAGGAAGAACGAGCATTCAGAGGCGTCATCAAAAACCTGCATTCCACAACAGATACAAATGAAATCAAGAACGAACTTAATACCAAGGGACAGAAAGTCAAAAACATTTTAAATGAGAAAATAGAGCTACCAAGGAGCCTCTAAATATGTTTTTCGTCGATTTAGAGCCAGCGACTAACAATAAAGATATATATAAAGTAACTAAATTTTAAAATCAAATAATTGCAATAGAACCGCCCGAAAAGATCAACAGCATAGTTCAATGTATGCGCTGCCAACAATACGGGCATACAAAAGCCTATTGCAATAAACCATTCGTTTGTGTTAAATGTGGAGGATCACATAACACAACTAACTGTAAGAAAAGTAAAGAAACTCCAGCCAAATGCGCTTTGTGCGGTGGTGCCCACACGGCAAATTACAGAGGTTGTAAATTCTATCATAGATTGTTAAAAAAAGCCTAATAATGCGAATAACAGACTAAATATCCATCAAAATACAATAATAGTCACAACACCACCAAACCGGATACCAACACCCCATGTCCAACAAAATTTTAGTTATGCGAATGCAGTAAAAGGTATTAGAACAGGTGAACACAATTTAAACTCAAATGAACGCATACCAGGCAGCGAACAAAATGAAGTCAATATTTCTTCAATAATGAGCAAATTTTTAGATGAATTTAAGGCTATGTTCCTCAGCGAATGCAACAAAATAGCATGGTGTTGAACATACTCTCGACACTGGTCAACAAAATTCATTAAATATGTAAAAATAGCCCAGTTGAATACCAATTGCCTTCTACAGCATAAACAGGAGGTTGAAATATTCCTTCATATCAACTCTATTGATATACTATTAATAGCAGAAACTCACTTCACAGACAGATCCTACTTTAATATACATAACTACTTAACTTATCTCACCAACCATCCAGATAATACTGCCCATGCTGATGCAGCCATATTAATTAAGAAATCTATCAGCCACTTTGAATTACCTAAATACAGTACACCTACAAGCCACAGCAATAAGAGTCAAAATGGTCCCGTATGAACTAACAGTAGCTTCCGTTTACTGCCCACCGCGACACAACATTAAAAAGGAACATTTTTAGAACTTCTTCCGGACTCTAGGAACAAAATTTATTGTAGGAGGTGACTTTAACAGTAACTCCCTTTGGGGATTCCGAATAACAATTACTAAAGGCAGAGAGTTGGCAAAACTTCTCCATGAGCAAAATTATTCTTTCCTTTCTACAGGTACTCCTACCTATTGGCCTACCGATCCAAAAAAAACTCCCGACCTACTGGATCTTTTAATAATAATATGGTATATATATAATATAATGGTATCTTATCATCATATATGGATATTGTCCCTAGCTATAACCTTTCCTCGGATTACTCTCCGATAATAGCCACCATCAGCTCTTATACCATACATAAAAAGCATACTGTTAGATTGCACAACAGAAAAACCGATTGAGAAGTGTATCAAAATCATATTCAAGAAAATATAAACTTAAAAGTTAGTCTCAAAACTCCAGAAGAAATTGACGAAGCATTAAACAAGTGGTTCTGCATCCTTAAGGCGGCTGCGCAGCAAGCAACTCCTCCAGTGTATCCTTGGAGCTCTACATTCAACGTCCCTGTGGAGATTAAAAAACTTATAGCTGTGAAAAGAAGAGCCAGAGCAATTTGGCACCGGACCCAAGCACCTGGTGATAAAAATACTTTCAATCGACTAAGTAACCAACTGAAACAAAAAATTAAAGATGTGCAAGATCAATCCTTTCATGACTAGATCATTAGTTTGAACAGATACGACAGCTCAATCTGGAAGCCGGTAAAAAATGCAAGAAACCCTAAAAACCAAGTTCCTCCCATATTTAATGAAGCAGACCCAAACTCTAGATGGGCCAGAAGTGACGAGAAAAAGGCTAAATTGTTTGCAGAGTACCTTGAGGAAGTCTTCACCCCCAACAATGATGTAGTCGATGATGAGATAGAGAGACAACTAAGTAACATCACAACCAATGTTTGAGGAATAACAAGTTTCTCTCCTAGAGAGATTCAAAAAGAAATCAAAGTACTAAAACTCCGTAAATCTCCTGGCATAGATGGCGTGACTCCTAAAATGTTAAAAGAACTAGCAAGAAAAGGACTAGTGTTACTTACTTATATATTTAATGCTATCATTAAGTTAAATCACTGGCTCAAGCAACTGAAAGCTGCAGAAATTATATTAATACCTAAACCGGGCAAAGACTTAAACAAGGTTTCATCATATCGTCCAATACGCTTGTTGTCTATAATCTGAAAAATACTGGAAAGACTTATATTGCAATGAATAGTTGCTGATCCTAACAGCGAAGAATAGGTACCTCAACATCAATTTGGCTTTCGTCAAAATTACACTACGATGTAGTACATTGCACAATGTCTCTTTTCAGTCGCGGTGCTCCTTCGCTCACTTTTAAGTAACATAAGAATTGTATTTTCAATATAACTTTGCTGGTAATTTAGGTTTAAGGTCAATAAAATGTAGCGAAAGCAGAAGTTTTATTTCTTGGTGTATGATATTTTGTTGCGTTGGTTGTGTTATTTCATCAGTACGCATTGAGTGGTAGAGATGTCTGATTATTATCTTATATGCTTTGTCCTTGTTCAGTTGATATATATGGTGTATTATATTTTCTACTTGATTAATTTACGATAAGTTTTATTTGTTAAAGCATTAACTTGTACAGTTCCATTAGTGAGAGCTTTACAGTAGTACTGTTCTTCTTCAGCAACAACTGAAATCCTATTGACCATTTGATTATTTAACGATTTTTAAATAACAGACTTTAAGGGTATTTTTTATTCTGCTGTTGGAATAGGAAATGGGAGCCAATGTTTTAAAATTGAAAAACTTATTTTATTTCCGGTTTCGTTATTATGTTTGCCTAAGGCAAACAATAAAGAATATTTGTCTGTTCTTCTGGTCTATGTAGATTCTGTTACAGGTATCACAAGGTATTTCTTAAACTACTTGGAATTTATGGGCGAGGTCAGCTATTTTATTGTTGGTCGTAAAAATAGGTTGTGTATGTTATTTGCTTAGTATGCGGCCTATTTTATCAGTGATTTGTGAGGGGTTGCTAGATCCCCCATCGGGCGCCTCCCCAGGTGGTGGATAGGGGAACGCCTGCTAGATATGGCGGGTACCTAGAAATTCAAATACTAGGGGCGAACCAAAACTAGCCTGGTAGTGGGCAGCTATTAGTACCAACTATTAAGTGGAGATCGTTTGGATTGGAACAGTTGTAGTAGGAGATATGTTGTAACTTGGAACGTTAGAAGTTTGTGCAAAGCAGGAAAACTTAGTAATTTAACCGAAGAAATGGAAAGACTAAAGCTAGATATTATTGATATAAGTGAAGTAAGATGGAAGGCAAAAGGAGATTGTCCTACACATAATGGTAGAATGTATTACTCTGGCAACGAAACCGCACGACAGTCGGAGTGGCGATACTGGTTAACTAAATAATACAGAAGTCTGTCATTAACTTTATATATATATAAGGTACATTGACGATGCTGTTGTTATCTGGTCTTATGAATAATATATGCTGTCCAATTCCTTTCTAACCTAAATCAACTTTACATAAATAGAAGTCGAACAAGACAGTTTTCTCCTTTTTTGGACACCCTCGTAATAAAAAATTCTTTCAACTACAGTTTTTATCAAATCATTTACAGTAAACCTACCCATAATAAGTATTACCTAAATGCAAAATTACATCATCACCTTCGCTAAATCCATTCAGTTACTATATCCCTTATTACCAAATCTACATCCTACGCTAAAAACCGACAAACTGAAATTAATACCATCACCAAAACTCTTATACAAAATAAATATTCCCAAAATTCCTTAACCCATCTCATTAAAAATTATCAACAAAAACACAAATACTCATTTCCTTTCGGACAAGCATTCTTGCCTTACTTCTTCTTCTTAGAGTGCCGTCTTCTTAACGAAGGTTGGCCACCATCAATGCTATTTCCACTTTCGATACCGCAGCCCGAAATAGGGAACTTGTACTTCTTCCAAACCAAGTTCACAAATTCTTAAGCCAGGATGTTCGTCTTCTCCCAGCATTTCTTCTACTTTCAGTTTTTCCTTGGATTATTAATTACAGCAACTGGTACATTTTATTTCGCATTATAATTATATATATATTATATAATATTAGATATTCAATTTTTCTTTTCTCTATTTTATTAAGAATTTCTCTATCCTTCCCCATTCTTTGTAAAACCGATTCATTTCGTATTCTGTTAACTCAAGATATTTTAAGTATGCGGCGGTATATCCATATCCATATTTCAAAGAATTCTATCTTTTTAATCGATGCTTGAATAAATGTCAATGTTTCAACTCCATACAGCAGAACAGGTAGAACATAACATCGGGCCATTCTCATGCGAAGTTTCTTTAGTTTTAAAAATGCTGCTCTAGCTTGTTCTATTAGACTCTTGATTTCTACGCTGTGATCCCACTTTTTATTGACACTGTATACCAGGTATATATTCTTTTCCATTTATTCCAGCCGTTTTCCGTCGAATACAATATTAGTTGTTACACTGTTTGTCTTACTTATTACCATAATTTTAGTATTTTTTTTTATTTCTGCTTAAACCAAAACGGTTACTAGAATTATGTACATTACTAATAAGAGTCTGTAAATCGGTCTCGTTTTCTGCTAGTAGAACGGTGTCATCTGCATATCGCAGGTTGTTCAGTCTTATTCCATTTATGTTAATCCCCTTCTGTCTATTTTCTAATGCCTCTGTAAATATCGCTTTAGAGTAGTTCTTCCTCATATCTTACGACCGTTGTTTTGTTCCAATAGAGATTCATGATTATATGTATGTCTTTATTATCCAAGCCAACGTTGGTTAGAATTTCCAAGAGTTTTTTTATGTTGGTCACGGTCAAATACCTTTTTATAATCGACAAAATAGGCAAACACGTCGACATTTATATCTCTACATCGTTCGACTAGAATCTGTAGGCTAAAGAGCGCTTCCCTGGTGTCTACTCCATTCCTAAATCCAAACTGGGATTCGCTAAGGATTGTTTCACATTTTTTATATATCCTGTTGTGGATTACTTTTAAGAATATTTTTAATGTGTGACTAAGTGAGCTTATGGTTCGAAAATCGTTACATCTTTAAGCATTTGTTGTTTTTGGAATTGCTACAATTGCTACAAATGTCGATGTTAACCATTCATTTGGTATATACCCTGTGTCATATATTATGTTAAATAGCTTTGTTAGAACCTTTATTCCTGTGTCATCAAGCAGTTTTGTCATTTTAGCGTTTATTTTATCTAACCCTGCAGCCTTGCCACTTTTTAATTTTTCAATTGCATATATAACCTCCTCCAGATTTCCATCTTTTTTTCTTTGCTTAATAGTATTTTTTTTTCTCGTTATTTATTAATATGTTGGTATTTCATGGTCTGTCCTTCCCTGTTACTTTTCTAATTTTCTTATGTAGATTGAATGTATCACATTTCTTGTCAAGTTCTTCAATTTCAATACATCTCTGATTTACCCACTTCTTAGCTTCTCTTATTTTTCTCCTAATTGTCCTCTGTATCTGTTTATATTTTTCTACATTCACATTTTTCATTTTTCTGCGATCTTCCATGAGTTGTAAAATCTCATTGGTCATCCAGTCTTTCTTCTTAGTTTTATTTTCTGATTTTAGTTTTTCTATTGTTATATTTTTGATCGGGGTTTTCAGGGCATTCCAAATTTTATTTACGTCGTTACCGTTTATATCCTTCATTTCATCTTGAATGTCATTTTCTAGCCTTTATTTTGTCTCTCTTTTTATAATACTTTAATCTTGCAGCTTTTTTCTGTCAATTTGAATACGATTGGTTATCTTTTTAATAGTTTTTAATCTTGTTTTAAACTTTGCAACCACCGGGTTGTGATCTGAACGAACATCAGCTCCGGGGTATGTTTTTACGGCGTATATGCTGTTTCTAAATCGTTTATTTACAAATAGGTAATTTATTTAATTCCTAATTATATTATTTGGGGTATCCACGTATAGATTTTCCGAGGGGGTAATTTAAAATAAGTATTACTATTTACAAACTGTTTCTCTTGGCAAAATTGTAAGAGATTATCGTTTCTTGTTCCTAAGCCATGCTCCCCTACTATGTATTCATATTTGATTTTACCTATCTTTGCGTTTATATCCCCTATCACTATTGTCAGTTCATGCCCCTTTGTACGTTTTACTACTGATTTAAGTTGTTCATAAAAATTTCCTATCATGTCATTGTCCTTATTTGCAGTTGGGGCATCATTTGTATCACATTAATATTAACCAGATGTGCTGCTATTTGTAGCATCATGACTCTATCTGACAATGGGAGAAAGTTAGTGACAGACTTCTGTATTATTTAGTTAACCAGTATCGCCACTCCGTACTGGCATGCAGTTTCGTTGCCAGAGTAATACATTCTACCATTATGTGTAGGACAATCTCCTTTTGTCTTCCATCTTACTTCACTTATATCAATAATATCTAGCTTTAGTCTTTCCATTTCTTCGGTTAAATTTCTAAGTTTTCCTGCTTCGCACAAACTTCTAACGTTCCAAGTTGCAACATATCTCCTACTACAACTGTTCCAATCCAAACGACCCCACTTAATAGTTGGTACTAATAGTTGCCCACTACCAGGCTAGTTTTGGTTCGCCCCTAGTATTTGAATTTCTAGGTACCCGCCATATCTAGCAGGCGTTCCCCTATTCATCACCTGGGGAGGCGCCCGATGGGGGATCTAGTAACCCCTCACAGATTGCCTTACATTAGATGTATCACTGCTAAAATACTAAGCAAATAACATACACAACCTATTTTTACGACCTACAATAAAATAGCTGACCTCGCCCATAAATTCCAAGTAGTTTAAGAAATACCTTGTAATACCTGTAACAGAATCTACATAGACCAGAAGAACAGACAAATATTCTTTATTGTTTGCCTTAGGCAAACATAATAACGAAACCGGAAATAAAATAAGTTTTTCAATTTTAAAACATTGGCTCCCATTTCCTATTTCAACAGCAGAATAAAAAATACCCTTAAAGTCTGTTATTTAAAAATCGTCAAATAATCAAACGGTCAATAGGATTTCAGTTGTTGCTGAAGAAGAACAGTACTACTGTAAAGCTCTCACTAATGGAACTGTACAAGTTAATGCTTTAACAAATAAAACTTATCGTAAATTAATCAAGTAGAAAATATAATACACCATATATATCAACTGAACAAGGACAAAGCATATAAGATAATAATCAGACATCTCTACCACTCAATGCGTACTGATGAAATAACACAACCAACGCAACAAAATATCATACACCAAGAAGTAAAACTTCTGCTTTCGCTACATTTTATTGACCTTAAACCTAAATTACCAGCAAAGTTATATTGAAAATACAATTCTTATGTTACTTAAAAGTCAGCGAAGGAGCACCGCGACTGAAAAGAGACATTGTGCAATGTACTACATATTAGTTTTACAAACACTCAAAAACCTACTGTATAAAGCCATATGTCTGTGTTAAATATAGAGAACACGTTACATATTCATAAAAAAACAACATTTCTGCAAATCGCTGCAAGACGGGAATCACCGTGCCTATTATAAAGAGAGTCAAATATATAAAAATTTAGAACAAAAAATATTTATAACAAAAACATATTTCTTACAGTAAATTCCAATCAAATTCTTATTTAATTCTCCTAGAAAATGCCTTATGCACAGGTTTTAATAACAAATAATAAAACATTTGCCAGAAATGAGCAACAATCCATAAACATCGGAGAGCAACCGACAGATTTCCTAAACTAATTTAAGGGGGACGTCTGGTTTTTTGGGTGAAAATTGGTCAACTTTCATAATTTTTTTTATAGGAATCTATTTTATTTAGAGATATGAGATTTCGTGTATTTGAAAAGATATATTAACAGGTATCAGAAACATTTTTTTTTAAATTATATTATTTATTTGAACTCCACCAGAGGTCGCCGAAGTCGTCCCCTGAAAAACCGTGCGTTGTGCGGTGGACAGGATATCTTTGCACCAGTATTGCCAAAATAAAAAATCAAACGGCTTTTTAAAGTAGACATATATATCTTGTCTGTATTCTACAATCAAGTTGTTAAGATCAGTAGAAAAAAAATACCAGTTTGAAAAGAAATTCTCGAAAAAACGTCCTTTTACTCTCTTCTAAAGTAAAGTAAAATATTTTATGTTCAAGTTGGAGAATTGGTTGTAGAATACAGACAAGCTATTGTTTCAATAAACACACAAAAAAAATTTAGGTCGATCGGATTAATGGTTTCCGAGAAATCGTGTCTACCGCGCGAAAAACCCTCATTCAGAGCTTTTTTCTGTTTCGCATTCAATTATAATAGACAAAATGCTTACCAATCATCAGTGTGCAATTCCTGCGCCATAAAGTAATCCTTCGACCTCTTGAAAAACTTCTTGCTAATCAAGCTCCTTTTTTTCTCTTAACTCTCGCAACTTTGGAGGATTGCTGAGATTTTTTATCAGCACATGAAACTTTCATTTTTATTCCTACCACACGTTGTTTTATTTGGATCTTTACAAGATCCTTTGTTTTGCAAAAATTTAAACAAATGATATCAAATTCAACGCTCGTTCAAAGGTCACGACATAACTGGCGAGAAAACTCGTTGAAACTTGCACCGCGGAAAAACTGGTGCGGCGAGCATGCATGTATAGGTATAAAGATACGAATAAATTAATACAAACATTGCGATTCTGAGGTCGTTAGCCTTTCGAAAATATAAAAAATATAGAAAAAATAAAAAAAAGCATTATAATCCTAGGGTTTTCAGCTTTCTGAAAAAATAAAAATCTCAATATCGATTTTTTTGGCAAAAAAAACAGACGCCCCCCTTAAGTATGTACTTAACTAACCAAATGATCAAAACATGATGGTACTCAAGATGCTGAGCACATCCATAATCAATATAAGCTCATAACTCTAACAAACACCAGATTCATTGGACATATTTATACTTTATGGTATAGCCCCGAACTATACGAATGTTAATATAATACAACTTAAATACATACGCAATACTCCTACACTTATTACTAAAAAACAAACTAGGAAAACTTTTGTACTTACATGAAAAAGCATAGAACCTTTAGTATTAAGATAAACTAATATAACGAATTACACGATGTAACACAATACCTAATAACACTAGTACAAGAAGGGGCATAGTAATCTATAACCTCTTGGAACTTATTTATGATAGATTAAAACTAAAGCTAGAAAGTCATCTAAAAGCACGAGATATGCATTCTTTGAATACTACATTCTCAAAAAATAACGATTCTGTCTGGAGGGTAACAAATAAACTTAAAAGACTGATGTCACTTACCTAGATCTACTCTGCCATATATGTTTACCTATAAATACATTTTGCTAAGAGAAGCCTATCTAAAAATTAGGCTAGTTAATGAGCACAAAGCACCTGTATACGATATAATCACAAGACAAATACTAAATGAACCAAAAAAGCAATTGTGCTTCTATAACAGCATGCTAAGACTAATATATTATTTACTAATGTAAAAATTGGCTCACGCAGTCAAAGATAATCAACAAACTATTACTAAAGACTCCGAATGGACACCGAACTGATATACCATGTTTTAGATTACCAACTTAACTAATTTTCAGTAACCTTTGAGGAAAAGAAACTATGCACAGCAGTATTTCTGACACAAGTCTTTGATAAGGTCTGCTACAACAGTCTTGTATACAAAATCAAAAATGCACTACCTGCTCCATTACTACTTACTGTTAAAATTATGCCCTTCTGACAGTTACTGCCGGGTTTAATTTAATATTACCCTCTCAAGTCTTTATCCAGTGGTCTGAGAAAAACGCTCTCGGTTTCTTATTATATCTCATTTACACTATAGATTTTCCAATAACAAAGCACACCACAATCGCCACATTCGCATACGATAAGTAGTCTAGAAGGATCCTACAATAGAATTATAACATCTCCACAAAAACTTTAGCCTCGTTGAGTAGTGGTTATAAAAATGGAAAACAAAAGTAAATCACACAAAATCACCACAAAACGCATTGTTTTCCCCAAAATTAGTTTCCTTAACAAGCCAATCTTAGTCCAAACTGAAGTACCTGGCAAAAACATTTAAAGACTAAACACCAACAGCTTAATCTAAAACTCTGACAACTGTACTAATTGTCAGCCATCCTTAGATAATATAATTCTCATTTGCAAATGTGTAATCAAACCTATACGAATCTACGATATAAAACTGTGGGAATGTTGAAAACCAATAAAGTCAAAAATCATTCGGCGATTTCAGCCGAAGGTAGTCCGAATAATAACAGATGTGCCGAGGTATGTTTCAAATCACACACTCCATACAGATTTCAATATTTCTTTTGTATCAAAAGAAATTGTTCATTTCTATAAGTATATCAGTTACATCACATTTATTTGTTGCTCTGCACAAATGAGCAGATTGTAGTAAATTGGCATTTAAATAAATTTTTAAAGATGTTGGGGAAAACGACTGGTTTTGATTTATGAAAAAGCCTCAATCTTTTCATTACAAGAACATTAGACTGCATGCCGTCCAACCGTCACTTCAAAAACAAAATGGAAAATGAGTAAATCTTCCAACACTATTCTTCAAAACTTGCTTCTTCAGATTTTTGCCCATTTCGGTCTCTTCAGAATAATTTGAATGATTTTCACAGTATTTGTTTCTAATATTTTCAAATCAAACCAAATTTTTTTCATTCATCCATATGAGTTACACTTTTGTTGTTCCTTTATTACCATTCGACTTGTATGATTAAAAATATTAAATTAAAATTAATAATAACCTATAAAGTTTTACAATTGTATCTTCGTATTTGTTCAGTTTCATTAACAAACTATTGTTTAAAAAATATATATTTCTTACTGCGCTATTATATAGAAACAGTGGCTAATTTTTATTGACATATTTAAACTAGTTTTTCTTCAAAGTAAGTTTTTTTTTGAGTTGTACTGAGTTCTTTATTAAAATCGTTCAATTAATCTAATTAATAAAAAAGTGCATTATAAAACCGTGATTGTATCACCTGCTTATTAATGATATAAAACGGTTTTAGTACAACAAAACCTACCGTCACTTTTATTAGTTGCACAACAGCCTCTCCACCATCTATCGACATCGCGTCAATTACCACCGCATCTGCAGCAGGTGCGACAATCTGAGCGCGTAATTGCTTTAAACATGCACGCATTTACTTGTTGCCCGCTTAAATTTCGGCAGCCTAACACGTAAAAAACACTGCAAGTAATTATTCGGCAGTATTTATTATTCCGTATCAAAGCTCACTGTAGCTGAAAGTGTCATCTCATTCTGCGAATCGATTAATCTTGGCCCGCGTTTAACTAATGACGTTTAAATTAATTATGGCCGCCTTCGAGTTTATTAAACACATTGTTAATTAATTTCTTAATCTAACGAAAACCACTCAAAGTATATCTCGCAAATAAAGAACGCGGCGCATTTGTGAAAATAAATGAATCTTTATTTCTGCTGCAGCGTCACCATTTTGCAAACTGGATCCATGCTGCCGTACGGACGTTTAAAACAAAATTTTAAGCCCACATATTAAACTTGGTCGTTTTTGTTTCTATTCGCCTACTATTTAAAATTAAATATATCATTATAAAACTCGATAGTTCTTTTATAGTAACCTTGTATTTTTAATGTATTGAAATGTCATAAGACTATAAATATACAAAGTCATTTTTTACGTAATCTCTTGATGTAAAATCAATTTTTTTCAATAAATATGTAATTTTTTGATTTTGCTACCATAAAATGAAGGTTGGTTGTGGCACCAACCAAATCTGCCCTCCAAGTACTTCTTTTAGCGGCCCAAACAAAAGATAATTAGAGGCCGATACATTTTGACTTTAGGGAAGGAGTTCTAGTGTAACAGGATAACGTCTCTTCTGATAATATGCGAGTTTTAATTTATTCAAAAGTTCACAACATTATACGACGTTTATAGTACGACGTTTGTGGAAGAAATCATTGAATAAAACTCCTTTAAAATCGAAAAAGCTAGTTTTGGGACGACATCGGTAACTACTATATTCAACTACTCCTCGTCCCTACAATAATTGTTTATACTACATGTACTCTTTATTATTTTTAAGGATATTGTTTCTGAACTATTTTTTGCTTTCTCTGTCGTTTTGCAACGGGGGAAAGTACCTCTTGCTTTAACACCGTGATACCGACTAAAGAAACGGTAGCATGAAATAACTTAGTGAAACAATCTCCTTTGCGCAGCTCCATCTATAACATTCAGAAGCCATACCTCTCTATTTACCTCACACTTCGTAAAAATATCTGGGTTATAGTTATCTCACTTTCCTATATGTTTTTTGTATGTTTGTGTGTTTTATGTATGTTTTTTTATTTGTAAGTAACATCACAATCTGTTCTTATTAAAACGTTAAGTAATCAGAGTAACAAAATATTTGTCTTGTATTGGGCTCCGACTTCAGCCATTACATCATATAAACTTATGTAGTTACTTAATTAAACGTAAAGTTGTTTAAGTGGCCCTTGAAAAATACATACTCGCGATGGCACAGCACTAGGATTGTAGAGTTTTTAGAGTTTATTGGCGAACCTGTAGGATAAGTCTATAAGATTTATTCTTCACAACCAATCTATGTTTTGATTGATGTCTAAAGGATTTGGATGGTTCTCAAATTTCTTAAAGTATTTGACAATAAAGGAGCTGATTACCTTCTTGACGCTATCCATGTTTAAATCCCTTCAGGTAACGGAATTATGTACATACCATGGAGCGTTAGTAAATCATTCAAAAAATCTTTGACTAAAATCTTTCCAAGTTTACAATATCAGACATACTTGCAGTGTCCCATAGTTGGGTACCGTACGTCCATATTATTTTTATAGCTACTTTATGTACAGGCAATTTATTTTCTAACGCCAGTTCTGAGCTTTTTTCTATGAGCCAGAAAAATTGACTTTATAATTTAACTGTTTCCTGTTTAAGTGCATGCCAAGGTATCTTACTGACTTCGCATGTTGTTGTGACTTGTTATTCAATGTAACTTATGAGCATATTTTTGTTCAGTTGGTAAAGGTTATGTGGGTTAATTTGTTTTTATTGGCTCGGATTCTCCACCTTTCCAGTCAAACTTGCACGTCATTCCAATGTTATAGTAACAGTTGTGTTGCATAGAGAGAATCATGGTGTAAAGCTAACAGTGACACACGCAAAGGTTGCTAAGAGAGTTTCAGTATGAGTTAGTACATATATCTAAAGTGTAGAGAGTGTACAATACTAGTCCTAATAGAATTTCCTGAAAACCCCCTGGTTTAATTGCGTGTAGGCTTGATTTTCCATGGGATAGTTTTACTTAAAATAAGAGATCTGTCAAACATGATTTAAGAAGATTGGAGAGGCAGGCGTGTAAATAGCCGCTCTCGTGATGCGGTGTGGAAACGTAGTACGGCCCGTATTGGAACGTCAGCCGATAAGGCCAAAATCATCCCTTAAACGGCCGTCGCGTAAGCGGATGGGGGCGGCTACCGATATCAACCAACGAGTATTGCCAAATCGCTCACCTGAATCGGCTTCTGCTTCGTAGGCGATGGTTCCACGGTGGCCACCTTGCCGCGCTGAGGATCTGGTATTTGTGGGATGATAAGACACGACCAAATTGGCCGCGCTGCGGACTGCTTCTTGCGGGTTGTTAAGCACGACCAAATTGACCGCGCTACGGAACGTATATATGCGGGGTATTAAGACACGACCGAATTGGCCGAGCTGGTTTAATTGCGTGTAGGCTTGATTTTCCATGGGATAGTTGTACTTAAAATAAGAGATCTGTGAAACATGATTTAAGAAGATGTACACACGAGTAAGATAGAGTAGACTTAATTTTATAATTTAAGCAATCATGCCACACCATATCAAAAGTATACGATACGCCGATGAATGCTGGACAGCAATATTTCTATGCTTGTAAATCCTGCTCAATGCTAGCTGTAGCTCTTGAATCTGCTGTGTTATTGCACGTTTCTTTTGAAAGCCAAACTGATGGTGAGGTATTAGATTATTTTTCGTTAGTATTGGTCGCAGTCTTTTTCGCAGAAGCTTCTCAAACACCTTAGATATTATTGGTAGAAGAGTGATGGGCTCGTATGATTCCACTTCGCAGAGTAGTTTACCCCGTTTCAGAATCAGTATTATCTAAGCCAACTTCCATTGATGGAGATAATACTTTGTTCTCAATATTGCGTTAAAGATAGCTGTCATAACCGCTATAGCTCGGATTGGTAATTGTCTTAGTATCTTACATGTGATAAGGTCATAGCATCAGGTTTTTTTTTTGAAATTGAGTTTTTTGTTGATTACGCGTAGCACCTCTTTAGGCGAGAAGGCTTTGATGGGATTAGCCATTTGTATTGGGACTTCTAGGAATCGATAAACATCCGCTTCGTCCAAAATATTTTCAAGAGAATGTGGAGTAAAGACTGTGGACAGGTGTTCTGCAAGTTTTTGTTTTTAGCCATCACTTCTTGCTCAGCTATACTCGTCTTTACGGATTTGAGGTTGTTTTATCTGCTTTGTCGCCTTCCAAAGCGAATAATCACTCTCTTTTGTAGTCGATAGATTCTGTAGGTAGGTCTAAATAGATTCGTTTTAGGCTTTTACACATATACGAGGCGCATTCATAAAGTAAGGGCCGTTTGCATGTATATAAATAGTGGCGCTTCGAAGCACAGTTTTATCACTGCAGCGCCATCTACTGACTCATTGCGAAGCTACAGCGTCATTTGTTTTGATTCTGAAATTGTATTGTTGTCAGTGAATGCAAAGAACAATGGCCGCGAAAATCGTTGATCCCGCCAAGTGTGAAGTGCGTTCTGTGATTCGTTTCTTATGTGCAAAAGGATCGTCGGCTGCTGAAATTCATCGGGAGTTATGCCTGGTTTACGGACCTACAGTTATGAGTGAAGGAAAGGTTAGACAATGGTGCCGTTATTTTACAAATGGCCGAACAAATGTCCATGACGAAGAGCGGAGTGGCAGGCCCAGTATCCAGACTGATGAAATCGTTTCACAAGTGGACCAAGCACTGCGATCTGATCGTCGATTGACGATTAGTGGCCTGGCTGACAAATTTCCTCAACTTGGTCGCACTACTGTTTACAATATTGTCACAGAAAACCTCGCATACAGCAAATTGTGTGCAAGGTGGGTACCAAAAATGCTCACCGACCACCACAAAGAGCAAAGAATGTCTAGTGGACGAAAGTTTTTGGCCCGTTATCAACAAAATGGAGATGATTTGTTTTCTCACATTGTTACTGGGGACGAGACGTGGGTATCCTACGCCAACCCAGAAACAAAACTGCAATCAATGCAGTGGCGACACTCATCCTCACCAAAACCGAAAAAGTTTAAACAAACTCAGTACACCGAAGACGGACTCAAAAACGCCGTTGTCAACTGGTTCAACTCTCAGGCGGCAAGCTTCTATGCAGAGGGGTTAAAGAAGCTGGTACAGCGGTACGAAAAATGCTTAGAAGTGAACGGCGATTATGTAGAGAAGTAAAGTAAGATTGTACCTAACTAAATATGACAATAAAATTTGTTTCTTATGAGTACATTTTTTTCTGTGACCAAACGGCCCTTACTTTATGAATGCGCCTCGTAAAAAATCTTATTCCGTCCGTCTGTTCGTCGCTTTTTTCAGCTTCGTTTGCTCGAAGGATTATCGCACCGTGCGATAACCGCAGCGTAGCGGCCGGCTGACAGGATACGCACCGGAAAAATCTAACACTTTGTAAATGATACCTTGATATTACCAATAATATGAGTTTAACTTGGTAAATATTAAGGCAACGTTTAACGATATACTATTTTAAAAAATATGGCTATGTAATCGATAACTAAATTTAAACTGAGTTAAAAACTTTTATGTAGAAGAGCCCAGAATATCCGTGAAACATGGTTTTACGTTCCCACCTTGTTTTAATTTGTCTAGCAATCTCTTCAGCTTCTGTGTAGCGTTATTAAATTTATTCTTGATTCCGCACTCGTATGTCGAAAGCAACGGACTTGTGTGCGCTTCGAAATATTGGTGCCCGAGGCGTTCGACGCCGCCCGTGCTATTTAAGATAAAAGGTCAGCTATAAATTTTATTTACATTTAATAATATTTCACGGAAATAAGGCCGTCATGTCAGGCGTGCCGAATTACGGGTATCTATACCCACAAAATCAACAACCTGTGACGTACGACCATCAAATCAATCAAGGCACATTTCATCAAAATTTACCGATACAGCAATTACAACAGCCATACTTAACCTCACAATCGTAACCGCAACCACAAGTTCAAGTAACGCCGCATTATTTCCCAAACTATTCACCGCAAAACACAAATCAACATTCAGCAATCACTCCAATGCAAATAAATAATGACGATTCCTGGCAAACGCCAAATCCAAAAAAGACAAAACGCTCTGATAATGACATATATGGCCATTCGAAACAAACGAAAACAGGCAATTACTGGTTAAACGCTACAGAAACCTGAAACCAATATCAACTTCTCGCAGAAGAGCAGATCGAAAATATCAGCACGGAAGAAGTACAACCACCACCAATATTTGTTTACGAGGTAAATAATACCAAACTTCTTATCGACATGTTAAGAGAAAAAGTAAAAGATCAATACACGCTCAAACTGATAGGAAACACGCAAATCAAAATACAGCTCCGCAAAGCTGAACATTACAACACCATTGTTAAAATATTAAAAGACAAACATACAGAGTTCCACTCGTTTCAAAATAAAGCCGACAGAAAATATAAAGTGGTACTGCGTGACATGCATCCCTCAACCGACCTCAAAAAACTAGCGGCAGAAATTACAAGCCACGGACATCAAGTATTGAACATTCATAACATAAAACACAGAATTACAAAACTTCCGCTACCCCTCTTCTTTGTAGAACTTCAGCAACACAATAATAACAAAGACATCTACAAAATTGATTTATTAATGCACTATAAAATACGATTGGAACCCCCCACACGTTAAGCGAGAGGTTATTCAATGCCAAAAATGTCAAAGATACGGACATTCAAAAATTACTGCCACGGAACAGCCTGATGCGTGAAATGTGCCGGCGAACACCTAACCAAGGACTGTACGCGTAAAACTAAAAGTACAGACATAAAATGCATTAATTGTCAGGGCAACCACCCAGCTAATTATAAAGAATGTACAGTAGGCAAGAAAATAGAAAAACGAAAATTTCGCCCCTTACGTTCCAGGCAAGCTGAAACTACACCTCCTTCAAACTCATTAGTACAACAGGGACTGACGTACTCACAAAGAAAGCAAGGAGTCAGCGCAGAACAGCCTACCACCACACCACAACTACCTAACAAAAATTCACCTACATCAGATATCAATCTAGAAAAAATGATGGTCAAACTGATGGAAAGAATGGACACTATGCTCAATCAGCCCTGATCAGCAAATTTCAATCATAATGGACAACACCTTAAAAATCGTAATCTGGAACGCCAACGGATTAGCACAACATAATTTAGAAGTCAAACAATTCCTCATAAACAACAACATTGATATTATGATGATATCGGAAACACATTTCACCCACAAGACATACATAAAAATACCCAAATATACAATCTACGCAACCAATCATCCAGACAACACTGCTCACGCAGGAACTGCACTCATAATTAAAAATACTTTAAAGCACTATGAACTTCCCAAATATCATCAGAAACACTTTCAAGCCACCACCATCGTTGTACAAGAACAAAACAAGGAAATAGTATTTTGTACAATTTACTGCCCACAGAAGCACAACATAACCAAACAGCAGTTTACCGACTTCTTCCAAACGCTCGGACCCCGCTTTATAGCAAGAGGAGACTATAACGCAAAACACCAAACTTGGGGATCTAGGGTTACGGTCACCAGAGGCAGAGAGCTATTGAAATCCATTGAAGATAACATTCTTCAATACCTATCAGTAGGTCAGCCTACCTACTAGCCTACCGATCGACGAAAACTTCCTGATCTCCTGGATTTTTGTGTAATCAAAGGAATATCTGATAGATACTGAAGCTGAACCCAATCTAGACCTTTCATCTGACCAATCCCCAATAATTGTAACATACAGCGCAAAAATACTAACAAGAACTACCCCTCCCACTTTGTATAGTAAGCGAACAAACTGGGAGTATTTTCGAGAGATCATCCAAGAAAAAGTTAAATTACACAATCCTTTGAAAACGGACATTGATCTATTCAATGCAGTGAAACATCTCAACCAAACTTACAGGGTGCTGCCTGGGAAGCAACTCCTGACAACGAAAAACAGGGTACACTTGACCGTTGCCTTCTGTTTATTAAACAGAAAATAGCACGAAACAAAACTAATTTTAACATGCTACCCAAAATTTAAAAACTCTCCTGAAACAGCACAAAAACCAGGAAATACAACATTACCTATCCAGTTTAACACCTTAGGAAGTCACAGATGTTTCACTCTGGAGGGCAACAAAAAAATTAAAAAGACCAACTACGTTTATACCCCCAATCAGACTCCCAGATGGTAGCTGGGCTCGAAGCGACGAAGAAAAAGCAGCAGCATTTGCAAATCACATGTCTACAGTATCTAGTCGATACCCAGAACCTGCACAGTGGAAGAAGAACAAACAATTAATTACACATTAGCGGAATCACTTGAAGCACAATCTCCTCTAAAGCCTCTAAAAGTCAAACAAGTAATAATCCGCATAAAGCACCAGGATATGATTTACCCACGGCAAGTCTATTAAAACAATTGCCAGAAAATGGCTTTACATTAATTACATATATATTCAATGCAGCTCTAAGACTTAAAATATTCCCCGAACAGTGAAAAGTTGGCCAAATACTAATGATTCCAAATCCTGGAAGAAACCCAGAGGACATTACTTCTTACCGACCAATTAGCCTGCTACCTATAGTCTCTAAACTATTTGAAAAACTGCTTCTAAAAAAAATACAAACCATGTTTGCAGACAGAAATATACTCCTACAACATCAGTTTGGTTTCAGGGAAGGACACGGTACAATAGAACAAGTTCATCGAATAGTGACAAAAGTAAACCACGACTTGAATCTTAAAAGATACTGCACCTCGACATTAGACAAGCCTTTGATAAAAGTTTTGGCACACGGGACTAATATATAAAATTAGAAGGGATCTTCCACAAATGTATGAACTTATCCGGTCATACCTAGAAGGACGAACTTTTCAAATCAAACTAAGAGAAGTATTGACTGACCTCTATCCAATATACTCAGGAGTGCCACAGGGAAGTATATTAGGACCAGTTCTCTACCTTAAATGTACAGCAGATTTGCCCACAATTCCTCAAACACTCACAGCCGCCTACGCCGATGATACAGCAGTGTTAGCATCACACTCAAACCCTCGTGTAGCTTCTAACTACCTCCAAATCACCCTTAATAAAATACATACCTGGTTACAACTATGGCGTATACAGGTTAACGAAACAAAATTGTACAAACAACCTTCAAACTGCGAACAGAAACCTGCCCATCAGTGACATTTAATGGTGAACCCATTCCTCAACAGGATAACGTCAAATACTTGGGAATTCATCTGGACAGACGCCTCACATGGAAAACACACATAATGAAAAAACTAATGCAATTAGGGCTCAAATTCCGACAAATGTATCGGTTAATTGGAAGAACATCCTCCTTATCCATAGAAAATAAGTTGCTACTGTATAAAACGATCATGAAACCGATATGGAGATACGGACTCCAACTCTGGGATCGGCCAGCAATTCCAACTTGGAAATCCACCAACGCTTTCAAAATAAAGTCGTAAGGACGATATGTAACGGTAATAAAGTTTTTTATTTGAAATAATTTATCTCTTTGTCAGGAAATCAGCATAAAGCGATGATTAACCGATTTAAATTCTTTTGGTCAACTCTTCCTGACACCACGTATAAAAAAATTTTACTTTATTTATACTTCATCTAGAATTGTAATCACATTTTACCTTTTAAGATATGTTTTATGACCCCAATCAGTTCATGTAAATTCTATTATATTTTGCACACTTGTCATGTTCGGCACTAAACTTGAAATCGAACAAACCGAGAAACGTGAAGTACGGCCCTGCGCGGCGTTTCGGCGAGGCAGATTAAAGCGGAGATACGGCAATGTTGTGAATTGGTGACTGATGGTCATTCCGAAATGATTAATTAATTATTTAAGAAGATATTCGGCGATGTTCAGGCTAAAGATAGAAACTGTGTAAAGATAAGCGCGGGCCGACGTGTTCATCTCATGTTAATTTTAATGCATAGTCCTGTTGCCGCTAAGAGAATATTAATTATTCGATTCACCTGCGACCGCGGCGCCCATTTCGCGCGCCTTCGACAGCCCGCTTTTCTAGGCGATTTTTAATCTGCGCCGCAGAAAATGGAAATGGCGCACTGCTTTACATTTTATGGGCGCATTATTCCGGGTTGGTGCCTGGAAAGATTATTGCTGCATAAAACATTGCTGACTTTAATTGTTGTGCATAACAAACATGCATATTTATAATTCCGAGTACCTGCGCCGATGCCATATGGCTTCGGCTCCTTGGCCCTTAAAACAATGCCGACAACCTTACCTTCCATCTCAAAAGAATACGTGCAAATAAATTTGAAATTGAAATACTTCTAATTATTTCTTTACTGCAGTATTGTTTTCAATCTCAATTCTCCACCTTCTATTAAAAAAATTCTTCCCATTTTACACTTCTAGAATCCAGTTTCTTCAATGTTTATTTCACTTTACTTCTACCTTTAATTTTGCATTTCTGCAATGACCCGAGCTACTGATATTAAGTTTATTGCCAATTTCTCGTTTCTTTATTGTATCAATATTCTATTTATTTTTTTTAATCCAATTTTCATGTAATTTATGCCTCTTCATTGTCCTCTTTTGGATCAAGCTATATTTTAATACTATCGAATAGGTTTGCACTTTTTTTAAATTTTTTTTTCTTTTTGTCATTCTTTTATAATCTACATGGCTAAAAGTAAAATTAATTATCTATACAATTATTTATGATTATTTGTATGAATTTATTGTATTGTTGTAAATATTTTTATATTAATCTTTGTATTTCTCCAAAGGGGCTATAAATCTTAATATACACTATCACTCATGGAAGTACAGACACTAAATAATAAATAAATTTATACACTTTAATATAGAAAAACAATTTATTAAGCAATACATTACTATACAACACGCAAAAACAAGCAAAAATCATCATGAGCACTAGAAAAAATTAAATTGAATATTGAATATTTGTTTCGTCAAAAAAGCCGCCTTCTGCATTTAGTACTGCTTTTATGATTCTACGCAATCTTTCTATTATTTTTTTTTTAATTTCTCGAGTGATAAATCTTTCCAAGCACCTTGAAAAAGACTACCCTGTCCAGCTCATCTCATAGCCACTCTATGGGATTGAGTTCTAAAGTTTTTGTTGACCATGTGATCATTATGAGCATTTTTTATTAACTTTCTACAGCGAAGCTTATAGTAGAAAGTTAATGAGATTATCATCCTGTCTGTCTGCCTGTGTGTCTGGAGACACTATAACTTCCGTTCTATTCAACGGATTCGCTTCAAACTTGGCATACACACGTCTTCGATCAGTACCTTTCATGGGATTTATTTTCAGCCAAATCGGTAAACGGCAACCGGAAGTGACCGTTACGATTTCGCACCGCTGTAGAAAGTTTTCTTTACGGTGTTACACCGTTCTTGTTTTTCATGGTTTGTTAAATAGTTCTTATAAAGCTTTAAAGTATGTTTAGAATTTCTTCCTGATCAATCACAATCCAGATGGTATGGCGTTTCCCGTTAAAAGTTTTGTACACTATCCTTCCTCATAATGCCATCGGCTTTTACTAAGTCCCTCACATTAGTCAAAAAGACATACTAAAACAGACCCACCTCCCTGCTTGAAAGTCTGAGCAATATATTCCTGGATTATCTTTTCAGTCTTAAACCGACGCACAAAGATTCTCCATTTCTTATTAAAAATTTCAAATTTGGATTCATCGGTCTGTAATACGTGTTGCCACTACAGGAACGATGCTTTTGCACGAACTGAATCCGTTTAGCCCTACTACCATATCATAACAACGGTTTTTTGATCGCAATGCGACAATGAAGATTGCCCTTCTGAAGGCGCGCCTTGTGCTAATATTGTTTTATTACGTTCCCAGTTAAGCTCCACAGCAATATCTGTGGCAGTTCATCATCTGTTTCACTTACTCATCAGTCTGATGAACTGATCATCTACACGTAATCGGCCAGAACGATGGCGATCCCTAAGACTTCTTGTCTCTCTGTAGTATTGTAATGTACCATAATTCACCGTCGCAGCACAAACCCTTAATGTTTTCACGATGTTACGCACTTATAGCCTTTCTCGATGTAAAGTGAGAATTGCTGAACAAGTTTATATGAAAAGAAGCTTACCACGGGCCATTGAAAGCAAAAATTCAAAACAAGGCGTTGCAAAAAAACAAATAAGCGGCATCTGATAAACTGGGGTACAGTTTTTTGAATTTGAAGTGTTGAAGTTTAAGGACTTAAAAAAGCATTATAATTTTTTTATTTTAGTTGTTGACCCAGCAAAGAAATCTACAAGTAACCAAGCCTCCGTGCTCTCTGATGCATGACGCGTGGCCTATTCAGTCACTAAAAATAATTGAGTATCTGCGCTCGCAAGGGGTAATAATGGCGGTCGTTTAAGGCGCGGTACTTGCCACATCACTCCGCATCAGAATTAGTGCGCGACGACAGGGCTGTAAAATATAAACTGAAACTAAAGAAAAGGTTGATACCAAAAGTACAAAAAATTATAAGCAAGAAACATTCAAAACATTTGATACATTAATGGTAAAAGGGCATACAATTTTTGATATGGTTTTTGTCATAACGTTAAATATATTCATTATTCATCTTTTAAAATTCTTTCTCTCAAAGAGAAAAGTTTGCTGATTAAAAAAATAGAAATAAGAACTAATGATAGATATAGGGATTTCATTTAATAAATAAAAAATATTGTATAACTAAAAAAATTTTGTTTCTTTAAACCAATTAACAAATAACGCATAATATTTATATTTCCGGCCTTCATCAAATATCTGATAAGCAACATTTCAAAAAGCGAATGTCATATTACCTTCCTACTTAGACATTTTTAACGCGTTTTAATTTCGGGCGTGAAATAAATCTATCTTCATCCATAATAATAAAAGGAAGTAAAAAATACCCCAAATATATATTTTGGTTTTCCAAATCAGCGTAAAGTAATTAAGCTTTTATTCTTCGCATGCAGTAAACGCTGCACCCATATTACAGCAAACTTGTTTATATTGAGTCTCTTTATTAAAATAAAATAAATCCATTCTTTTGGCATCCTTGTCATTTCTTTAGGAGTTTATTAATCACTTCTTAAGTAAACACTTTTTTCGAGTGTCTATTTTGAGAAAAACTTTCAACATGAGTTTTTCTTCTCTCACACTTATTCACTTAATAACAAACGATTACATATAATAGAGCATTTTTACCCAATTTATTTATTATATAATTATAGATTTATCTATAGACAATTATCTTTCAAAAGAAAATTTCTCACAATGTGATACTGTAAATATTCTATTAAGAAAACGTGTACCAACTTACAATGTCCGCCAAATTTAAGCTAAATATCAGAGTAAAATGAAACTTGGTAACTAGTATATCAAAACATAGAATAGAAGGTGCATCAAATATAAACTATTTTTTTACACCCCGTGAGGTGAATGTAAATTAGCACGGTTTCTGAGTATGTTAGAGTACGTATTGTAACGTTTCTGCTCCTAGCAGTGGTGAATAAAACGTACTAATTTACATAAGACTACTAATTTTTTTTACAATTATACAAATTTATAATACTATTTATGTACATGCACTATATACCACTCTTCTTCTACTCTTAGGCTATTAGCCTGTTCTTAACCGCACATTTCGTGTATTCCTATGAGCCATGACGGATATACCCCAGGCAGGTGGCTATTCTAATCCGTTAAAAGAAAGAGAATGTACTTTATGACCGCCAAAGATGTTTGTATGACGGCCGAAGATCATTTGATGTTTACCATTGCTTTTGATCTGGGAGTCGAACCCGGAGCTCGCCACAGGTTAGTGTGGCAGACCGAGACCTTTACCTCGCGGCTGTCGCGCTCTCACTATATACCACTAACTGCACATTATTTAAGTAAACACAGCTCCCGCCTGAATTAGCCAGCTTGCTGTACTTAAAACCGGAATTGGAAACTAAATTTAAAATTTGCTCCGGCGATTCGCCGCGCAATATTTATTTCTATTTCTCCGATATACCCGAGCAGCCGCGCACCTTCAGGAAACGAGATACTCGAACCTCGTGGAAGGTTCGCAAACACAGGAGCGCCAGCTGCATTCCTAGAAGGGTCGGGTGCCGAGCGTGACGCAATGCAAATGTTAATCAGCTGCTCTACAGGGGACGTTTGAAAATTCGTTACAATATTTTCTCCTTAGGGTATCCGCACCACAGTTTCTTTATTCGATATCACAGATTAGTTACGAAAAAGATGAGAAACTTGACTTTGACAATATCAAGTACTGCCATGTATCTATTGCGTGACTATACCACAAATACAGGCGCGAAAATTAATAAAACAAAAGTGTGTTTATTTTGGTATTTTATATTTAAATTTAAAAATTTAGTAAACTTTAAACATTAAAAAACATGTTGGTTAAAGATAGTACTCTCTACAATTTTATAGGTAGGAACTTTGAAAAAAATTGTATTCAATTATTTAGTATCTTATGTACTTTATACAGTAATTCGTTAATAATATTAAAATATAAAAAGGTGTGTCATCATTTAGAGAACACATTATACCCTTACCCCGCCCACCACTCGGCTAACACTCTGCATACTTTGTTACAACTCTTCGAAGGATAAAGTTTCTCAGCGTTCTTAGCAAGTTCATGAATTGTTTAGTAACCTTGGTAACCTATCTGCAACTCTTTTATAACCCTTACAGTCTTCTTATTGTAGCTCTTTGGAACTGTACATGTGCCAACGCATTTAAATGAAAAACGACAACCATTGTATGTCTATAGGACAAACATAAAAATGCAGGGGTGTAGCCAAATTTTCGATCAATTTAAATGTATTCCTTAACTAATAACAAACATTTTCATGCTAAGCTACTAAACAATTGCCCTTTTTTAAATTATATAAAATTCAACAATTTAATTTTAATTCGTTTTGATATTAAATACCCTTTAACCTTCTACGTCAGACTAAACATTGTAATAATCAATTACTAACTAATGAATAATAAAGGGAATTTTTTTACATACCAAACAATAAAGGAGTGACTACGTAACACCGCAGACGTGATGTTCATAAATGATTGAAGCAATATTGGCGTAATTCTCTGCAGAATGTTTAGGACAATCTATATATTCACATCTTAAAAACCACAATGCATTGTACTATAATTTCAGTTCGCCGTTATATAATTATTTTCTCAACATATTTTATTAGAAGTCATGGATCTAACATTTGTATTTTGATTATGTCATATAATTGATAGATTTTGCTACTTTGGGAGATTACGGCCCCCGATCACTATCACGAGGTATCGTCGTCCGTTGCACAACTGTTTATTATTAACTCTCACACGATAAGGGGCGTAAAAACGTCCAAAATTTAAGAGAAGACTATAGCACAAATTAAGGACAACTCTCTTTAAAAAACTAATGTATATACGTAGCATGAACAACTTTTGGTAGAACAAAGAATGATTTAAAATAAAGGTTGCCAACGTCATTTGAGAACCAACAAAACTGAGAAAGATATTTACATTACTCACCACCTTCTTGATAATGACTTTCACTTAAAGGTTTTTGAAATTTCTTCTGAGGTTAGAAATTACGTCAATACCCAGACAATCATTACTGCTTTACTACAATACCCAGTCTCATACGGCTGAACAACTCGGCAAAAATTGGAGATTTTTTCTGGGCTACACTGGAGCACCTTCTCTTTTCTACGTAAGCATCTAGAAAAGTTTTTAGTCTAACATAAAAACAAGTATTTTTTCTGTCAAATTTAATTTTATTTATCAACATAGTCTTCTTTTAAGTCAATACACTTTTTCCAGCGATGCTCCAACCACCGTAACTCGTCCACGTAGTAGTCTTGCTCTGTAAAATAGGCGTCTACGTTTGCAATGACCTCCTCGTTTGATAACAGTCTCTGTCCTCCGAGCCAAATTTTAAAATTAGAAAGCAGGAAATAGTCGCTAGGGGCCAGATCTGGTGAATATGCTGGGTGATCAATCAATTCAAACTGTAATTCGTGAATTTTGGCTGTAGCGACCGCTGAAGTGTGAGCTTGTGGCTTGATGGAAGAGCGCTTTCTTCTGTTACAAACAGGGCCGTTCTTCAACAATTACTGCTTTTAACTAATCCAATAACCATACGTAGTACGATCCCGTTATTTTTCCTTTTTCTAAGTAGTCGATGAACATAATTCCCTAACTATCCCAAAAAACAGTCACCATCACCTTCCCGGCCGATGAAACCGTCTTTGCCTTTTTTTTTGAAGCAGGCTCACCCTTTGTCATCCACTGTGTTGACTGTTCTTCCATCTCAGGAGTATAATGGTGGACCCAAGTTTTATTGACAATGTTAAATCAACACACAAAGTCCGGCTCGTTTCGATTAAACCTTTTAAGCAAGGCGTTGGAAATGTTTATTTAAATAAATTTTTGATTCAAAGTGATCAAGCGTGAGACTCAACGCGCGGCAGCTTTCTCATGCCCAATTCTTCAGCCAATATATGACAAACACGTTCTTTGAATATGCCCACAGCTTCTGCTATCTCTCTAAGCTTGATTCAACGGTCGTCTAATACTATTTGGCGAACTTTTTCAATGTCATCAGTGAAGGCAGTGGTTGTTGGTCATCCCGAACGCTCACCATCATCCAAGCTGTTGCGAAATGTTTAATTTCAACTGCCCATCTTTTCACGGTGGCAAATGATGGGGCGGAATGCACGTAAACGCCATCTAACTCGGCTTTAATTTGCGTAAGCGTATTGCCTTTCAAATGCAAATGCATAATTACGGCGCAATATTCTATTTTTCCATTTTTACAAACGCACTGACATCAACTGTCAAACAATAACTAAACATCCAAAATGGCTGAAATTTTTCCAGGTGTCTTTCAAAGTATGTACGATTGTAGTAGCAGAATGGTTTTGACGAATAGGACCATTTTCATGTTGAAACTCAAAACTTTTCAAGCTGTCCACGTATACCGACCTTAACATCGGTTGTATCATCTACTGAAGATCATACAAATTCACGCTAATGTGCTTTTAATTTCAATAATTGCATCGTGATTATTAATGCAGACATATTTTTTCTTAACGAAGAACATTAACAGAATGCTCAGAAGTGTAGTGTATTTAAAGAAAATTTTGAAATAAGGTGTAATCTAGTTTGTAAAGTGAAATATTACAGCTTTCAAATAAACCACACAATTCTTTGGATTTCGTTTGTTTCTCTTGTACTGAATTTTTGACATTTGCTGCACTATGTTTCCCTAACGATTAGCCTTATTTGTATATGCATAGGTGTTCCTCATTCCTATTGAAATTTTGTAACGCACGTTATCTGTAACAAAATTTAATCATAAAATCAATCTACTTTCTTAATTTTAAAACTACTTATATATTAAATTAAACATACTCATACAAAATTATATTTTAAATTTAAAAATTCTACTAACATTAGGAACACCGGAAAGTAATGTCGTTTTTTACATTAAATTCAAACAGATACATTTTTAGCAAGTTTTTATTTCTAATCAATGATGTAATCACCTTTGTTATCATCAACCTTTTGCCATGTAGTGTGCAAATTTCGTGTCGATTTATTCGGAAAGAACCATTGCCTTTTGGGTTTTGTATTATCATAGAGGGCGCATTTTTCATATCCAGTAATCAAGCGATCAAAAACGATTATGCCTCTGAAGCAATAAGTTGCATGTGGTAGAACGGTTAGCTTTGTTTTCTTCGGACAGATTATGCGGGACCCAAACACCTGCTCTGCTTACTTTACCAATCAGCTGCAAATGTTCTTGAATGGTCGACCAAGGTTGATTAAGAGCGTTCGACATTTCCTCGATTGTCTGACATGGATTTGCTTCCACTTCCGCCTTTAACATGTCATTGACTAAAGTTGTTGGTCTTTCTGATCGATACGAGTCGGAAAGATCAAAATTACCGAATTGGAACCACCTTTGACATTTACAAACGTCTAATGCACTTGGATGAACATCGCAAATGGTTTTGGTAGGAACTGTTGCGTTACTACCCTTGTAAAACACAAAAAGCATACAATGCCGGATTCTAACATATATAATAATAAATAAACCGTTCCTAGTATGTAACAAGAACAAATCTTCTAACTGACCAAATTAACATATTACTACATCCCAAACGAACATCAATAAACTACAACGATTCCAAAACAAAGTTTTACGAATAGCAGAGAGCGCCGTGGTATATTCGTAGCAACCAGTTGCACTACGAGCTAGGTGTATCTCATGTGAACGAGTTCATTCGTCAAACCACTAAAAAGTTTTTACAAAACATATGCTGGTGTCCTTCACTACAACTTGTACCAGCTGAACATACATGGTAGATTAAAACGAAGACTACCACAGGATCTAGTAGCTCTGACGAAAATAATTTTCCTAGGTCTTCAATTATTGTCAATTTCTCATACTTAATCAACTATTAATTGAAACATTTATTATTGTAATTATTGTAAACAAGACGTTAAATAGTCTTGCCAAGCCATTTATTGTAATTGTTAGTCTATATTACATATATCATATATAACAATTTCCTTTGTTGATCTGACAATAACTTGTAAATAAAAAAAAGTAACATATAATTTAAACACGACATAACTACCTTGCCAGGCACTAGTTACGTTTTAGTTTCAACTTAAAAATATTTTACTTCTTTTAAAAAAGTAACATTCTCAAAAAAAATTAAAATAAAAATAATCTTAAGTCTAAAAAGAATAACGTTGCTGCAATAAACTTTAAAATAAGATATTTGGGACAACTGTAAATCAACTGCGAATCACACATTTTACTTCCAATGTAATACAGATGCCACACGCTAATTATTGACAAAAAATAATGCCGTTAAATCGCCGGTCTGGAATACACAAATATTTAACCGAAACTGTTTGGCTTTGGCTTTATTTACGCAATGCGTGCGTTATGTCGCGCTACGCTTGTAACTAATTCCTCTTTATCTCATGCGCGTTTAACAGTTTTATTTACAAACGAACGCATTAATTTAATTTATCTGGGCTTTGCGACTGAAATTTAATTTTTTTATAACAGAGCTAGAACGATAAGCACTGCCTACTGAGCGGAATATTGCTAATTAATTCCACACACAAAAAGTTTTCCGAACAAGCTCACGTATTCGTGCTTGTGTCTAGCAAACAATTTTTTCGTGTCGCTTTTGTGTACGGTTGCTAACGGGATTATTTAAAAATTGTTTATTTGCAAAGCAGATCTAAATGTTTTGCAAAATATGAGTATTACAATAGTAATAACAGAAACCTTACTAACTGCCGTAGAGATAACCATAGAAAATTATAGCTATAGTCTCCACATCTTGTACTTTTTGAAATACTAAAATGATCTACAACTCTTGTTATCCTTACACACCAAAAATAACTAAACAAACATTTTTTATGTTATAAAATATTTAAACCAAACGACCTGATTCTTAAAAATGCTATATTAGTCAGATAGTGCTTTACTAAATCAGTAACTTTCATCAACAATATTAAAGCTGTAAAATATTTGTATTACAAGATTAATTTATAAAAAACTAAATGTTTATCTCTTAGGTTTTTAAATGATAATAGTTACCCCTTATTTAAATCAATTTTATGCTTAACAAGAAGATTCAAAACTAAAAATTAGGTAACATTGAAAATAAAACTCAAAAGTCAGCCACAATTTTGGAATTTACAAACAAATATCTCTGCACATTGTTATTAAATTTGAAATATTAACCACAAAAATTATGGAAAGATTCTTATTTCATTGGCAAAGAATTTGCTGCATCGAAAAAGATTTGTTTCACTAAAATCCGGGGTATCACTAAATCATCTCTAATCAAAAAGATCCTCCTCGTCCTCAACCTTAATTCCCAGTAGGGAATGTAGTGGCATCTTGAATTGCTTCTCTCCATTTGGTTTTGTGCTTCGATTGTGATGTATGCATAGATTTTCCGGTTAGCTTTGTGATTTGATCCATCCATCTGGATCTTTTTCTTTCTACCTTTCCTTGCATTACTAATTTTTACATGTTGTCAGGTACTTTCCTCATAATATATCCAAAGTATATTAGTGTCTTGAGTTGTATTTAGCTCGACAGTCGTCTCTTGGAGTGTTGATATATTTGTTCGATGTTCTGTCCATGAGATGTTCAGCATTCTTCGCCAACAGAACATTTCTGCAGCATCAATTTTCTTCCTCTCTTTCTGTCTGGGAGTCCAGGATTCGATGTTAGTATAGGGAATATTAAACATTGTATCAGTATGCATTTTATTTTCTTCGATATGTTGTTGTCTTTCCATATTCTTGTTAATTTTTACTTTCCTTATGCTATAATAAGGAAAGTAATGTAATCGGCGGAAATTTGACCTACCCAGTTTTTCACATTTCTGGACGAATTATAGCATCAAGACATCAAAAAAGTTGGTTCTGGCCATTGATTCGTGTGTGTGTGTGTGTGTGCGCGCGTGTGTGTGCGTGTGCGTGTGTGTGCGTGTGCGTGCGTGTGTATGCGTGCGTGCGTGCTTGCGTGCGTATGTCCGTGTCCGTGTCCGTGTCCGTGTCCGTGTCCGTGTCCGTGTCCGTGTCCGTGTCCGTGTCCGTGTCCGTGTCCGTGTCCGTGTCCGTGTCCGTGTCCGTGTCCGTGTCCGTGTCCGTGTCCGTGTCCGTGTCTCGTGTCCGTGTTCCGTGTCAGTGTCCGTGTCCAGTGTCTGATCGTTCCGTGTCGTGTCCGTGTCCGTAGTGTTCCGTGTCCGTGTCCGTGTCGTGTCCGTGTCTTCAGTTCCTGTCTCGTGTCCGTGTCGTGCTCTTGTGCTTCTTCCTGTCCGTGTCCGTTGTCGTGTCGTGTCCGTGTCTTTGTGTTCGTGTCTCTCTGTCTTTCTGTCCGTGTCCTGTCATTGTCCGTGTCGTGTCGTGTCTTTCTCTGTCGTGTCCGTGTCTGTGTCTTGGTGTCTTGTCGCGTGTCCGTGTCCGTGTCGTGTCGTTGTCGTGTTCTGTCCGTGTCGTGTCGTGTCCGTGTCCGCTGTCCGTGTCAGTGTCGTGTCCGTGTCGTGTCGGTCCGTTCCGTGTCCGTGTCCGTGTCCGTGGTTCATGTGTCGTTGCTTTCTTGTCTTCGTGTCGTGTCCGTGTCTGTTCGTGTCCGTGTCCGTTGGAGTGTACGTGTCGTGTCGATTCGTCGGTCCGTCCGTTCGTCGCCGTCTGTCTGTCTGTCTGTCTGTCTGTCTGTCTGTCTGTCTGTCTGTCTGTCTGTCTGTCTATCAGTAAACAGGATATATCGAGAACCGTAAGAGCTAGAGACTTGAAATTTGGTATGCAAGTTACTTGTAGGTAGACGACGCAGTGCGAAACTTTTGGTAAAAATCGGCCTAGCCGTTTGGTCGCAAGGTTGCAAAATCAGTCGCAAAGCGGTCGCGAATCTAAACGGTTGAAGATACAAAAAATTCATGAGAATAAAAATGATTTGTTATCACGAGATAAACATGAATTTAAAGTAAAAGTTGGTAAAATAGGAACTTGAAAAAAAATTGAAGCCCAGGATTTCTGCCAGAATTACCCAAATAATAATAATAATAGTTCCCCGTAATAGGCCTTGAAGGCCCTTTGGGATCGTAATAGGATAGGTCTGCTGCAATCTAGAGCCTACAGTACACAAGGGTAGTAACGTGGCTAGCGCTACCGACCGCCTATTCTTACCCCAGAGTTTGACCTCCAGATACTCATTCATTCCAACCTGAGTCGAGCTGGACCGTAGAAATTCCAGCGATTGAATTGACGAGAGCGGGATTCGAACCCTCAAGTATTGGTTTCGCAGTCTAACGACCTATCCACTAAACCACCACGGCTCCAAATAATAAGATAAGGAATGTCGTGTGATGTTTACACCAAATTTTTTCATATCCGTTCTAGTCATTTCACATCTCTTCGATTTCTTTTTCTGTTGAACCGTCATTTGTTATTATTTTGTGTATTGATTGAGAAACCACCTTTAAAGTTTTCTGTGACGCTTCTTATTATAAATTCTCCATATATGTTAAAGAGCTGCTGCGGTAGCATGCAGCCTTGCCTTACCCCACATTGTGGATGGAATTCGTCAGATAGCATTTCGTTCACATTGACTCTACCTGTGTTATTTTCATATAAGCTGTTTATGAGAGATATTATATGTTCAGGTACTCCGATTTCGTCTAATACTTCCCACAGTTTGTACCATTTAACTATATCGAATACCTTACGATAGTTAATGAAGCAGACGTATGAGGAGATATTAAATTTCCTGACTTTTTCTATTAGCTGTTTCAGTTTCATTATATGCACTCTAGTGCCTCTTCCTGCTTCGAAACCTGCTTGTTCCTTTGTTATTTGGGAATTTATATAGGTTTTGAGACTTTCTTTAATTATGTGAAGGAGGATCTTTCTGGTGTGTGATATTAATGCGATTGTTCGGTAGTTTCGCATTTAGTGATGCTACCTTTTTTGTGGATCATTATAAACATAGCTTCAGTCCATTTCTTAGCCATTGTTGACTGTGCCTTATCTTGTTGCATAAGGTGTGTAGCTCTTCAATTGCTGTTTGGTCCGCTGATTTGATTATTTTAGCTGTTATTGCATCTAGACCAGGGGCTTTCTTTGGTCTGAGTTTGTTTATAGCAGATGCTATTTTGCTTCTTAATATATCGGATTCTTCATTGTAGTTGTCCATTGTGTATGTGATTTTTTGTTAGCTTAGATTTCCAAAGTATAATTGTTTGCAGTATTATTTCCATATTTCTGTTATGTCGTGTATGTCTGACATACACGACGTCTGTTTTTGTTTTCCCCTTTTGATCTTCATGTTTTGGGTTTGAAATCGGGCATTAAAAATTTTATTTTTTGAAAAAGGTCTGCAAGTTAATTTATGATTGCATGGTTTTCAATTTCTTTACAGTTGTTTTCAGTTGTTTTTGTCTTATTTGCATGCTCTTTTTATTTTACGACTTAGTCTTTGCCAGTTGTTCTTGTCTTTGTCGCTATGTAATCCGGTTTTTGCTGTTTCTTTACATTCTTCTATTAGTTTAGATATCCAGTGTTTTCGTCTAAGTTGCACTTTGATCATGTTCGTATTGGCTACTTCCAACAGCCTTCTCTTAATATCGTGCCATATTTCTTCGGCGGATGAGTTGGTTCTATACTTTGGCCCACTCTGTTTTATTTAATTGAGAAATTGATCTTTGTCCTCTATTCTTAAAACTTTCTTATGTTGTTGCTTAGTAGCATTTCTAAGTTTAATACGTATCGTTGTTACTAGTAGTTGATGGTCTGAGTCGCATATTGCACCTGGATATGTTTCTGTGTTGATGCAGGAGGACCTCCATCGAGTTTTTGTTAAGAGATAGTCAATCTGGTATCTTGTTCTCCTGGGGTTTTCCATGTGTAAAATCTTCAGATGTAATGATTAAATACAGTGTTCATAATAGTATAGCCGTTTTCCGTTGCGAATTCTAGTAAGCGTTCTTCTCTGTCGTTCTTCTGTCCGATACCTAATTTACCTACTATATGTCTAATGTGATCGTCTTGTTGTGTTTCTCCTACTTTGACGTTGAAATCGCCGCATATTATGGAGAGGTCTTTGCTAGGAATGCTTTGGATGGTTGCTTCGAGTTTTTCATAGAAGTCTTCAATTTCAGCATCCGTGGATTGTGCTGTAGGTGCGTATATCTGAATTATGTTTATGTTTTGTGGTTTGGCATTTAGTTTTATCCGGATGATCTGGTCGTTTATTGCTTGGAAGTCTATTATGGTCTTTGGTAGTTTTGTGGTGCTTATCCACCTGAAAAGTATATGTAGTGGTAGTTGCGCGTTTTGAAGTATCCACTTCCTGTCCACTGTGTCTCTGCGAGGTCTGCTATTTCAATTTTATGTTTCAATATTTCTCTTTCTACGATGGCTAGTTTTCGGGTGTGAGTTATTAAGACTTATACGTTTCAAGTGGCTACGCGTATTTCTTTTATGAGTTGTATAGATAAAGGTATATTAGTTCCAGTAGCATAGTTTCCACCCGTTGCCTGGTTCCCTACATTCGTGTGGCCGATAGCATACTTCTCACTGTTCAAGCCGGACTTGAAGCAGCGCCGGTTGTCAGCCGGGTCGCATGACGTTGTCCGAGGCAATTCTGTTCGTAACATCATCATGCGCATCGGTTCTCATAGGAAGTAATGCAGTGGATTCTCGTGCCCTTCTACATCGCAGTATCATGGCTGTGGCTAGAATGTTTCTATATCGCCCACAATAATCTGTCACTAGACCACTTTGAAGTTCATCTTGTGGTGCTCTATTTCAGTATTGATGATTACTGCTGCCCTCCATCAAACCTGTTGGTCCGCGGGAGGTATTTTATTTTCCTCCTATTCGCCTATTCGCAACCCGCGGACGCGCTCTCTAGGAGTTACAGGCTTCCCCGAGAAAATCAAAAAGATAAAATACTTAAATTAACGTAGTTCCATCCTTACTCAACTCACGTCTAAGCACCAAAAATGTATTATTACTTTATGAAACTGCGGCAGTAAAAATATCAAAACTATTGGCGTTTTAAATTTATATCTATCTATATATATATATAAATATATATATATATATATATATATATATATATATATATATATATATATATATATATTGTCCTACATCCATTGCAAATAATAAAATACCTAGGCCTAAAAGTAACACTAGTAGGACTGAACTTTTTATTAGCAATCAGAATATACAATATAAATCCGGCTTCTTGCATATGGCGTGAAGAGAAGTCCATCGAACGATGTTATTTCACCTTTATCGAAGTTCTACTGTTGTTCTATAGGGTGTGGAGCGCAGCAAAGGCTCTAGTTGTTGTGGTGTTTACTACTTTTTTGGTTTATAATTTCACTAACACATTGGATTATAAGGTTGATATGCAAAGTATGATTTTATACATACCAGAAAACATTTAAATCACTGCATAATGACTTGCTTGAACAACCTCGGAGCTCGATTCCACATATCCATATAGGCTTGATTACAGTTTTGTAAATAATCAATTTCTTTTCAGTGATTAAATTATGGTTTGTCCCAATTGGCCAGTTAAACTTGTTTATTATTTGATCAATTTGTTTTCTTTTGCTTGCCATATAGTGTTCCCAGTTTAGTTTCGAATCTAGATGTAATCCTAAATATTTAGTTGTTTCTTTATGTTGTATAACTCAGGGCAATAACCTTTCCAAACAGTGAATGTTAAATGGGACGATTTTTTTAAACACTTCCACCAAGCTTAAATGCTCTTTCAGATACATTATAAAATATTCGTGAGGGGAATTAGGCTGTGTCGCCTGCATATGTACTTATTGACGTCTTTTCGGTTAGTGGAATTACTGGAATATCTAATTTTTACAGTACATATAGAAGTGGACCAATAATGCTCCCTTGTGGTGCACCTGAGAGAATTTTTTAATGATTTGTGGTTTTACTATTGAACTTGAGTTGAAATTTGTGATCTGGGGTCTAGAGTATTGAGTTATATCGGTGTCAATTTTTTTGAGTAGAAGTTTTTCTAAACGTTTTGAGGTTATTGGTAAGATCCCAAATCTGTGGCTGATATATCATTATTGTTTGGGCTATTTTTAATTATTTGGGCAGCTTGAGTCTTAAAATAGTATCGTAAATATACATTAGCTTCACAAGCCCTTTTTTGGCACTCTTACTGTTGATGCCTAGCTCCTTTTTTATTTTAAAATCTTATTTTCGTCATAAATTTATTTGGAGTGAATATTTTCAGGCTTTCTTGTGTTAGTCACGTCCTACTTCTGAAAAATGCTTTGCAAATAGATCGACCTTCACTTTATTACTTTTGTCGAGTCTTGGGGGTATTAAACATTTACAAAGTGGTAGTGATGTTGTTTTAGGTTTGCTGTTATTTTTTAGAGATGTGTAAATGTAATTATTTTGCTATTCCAGCTTATTCCTAATTGGTTATATTTTATTCTGCTATCTGGTCTGCGAGTTCGTTACTAAACTGAACTAGCTCGCTTTTTCTCAGCCACTGGTTTCATTATTTCGTATGGTATATTGGTTGCTTTTCATGGTTCATTAATAGGAGGATTTAGTTTGGTAGCGTGCTGAAATATATTGATTAGATTATCAGTTTCTCTTGTTATGGCTTCTGGTACTTGCAGATATATTTATGACGTCTTGTATTACTTGGCGATATGTATCCCAATTTGTTTTATAATTGTGTAATTTAGGTGTTAATTTCTTTATACTAACGGAAGCGCTTATAGTAGCTATTATTAGGCTGTAGTTGAGGAAATTCCGTTGGTAATAAAAGAATCCAATAAGTCCTAGATTGGTGAGATTGAGAGGAGTAATTGTTTTCGTCAATAACTTTGGCTAATTCTTTACCTTTGAATGTTGTAAGTAGTGAACCCCATAAAATGTGTTTGCTGTTGTAATGGTTAGATTGTATGGAAGGCTTTTAACTTTTATGGATGCTGCTTGTATATGATATTCCTTACATTTTTGCAGCTCGTAGCGCTCAATTATATATCTTTAATACTTATTGCTGCACCTCAATGTGCAGTGACATCCGGGTAATTTGTGTATTATAATTTGTATTTTGGTATATTAAAATAACCTTTATTTCACTAATTAAGAATGTACCCATAAAATCTTAATTGAAAAATAATTTTATTTCTTCTTTATGACTTAAAAGCCATTGGCGTTCCATTGGGCTATCCTTAGCTATTTTCTTAATTAGCATTGTTAGCACATTGAGTGCCATGCTGTTTTGTTGAAGTAACTGATTTTTGAATTCATCAATAAATTTGGTTAGTGCGATGAATGTGTCATTGTCTTGATTAGTGTTTTGTCTGGCTACATCTGCATAACTTTGTTGTTTGTTGTCGAGAGATGGAGGTGTGTTGTATGTTGTTTATGTATGCCTTTATAATGCTGCTCAGTTGCTGTTTGATTTAATTAGCCTGTAATAATTCTCACATCTTTTATAGTTGACTGTAGGGCCTGCTTCACATAAAGCACATTTTGCTGAAGACTGTGAGCTTCCACATTTAACGCATAAATAAGGTTTATTGTAGTATGACTTTGAGTGACCGTATTGTTAACATTTCATGCACTGGATTATATTGCTTTTTGTTGTTCTTGAAGGTTTTACTTGTATAATTTTATTTTGTAATTTTGTTATATTGTATATATCGTTCTTGTTTTCTGCTGGTTCTAAATCTAGAAAAAATAAATTAAGTTAATCCTTGGTGATTCTATGTTGCGCATTAATTATATTTCGGGCCTTGTAGCCTAGTTAAAGTAAATCTTCAAAATTATTCATATCCGTTGAAGGGTAATGATATTTTATTATACTCTATACGTCTGTTCCTTTTTTAATTGGTATGTGTAATGGAATAAATTTATTCCCTTGAATTCTCTAATTAGTTTACGGTAGGTGCCTAGAGTTTGGCTTTTTATGTAGTATTAGTCATTTTTCGACTATGTCCCTGATTTGTTTCTTCACTTCATTGTAGCTTACTACGCCAAGTACAAATATTGGTGGAGGTTTAAAAGTTTTTGTTGCTACAATAGTTTTTTCTTTTGACGCTTCCTTATTACTTGCCAATCATCTTCTCTCTTTGTTGTGCATCCTCTTCATTTTCACTAGTTGATGTCATTCTTTGTAGATGCTGACCTGGGTTTGAGGCATTTGTCATTATTATTATATGCAGCTGTTATTTGCTGTTATTGAGATGGTGATATAAAGTAATTATTAAGAATCTGATGGTTGGGTGCAAGTTGAACTAATGGATACAATGTAGCTTAACTATTTGTAATCAGTTGCATAGTTGATTGCTGATAGGTTTGATACCCGTTCATATTGTTATTTAATCCAGGGCAATTAACGAACGGAAACGTTATTAAAAATTAACTTACATTAATTTCATAACTGTCCTTATATTGGATAAACTAATTTTTATCACTATTTTATTAAATTTTGTTAGTTTAAGGTCTTAGTATTTACAAACATACCTTTATCTGCGAATGTTTGATGACACTCGCAGAGACGATTTCCGACACATTTTTATGCTTCAAAACTCAAATGAGTAATAAACCAAAGCATTGGATATTTTGCACTCTCATCTTAAGTTGAACTCCTTATTTTTAAAAAAATTTTAAACAGCCCTATGGAGTCCTCATGTACCAGAAGGTTATTGATGCTCTCACACGCATGATAATGAAGATACTAAGGATGCACATAATAAAATTTGAAATTTAAAATTGTCATTAGATTTTTGGAAAAATGCTCTTGTAAAGTCTCAATAAGTGAAAGGCTTCGAGGAGAAAGCACAAACACAACAAAACACACAGCACTTTAGAAGATTTTATAAACACTCTTCAAAACGAATATGAGTTTTCAAGAAAATAAAGCAAAATTGATATCTGAAGACAGACACTACAAGAAAGTTCTGCTCCCATTAGTGAAAACGTAGATAAAAATTAAGAGTTTTCGTGATAGAAACATATTGTGCTGAGGTTAATTTTTTAAAGCTCAACTTAGTACGTAAAAAACAATCTATACACACATATATAAGAATTTAGGATTTCTATGGGAACTTATTCAAATAGAATACTGCGGAGAGCTAATCAGCTATTGGAAAAGTACGATTCCGAGTTACAGGTGCAAAAGTATAAAATGCAAATTTCTTTTCCAAAAAAAAACCACGTTAAATTAGGAAGAATGATAAAAAGTGGTTTATTCAAAATATGCTCCATTGCTAGTTACACATTTTTCTCACCTTTCGGGTAATTTGTGGATACCACGCCAGTAACAATCTTTCCCTTTTGCCGCAAACCATTCATCGATCTATTTTTTCACATCTTTGAACGAACCAAAGCGCTGCTCAGAAGTGCGTGGTCCATCGATGCAAACAAGTGGTAATCGGAAAGAGCCAAGTCTGGTAAGTAAGTCGCATGGGGTAGCACTTTCCAGTTGAGTACTTCCAAGGTGTCACGAACCGATTTTTCCGTATGTGATGGAGCATTGTCTTGGAGGAAAATGATCTTGTGTTGCCTTTTCGATATTCTGGTTGTTTTGAGAGCGGAGAACGGTTCAAATCGATCAATTGTTATTGGTAGCGTTTGGTATTAACCGTTTCACCAGGCTTTAACAGCTCATAATGGACCACACCTTTCTGGTCCCACCAAACACAGAGCATCGTTTATCTGCCAAAGCGATTCGGTCTTGCGGTTGGTGTGGATGGTGTGCCTCGGTTTACCCATGATTTTTTGCGCTTGGTTTTCTCAAAATATATCCACTTTTCATTCCCAGTAACGATATGATGCAAAAACGACTTTTTCTTGTATCGTTTGAGCAAAATTTCAGATGTGTTTTTGCGCCTTTCCACCTGCCTCTCGTTCAGCTCATGTAGTATCCATCTGCCGACCTTCTGAATCTTTCCCATCTGTCGTAGGCGTTTGGAAATTTATTTTTGTGTTTGTGAATCGTCTTCGTCCAACAATGCTTGCAATTCCACATCTTAGTACTTTTTTGGAGGTTTTCCGTTTTCCTTGTCTGCAACATGGAAATCGCCACTTTTATTAGGTGTATAAATAAGTTCTTAGCTTTTTTCTGCAAAATTAAAGTTTTATTTAAAAACAAACAAAAAAAGCTTAAGTATCAAAGTATTCTCCGTTGGCATCGATGACCTTTTGTCATCTTTCGGGTAGCTTGCGAATTCCCTGGTGACAGAAGCTCACCGGCTTCGAGACGATAAAGTTATCGTTTCATTTTCTTCTGTTTTGAAGTGCGTATCAGCCAAGTGATACTGTAATGACAGAAATAAATGATAATCGGAAGGGGCCATGTCTGGGCTATACGCCACATGTGGGAGAAGTTCCCAGCCTAATGCGAAGATGTGTTCTTTCGTCGCCTTCGCAACATGTGGTCGGGCATTATCATGGAGCAGAATGACTTTGCGACTTCCTTGTCCAGTAAATGGCCTCCTTTCTTCGATTGTGTCGCTCAAATTGATGAGTTTCTGTTGGTAGCGATCCGCCGTAACTGTTTCACCTGGTTTCAAGAGTTCATAGTACAGCACACCTTTCCAATCCCACCAGATACAGAGCAAATTCTTTTTGGCGTGGATATTGCCAGGGTCTACCCATGATTTTTTGCGATTGGGATTGTCGTACAAAATCCATTTTTAATCCCCCTGTTAATAATTTTATGCAGAAAATCCTTTTTTCTGCTCCTTGAAAGCAAATGGAGTGCGGTGTCACGCCGTCGATTTTTGTTGTCTTCGGACAGTTTATGCAGAACCCATCTGCCTTCTTTTGTATCTTACCCATTGCATGCAGACGTATGGAAATGGCTGGCTGAGTGACGTGAAGCTGTTCTGCAAGCTCTTTTTCAGTTTGCGCATTGTTTTGATCCAGCAATGTCTGCAGCTTATCCGTGTCAAATGTTTGATGGCGTCCAGCGCGTGGCTGACCTTCAAGACTAAACTCTCCTCCGCGAAATCTTTGGTACCGCTTTTTGCACGTTGCATGACTTACAGCATTCTCACCATATACAGCACAAATCATTTCGGTGGCTTCAGCAGCGTTTTTCTTAAGATGAAACGCGAAGTGAATAGAAAATCGAATATGCTCTTTTGCGTTTGCCATCGTGAACACAGCTGATTATTGAGGTTATGTGCATCAAACGCCAAATCGCATGATGTTTCGAAAGACCAAATGTCATTGCTTTAAAACCGCAAGAGGGCGGACTAATACATTACATGTAAACGGTGATTTGCGTCCTGTGAAATCTAAAGCTGAGAACTTATTTATACACCTATTAAAACGTCGAAACCATCGTTCACACGTTTCTAGCAATGGAGCAAGTTCACCATAAGCTTCTCGAAGTAATCGATATGATTCAGCAGCAGTTTTCTTCAAATGAAGAAATGAAGAAAATTATTTGGCACAAATTTCGACATATTGAACACAACAAAACAATACTACACAAACACTTTTTCAACTTATCACTTGTGCGCGTTATTGATAGCACAACAAAATGGCATATACGTCAAATTTTTATACTCCACACTGCATTGGCGTACCATCTGCTGTCTCAAATCTACACTTCATACTTGTACACCTGGTAGAAAAAATATTCCCTGAAGAGTGTGTACATTTAGAAGCATTTTTAAGAAATAACAAAAGCATTGACAAAAATCTAAGAATATCAAACCAAAAATACAATTTAAACTACAAAGGTTCCTAGCATGATTGAATACTATTAAGTGTACAAATAAGTTTCCGCCGTTTTTTTATAAACAATTAAGAATTTATTGTAAAAAAAGGTACAAATAATGTCATTCAAAATATTGCCCATCGCTTTCTACTACTTTTGACCATCTTTCGGACAGCAAGTGGATACCCCGTCTAAAAAATTGCTCGTCTTTTGAGGCGATCCACGAATCGACCCATTTCTTCAATTCCTCGTAAGAAGTGAAGTACTGCGCAGCCAGACTATGAGTCATCGACCGGAATAGGTGGGAATCTGAAGGATCAATGTCTGGTGAATACGGTGGGTGCAGTAGGACGTCCAAATTCAGTCCTTTCAACGTTTCCTTTACGATTTTTGCAACGTGTGGCCGAGCGTTGTCATGCTGAAAAATGACTTTATCATGCCTTTTGGCATATTGTGGACGTTTAATCTTCAATGCTCGGCTCAATTGCATCAGTTGTTGTTGGTAACGTTCCCCGGTGACGGTTTGATTAGGTTGGAGTAGTTCGTAATAGATTACTCCAAGCTAATCCCACCAAATGCACAGCATTAGCTTCTTGCCATGAATGTTTGGCTTGGCCATCGAAGTAGAGGCATGCCCGGGTTTACCCCATGACTTCCTACGCTTTGGGTTGTTGTAGTGGATCCATTTTTCGTCTCCCGTCACGATTCCATGCAGAAATTCTTTGCGATTTTGCTTTTTGAGCAATTGTTCGCAAGCGAATAAGCGACGCTCGACGTCTCTTGGCTTCAGTTCGTAAGGAACCAAATTTCCTTGCTTTTGAACCATACCCAGGGCCTTGAGACGTTGTGAAATAGCTTGCTGAGTCACTCCTAACTCTTGTGCAAGTTCTTCTTGCGTTTGGCACGGATATTCCTCCAGTAAAGCTTCAAATTCTGTGTCATCATACACTTTGGGCCTTCCACTACGTGTTTTGTCCTCCACGTCAAAATCACCACTTTTAAATTTCTGGAACCACTCCCGACAACTTCTCTCACTCAAATTAACATTACCATATGCTTCTACGAGTAGCTTATGCGCCTCAGCTACAGATTTTTTTAAATTAAAGAAGTAAATTAGCAATTCCCGCAAATGACGCTTATTTGGCTCAAAACTTGAGATCTTAACACGATGAAAACTAAGTGATGCTAGCAAAAAGTCAGCGGTATTAAAAGGTTATACTGTTGCCAGATGTCAACATATACTATACGACTTTTTACAGCTGACAATTTCGATGTTATCTTATCGGTGGCTCCATCTTTTGAAAACGGCGGAAACTTATTTGTACACCCATTACTTTTCTCGATACTGCCATCGTAAAAAATTTCTAAGTATAGCATTTACTAACTTTTCTAAACAAAACTTAAAAAAATTAAACAATTGTTTTGCCTAAACGATCAACTTCTTTGTAGTTCTTTAATTACGTCCAAAAATTTATAGTTTGGGGCGCCAAAATTCTTAATAAGGCTCTGCTGCATTGGTTTGAAATAAGACCAAATTTCTATATAACAACTACAAAATATCATAAAAAAATATGCAGACTAATTTATTTATATTTAATTAATTATGATCGACGATACATCAAAGTCACCGAATCGTCACTCAAATAATAGAATGCCTTGAAACCAAAAAGATATGTACGACGGCACTCCTAGACATAAAGCAGGCGTTCGACAAGGTATGGCACCAGAGACTGTTGCACAAAATTAAACTCCACTTTCCAAGCCAGCTCTATTTGCTATTTAAATCATACCTTGCTGACCGGCTATTCCAAGTCAAAATCAACAACACGGTCTCTGAGTACCATCACATTACATCAGGAGTCCCGCAAGGCAGTGTACTGGGGCCACTCCTCTACCTACTTTACACTTCCGCGGCTAGTGAAACGCCGCAGGTTGCAACCAATCGCCTTCAGCACCATCTGGACCTACTACAGGACTAGACCAATCATTGGAGGGTATCAATTAATACTGAAAAATCCGCTCAAAAAACTTTTACCACCAAACGAGCAATCTTCCCACAAGCCAGATTCCATGACACCCCCTGCCCCTGAAAACTAAAGTAAAATATTTAGGGCTGCATCTCGACGCAAAACTCACTTGGATCACCCATATGAAAGCCAAAAGAAAACAACTCGACCTAAAAGTCAAGAAAATGTACTGGTTGTTGGGCCCCGCTCTCAACTTTCTCTCACAAACAAACTCCTTCTATACAAGACCATATTAAAACCCATATGGACCTATGTGGTACAACTTTGGGGCTGCACAAAGGCCTCCCACACAGCGGTTCCAATCTAAAATTCTCCGCCTGATTACTAAGGCGCCTTGGTATATTTGGAACGATACCCTCCACACAGATCTGAACATCCCAACTGTTGCATATGAAATCCAGAGACTCGCCACCACCTACCACCACCAGCTCGTAGAGCACTAAAACAACCTCATCGGTTAGCTGTCCAATCCACCTGCAATTGTCCGCAGACTCCAGCGAAATTGGCCACAGGACCTCATCCACTAGCTTCCACAACCATAACATTAATTATTCGGGAGAATAGCACTGGCTATATCCCCCCACATAACATGTAATATTCTACCATTTACTTATTACTCAATTAAAGAGTAGATTGTAAATAAGCATGAGATAAAAAAAAATTTATCATGAAATCACTTTTTGATTATCTTTCTTTCTTTTTAATTTTTTTGAATGACATGGCATAATAATATGATTAATTTGTTCTCTCTATTTCCTTAAATATAATATTTCTTATAGCATTAAATCGTTTTTCAAATTTATAACAGATAAAAAAATATTAAAATTATGTAAACTTTTATATTTGTTTGGTTTCCTAATATAATTACGCCCTACTTCTTATTATAACAATTTTCCACTCATCCGGCTTAACTACTAACTACCTCTAAATTAATTCTCCTGTGAACCCCTTCTTTTAACATTCCAGCCGCTAGCATGCGTAATTTGGTAAAACAATAAACAGAACAATTTGGATTAGATAATGAAATTTGCTGTCCGAAGACACCGGGCTGCGCTCGCAGGCAAACAGGCAAACTAAAAGTAATTAACGGAATTCCAGCGAGTTGTGTGGACTAGAAATTAGTGACGAAAACCGCGGCCGCTTTATTTACCCGTTAAACATAAGGCGAAATGTATTTAAATGGCGTTCGAGGGTACGAGCACGAGACGGACGTGTCAACAAAGTTTTATTGGGTTTTTAGCGCAGCGGCCGCACAAATGCGCCTTTGTTTGCGATAAGGAGCGGGCAAGGCGGCGGCGTTATTATTTTTTCATTTGGCCCGAAATCACCGCACGCCGCATGCGGAGGCACGTTTCCATATTTTCTTGGCCCTCGAGTGGCGTCTTCGGCGCTGTTTGGCTTTCGGGGTCTCGAGCCGGCTCTTGGTCTTGTTTGGATTTTTCCGTAAATTACCTGCATAAATCACAAACGCGTACGTTTGCCCCCTTGAAAAATATTCCAATTAAGAGTGATAAAACGGCCCTTTGTTTTATTGCACGTTTTCAGCGCAGCTCAAAATAAGCCCGCGCTGCATTCCTCCGCTCGCTCTGCATTGAAAATATGAAATATGGACGCGAAACAAATGAATAAGCTAGAATTCCTGGGAAACGTACAAGCACACACATCAGGACAACATCGGGAATATTTTGCTCCGGAGCAATATAAAATTATAGAAGCGCGAGGCGACTGCTTGAGGATAGTCGTAGCTGCAGACATTCCTGGCGTCGCTGCAATCAATGAATAATGCAAACGAGCGCTTTTGCGAATGAACTGCGAACTCCGCGTCGAGGATTATGAATTGGCCAAAACACGTGAGAAACAAAGGCGATGGCGAATTGCGGCCGCGAGTGCTCGCCATCGCTTATGTTCTGTCAGCGATGCAGCCCGACACAATAATAAATTATTGCCGCTGTAACGAAATGGGCTAGAGGCAGGACGACACCATTATCAAATTACAAAGACGTAATATTATAATCAGGTGCAGAGGTGGGCGTACTGGAAAAGGAACGGAGTTTACGTGCCATTAATTTAACGCTTTCGTGTTCCGGATCTAGGCGTAATTTTTTACCTTCTCCTTGGTGTCACCTAACTTGTTTGTTATTCTTATCACCGAGTTATCACGCAATGCGTACCGAGCGACATTTGGCTATTTATAAAAACGGTTAATTAATTTTTGCGTGGCCTTAAAAGCCGCCATGCTGAACGTGGACTACTTTTCAACATTTTGTAGAGCTATATTTGGTCAAAAACATATCAATTCAGACAACTTGGGCTTCTGAAGAAACAAATCATAAAACATAGATGTTACACATAACTATATACATTTAACATTCATGACTATTATTAACGTCCCGTGTTCTATGATAATATCAATTTAGCTACTGTTTTCATCAGATGTCTTGGGGAAGTTTTCGTTTGAGTCTTACACGGGTATTGCGTTCACCTAGGCTATAGTACACTGCTCCGTCGCACGCATTTTATATTACGGAAGAACTTTTTGGTACTTTCTTTAATATAGTCTTGGGCATGCGATACTCCTAGCTCATAATGCAGTTGGTTGTCGCGAATGTACCATGGGAAATCTACTGCCATTCACAAGACTTTATTTTGAAACCTCTGTAGTTTGTGAATATTGGTTTTGTTTGTATTGCACCATATTGGAGAGGAATACAATACTAGGGATCCTGGTAGTGTTTTGTACATGAGGCCATCCACCTTCGACCTTTAGCGTAGATTTCCGGTTTATCAGTAGATATAGTTTTTGTAATCTATTATTGTATTGTATTAGTTTTTGATTTACGTGAAAGTTCCAGCTTAGTCTGGCATCCAAGTAGACCCCTAGGTATTTAATTGCAGAATCTCTGAAATTCCAGAAAATAACTTCTCGGTTAACTTCAATGTTGTGTGGATTGATTATTCTTCTTAATGTGCAGATCGTGCACTGCCATTTTGATGGGTTTATCTAGATGTTCCAACTTTTAAACCATCTACAGATTTTATTTGTTGCTTGCTGTAGTTACTGCACTGCTTCTGTCAAGTCTGCACGTTGAGTATAATTGCTGTGTCATCAGCATAGGTTGCCAACGCTGATGTTTGTGGAGCATTTGACGTGTAAATATTAAAGAGTAAGGGACCCAAAATGCTACCCTGTGTAGCATGTCCTGCATGGATGCATTTGGTTCTTGAAATTGCCGAGTTTTACTTTCACTGGAAACGTTCTTTCTTCAAGAAAGGAGAAGGTAATTGCTTGAAGATAGCTGGGTATGTTAATATCTAGGAACATCTTTTTAAGACCTTCAATCCAGACTTTATCGAAGGCCTGGGCTATGTTTAAGAAAACCGCTGTAGTGTAGCACCTATTTTCGTAACCATTCTCAATTATTTAGCTGATTCGCTATAACTGGTGACAAGTAGAGTGTTTTCTTTTGAAGTCAAATTAGAAGGGTGGGATAATTTGGGGTTTCTTTGGTCAATCGTGTGAGAATCACCTTTTCTAACAGTTTTGAAAGAGTAGTCAATAAATAGGCTTATTGGTCTATAATTTTTGACAGTATTTTTGTCTTTTCCAGGTTTGGCAAACATGAGAACATGAGCATGTTTCCATGTCCGAGGAAAGTAACCTCCTGCTTTTGTAGTGTTGCTATAGTTCCAACTTTATATAGAGATGTGGGTTTAATATCGCCTGTAATTACTGGATAATTCCTCTCTATATATGTGCAGGTGACTACGGGTGTAAAAACCTGTTCTAGATGCTCAGCAAAAACTTCTGCCCATAGTGAGAGTATCATTGCCAGATGTGAGCGTACATAATTCTTCATGTTTCTTTAAGATTCTTCTGGTGGCTCCTTACTTACGGTTGAGTACGTCAGGGATATGTCTGTGTTCAAGTTTTTGTTTGATCATAAGTGCTACTTCTCCAGAGGCTACTCTGGCATTTTGGTCTTTACAATATACTTTGTACCCGGATATTTTTAGAGTGTCATTTTCAGTTAAATGAGTTTCAGAGATGCGCGCAAAATCAACTCTATATCTAGCTAAAAAGGCTATAAAGACAACGTTGATTAATAACGCCTTTAGGGTTCCACTTTAGGATTGTTATATTTTCTAGAAGTTTCAGCGAATTATGGTCCATTGAAGAGTAGAGGTACTATAGTGTTCATGGTAAATGTTTTAATTTGAGGCAGATGTAAGATGTTATTAGATTCATTAGGACATTAATAAAGGTATTTAATGAAGGAGATGTTGTAGAGATTTTTAACTGTGTTGGCGAAGGTCTATGTTTCGTTGACATATGCATTATATGATCCTGTTCTGTTTACATATGTGTTGATATTTCGATTTTTGTTTGCGCATATGACACTGCAATAGGTTTACTTCAACTGTTACTAAGGAGTGGTGTAGTGCTTTTAATTTAAATATTTATTTTACTAAATCATTATTAATTAATTCAACTGGCCATACTGATAGTAGTTTTTTATCTTTTGTTAGCAGTCGGGTTATATTAATAATAACTAATTTCGGTAATGCTTCGCTTATTTCCTCCTTAGTTAGTGATGGAGGTATATTTTTAATAACCACTGATAAGGGTTTGATGTTTGGGTTTTGAAATTTTATTTTCAGTATAAAACTTTATGAAAGTACGGTAGTTGTCTTCTTGAGTTAGATTTATGCGTATGGTCTTTATATTATACATTGTTGGCCTTTTGCCATCTTTTTGATATCAATCACCAAGGCTTTATGATTTACTGCATTATGCAGGTAGATAGGTGATATTTTTGCTTTAGCCGAGATAGTAGCGGTAGGCTGTGGTGACGTGTTTTCTATTTGACTTTGGTTAGTATCATTTATCTCTTGTTGTTGGGATAGTTGGTTAAATTTATTTTTTTTAACAAGTCGTCTGTTGTTCATAGGTGCCGTTTTTGCACTTCGTTTATAGATGGTGATAGATGATCAGCATTGCGCTTAATAATGCGCTTGATTTTGCATGTTGGTTTTATTTTGATGTTTGATTTTTTAGTGTAATGTTCTTTGTATGTAAATATTAAAATAGAAATATTGTACTCACAAATAAGCCAGATGTATCGCGCTGATAACGGAGTACACGCGTTGCATCCTAACCGTATCGCTGCTCGTATTCGACATGTCATGAGGATCCTTTCAGTAAAGTGTCCCCTTCAGTCGTCCAATAGATCTCTTAACCCACTTATTTTCAGACATCTGTCATTGCGTTCTTTTAGGAGTGGATGGAGCAGAATGTTGCTATGATTTTCCAGTTTTTCATGGCGATTGACAATTCGTTCCTTAATAACATCCGTCACCTAATGCTTTCAGATCATTGTGTAATGTCTTGTTACTAACATACCAAGGTATATTTGTAGTATTTTAGATTGACACATTTACATTACAGTTATACTGTTTGAGTCTTTTTTTCTTGATCAAATATTCTATATTTTTCAATATTTTAATGTTGAGTTTTATTATATCACCAGATAGTGATTACATTTCCCCCGGTTCTTGGTTTCGATGACTTCGCTATTAAGAAAAAAATCAAAAATAGTAAGAACCGAATATGGTCCCATTTAATCAGTCATAACTTTTGTACATTATTAGGTTAATTCTTCCACTTTTATTTTACATATGTCTGACGCCTTCTTTTAAGTTTTGTTTTAAATGTGCGATTACTTAAATACGATTTAAGAATTTTGAGAAAGTATAGGAGTAATTCACGCTTTTTTATAATAAATAAATATCTAGTTGTGGCGTGATTAAGTGCTACTTGGGGTGATTAGATATTTAATCTGTTTCTTAATTTGGCATCATTGGATCACCATCTGTTCTAATTTATGGTTCAATTTTTGGTCAGATGCCAACTTTGCCAACTCATAAAAAATGTAAGACAGCCTTCTTATATCAGTTCTTTGATTGCAGGCTACAGGAGTAGTACCAACGAGACATAGGAGACTTGGTCCATAGCTAGACAGATACTATATAAAAGTATACATTTTGATTCTTAATTTTGCGCCTCTTTCAGAATATTAAAAAACGAAAAAACTTTTGCACCACCGTATCATTAATTTCAAATGTGCGATGTAGATATTTTATGGCAACTCTGTAGGCCCACTCGTCTTCGACTTGATAAGTGAGATGTATCACTTTGTAGTCTCTCATATGCTTAAATGGTTTTTGGTAAATGTCTGGATTATTATTATTATTTACCATGCTTTTTGTTGGGTATTATTAATTTGCTATAATATCTTGTACTGCTTTTATGATTTTGGAAAAATGTACTACGCCACGTGCAAAGATAGATAGAGGCTTTGAATTACTGATACCAGAGTTGCTTGAATTTGTGGGTTATTTGGTGCTACTTATATAATTATATGGTAAAAGTTTGATTATCAGAGTTTACATTTATTTTTATTTCTTGTATATTTTACTTTTTACCGTGGATTTTTATTTTGTTGTTCGTTTGGATGCGTATTATACTCTTCATGACTAGTAGAAGACAATTTGTATAAAAACTTTTTTATTGGGTTGCAGAGTGTTTATAGACAAATTCACTTGTGTGTACTGAAATAAATAATAATTTTAGGTATTCAACACAGCTGGTTGGTACATCTGTTGATAAATAAAAGGTGGTGCGCTATAAAATTTATGGATAATCCTGGTTGACTGTAACACATAGTTGGTCATTAAAATTCCAGAAATATTTTCCTGATTGCCTTAGTTAGATTTTCACTATGATGTGATATCGGTATGCTACACTACAGCTTGAACCAATTATTGTTCTTATCACGTTCCCTTATTTACCGAAAATAAAACGAATACAAGACACTCGCACGTTCGCCCCTTAATTTGCCAAATAGCAATTGCAGTCACAACGACAGCTGCAGCAAACTTGGCGAACACGTCCACCTAGGCTGAATGCACAAGCCGAACTTTAAATGAAACTTAAGATGGTAGTTTAGGCTTGCAACAGTTAAATTAATCTTAAAATCTCCCGAAAAAAAGCGCCTTAATGTCAGTGTAATTAAATTTTAATAATATTTATACGATATATTTGTTTGCTATCAAACACTTCGGACGAGGAGAGGGGGTAAAATTCCTTGTGTCTACAAAAAAATAAAAACAATTTAAATTAAAAATTTGAGAAAACAATTATATAAAATTTTTACCAGGCTATTGGTTTTGAATAAAAAAATTATTGCTTCAAATAACAGTAAATAGTAAATATGGCTCTAACTTCTATCACATCTATGAGTAGCCGGTAAAATCAAAATTTACTTTGCATTTGTCAATTATAAAAATAATGTGGCAACATCGAAATGGGAATGCAAATCTAGCTTTTTTAAAGCATGTTATTTTAATTTAGCTCTTACCATTTAATATTTGATATACTAAGTATTAAATAGTCATTTATTCGGTAAAATGTACTATTCAAGTGCTTCGTTTCTTCACTGGTAAGTTTACTAAATACTAAATAAATACAATTTTTATATAATCTTTTGTCAATACGTGCTACTTTTTTCATTTCATCGAAATGAGCCACAATAAAATTAACTAGACACCGTTTATTTAAAGTGAGCTGTAAATATGCTATTTAATAATGATAACTGTTTAGGTGTTTTTTATTTCTTTTCAGATAAAATAAATACATAAAACCGTCTGGTAAAAAATATACAGCAAAACTGAAAATACAATTAAATAGGAAAAGAAAGTAAAATGCCAAAAATTTAATTTTTTTTGTATTAGAAAATCTAAGTAGCATAAGTGCAGTAATAAGCGAAATGAAATAATTTATCCAAAAAATTACGCCGGAAGAGAAAAGGTTAATTTGATTAGCGTGTACGCACCAGATACTGGAAGGCATAAAGACGAGACAGAAGCATTCTATATGCAACTTCAAGAAGAAAGAAATAAGATACCGGCAAGTACAAAAGCTTTTATAATGGGTGACCTAAACGGACGGATAGGGGAAGAACCAGTGACAGGCATAAAACAATGATTTAATAAGTCAACTCTGAATGAAAACAAAATAAGCCTAACAGAGTTCTACAAAATAAATGAACTACGAACAAACGACACGTTTTTTAACCACAAACCTCAACACGGAATAACATGGTTTAACTCCAAAGATTAATCCTCCATGATGGACTATACATATAATATCAAAGAAAGCAAAGCATCGACGTGCGCAGCTCAAGTTCAACAGATACAAGTTCCGGACACAGATTGGTGTAAGGTAAAGTAAGATTACCGATGCACCCAAGAAAGAAACCACAAAACAATTACACAGACAAATTCAACATCGAATCAATGATAGATAGAACAATACACTAAACAAAATTGAAGAAAAAGTGCACAGTCTGAAAGTGACTTAAAGTAAGGTGGCAGATCAAAATAATGTTCTGAATGTCGCAAAGGGAGCTCTAGGGAAGAGAACGTTAAACCGGACCTTAAAGAAAAATACTACGCCATGGTTTAGGACGAACATAAACAGTTAGCTAAACAAAAACTGAACACATATTTAAAATACATTAACAATAAGACACTGGAAAAACAAATATAAAACAATCAGAAACAAAATGACCAACAAGATTAGAGAACTCAAAAACAATTACTGAGCCAATTTCACTGCGGATATGGAACACGATTTATATGGTGCCCAAAAGAAAACACGGAAAATGCTGAAAAAAAATGAAGATACATGGGTACAATACTTTAGAGACTTATATAAACAGCATACAATGACTGAAGACGCAACAACTCGAATAGAGAGATATTTAGACACAAAGCTGGTGAAGAAGCTAAAAAATAGGAAAGCGGCTGGAACAGATGGAATACCAAATAAACTGCTTAATTACGGCGATGAAGATTTATGTAACCAATTGACAAAGTGGTTTCAAAAAATAATGAATACAGGAATTGTTTCGAACGAATGAAAAAAGAGCATAACCATCCCTATATTTAAGAAAAGCGACAATATAATTATAGAGGCATAAATTCCACAATTGTTAACCAGCACAATCAAAAACGTAATCCTAAAATGCATTACAATTAATGAAGATTACAGATACTATATGTACACTACGACAGGTCATAGAAAAGGCCATAGAATTTAGTAAACCAGCGTTTATATGTGTTATAGATTTCACCAAAGTCTATAACCGAATTAAACTTGTAAATGTCATTAACATTATAAACGAAAAAAATATTCCACTTGAAATAATTAGTGTGATACAAGAATTGAACACAAACACGATGAGAAAGATGTTAATTATCATATAAGACAGGGTAACTCTCTAATCCCACTACTGTTCAGTCTTGTGATAAATGAAATCATTGATAGTGTCAAAATGGCCGTGCAAGTATATAAAACTACTAAAGGAGAAAGAAAAATACTTTACTACACGGACGATGCAGTAACAAAGATTATTATATAATTTCCATCTGACCGCTACAAGGTATAACATGGAAGTATGGGTACACAAAAAGGCTATGGTAATATCAAATGACCTAGTCCATTTTAAATTAACCACAGACGACACTATAATTGAACATGTCAAATTATTCTAGTACCTGGGAGTAAATCTAACAGCAATAAGAGAGGGTTAGCGAAGTACGACAAAGCTATAACAATATATGCAGCATTGAAAGCCACCACATGGAACAACAAACATATGCAAAAGCAGAATAAGATACGTAAATTAAAACTTGTGTACGACCAATTATAGTCGCTGCCAAAACTAGAGTCAACACCGCAAAAACGAAATCCATGCTAAAAACAACCAAAATAAAGGTTCTAAGAAGAATAACTGAACACACCCCAAGAGATAAAATACCAAATGTGGTGAGCGAAGAGGCTGGAACGAACACGTGTCATGAATGGGAGAAAATAGACTTGTAAGAATAGCAAGAGATGAAAAGCCCCTAACGCGCAGGCGACCTAACAGGCCATCGAAGCGATGGCTAAAATCGTGGACGTGGGTCAATTGTGCGCAAGTTCCTTTTAGGGGATAGGACAGTTGCGTGCAAAGGGAAAATAATTAACATAATAATAATAAACACCACCTCTATCGTTATGAGACATTTCAGTTCTGAATTTGTTTTTTTGGTGCCAAACGGATGTTTTTAAAGAATTTGCTTGAACTTTCAACTGATAAACTCTTGAACTGTAGGCATTTCAAATTCATAGTGGAGTTGTTCGTTCCTGATGTACCATGGTCGGTTCACTACTATTCTGAGACTTTTGTTTTGAAGACGTTGAATTTTTTGAATTTTGGGTTTTGCTGTGTTACTCCAGATCGGTGAGGCGTAGAGAATCAACGGCCTTATTATAGATTTACATATTAGGGTGGCACAATTTGGCTTAAGTGAAGATTTTCTATTTATGATAGGATACAGTTGGGCTAGTCTCGCGTATGCTAGGTTTAGTTTGAGATTTATATGAAGTTTCCATGTGAGTCGTGTATCAAGAAGTATCCCTAGGTACTTAACTACAGCATCAGTGGGGTTCCATGAAATAATGTTTTGATTGATTGTGAGGTTAGGAGGGTTTCTTAGCGAGAAGATTTTTGCTTTATATGTTCCATTTGTTATACCACGAGCACAGTTGGTGAATCGTATTCTGTAGTTGATATATAACTTTTGTTTTCGTACCCTTCTTCTATTGTTTCAGAGATACATTGTAACTGATGTAGAGTCGAAGTTTTTCTAAAGCCAAACTGGAAAGGTGGTATTACATTGAGAGGAGTTAGTTCTTTCATTAAGCGGGAATATATGACTTTCTCTAGTATTTTTGATAACGTTGACAACAAGCTTATTGGCCTATAACTGTCAATTTTCTTTTTGTCTTTTCCCGGCTTAGGAAATACTAATATGTGTGCATGCTTCCAAGTCTGGGGGAAATAGCCTAGTCGAAGACAAGCGTTATATGTGGTTGCAAGATAGGCTAGGGTTTTTGAGGCAAGGTGTTTAAGCACTAAATTTGTAATGGCCCAGGGGATTTTTTAATTGAAATATTGTCAATTAGGGTTTTGATTTCATGAGGGGTGGTGGATGATATTGTTTCAGTTATTACGGGTTGATTGATTCAATATGGTTAATCATATAAACAAGGTGGTTTGGGAGACAAGTGAATTTGGGAGTGAAAACTTTTTCGTAATAGTCCGCAAAAGCTGCTGATTTTTCAGCATCTGTGGCCTGTTAGCTGCAGTTATTGTATACTTTAATATATTTGGTTCCAAGCCCTTAATGTACCTTTGGTAGTTGGAGATTCACAGTTCGTCCAAGACTTGTTTTAATCTATGGGTAAGTTGATTTAATAAACGTTTTGCGTCCTGATTACGATTTCTTTGCCAATCACGCCTAGCTTGACTTTTCTTCTTAATTAAGTCAGTTATTTCTGTGGGAAGGTGGTGGTGATTGGGTTTGTGGTTGCGTTTGTTAGCTTGCGTTGCGTGACGAGCGCTGACTGAAATTGTAGATGTTAATTTGTCTATTGCATTGTCAATATCTTCTTTGTTATTCAGACTGAGTGGGCACTTTAGTTGGTTGTTTAGGATGTTTTGAAAGTTCTACCATTTAATTATAGTTATAGAGGCTGTACTTTTTTGGGGGATGCAAGTGAATGATATCACAACCGGTAGATGGTCAGAGTCAAGTTCGTCTATTATTATGTCTAATATGTCGGATAGGTGGTCGAAGCGGTAAGAGTAGTATGTGTATCTCACAGGAGCTGTTACTTGAAAGGAATATTTTGTTGCGTAGCCTTCCATTTTGATTCCTTTGCTCGACGGCCCCATAGTTGGTTTTTGGAATTTACGTCTCCTATCATCAGTAGTGGTTCGGTTGAGTTAAATGTGGCTTTAAAATCTTCTTCATTTAACTTTTTATTGGGTTGACGATAAGCACTTATTATTGTGAGATACAACTAACTGAGTTTGATTTTGGTTCCTATTGCTTCAAGGGTTTTATTGGAGGCTTGGGGATATGGTTATGGATAATTTTCTTATTGTATACTGAATAACTGTGTAAAAAAATTTTTGGGCACTAATCAAATATACCATCAACATAAATTTTATGACGATAACAGAGGTAAGTGAAATTTATTATGCATGAAAATAAAATGATGTTCAACAAAAAATATTCGCCCTTATTAGTTTTGCATTCCATAGACGCAAGTGCGTCGTGTGTATCTTTTCTAGAACGAGGTAAAGGAGGTAATACATTTCTTTTTGCTATGTAAACAGATTTTCTAATATTTTCAATGTTTCTAGTGGTAAGGTTGACTTCAACGTCTTCAACACCCACATTAATAACTTTGAAAGGACGTTGTGATATGTCTTCTGTTGCCTTCCTCTTAATTGCGTCTTATAATTTCTGCAAATATTACTATTAGATATGTTATTTTACTCATAATAAGTTACATAATAAGTAGAAGTAATCGCAATCATACGTGCACGTACACACACGCAGTGTTTAATGATTCCTACCATATTCTATGTTATATAGGTAAATCTAAAAATAGATGGATATCTTTCCGAAACTAAAAAATTCTTACCTTCACTTGCATATTTTCACATTTACATCGGTACAAAACACCCATCGCGGTTTTTCTATCTTTTCTGAACGTATAATTATCCACCATTAATAATTTTTTCCGCTCTCACTTAACATAGTCTCTGTTTTTAAAAATTCAATGAAAAACAAAGCAGTGAAGAGAAAAATTGAAACTAAAATTTTTCACTGTTGCTTTTACCTAAATGAATGAATTTGAAATATGAAGGTTAATGCGTAAATGGGGTGCAGCAACCCTTAAATGGTAATTTACGAAGAAGCAGAAAAATTTTATCTACATACCATTAACAAACCTACCTGCAAAAATTCTTGAAAATTTTAGGTAACCGTATTAAAACCTTAAATTCACCACCGCGCGCAATCGTCCTATTGCCATTTTGGGCCAAGGGGCCGTAAAGAGAGGGTAAACTGACCGCGGCGCACAATTGAGCAACGCCCAAAATCGTAGACGTCCACTTCTAAGAAATTAAAGACGAAGACGTAATTGGATAAATAAACAGACCGCAGGCTTACTCTAAGAAGAAGCCGTTGGCTTGCGCTTCCGGAGTTAAATGATAATTCTATTAATCAGTCTCTCTCGTATGAAATGACTTATTTCCAAAATAGAAATCCATATATATATATATTTGATGTGCTGTTACTAGTTTGAAAACTTTTCTCTAAAATCCCTTAGAAAATCATAAAAATATTAATGAAAATAAGAAATCATTGTCAGTATGGTTAAGATGTAAAGAAAAGGCAAACTCTAGCTAATAATAACAATAATAATAATAATAATATCCTAAACTGTTAAAAATCTAACGAGATACCCAACTAATCAAACAAAGACAATGCACAAAAACATGAGCAAAGATAGCAGATGACAGAACTAAAAAACACTTCCTAGAAGGCCGGTCAGCAAGGAAGGAGGAGATCAAACTCTCCCTAAAATAACAAAGATAACAACAAGCACCACGACTGCACAAAAAAGTAGTAACAGTAAATAGTAAATAAAACAACTATAAACATAAAAACAATGCTATCAGAAAAGAAAATATTAGAACTATAAAAACCACTCAAAGAAATAAAATGGGATATCATAGAACTATCCAAAATAAAATTGGTAAAAATTCCGACAAAAAAAGCAAGCTGGAATTATATTCTGCATCAATAAAATTATAAAGGCAAAAACATTAAGATTTAAGGATACTCCGAATGAACACCACGTTAAAACTTCAGCTAACAAAAATAAACTATATGTTGCTACAGAAACCGAGATTAAAGAAAAAGGAGCAAATTTTATGATCTACTAGATGATATGCTAATAAAACCCAAGAATAAATCAAAAAATCTCAGAACTCTGATTCCAATGGAAATATTGGCTTATTAGAAAAGGAAAAACACAAAAAGCAAATATGACTATAGAAGTTGAAGCAGTGTAGGACAGATACTATTAGATTTTTACGTAATCGTTTAGTAGTTCATAATTTAATTATAGTTCCTCTAAAGAAAATTTGTCTTAAAACATTTCAATAATTTAAAATCCACAATATCCTTTAAACTGCTAGTATCGCTTGGCGAAATAACTAATAGGATGTGCATCAAAGCTGCCACGAGCAGCTGTGCAAGTTGTGTATTGCAGCAAACAGAGCAACAAAATTATAACACGAAACTTTACAGCTGTTAGAAGCTCTAAAGTGCAATGAAGGCATTTAAAGCACGAAGCTCTTGGACGAAATTTTCATTACATTACACTAAACTTTCTACTTGTAGCGTATCCAAATGCAAATTTATTCTTACTTTCGTTTTCTAATTTACAATCACATGTAGTGTCGTTTAACTTTTCCTTTATAGTCCAAAACTTACCATTAGTCATTCCCTTTGTCCTGCGAATTCCAATTTTGGAGCACTTACTTAATTTAGATTAAATAGCGAGATAGTTAAATGTGTACATTCTACTTCAGCAATCTAGTAAGCTTCTTAACGGGTCCAACACAATTTACCACTTTATAAACATTTTAATTGCTCCTAGTTAAACTGAAAGGTATTATTCGTCGACGTTCTTATTTGCTTTCCGACGTCCCCCAAAAATTTACAAATCAGCTGTAATATTATACAGGGCCTATATTATGTGACGCAAACGATAAAAAATTTATTATAAAAAAAACAAAGCAAGGTAAAATTCCAATTCTTTTTTATTATGATGATGAATAAATGATTGTCTTTACTAGAGATGGTCTTTTCAACCCTTTTCCCGAAACTCTCAATTGCGGCTATTCTGATGTCCGCAGAAATGGCCAAAACCTCTTCTGTAATGCGATGCTTGAGTTCGTCGATGGACTGGGATTTGTTCCGATAAACCCCATCCTTAGGATAATCCCATAACAAGAAATCACTTGGGTGCAAATTGGGAAAATTTGGGGACCTCTCGATGCCACCTTCTATCTTACGGTAATGTCCTCTTTCCAAATACTTCTGTGAGGATGTCAAAGATGCTCCAAGTCCGATGGGCGGTGGCTCCATCTTGCTGAAACCAGTATTGGTTGACTTGTCTTTTGTCTCTCACAATTGGAATGAATTTCTCGAGTACTTCTATGCGATAAACTTCTTCATTTACATATTTTGTGAGAAATAGTAGGCCGACAATTTCATAGTGAGAAATTGCACATCATACACTAATTTTTTCTGGGTGCAATCAACGAACTTCGCTCAAATGTAGATTTTTGGTACGCAAATGTATTTTGTTTGTTGACATAGCCATCTAGATGAAAATAGGCCTCGTTCGTGAAATGGGCGTGCTTTGTGTTCAATTTTTTAGTGAGTACTATCTCCATAATCACTTTTTAAACGTAAATGTTTTGCCAAGATTGACCTCGGTCAGAGACGTTTACAATTGAATTTTATAAAAAAATAGATTCAATTTCTTGGTGAGGATGGTGTGCATAGAGCCCATAGTCACATCGAGTTGAGCTGCATCCTTAGAGACCAAGTCATGGGCTCTTGTTCATAAAGCTCTCGAGCTTGTTCTACGGTCTACGAGTGATCGCAGTGATGCTTGTTCTTGACAAATTGTTATCCAGTACACTTCCTACCTTCTCAAATTTTCAAATCAGCCTATTATAACATAGTAAAACAGACAATTTAATTATAGTGCACATTTGATCGTGACAGACAAAGAAGTGTACCTGTCAAACTTGATCTTGAAGGCAGTTAGTGCTCCACTAACATTTCGGCAACTCTCGGAAAAGGCGGTCACATTGAAGACCTGTTTTCGGTTAAATAGCTGGTCTTAGCTGACGCCATATTCAGTGTTGACCTAGAGTGTAAACAAAACTCCAAACATTGACCTAACTATGACTAACGTCCAACATCGAATTGACTGAAAATTTTGACAACGGTAATAAAAAATTCTTCTGTGTAACATAATAAAGGCCCTCTAAAATTTAAAGAGGGCATAATCTTAATTTTTTTATAAAATGAAACCACCAAATCACTAGTGCTCCTTCATTATCGGCACAGGTTGGTGAAATTTCTGATCCAGAAAAATGCCTTTTTTGATAGAACTTTATATGCACTAAAAACAAATAAAACTTCAGTAAAATAATAATGACAACATAAAACACACCCAAAAAGTAATCACATATTCTCAAGTAAAACAAATGAAGCCGCAGTTCAAAATATGATCATATAAAGCAGTACTTTATTTTTAGGTTTGATAGTCGTTCTATGGGGGATGTTATAAAAAATGCGCATTGTTGTGTTACATATTCGAAATAAATGTAACTTCTTTAAGAGTACCTAGAAATATAATAATCCTAAAATTAATACCCCCACATTAGCACCATTTGAGATATATTAGTGACTTTAAACATTCAACTCTTACATTTTACACCAAAAAGATTAAAGGGATAAAAGAGCCATGTTTGCATTTATGTAATTTTTATATATTTATTTTTTGTAGCTGTCAAGACATGCCATGTAGAAAATGTAATCTCTATTTTCATCCCATTAGCGATATAATTAAAAAAGTTAGTCATTTTTATTTTCACCCCTTTGGGACATAATTTAAGAAATGCTAAAGTACATGTTTATTTGTTTGTAAGAACATTTATGTTTCCAGAATAAAAAATTCTTGAAATATAAGTTTTAAAAGCTTTCTTTTTCACCCCTTTTGGGATTAAATTTTAAAAAATCTATTCCTAGTCAGATTTTGCGCTATAACAGAAAAACGTTCCGTAAATTTTATTTAGGTGTAATGGTTTGGGCTGAGCATTGAAAAGTCACTCAGGACATACATATGCATATGGATATAGATATAGATATATTAAGGTACCATTAAGGAAGAATTATTTTGATATATCTTTTCACGATAATTTTGTCCAATAATTACACCCGCTATTCTTTCTATCTGAACTTTAGAAATGAAAGAGGAAGATAAGGAAAAATAAAAAGAAACATTATTATTGTATTCTTTTAAGTTGTACTCGATCTGTACCTATTAATTATTTCAATTCTCACCTTCTTAACGAATACAGAAATGAAAATAATATCCCATCAATCATCAATAAATAGTTACAGCTAATAACCAATATCGTAACTAAGTTTTGTCCTTTATTTGGTTAGTACATTGGCAAATCTTGTATAGTAAGCAATTATTTATTTTAGTTTCTTCGTCACAGATGCCTATTGTCCAATAATTTGATATCCAATTGCTTGCTCTATATATGATGACATATCGTGTCATTATACCTTAGAATTTTATTTTAGTAACATTACTGGTGGTTTTCCATACAACCGTCCATTACTTGTTCCTTTTACTTATTTTGAAAATATTGCTTTAATTTCTGTTGCAGAAATCTAACGAGAACCAGTTCTTATGGTAACTAAATAAAGTCACACAATACACTGTAGTACTCTGGTGCAAAATTAACGTAAGCAAATAAGGAATAAACCATTTTAACTCTTTCCGTGGAAGGAATTAGTTATAGCACAAGTAAAGATAAACTGAAATAATATAATGCATTAGTTTCTATAATAAGCAACAACAAAAGGGAAAATGAAGCAAGTACAGAATACAACTATGGTACCGCCGCAAATCGACACAAGGTCTCCTTTAGAAAATTTGGCGTGCAATTACCAATGAAAAGCTAGTAACACAAGGTATGAGGATAATCCCAAAAATAAGGTCTCCAAAGAAAACAGTTATTCAGTTTTTAAACACAACAGGCGTTAAACTAATCGAAATTTATCACCAACTGACGGAAGTGTATGGAGAGTCGTGCATGGATGTCAAAAACGTTCACAAGTGGTGTGGGGAGTTAACAGGTAGTCGCATAAAAATTTACTACAAAAAAAAGTGAGAGACCGTCAATTCCCGACGAGACAATCGCAAAGATCTCTACATTTTGGTTCCTGAGGTTTCTCGAAGCACCATTCATAGAACTTTGACTGAAAAGTTGAAATATCAGAAGGTGTGCGCAAAGTGGGTCCCAAGAATACTTACAGAAGACCACCAACGGTAACGCGTTGACTCTTCCCACAAATTTCTTCAACGCTATGCAGACAAAAGAGACAACTTTTTGGATTCAATTCCCACGGGCGACGAAACTTGGGAGTCTCCACTTCATACCTGAGACCAAACAGCAATCGCGAGAGTGGCGGCATTCGTCTTCGCCCAAGCCACAAAAATTTAGCCAGGCGAAATCGTATCAACTGTGTTTGGGGAGCGAAAGGGAGCATTGTTGGTCGACCGAATGGCTCGTGGGACCACAATAAACGCTGACAGGTATTGCGAGATACTCAAAAAAACTCAAACGAGCGATTCAAAACCGGAGAAGAGATATGGTGAACAAGGGCTAATGCTTTCTCCACAATAACGCTCACCCCCATGTCGCCCGTACGACCGTCGCTCTTCTGCAACAGTTTTGATGGGACATTACCTTCCCACCCTATAGTCCGGACTTGGCACCTAGTGACTACCACTTGTTCCCTAATTTGAAAGAACATTTAACCGGAATGCGTTTCAGCGACTATGACGAAGTGGATGAACCGGTCCAACGCTTCTTCAACGACATGGCAGCGAATTGGTATGACATAAGTATGTATACAAGAACTGCCCCAACGCCTACAAAAATGCATTGACCGAAATGGCGATTGTGTAAAAAATATAGGAATATTCAAGCTTAAAAGAGGTATATCAATTATTAAAAATAAGCTCTTGCTGTTTGAAATAGAACGAATTTTTTCTGGCTTCAGAATGATATTTATTGTATAGTACTTAACATCTGCCTCGATTGTTTCTTTTTAAGTTTTTCCACAAATAACTGTTTCAATAGTATATCTGCTGCGAGATATTTATTTGGTTCTTCATCTGTTACATCTTTAAATCAAACAATAACTCTTTATGTCTTTTAAATCTGTTGTTAACAAAATTCGAAAGTTCATCTTAAATTGCTCATTAATACCCAGCGAGATATCTTGCTGTAATTTTTTTATATCAGCTACATTCTCTAACTGTCTGTATATATTTTGATTTTGGTCTTGCCTAGAACATGGAATCATATTGAAGAATGATTTTGTTATTGATGTTTTTAGTTTTTCAAATTTGTTACAATCATCAATCCTATAATTTATATTATTCAACTTAGATATTACATTTTCTCTTTTTTAAGCAAAAACTAAAACAGTTTTTATTCGCGATTTTCTCAGAATATTTATCCCCTTAAATTTGAATAAGACTAGTCACTATAGTCTCAAGCCTATTATTCTAAGAGTTTAACATGTTCATTGTCTTACCCAAACAAACAACAATTTGTTAAGTCTTTTATGACTTTATAATACCAAATCCAAACTACACCAAAATATGAATCAAGAACTGTAAAATGGGAAATCGTAAACTTTTGGTTGTACATATTTCATCCATTATTGTTTTAAACGAAAATGTAGACATTATTATTATAAAACAATTATATGATTATTTTAAATTTTACGTCTTTATTATTATATCTTTTAATCTAGTGTCTAGATGTGGCATCCTCCATACACAACAATCAAAAATAGCAGAACAACATGTTTTTGTTAGTGCTGTCTCACGCCTGTACACTTAAACCTTAAACTCCATAGCGCAAATATAAAGACCCCTCTAATCTTACAATGATGCAGAAATTCCCCTATATCACAGTAAATTTAAATTATATAGCTCTTGTTATGATTTTAGAAACTAGGATGCAACTGTTTGTTGTGGAGATATTTGAATATAGAAATTTGTACTAGGATATTTGCGTGAAGCTTTAATTTTCACGTATTTTTTATACTGTCATGCTAATTTTATCAGTCTTCCTGTATCTGTGAAATGGTTTATTATAATGACAGTTACACTAATGTGGATAAAATTCAAATATCTAGATGGAATGATAAAAGTAATTGGAACATGAAGTACTTAGTTATGACAAGATTATAGATACTACGGATATGGAAAACTACACTAACAGTTACAACAACAAATATATTTTAACAAAGAGCTATTATGAAAAAAATTGTTTTAAGTGGACTTCTGAAAGTCTAACACAAAACACAAAATAATCGTTTAGTTACCGGGTCTGCGACCCTACTGTTATTTGGAATTTGCTTTTTTCAGACGACGTAATATGAATGGTTTTGCAATAAGCAAATACTCCTATTAAATTGCAGGTCAAATGGCCTAAATATAAGAAATGGAAACGATCAAATCGATAGGGCTTAGATTTGGAGGAATTAAAATTTTTCATGGGTTTATTTGTAGAGCTTTCAATTCTACACGATTTTTACCGCAAATGAAATAATTCTGCTGATAGATATATCAAACTACAAGAGGATCCAGGACTTCTGATATATTCAATGCATTCATTGCAACTTTCCAACTTATGTACAACCCTGGAGCAAACATGACTGTCTATAACATGTTAGTACAGCTACATAGAAAAATTTATAATAGGCTAAGCAAATATTGAATAACAATTACGCATACAACAATGTTTGTACCCATTATTTCTACAATGGCTACATTTATACAGGTAAAGATTCCAAGGTAATAGTGTTTAAGCCGAGAGCAAAACAAAGTGGCAAAAACTTAGGGTGTATTGTAGTAAGTCTCATAAATCCTGTAATAACCACAACTTTCAACATAATCGCCGACAGTTGATTTTATTATTGCTTTTTATAATCTTGTAAAAACGGAAATTGGTGTTTGAAATGACTCTTCGATATCAGTGGCGTTAATTTCCTGCATCATGCATTCAAAAACAAAGTCAAGCTTAAAAAAATAAAATTTATAAAAGTACTTGTTCGTCCGCTAGTGCAACCACATCTTTTAAAACAAGAGGACTATTTTTATTTTAAACTGAACTTGTTTTGGAAATTCTTGAGCTGTTATCTATAATAAATTACAAAAGAAAACTAAACAAAAAAAAAATTCTACATATCTAGCCAACTTAAAGACGCAAAACAACTTATATTACACAAATTCTTATTTCAGAAATTAGTATGCTTAGAGTGGTCTGTTAAGGTATGTAAATACTGCAAATAAAGCTTTTGAAATTTTAAATATATTACCTAATATATTAAAATTTAAATATTAATTATGTTTTTGCATATACTAAATTGTATAACGGACCACTCCTGTATGTATAACTCTATATTATTTATGTTTCACCATTATAACAGAAATGCTTTAAAAAACATTTAAAAAATGCAAAGTTGTTAACAATACTTTTCTTTTCTTTTCTTTAGTAAATCGGCTTAGATCTGTACCTATACATTAATTTCTTACACTACATACTTGTAAATAATGTTACAAATAAATTTAGTAAAAGAAAAAGTAATGTAAGTATTTAATTGGACCTTAGATGACAATAGTGCAAGACCACACTAGGGTAATATGACAATGATTGGACTGCCATGTTTAAGGACTAAAAGTATTCTAACCATTTCTAACCATCTCTAACCATCTCTCGACGTCCAACACCAAGAAAATAATGAAAGAGGACAATGTCTCTCTTAAAAAATATCTCAAAACAAACTATTAATGTTTTACTTAAAGGATATTAAATACACTAAAAGCAGATGCCATTTGATCCCTCCATTTCCATACATTAAATGAGCACAAACTATTAAACAACTCTTATACACTCCTTTGTCGTACCCTATATAGTTTTTTCTTTATTAATCTACGTAAGATTTAGTATATTTGTTATAATTATTATGCGTGCCTTACTTATTAGTTTTATCGTTTTTTTTTTATTATTAGGTAGTACTATTTTATTTTCATTTGTGGTAAATTATGATAAAAAGTTAATTATTTGTTACGCATGGAATAATACGACCATATTGATAGGCTGGTATCTAATTACTCTAATCTTAGATTCTTCTAAATAGCATGCACTATTTCAATAACTAAAATTGCCTAACAGTTTGTATCATTCATTAAACAAATTACAATATTTACAAAATTAAAATGTAATCAAAACGTTTTAATTTTATAGCTAGCTTTTTAAAACTTTCTAATAAAACTTTAACCTACACTTTTAGATCTATCATTAAATGTCAATAGATTGCATTCTAAAGCTGTGGGGATTTTTTTCAATTAAACTTTTTAATTCCTTTGATTGTTTAACAAGGAATTTAAAGTAACTCGGAAAGAATTTAAATTTTTTAATATTCTGTAAAAGGTTGCATTTTTTGAATAATAACTAGGTCGCGCCTCTAAATAAAAAACGCTAAGCTTTACTGCTAAGGATAATCGATTGAATTGTTGGAAAATCTGAACACAAAAATTTATATCTAACAAATTTAACAGTTACAAAACATTTTGAAGTGCATATATTTAACAAACCCTTTTATGTTTTTTGAAGATGTGAAAATTATGCTAGGGTTGGACTTTTTTAAATTTTGCAATGAATATAGACATTTTAACATTCATTAGAATACTTCAAAATTCAAATATTAAATATTTATAGAATTGGAATACTCAAAATCTGTATTGGTATAATACGAATATATGAGATTAAAACACAATTTCAAAGAAAAAAAGTCTCTAATTTGATAATCTAAAAAAATGATTTATAAATAATTGTTTTTATAAATTACATGTAATCAAATTTTTGATAGCCAAATTTTTGAATATTCTTATATTATTCAGATTATTCAAATACAAATCTTTACGCTAGTTTTAATTCTACAAGCGAAATACTTAATAAATATACTTATATGCGAACTAAAAAATGCTGAATAAAAAATATTTTATATCATCCCCGAACACACATTTACACTATTATTACTTATATACAAAAAAAGAAATCCAATAGCACCACTTTCTCTCTTCAAAAAGAACTCATTTTCACATAAAAAGTAAGCTTTTATCTTGGTTAGTTGTATGGGTTTGTAAGCATAACTATTTGTCTACTGATAGAGTACTTGACCAGTAAAACATTTTAGTTAACTGCATCAAATGCCTTGGAGAAATTAGTGTAGAATTTTATATTAATTTACAAACGATTTTCAATATCATTGACATAATTCTTACAACAAATGTTAAGCAGAAGCTTTATCTTTTATCTATTATCATCGATCAATTTGTAATCTACCTGTAGGATGCTAACTATACATTGATAAAATAGGGTAATAATAACCCAATATATGGTATGTTAATGCCATTGTTTCATACCAATCGCTATGTTACCTCTCCATCAATTCCCCACGCAAAAAATAATTTTTATTAATTGTCATATAGTGTAAATCTGAACAAGTCTAAAGCATCTGCTTCAAATCCTAAATCACTGAGAGCATCTTCACAAATCTCGAGAAACGCTTTTGTGACTTTTCTTAGCACCTCTGCAAGAAAACCCTAATTCCTACGTTATGGTCGTGCGCGCGGAATGCCAATAATAGACTGTAGCTAACAGGAAGGAGTAAAAGGCGGTACTTTTCAGCTAAGGGAGTAAACCCTGACAGAAAATCCTGGTCGTCCAAGTCTGGGGGTTGGGGGTGGGCCAGCACCTCGCTATCCGTAAAATAATTTTTAAAATGCTTTTGAAGTCCTAACTAAGTCTCGGAAAATTATGGAACTCAACTAAGACAACTTTTAGAAAGAAAAAGGACTACGACTTCTGGAACATGGAATTTCCAGGGCATATCCAACAAAATAACCGAAATAATCACACCGATGGAAAATTATAGTACAGAAATAATGGTACTATCAGAAATCAAGAAGAAAGAAAGTGGTGCAGACTTCTTGGACAATTATATACATATATAGTCTGGTGTTGAAAAAGCCGACAGAGCTAGAGCAGGAGTGTCTATAATTATTGGAAAAAAACTAAAAAACTACATTAAAGATTACACATTTATCTCAGAACAAATAATAACAGTGGCATAGGTATGAGACAAAAATTGTGGGTGTTTATGGACGAACACATACTAGTGATCAATATAAAGAAAAATCAAAAAACAATGGTAATGGGCGATCTAAATGCTCGACTAGGCTCCCGACAAAATGAGAAAGCAGTTGGTCATTTTGGAGAGAACACAGTTAATAACTCAAGCGAAATGTTAGCGAGTTGTGCCACGTTTTTTGAGCATAAATCAGTACAGCGTTACACGTAGGAGCGGCCGTCATTACAACAAAAGACTATGCAATAATAAAACAAAATTCAAAACTAAAACCGCTACATAGTAGAATTAAAAGAAGGCTTAACTGCGGAACAGATCATTATCTACTACTACTATTATGCCCATATAGTATCAACAGCAAAAGAATGGATAACCTACAAACACAAACCCAAACACATTGAAGACATTAAGAGATACAAACTATTTATTAAACTAACCTATAAAGCAGCTATACCAAAATGAAATCCTTCGGAAATGAAAGGTTTCCCACATAACATTTTTATTTAAAAAGGGATATAGAAAATATCCAGAATGTTATCGAGGAATAAACATGACCAGCAAATTTAGTAGATTATAAAAAATAAATTAAAAGACCAAAATAAATTTGCTCCCGGTCGCTCGTGTGTAGACAATCTTTTAGTACTCCAACAGCTGTTAGAAAAAATAAGCGCCAAAGGGCAAGAAAACTTACAGAAAACTTGTACGACATCTAAATGACAATAAAAAAGTTCACCACACTTATCAAATGAAACAGAATAAGGCGTACAGAGTGGTGATACGTAATTTACACTACTCAGTCCCAACCCACCCGATTGCAAAAAAACCTAAAGACACAGCTGCTAAGTGTGCACTATGTAATAGAGACCATACCGTTAATTATAAAGGATGTACGATCTACAGTGACTTACTCAATGCAAAAAACAAAGCAAGAGAGCAGACACTGCATACCCCAAATAATACGCAACCATTGCAACAACAAAATACATCAGGAAATAACCATCATACAGAAACATTAAATCATGTATCCTACGCTCAAAAAGTAAATGGTGTAAATCCAAACAATCAAACTACAGATTTAGGAACTCAAATAAGTGTTTTCCTGAATGAATTCAAATGAATGTTCTCACAACTTATAAATCAGAACAGCATGATCTTAAGCATGCTCTCCACTGTACTAAATAAATTCAGTAATGAACGTTAAATCAATTCGAATTACCGAGTGGAATGCAAATGGCTTAGCCAATCATAAAGTAGAATTAATAACTTGTCTGCAACAAAACAAAATAGATGTACTTCTTATATCGGAAACACACTTCACCTATAGAACAATGTTCAATATTCCACATTATTCCTTATACTGCACCAACGACCCTGATGGAACGGCTCATGGTGACTCGGCCATAATAATTCGTAATACTATACCACACCACAAGGAAACAAACCTTCAAACTGACAAGATACAAGCTACAGTAATCCATATTACTGCTCAACCATGGTCCTTTAACATTGCTGCAATGTACATCCCACCAAGATACGAAATAAGCACACTTAAATATGAAGAGTTCTTCAGGCATTTAGTAGGTAAATTCATCATTGGAGGAGACTGGAATGCTAAACATACATACTGGGGTTCAAGATTATGTACGACAAAAGGAAGAAACTTGAGACAAGCCATAACAAACTTAAACTGTTTTTATCTATCTACAGGGCAACCCACCTATTAGCCAACAGACGCAAATAAAATCCCAGATCTGCTTGACTTTTTGTCCTTCGAGGTATAGCACCTAATTATATCACCATAGAAGCATCCTGGGACCTTTCCACTGATCATTCACCAATAATCGCCACACTTAGTACTCACATAATAAACCGTTCTAAAGTTCCAAAGTTAACATCATCAAAAACCAACTGGCATACATTTAAAATCTATGTACATAACAACCTAAATCTGAATATTCATTTCAACAACCAGAAGATATTGATAACGCAGTACATCACCTCATACAAAGCATACAGACAGCAGTACGTATAGCCACGCCCCCTGAAAAACGAGCACAGAAACCAGAGAATAACATACCTGAGCATATAAAACACCTTGTCGCCCAGAAAAGAAGAGCACGGCGTATAAGGCAAAGAAGCTGCAACCCTAGAGACAAAAATGAATATAATAAATTAACACGCCAACTAAAAACAGTTCTGCATAAAACCAGAAATGCCACATTCGAATCGTACATCACTAAGTTATCAGCAGACGACCACATTATCTGGAAAGCAACTAAATCATTTAAGAAACCTATTCAGCACACTCCACCTTTAAGGAAAGACGGCGGAAACTGGGGAAAGACAGAGCAGGAAAAAGCTTCAACGTTTGCTGAACATCTTTCACAAGTCTTTAGTGCACCTGAACATAATAATAACAATGATGGCGACCTCGTTAGAAACTCCTTGGACGCTCCTTGCCCGATGATGTTGCCGATTAAATTCTTCACTCCAAAAGAAGTTAAAAGGATGATTTCAAGATGCAACAATCACAAAGCACCTGGCTTTGATCTGATTACTGGTCAGATCTTAAAACAACTACCCAGAAAAGGACTTGTTTTGTTAACCATAATTTATAATAGTATCCTCAGACTAGCATATTTCCCGATCGCCTGGAAATTTGCACAAATAGTTATAATCAACAAACCAAATAAACCTCCAAATAGAGTTACTTCGTATCGGTCAATAAGTTTGCTCCCGATCATGTGCAAAATCATTGAAAAACTATGTACAGCCGCATTCTTAGATATCAAACAAGCCTTCGACCATGTATGACATGACAGACTCGTATTCAAACTTAAATCCTTCCTTCCCACGCCTCATTATCTTATCTTAAAATCTTACCTCGCAGACAGATACTTTCAAGTACGAATTAATAAGGCAACCTCAAACCATTACCCCATAAGCTCAGAGGTCCCTCAAGGTAGTGTCCTTGGTCCACTTCTTTATTTGATATTCACGGCTGACATCCCAACTACAAATACTACTACAATCGCTACGTTTGTCGACGACACCGCTGTATTATCCAAAAGCGAAGACCCACAAATTGCATCCGAAAATCTGCAAACGCATCTTAATCAATTGCAAGTTTGGCTGAAACGATGGAAAGTCAAAGTAAACCATACAACGTCCACACAAATCACATTCATGAACAGGATCACTATCTGCCCTGCAGTCTTAATAAACGACGAGCCGTCACCAGTATCTACTCAAGCCAAACACTTGGGATTAACACTTGACCATAGACTTACATGGAAGGCACACATTTCTGCTAAGAGAACCCACATAAACCTAGAAATTCGTCAAATGAGCTGGCTCCTAGGTCGCAAATCACAAGTGTCAACAGAAAATAAATTACTCCTCTACAAGTGTATCATAAAACCTATCTGTACATATGAAGTCCAGCTTTGGGGGTGTGCAAAGCCATCTAATACTAAAATTATGCTGAGAGTCCAATCTAAAATACTTCGAATGATCTTCAATGCATCATGGTACGTTAGTGATAAAACCTTACATGAAGATTCTGGAATACCGTTTGTGCAAGAAGATATTATCAGATTAACAAGGAACTACCTCGAACGGCTCCCTGATCACCCCAATGAAGAAGCCAGGCCACTAGCCAGTGGCTTACAGATATATTAAATCAACAATAATTAATAGTTAATTTATCGGGAGTGTTATCGCTGAATACCATCTCCCCTACTGTATTGCACTTTAAGCGCATTTACTTATAGCCATCATTGGCAGGTTGTAAATATTTACCTTAATAAAATAAAATAAAATAAAGGAAAAATGGAAAAAAAAGATAAAAAGAAGATAACGTTACTTAGATCAAAGCAGAAGAAAAACTATCAAATCCGATTGAAACGACTAAAGGCCTCAGACAAGGGCGTAGTTTATCCCCATATTATTTAATATATATATATATATATATATATATATATATATATATATATATATATATATATATATATATATATATGTATATATGTATATATTGAAATAGTCTTCAGAAAATAGAAAGATTTTTATAGGGCAAGATGGTTTGACCTGGAATATATAATTAAAAAACTATATCAATATAACAGTGAGATAAGTGGAGAAATTTAAATATCTTTGTGCCACGATTAATCTAAAGGGTTTGGAAGAAGAAGAAATCAAAACCAGATTACCACATCTGGTGGGATAGCAATATCTCGAAGAATTGCTGAAATAATGGTAGAGTCAGTGCTGTGTTATGGTAGCGAAGTCTAGACTTTAACGGCTAAAATGAAACGAAGATTAAACACAGTACAAATGGACTATCAAAGAGTGTAAAGGTATCGAGACGTGACAGGGTAACAAATGAAGAGATAAAACGCAAAATGCAGGCACAAAGGATTAGTTGTAGATGAGATCGAACGACGCGGGTTAAAATGGTTCGGACACATAACGAAGATGAGAGAGAATAGCCGTAAGGATATGTAAAATAGGAACTTAGAAGAAGATCAAGCAATAGACAGAGAGGTTTTTGGCCGGGAACAGGCAGATGGCATCTTGCTGTATTGTAATACTCTTATATTTATAATTTATAGTATATTGTACATTACAAACCTATAAATATATACATACATCAAGGACATTATTATGTCAATGTGACTGAAAAGGACTTTAAAAACTACAAACAGTAATATGCACTCTAAACTTCAATAAACAAATACACCAACAGAAAGGGGGTTGTTCTACATATAACTGGCGATCTCCAGGAAACACTCGTTTTCAGGGGTCAACAGTTGTTGCCTCGCCCTCGAAATTATCCGCCGGCGCGGTTATGTCGCCATTGTGTTCAAATTTTCTGGGCTAACGAGCCCTAATGATATGCCCGTGCACGTCGGTACGATAAGGGTGTGCAAATTGCTCAGTACGACGGCCGGCGGCCGCCGCCTGCGCGCAGATACGAATCTCTCTTATTTAGCATCTGCCGGACAGGGGAATTTATGCATAGAGGCCGGGATAAATATGAAACCCTACCGAAGCTGTCCATTTGCAGTAATTGCGGCGCCCCGCGACTTTTTCTCCACCCGCGCCAGCGCGATAGCGCATCGGCCCGGCTCATTGTGTAATTACTATGCGGAGTCGGTCGCAAAGTACGGCGCTGGCACATACTCAGGTGTATGCTAAATGTGATATGGCGGTGTTCATTTACCACAGTAGTCGCAGATTCCCTGTAGAAGCGGCCTCTCGATCGAGATAGGCCGTGAGTTGTGAGCCCGAGCCGGCCACCTAGGGAGTGTTAAACTGGCTGCTATTTGTCGCCAGACGCTAAAACTTAGTCTATGTTTCTTGATATTGCAGGGACGGACTTGGCCGCTTTGTCAACTCCCGTGGGAGGCGTAAGAACAGCGCTTTCGCGGAACCATTTGTTTGCTCCCGGGCCGGCGCTCCTCCGGCTCCGGACTTGTTCCCGAACTTGGGCCCCGAACTTCGGCCGCCGTGCGGTCCGCTACGGCCCAACTTAGTATCGAGGCTACGGCAACAAATTATTGCTTCCCGTTTAGTTTGGCCCGGAAATCCGGGGCTAAATAATCTATTGCTGCTGGAACGACACTTGTCCGGATGACATGGGGGAAATCAGGAACCGAATAATTTTTTGTGTCACTTTTTCGAACGCCGAGGCTCCAAGATGCATCATAATTACTTCCAAGCCATTAAGCAAAAATAAATGACAGGGCGGTCTTCTTCTTCCATTTCATATAAATCTTCTCGTGTCATCGGCGTCTGTACTTCCTGTATGATTAGTTTCTTTTATTAGAAAGACTAAGAAGCTTCTTAGCGCTGTAAGAATGCGTCGGGCTTCCCTTGAATAAAACCTTGGGCAAATCTCCGTCATATCTGTTTTTCACTATTTAGTGTATGTATTATAATTAAATATTAATTAATGTTGTATGTCCGCTTCCACTCTCTGTATCTCAGAAGTGTATGTTTATTCTTCTTGTAGGTCTCTTTCTCGCATTATTGTTCTTATCTCCTCGTTCAAAAATTTGCGTAGTCAACGTTTCACCCGTTTTCCTGTGGTGTCCACGAGGGCCATCTAGATTCTCCATGTGCAGTAGATGGACAAATCATTTTAGTCCCTTCACTTCAATTCTTTGTTTAACGGTCTCGTTTACTTTCTTCCTGTGTCCAACCTCTTCATTTGTGATTCGTTCTAACATAGATATTCTAAATTTTCTTCTTAAATAATCCATTTCAACTGCTAGTATCCTGTTTTTGACATCACTTCTCATTGTACAGACTTCGCATGCATAATCTTCCAATTCTTTTCTTAGTCTCAATTGAGATGTTTCTATCCTACCATAGAGAATTCAGAGCAGCTACTACTTTTCTAAAGCTTTGAATTCTACATTTCTACAGTGCGAGTCGACTATGGTGCGATTTGAAATATCACAGAAAACTTCTTGATTTTTCCTGGATTTATCGAATTTCCACTTTCTCATCATTTTGCTTTTTGGTTCATTTGGTTTTTCAAATTCTCGTTTTTTCTTGGTATTACTTTTCCTATATACTCTACGTTGTAAATGATGGTAAAACGTCGAGGTTCCGAAAACTTCTCAATTCCTGTCGAAGAAGCAATCTTCATCGGCTGGCAAGACGAACACAAATTAAACTCGCACGCAATTCGTAGTAACCCAGGCAGCAGTGGATATCTTCTTCAAGCGTTGAAGAGTAAAGAGAAGATGAGGAAGAAGAATATGACCGAAAGATTCCATGTGACCACTCGCACAGCTAATCGGAACATCGTCCGTGCCGTAAGAAACCACCCTCGTCATTCTGCAACTGAGATTTCTACCCTCATAATACTCCCACGAACCCAAGCCCCTCCACACAAACGGTCAGACGTTGTCTACAGCAGGCAGGATTACTTGGACTAAGACCTGTAAAGAAACCTATGATCAAGCGAGAAGAATCGGAAGCTGCGTCTTCAATAAGCGAAGGACCATTTGTAGAGATCATTTCAGAATAAAGAGAGTGAAGCCAAGTCGTCTGAAATGACGAATCCAAAATTCAACCCCTTCGGCAGTGACGGAATAGTATGGACTCAACATCCTGTTACCTCTCGTTTCAATCCCAAGTACCAAATGCCCACAATAAAGCATGGTAGAGGATCGTGTATGATGTAGGGACGCTTCGATTTAAATGGAGTCGGCCTTCTTTGTCTTATTTCCGCATCTGGACCGATTCGAATACAAGGGCATCTTGGAAAACTCGATGAGACCCCACGCTCTTCGACCGAGCCTTTATCTTCCAACAAGGCAACGACCCAAAGCATCGCAGTTGTTACCTCATGGACTGGTTCGCTCACCATCGCGTGACCCTCCTCGACGACAATTTTCTGATTTCAACATCATAGAGCCGCTGTGAGGAGAGCTGACGAGACATGTGGAAAGCCGTCGGGCGAAAAATGCAGCGGAAAAGTTCACTCAACTGGAGGGGGAGTGGCAGAAAATGCCCCAGTCCACCATTTTTCAGGAGATGCCAGGCTATTATCGATACAAAAGGCCAAATTACGAAATATTAGGATAATCTTACTAAGAAGGCGCTCGAAATGATGTTTCTACGTTTGCAAAAAATTATTTCGCTCAGACAAAGTTGATTGTTGATTATGAGGATTTTCTTGATTTTTATAAAATACTTCTTTTAAAAAATTCATTGTATTTCTAATCAATCCGGTGTGAGAATCCGATTGTCTGTATTTTCAGCAAATATGTGTCGAAATTTCGATATATTTGGATGAGAATGACAAGAGCTATTCAAGAAAAACCTAATTGTAATATAATTTTGGGCCGCTACTATATTTTGTGTTCTGCAGGCTAATTTGTAAACCTCACTTGGTATATTCGTTATATAGTCTCTTCAACATAAACTCCAAGTCATAAGCATCTTGTCCTGATTAATATTTCCATTTTGCCACAACTTTTTTTTTCCAGTTTTCCAGTGCTACTTCGATATATAAACCAAAAGGTAATGAAGAGGCTACACTCAAGTTATTTGGATGTGGTAATTACCTTTCACTATTAGTGGTTTTGTCGAATAAAGAAGGTATTATCTTTGCAAAGTTTATCTGTGTTAATAAAAGAGATAATTTTTATTATTATCATTCATTATTTTTACACTTCTCCAAACTATTGGTTACATTGTAATTCCCAAAACCCATTTTTTTTCTTTTTTGATGGTATGTCAAAGATCTCTGTTTTTATTCTTCTTTATTTTTATTAGTTGTGTTTGCTATATAATTCTTATATAATTTGTTCTTTCCTAATATTAATTTTTCATTATCTTCCGTTAAATAAAGAGGTTTGTGTTTTTCTGTTTGGTCTTGACTTCACCCAGAGTTTCCAAGTATATCTTACGTATTGCTTATTTAATGTTTACATATTCTTCTTTTATGTTGTCTATTTGCTACTGTTTGTAATTCTATCTCGAGCCTTCTTTTATATAATTCTTGTATGCTTTGTTGATGTAGATACAATTTATATCGCGTTTCTGTATGTTTTGTCCCATTTACTTTTTTTTGTTAGATAAAACGCGTATACTATTTTTGATATAAACAGATAGTGATCAGTATTACAATTAGTACCTCTATAACACGGCAGTCATATATGTTTGTTATTGTGTTTTGTTTTAATACAATATAATTTATAATAGATTTTTACCCCATTGATTGCTTTTCCCATGTAATTGATAACATATTTAAATTAATATTGTGTTCTCACCAAACTGTCCAATTACGACAATGTTCCTTTGCTTTGTACTCTGGCATTCATATCTCCTGCAATTATTATTTCTTAATTCTATTAATCTCAAGAATTGCATTCTTATTAAAATCAAATTATATAAATATTTTTACAATGTACTTGAAGATATGAAAAAGTATTAATATTCGATAAAGAAACAAATATTAATTTTGATGTCAAAAATACACTAAATGGAAGAAAACGGAACAAAATATGAGAACATGAAGAGATAAAAAATGGAAAGTAGTTTAAGACGTCGTAATGCTATTTAATGAAACGAAAAAGACATCAAGGATTATTAATTTAAAAAGTTAACTAAAAAAGAAGCAAGAGAAAATAATGAAGCAACAAGATTTTAGAATAATCCAAAATCCCTCTATGCTGTAAACGCACAAATGGAAACTAAAATCTAAAAAAGCTTATTAACTATGAGCGATATTAGCAATAACCATTTTTTTTGTAATAACCGCAACACTCAACTGTCGAAACCACTTCTTTACCTTTTTAATTGTTAAAAATTAAAGAACGCACTGAAAACTTTGCCCCTTTCTATTGTTAAATATTGTAAATATGTAATCATAAGTTTATCTGCCCGATTATTAAACCGAAAATTCTATATAATTTATAATTAATTCAAGCTCATCTATTTTTATATTGTAATTTAGACAAAATCTCTTCCTATATACAAGGGTATGTTAAATATAAACCTGCCTTTAACTTTAATTTTTTTTTTAGCACAAAACACCAAAAGTTTTATTTTTTTCTGTTAATCATCGTCGAAACACTTTCTTACAGCTGCTTCTTTAAATAGTCCAAATGTTTAAACATTGTATAATGTAGAAAATATGTTCAAGTATAGCCCACCAAATTCAGTCCATTTTTATTATATTTAAACCGGCAACACGTTTGGGTTGGGAAAGCCTCGTCTTTTAGACAGAATAAAAAATCTCAAAGAAATCAATAAAACCATGGTCTCTCTGTAGTCTTAAAAAGCTATTTTCAAGGCTTTGTCCTCTAACAAGAGAGTTCACCTTTTGAAGTCTTATCACATTACACTATGCGATACAGAAACTTTTTTTGTTTTGAAAAATGTCATCCTTAAACCTGATTATCGGCTTTTACAAGGTTAGAAATGGTTGCAATATTCTCTTAATAACATTTGCCTTGGGACAATATCGACTGATCGTGGTTTATAAGGTGCCTCGTTCTTTGTACCAAAATTTTATTCGCATCTTTGTTACTGTTAATTCTCTCTACTATTCGAAAATTATGTGCCAAATTTCATTTCGTCCAATATTTTACCAGTGAAAAACTTGATTACAACATACTGAACAACGATCAACTTCCATCTCGTTCATAATGAAAGCAGTTCATACAAATAACCTTACCGCTACTAAAAGTAGCAAAAAACCATCACCATCATAATTTTATAGAAAAATGACAGTATCTTTGATAATAATTTTATAAGAATTACGTCTACATCGATCTCATTTATTACTCATACAGGATGGCGGCGTCTGTACCAATTTTATATTACAAGATGGGGATCCACCTCATTGGTGGTAAAGTTTGTGACTATTATATATTACTCCCTTACCACTGGATTGAGTGATGTGCTAGAAAAGATTTAGTATTGTTCGGCTACCCCCCTTCCCTTCCAGGTGTCCCAATCTTACGATCTGCAATCTTTTTTAGAGAGTTTACGTGCTACCAATACCAACAATATTAGATAAACTTTAAGACCGTATTACTGTATTTAAGAAAAACATCAATGAGCGAGGGGTTCACATTGGACATTTATGGTAATAAAAATATAAACTTGGGTGTTTTCTCTTCCTTTTCATGTAGTATTTAAAATTATACCTATAATACTTTGTAAAATATATCTTTTTTGTGCTAATACTATGTAATAGAAAAACAAAAAACCAATTTTGGTTAAAATTATATCAAAAAATCAACCAACTGGAATTTTCTCAAACAAACACTACATAAATCTTCCTGTCTGACATAATGTAGTTTCTTGATAAATTCTTAAAGTTTTTCCGTGCTTTGGTATGAAATACCCAACTAGCTTCGCTTGAATTAAACAATATTTTCTCTCTTTAACAGTTACCAAAACCATTCGATCAACTGGCACTGCGGCACAAAAATCTAGCATTGACTGGCATTCATTTCAAGGTGTCCCATTCCCATTTAGTCTCGTCGTAGGCGATAAAGAAATTTTTGCCACCTAAGGGTGTCAATTGTTTATACAGCCTGGTGGTTTTTCTTCTTTGTTTGACTATTGCCATCTTTTATCTCTTTATTGACATTTTTCGGTTTCTCACAACCAATACTTCCCTAATCAGCAATTTAACAGCAACTTATCGAAATAGCAGATTTATTTAATTTATGAACAATTTCCTAGTTTTCTTTAGATCCTTCTGATATCCTGCCGTAGACTGTCAAGAGTTAAGATTTTTTGCTATAATTTACACCAGTGTCTCAAGAAAACGCTCGAAGACTTTATTGACTCGTAGCACAACACACATATCAGTTGCTCAATCACAACTATAATTCTTAACAAAATCCGCTGTTTAAAAGTTTTAGTATTTAGTGGCTTTTGCTTTCTACATGCCTAATACAATGAAACCACTGCCTGACTACTGCACTTAATTCTTTACTACACATCCGCGCACTTAACTTTGTTTTATTTCATTCAAGAGTGCCACCTGTCGACATTTTGGAACAATGAATCTAATTTCAGCCATAAATCCTTACACTGTAAATTTCTAACCGAGTGGTTTGGGTTCTTAAAAAGTAACCCCATTCATTTCTTATCCAGGGATTTTGTCATACAATCCTCTCAGAAAAAGTAAATCTTCGAGCCTGCTTATCCCCACTAAACCAAGTGAGTCCTAAAAAATACTATTAGTAGGTTTTTATTAATAAAAGGTGTATAGCATGAATATATAGCAATAACCCCACTGGCATATTTAAGAAAAGAAAAACGAACTAGCCACTTAAAGTAAAAAAATATCTTTCGAAGAAAAATATAGAGAATGTATAAAAATAACTAAACATTAAAAATTAACTATAGAACTTGTAGTGTCACTGGGTCATGGTGAAAACAGTCTCTAAATAAACAACAGTAATGAGGATTTCATATTTCCCGCGTCGATAGTACAGGCATCGACCGCGCGGGACAGTACATGTTCATATTTTTTGTGTGATATAATAAATTCAGACCGCTACATTGGGATGCTTAAAAATTTCATACAGAATAATGCACCACGCAATTTTTCTCTTACCGTGCATACGTGATTCGACCAGCATTTCCAAGATATTGGCTGGGATGACGCGGGCCTCTTGAGTGGCTACCAAGAAGTTCAGATCTCACATAATGTGATTTTCCCCGTAAGGGTGTACACAAATAAAATGTACAGGATAAAACCTCGCACACTGGAGGACTCGAAGACATGAATTTAGAAGATTCTCACCAATATCCTACGATTTTCTTCCTTCAGAAGACTATATATTCCATTCTCGGTCGTCTAAGGAACTTGGTGCTTATGATGAAATTTTTATTTAATAAAATACTTGTGCAATTTGTTTGAACACATTTGTATTATAAATATAGACTTTATTATCAATGATTAATGCCTAGTTACTTTTAACTCACGCTATATATTTAGAAAGACTACTTGTACTCAACAAGTCAAAAAAACTAGCAAACATACAATATACATGCTACATTCTTCCCTCAACTGCAAATTTTGGCATTGATAGGATAATTATAAAATATATAATGACATTGTTCTTTAAATTTTTAATTATTGCATAATAATAATAATAGTTCCCCGTAATAGGCCTCGAAGGCCCTTTGGGGTCGTAACAGGATAGATCTGCTACAATCTAGAGCCTACGGTACACAAGGGTAGTAACGTGGCCAGCGCTACGTACCGACCGCCTATTATTACCCCAGAGTTTGACCTCCAGGTACTCATTTATTGCAGCCTGAGTCGAGCTGGGCCGTAAAAATGCCAGCGATCGAATTGGCGAGAGCGGGATTCGAACCCGCAACTCTTTATTTATTATTATTGCATAATAATTTGATAAATTACACATATTTAGTTAAATATTTAAATAAAGTTAAAACTGTACAAAAAAATCAGATATTGCGTGTGGACTTACTAATTATAGCAACTATATATTTTTTAATAAATTGTAAACAGACATCTCAAAAAATTCAACTATAATTAAACTGCACTTGATATTAATTTAATTCTTCTAATTAAATCAATATTTGTACATAAAAATGCAATTAGTCAATAGACGTGCTTCGAAAGAAACCGTCGCTTTCATTAAGCGTAAGATGCTGCAAGACAAACGTTTAAATATAAAAGAATTGTCAGCAAGGTTGGGGCTTTGCGATACAATCGTGAGAACCTCCATACGATACAGCTAGCTCCAAATAGACACCACGACTTTTGTCAGTGGTTCAGAAAACGCAAGTGTGGCTCGATGTGAGCAATTTATAAAAGAATTAATAAAATCATTGGAAAAATCTTATGAAATTCAAAAAACATATTTCTAATCTATTTTAAGAAAAGAATCAATAAAAAATCAAGAAAAAGAGTAGCACGCCGAGTCGAACTGCCCGCTTTCTGCATAATAACTCCCCTAACCATAAGGCCGTAATTTTTCAGCTTTCCGCTAAGGACTGTGACTTTTGGGAGCTTTACCACCTACCTTACTACCCAAACGTAGCTCCCATCTGTCTACTACCCTCCTCCTACATACTTTCAAAATTTAGGAAAGAAAATATAATAACAATGAAGTGTTAGAATCACAACAATCATGACAGGGAACAAAAATAAAGCGGTCTTGAGTCCTGGACAGGACTTGAATGTCCACACGGTACTAAGAATCTCCAAGTTTGCTAGGGTCGTTACTTGGAATATAAGAAGCCTATTTCAAATACTCCATAACACCATAAAAGAAATAAGACGAATGAAAATTGATATACTTGAGCTAAGTGAAGTGAGATGGCCTAATAATTAAAAATGAAGGAGAGACAATATACTATTCTGGCGATTAACACAAGGAACCAGCGCGGTTCAACAATATGTTGAAGCTTACCTTCCTTTTTCAAACAGAATAATAATGGTTCAATTGAATTATTTAAAAATCAAAATTAAGATCATACAAGCTTACGCCCCAACAACAGAAAGTGATGAGGAGGACTTAGAAGCATTTTACAGTGACCTAAATAAAGTTTTAGAATTAACACACAAACATGACATAAACATAATTCCTGGTGATTTCAATGCCAAAGTCAGTAGGCAACGTTGTCAAAATATCGTGGGTGATTTTGAATTGGGCAACCTAAATGAGAGAGGCGAGCGTCTAATTCAATTCTGTCAAGAACAAAATCTAATTATCATCAATACATGATTTAAGCTTCCAAACCGTTAATTATATACCTGTCTATCCCCTACTGGTACTCCAAATTATGTTATAGTAAACAAGCGATTTCCAACGATTTTAAGACGGTAAAACTTATCCTGACGCGGACGTAGTCTCGGATCACAACCCGGTGGCTGCCAATACTAGAATCAAGTTATGAAGAGCACAAAAACCTTATAGTAAAAATTTTGAAAAGCAAAATTAAAAATACTTACAAATGTAGGAAAGTGACAGAGACAATTAATAAACGGTTAAGCAAAGAATATGATAGTAATGACAACATAGAAAATAAATGGACGATTGTTCGATCTATTTCCACTAATATTATATGATATGTTAAAAACAGAAAAGAAATAAAAACGTAGAACAATGAAATTAAATAACAACTGTACATAATGGACTACACACAAGGAAGTCAAAAAATAAATAAAAAGCAAAAAATAAATGGTCAAAAGAAAAATGCGCAATTATCGATCTTTTAAAAAAACTACATGACGAACGCAACTTGCACAAACAAGTTAGAAAATTAAGTAATAAAATATATAACAACCAAAGCAACATAACAAGAAATACAAACGGTGAAACTTATATCGATAAAAGACAAACTAGGGGAGTGGAAAGATTATATGAAAAATACTTTGAGAATGATAGAGGTGACACACCAGTAATAGATGTTAAGAATGACACTATATTAGAGATAACTAAGTAACAAATTGTGCAAGCAGTAAAATCATCAAAGGCAGGCGAAGTCTTAGGGGCAGATGAGATAGATACCTATAGAAATAATTAAACTGACAGAGGACAAAAACATCACAATTTTAGTGGATTTATTTAACCTGCAATAATCCCAAAAGACTAGCTACGCTCTGTATTTGTTACGCTACCCAAAATAAATAAATCTAGGCAGTGCAAAGATTTTCGTACGATAAGTCTAATAAGCCACATGCTCAAAACTTTCTTGAAAATTATACATCACAGAATTTATAGACAAAGCGAAGAACAACTTGCAGAATATCAGTTTGGTTTTCGTGATGGATTAGGTACACGCGAGCCCCTATTATTTATATGAATATTATTGGAACGATGCCGTGACGTAAATAAAGATCCCTATCTACCCTTTACTGATTACGAGAAGTCTTTTGACAAAGTCACATACAAACTTCTAGAAATACTGACTGCTACTAAATTAGATAAAGCTAACATTCGTATAATAACCAATCTGTACTGTAACCAAAACGCAAATGTACGGGTAGATATACGTAATACTACAAAAATAGATGTTAGACGCAGTGTGAAACAGGGGTGTTTATTGCTTCTACTGCTTTTTAATCTTTATTTGGAAGAAATATTCAGACGTGCTCTCAGAAGCTACGCCAATAGAATACGTATAAATAGAGAAAGTATAACTTCAATAAGATACACAGATGGCACAGTGTTGCTATCGGAATCAGCACAAGATTTACAAAAATGTTGTACCTAGTTTCCACCATTAGTAATAAATTTGATTTTTTGTAAACCGTAAAAAGACAAAATAAATGGTAATCAGTAGGATTCCAAAAGCGGCCCAAACAATATTACGTCATAATAACCAGATAACAGAAAATGCATCACAGTATCGCTACTTGGGAGCCTGGATGAATGTAAAAATTCACAGGAAGTTAAAATATGTTTAGAAATGGCCGCATTTATGAAAATAAGATACAACATTATGCTCACATCAGATTAATCTAAAAATACGAATTAGACTACTGAGATACTATGTTTATTCAGTATTATTTTATGGAATCGAAACATGGACCTTTAGAAAATCAACAATAAAATTAATTGAAGCTTTTGAAAAATATTTTATTATTAAATCAGCAATAAAAAAAAGCAGCAAAAGATGCAAAAACGGAATGAATTGAAAAAATTCAAATAACCAAATTACAATATCTTGATCATATTGTGAGACAACCTAAATACAAATTGCTTCAATTGGTCTTGCAAGGAAGAAATGAAGGTCGCTCTCCACCAGAACTCAGACACATATCCTGGTTGAAGAACTTAAGGGACTGGTACAGACAAACATCTACGCAGTTACAAGGTGGTTCAAATATGACCGGAAATATCATTATATTACAAAAAAAAGAACATTGCCAAATTGTCAAACACTTACTTGCGCATTTCAGTCTTCTTACGAAGTAAACACATTTTTTCCAACGTTCTCAAAGCATCCTGATACCCTTTTCAAAAAAGGCTTTTGGTTGGCGACGTATCTACTCCCGACCAGTCTAGATAATGGCAAATCGTATGCCTTGCAAGTTTGGTTTGAGCCTTCCGAATACGTAGAAATCACTTCCATTTCAATTTCCAGCGCATTTCCATTGTTATTTTGGCCGTATAGCAGCGTGCATTACCTTGAAAGAAGGCTACCCGCTTTCCACGTGTCTTCCGCTTGGATCGGATCTTTTCCTTCACGCCTGTTGCCAGGATGTCTGAGTAATAAGCTGCACTGACTATTCTGAAATCCGTCAGAAAGCCTACATGGGTAATAGCCGACCAGTTCCAGAAGAACTTTTCCTGCCGAACGGCTCCTCCGCGCTTTCTTGGGTTTGGGAGAACTGGTGTGCCGTCACTTGCATGGTGACTGTTGGGACTCGGGAAGTAGTGCACCCACATTTCATCGGTGGTCACTATAGACTTCAAAAATGCACCACCTTCCTCTTCAAACTGCTGTAGGACACGATTGGTAGCTTACATGTGCACGTTCATGTCCGTCATACTGCGTGGTACCCATTGTGTATTCACCTTGCGATATGCAGATAGTTTTTCACGATGTTTTCTACACTATCTACAATGATGGACAGCATCGCTCCAAGTTCCTTGATAGTGCTGCATCTATTCTCACGAATAAGCGCGACTACACGATCAATGTTTGACTCGGTGACAGATGTTCGCAACCAACGATCATGTGGTTCATTCTCCATGCGCTCCTTGTCTTTTCTGAAGCACTTACACCACTCAAACACACGGGTCCGTGAGGAACACAACACACAGTGTGGGAAAGAGTGCACACTGTTGTAAATTTCAGCGGACGGGACCTTTTCTCCAACGAAGAATTTGATCACAATGCGTTGTTCCAAGATCCGTGGTACCTTCTGTTAGCCCATAACTTTAGTAACTCCCAAACAGGGCTAAACAGGTCCTTACCCAGTGCGGCTTGTTTATACACAAATCAGTCCCTGTCATATTTAAACCACCTTGTATTTAGAGCTGCCATCTCCCGCGTCATGATCGTATACGCTCTTCTTCTAAGAGTACGCATATACCATAAATAAGGAGTTACAAGCGGCTATTGTAGAGCATTTTGCAGATAAAACTTTAGAGTATTTTTCCAAGAGTATTAAAATGGTAATTCCAAGGTGTAATAAATGTGTAGAAACGTACTGAAGCTACATTGAACAATAACCCTCCTGTTTTATTTCTATCAGCTCTGGAATATAGATAGGTCATAAAATTTTAGCGCTTACCTCGTAAGATAGAAAGATTTAATTGAGCTGCTAGTGCCGAGCGGAGCCCAAAACGAGTGCGGCCCTGTCTCGACACCTCTGCAGGAGCTTCTTAATCGCGTATATCCCGATAATGATAATTAATAGGCGAGCTTAGGTAGCCACGTTTTTTAGGACGTACGTGTGTAATCTGGCGTCTACGTAAACTCGACTCACAAGCTACCATTCCCAGGCGGTTGCCCCATGAATAATCGGCCCAATAAGAGCCGGTAACTGAAAATCCGGACGCTAAGTACTCGAGCGCCTCCGATAGAATTTTAATCGCAGACCGGGGCGCTACTTTCGGCTCCTAATTGTAAAAAAAATATTTGAAATACGTCATGTCGCTCCAAATCCCCGTATAATGCACCTTCTCCGGCAATTTAAAATTTAATCTCCCCGGAGCCAAAGAAAAACATTTAAATGGACAAATTGCTTTCCTATGCAAATTTACCGGAAGCGACGATAAGCATTTTCAGTCAAAAGCCTTCTCAGAGCGCAGCTTCTACTCGCTTGCAGATCCATTAAGTTGTCGTCCCGCAACGTTTATTTTAATTCAATCTGCAATATTCAGTTATAAGCAACAAAACCGGCGCGGAAATACGTCAATTAAATAAACTCCGAAAAAGGACTGCCGCATGGGGTTTCGTCGCCACAAAGCCGCTTTATTGCGACTCTGTTTTAATCCGCTTTATGCGGCGTATGACTTTTAATTAATGAAATTAGCTAATGGCGTTTGGTTTTTATATGTGGTGTTTCCTAGCACGGCCTACGCGATAATTTCATCTGGAGCAGCTTATCGTCAGCATCGATGTTGATTTAAGTGTGTTTTTGTGTTTTCAGTTAGCGAAAGTTGGGTTTTATGCGAACTGAAACTAAGAGCTACATTAATTAGCTGCTTTTTGAAATGTACACAGCTGTGTAGACTGTTTTAATGCAAACAAAAATAGTAGTTTGTTTACATTGTCAGAATAAATTAGAATCAAATAGCTAAATTATTGTAATTCCAAAACATTAAAAAATTTACTATACTTATATGTATTTATTATGTCATAAAAAATTATGTCATTACAAATTGTTATGTTGCTCGTAGTTCTCCCAAAAGTCCTGACTCAACTGCGAAAATTTAAATTTTTATACACAAAATAATTCAAAAACGATAACTATTCTTCAAAGTTAAGGCCATCATTATCTATCACTTTCTGCCATCGGTCTGAAAGCTTCCGGATCTAGTCAAAGTACCTTTCTTTTGGCTTCAAATCAAAAAATTCTTAACATGCTTCTGCACCTTCTTCAAATGATTAAAAACAATGTCCATTCAAAATGTGTTGTATGGAGCGGAAAAGGCCGTAATCTAATGGAGCGACGTCCGGATTATAGGCTAGATATAGAAGAATCTCAACGCCGTCCACTTCTTCTAATTTTTCCTTTGTCTTCTTGGCTTTGTGCGGCTTGGTATTGTTTTGCTGAAACAGAACGTGCTTTTTTCAAAACAAAGTTAGGTACTTCTCCACCCGTTTATCGTAGACGTGGTCCAACTGCTGTCAATAGAGTATTCGGAACCAACTCAAAATAAAGTTTTACCACACACAAATCATGACCTTGTTGCCGAAACGATCTTTACGTGGAACTGACGGAGGGTTTTTGCCTTTTGAAACCCACTTCTTCTGTCGATTATGATTGACCAAAAAGGCCCACTTCTCACCCGATGTCACAATTCGCTTATAAAATTGGTCGTTCGATGGATTGTTGATCAGTTGGCGGCAAATCTTGACTCTTTTAGCGGCTTGTGCTTAAGTGAGTTCGTAAGGATCTTGGCGGAGCTTCTTGTGGACAAAATCAAGTCGCCGAAGGTGCCGATGGATCGTTGATTTGCCAACTCCGAGTTCAGCGTCCACATCTCGAGTGCTTGATGAAGGTTCGGCATCCAAAGCAACTTGCAAGCCACCATCATCCAACTTTAATATTCTGAAAAGGGGTTACCTCACCACCTTATTTACATCATACAAAGACCATATGCAAATAGCAGCGCAGCAGTTCACCCAGAGAAACAGCTGTCCAACTAATGCAAGATTAAAATGGACAATAGGCAAGGATGTACACTATACCCTACACTGTTTAATATACATGGAGAATTTATTGTAAGAAAGACACTAGAAAACTAAATTGTGTTACTAGCAAATCTAATTAACAACTTATATTATGCTGATAACACCGTACTGTTTGCAGAAGAAGAAGAAGAACTATTAACACCATTAGAAGAAGAAAGCAACAACTACGAACTAAATATCAACTATCAGAAGATAAAAATTATGGTCTTTGGTAGATTACCAAATTACAAACCAAATATAAATTAAGTGAGGATATGCCAAGTAGTAAAGCAGTATGTGTATCTAGGAGCTCTTATTACTAACGATGACGGCAGTACCACTGAAATAAAGATGTGAGGTAGCCAGTCGAGAACCTAAAAACACATAGACTAATAGCAATATAATCTTAAACACAAAAAAACAGTCATAAAAGCGCCAGTGTTTTCAGTCTTATTATATGATGCAGTCTTGAACACTGATAGTTCAAGGCAGAAAAAGAATCGATGCACTAGAGATGTGGTGCTACAAATATTGTGATTATAATAAATAACATCCTTAAATATTTTAACCAAGAAAAACTGATAGTCCAGGGCAAAACGGAAGGTACCAGAGAGATGAATTGACCAAATAAAGATAAATCCTAACACCTCAGCATATCAAGCGACACATATCTAGATAAATCGTAAGAAAAATAATATATTTTTCACGACCTTTCACTTAATAGTGAGCTATAGGTGCCACTTTCTGTCTCAACACTATATAATGAAATTATACGTAAATACATCAATAGGGCAATAAATGTTCAAGATCATATATAGTAGAACTAATTTTCAAGGTTGAAAGCGCAATTAAAAAAACAATTAAATCAAATGTGTTCCCTGCATTTGCTCACGATAGCTTCCCAAGTGCAACAGATTGATTCTATTCCTTTTAATCTCGTTTTGAAATAATATAAGAAACTGCTGAACTCTATAGACTCGATTAAAGACGTGGAAAAACGTACAGTCGCACGTGGCTGTGACGTTAACGGATAGAATAGGTACTCCCACTACCACAAAAAAACGTCCTGCGACCTTGTCTGATGTCTATTCCCAGTCTTTCGGTTGTTGCAGTCTTCTTCGTTTATTCCTTTTGCACTCATTGATCTTCTTATACCTTTAATTCACAATTTCTTAGGTCTTCTTTTACTTTTGCTCCCTCTTTGGCAGTTTCTCTTCATCTATCCTTTATACATGACCATACCAGATCAACTGCTTTTGCTCATTACAATCTATAATTGATCTAGTTATGCCCATTCGTTATTTAATTGTGTCATTTCGGATTCTCTCAATTTTTGATGTCCATTTCGGTAACTTTTATTTTTATTTTCATATGTTTCTTTGATCTCCATGTTTCTGAACTATATAGCAACGTTATCTTTATCAGGATGCAATATATTCTTATCTTTCGTTGTGTTGCTATTTCTGTGCTCCATAGTATTCCGTTTACTTTCGCTCTTATTTTTATATCATTTGTTCCTTCTTAAAGTTTATTCCTAAGTAGTCACAAGTTTCACATTTTTTATGGTTTCATTGTTTTCTAGAGTTAGATTTGTTGTTACATAGATATTGGTATTTTTCCCTATTCATTTTATATCCCACTTTTCATACTCTTCCTCACTATTGCCAAGATTCGGAGAAAAAAGTCTAAATACGAATCTAAAAAATGAATCTTCAGGCTCTTGTTACAATCCAATGCTAGATAACCCTCAAAGAGTTCAGCAACAATATCTATGTAGTTTTCAGATTTTTTTATTTTCCAACAAGGATCTATATATTTTTGTGTCTAAAATTGAGCGAATCGATAGTTAAAACCTCAGTATAAAACTATTATAGAGTAAGATTCCATACCCAGTGGGTGCAAAAGTTTTCAAAAAGGCGAACATTACTGCAACTCAAAAACCTCACAAAACCCCTTTTCTCTCATTCCACACTTTTGATTCTCCACTCAGCTCCACCCGTCAGTGAGGCGCGTGGTATAATGGTGAGATGCAAAACTGACAATATTTTGATCCTGGTTAGAGCCCTTAGAGCAGAAAGTTTTGCCTCATTTTCGAGGAGTGAATTTACATGTTTCAACAGGAAAGGCCTTTCCTGTACGCACCATATCGGCTGCCACATTCTTCAAAATATCGATGGATTGATTAGAAAACAATACAGTCCGTTGTGGTGCTGACAAAAAAGTCAACACCTTTCTCCATGAATTTACGAGAAAATTGATATTCTTCCTTGTTTTGAGTGCGTTCTAGTAGCCCATTCTAAGTCGCTTAGAACCTTTTCAAATGCTGCATTTCACAGTAAAAAATTAATTTGGAGTCTTAAAAAACGCCCTCTTTAAGTTTTAAATCGTTTCAAGATATTGCAATCCGTCCTTCTTTGTTCATTGCCTTGACGAGATTTGTTATCAATACCAATTTTATATGAGAGCTAAACGAATTATGTTTTTTGGCTAAGGATATGCTATTTTCGGTTTAGTGCCGTTTCGTGCGTTCCCATTTCGTGCGTCTATTAAAATGTTCCCATTTCGTGCGCTGACCTGCAGGAGACCACTAATCCTGTCCTACACACTCACCAACAATTAGATTGTTTAGTTCCGAATTTTCTTACTATAGGCATTGCAAATTTTTAAACTGCAGATGCTCATTTATTATTACATTATAACTAAACGTTAACGTAACAGAAATATTGCTAAATCAACACGTTTGAGAGCAGAAAATAATTTCATAGACAATAATAATTTATTGACATATTATTTGCACAAACATTACAAAAACACTTAACTTTAATAGAAAACATAATTATTACCATTTGACAATATATGCAAGCTGATTTAAACACTGACCTATAGATTTCCTTCCCTCTTCATAATCCACTGCAGTTTGTTGAATACGTTAGTCTAAGTCTTTGTACTTCTTAGCTTTTTTGTGTTAAGCCATATGAAGTTCTACTTGGGTTTTTACTAGCACATAGTGTGCCGCATCACTTTTAACACCGGTATCAGCTCAAAAATATTAGGTTTGTAGTTTCCAACTGCATGATTTAGTCGATTATGCCATCTTTCAAGGGTATTTGTCGTTCGGTGCCTGTCGCCGCTACATATCCACATGTTTTCAATCACATCATTGCATCAGGATGTGTTGTGAAGAGGACTCCATAATATGTAGGCAACCTTCATCTTTTGCTTCCGAAAGCATTTGCGTTACTGAAGCACATTTTAACATGTGTTTGCGAATCTCTTCGTCGTCCCGGTATAAACAAGCCATACCAAATTGCTGAATTTTCCGACATATACATTGGTTGAAGTGAAAATTGTACCTTTTCAGTGTCGCATTTGGGAATGCGTTCCGAATACTTTGCATAGCTACAGTTTCAAAATCAATTTTCAACATATTGGGAGACAACTCATAAACTGACACTACTTAATCGGGGTGTAAAATCGCGGCCCACAAAACGACACTAAAACAGGTAGAAACTCCAAAACGCACGAAACTGTAAGATACCCTATTTTCTGATTAACCATTGTCTAATAATGTAATGTAAACTCTTTGTCTGGCTATCCCACTCATAAATAAAACAGCAAAGCTTCGTGTATGCAAGTTGCAAAACAACTAAAATTTTCACAAGGTTTAAATTGGTTTATTTTTTTTTTATTTTATTATAGCTGGCTCTGAAATATACAATGCGATACACGGCTTGGTTGTTATAGTACAATTAAATAAGAACTAAACTACATACATTAATGTTTAATCCAGTGGGGATTAACTGATAAATTACATTTCTATCTTAATTTGACATTGAGTTGGGTTTATACACCACATTTAAATTAAGTCCTGTGGTAGTTTACGTTTAAGACGCCTGTGAATATTTTTTTAGCCTAGATTTAATTTGGTAGCACTTGAACACAAGGTTAGATTTTAGAAAAACTTTACAGTGGATTTATTAATAAACTCTGTAATTAATGGAACACTTAATTCACTGTGAACTTGATTATTACGCACAAACCAAGGGCAGTTGATGGCGATTCTGAGCACTTTGTTCTGGATTGTTTGGAGTTTCTTCATGTTTGTTTTTGATGTGTTGCACCATATTGGACATGCATACGTAAGAATTGGTCTGAGGATTCCTTTGTAGATAAGTACAGCACACTCAGGTCTAAGGTGAGATCTGCGGTTTATAAGGGGATATAATGCACCCAGTCTGTTGTGGCACTCGTTGAGTTTTTTATTGTTATGAAACCCCCAGTTCAGTTTCGCGTCTTAGTGCACGCCTAAATATTTAACAGCTGAGTCCTTTGGATTCCAATCTATTTTGTTATTATTTATTTTTATTTTTGTAATTTGCTCATATCTCTTGAGGGTAAAAATTTTTGTTTGACATTTATCAGAATTTATTTTGATTTTCCATTTCTGAAACCATGCACATAACGTATTTATAGAGTTTTGTAGGAGTACAATTGCTGTATCAAGACTGAGGCTCTGTGTAATAATTGCAGTATCGTCAGCATACATGGCCAGCGTTGAGTTAAGATCTGTAGGTACCTCGTGAACGAATAGGTTGAATAAGGTGGATCCCAGAATACTGCCCTGGGGTACTCCGGCCCGAATAGGTTTAGAACTAGATAAGGTTGAGCTGATCCGGACTCTAAAAGTTCTGTTAGTGAGAAATGAATGAATGATTTTGGTTAGGTAATTTGGAATGTTTAAAAGTCCCATCTTATATAGAAGTCCATCATGCCAGACCTTGTCGAAAGCTCTTTTCAAGTCTATAAATACAACAGCAGTGTATTCTTTCTTTTCAAACCCTCTTTCAATTGATTCACTTATTCTGAGAAGCTGGTGAGAGGTCGAGTGATGGGTTCGGAAGCCAAATTGAAGAGGAGGAATAGTATCATTTTGGTGGAGGTAATCTTGTAATCTGGAAAGTATCACTTTTTCTAAGGTCATGGCCAGGGTTGACAGGAGACTGATAGGTTGGTAACTGTCAGGGTTTTCCTTCGGTTTACCTACTTTATAGATGGGGAGCACATTTGCAGTTTTCCATGCTGTCGGAAAGTATCCTAGTCTGAGACAGGCGTTGTATATTGAGGTTAAGTAAGCCAGAGCCTTTTTTGATAGGTGCTTTAGCATTTCATTTGTTATAAGGTCGGGCCCAGGGGTCTTATGCTTAGGTAATATTGTTATATAAGATTTAATTTCTTGGACAGATGTAGGAGCTATTTTGTGGTTATCCTGTAACTGCATATTTACGATTGCGCTTGTTACCTGCCTTTCAAAGTGTTCGTCTTGTTCTTCAAAATGGGGCGTAAATGCGTGTTCAAGATGAGTTGCTAATAAGTTGGCTTTTTCATCATCGGAGGAGTATCTGGCGTTATTTGATATCATAGGATAGATTATACTCGGTTGTCTTAATAATCATTTGGTAGCTAACCACATAGATGGGTCACCGGGTTTAATGTCTTCAAGGTAAGAATTGTACCTTTGGATTCTTAGACTGTCAAGTTCATTCTTTACTAAGTGACATAGTTGGTTGTACAGTGTTTTAAGGTATGGTAACCGGTGTCTTTGCCAATCCCTTCTATATCTATTCCTTCGCTTAATTAGATCAAGTATGTAGGTGGGACTTCTAATATGTTCGGCAACTTTCCTTTGCTTCCATGGAGTGGTTGTTTCTTGAATACTTGCTTGTAAGGCTGATGTGTATTGTAGGACGGCATTGTCTATATCCGGGGGAAGTTCAGGTGGTCTCACCCAACGGAGTTTTTGATCAAGGGTCGACTGAAAATTGTCCCAATCAGTTGCGCAATCCCATGCGCTAAGCTAGGCGGTGGAGGTATTATTTGAGGGGTGTTGTGGAGGCTGATGATGACAGGAAGATGATCAGAGTCCAGTTCAGATGCCACTGTTTGATACACTGGATAAGTGACATTTTTATGCAGTATAACATCTAAGATGTCAGGTTGATGGTCTGTTCGGTATAGATGGTAAGTGTAGTCGTCAGGGGCTGATATTAATATACTGTGTTTGGCCATAATGTTATGCAACTTCATCCCGTCTGGATTACTAGCACGGCATCCCCATATGGTATTTTTTACATTTAAGTCTCCTAAAACTAACGTGGGCTCGTTGCTGCTGAACAATTCACCGATTTCGTCTTCAACAAGCCGTTTATTTGGGGGTTTGTATGCAGATGTAAGGGTTAAAGAGCCACTAGTTTTCATGTGTATTTTGATAGAAATGGCTTCTATGTTTTGAAGAACACCCATATGGAGGAGGTGGTGGTTGAATTTCTTTTTAATTATAATTGCAACTCCGCCTGATGCTATTACAGCTTCTCGGTCTTTCCGATATACGTGATACCCAGGAATTCTGAATTTTTCGGTGCTTACAAAGTGTGTCTCTGTGATACACGCGATATCAATGTTGTGCCGTGACATGAATTCTATAAAAGTTGAACTTTGAGATTTAAGACCATTGGCATTCCAATTTGTCACTGTTATATTATTTATTAACTGAGGATTATTTTGATCCATTGCCTAGCAATGTTGGTAATAACGTTGTTAGGAATGGCATTATTTTGTCTAAATGGGGGATTAGCAGTTCTATTAATTTCTTATGTACTGTGGAGATAAGGTCGGTTGATGATTGCTGTTAGTCGGGAGTGGAAACGTTGGGTTTGGATACAAAACGTCTTGGGGGCGATGCCTCATTAGTCGTAGTATTTTGTTTGTCTATTACTGCTTGGGCGTATGATCTGTTTTGAGTTCTAGAGCTAGAGTTTCTTGTTTGGTTCAGGGTTATCTTAGCGTAATAACTACAACCTTTGTAGTTCGCTGGGTGCTTTTCCAAGCAGTTTACACACTGAGGATCATCTCCAGGTCGTTTAGGGCATTCGGTAAATAAGTGATTGCCAGTGCACTTCACACAGCGTGCTTGCGAGTGGCAATAGTTACGTGTGTGGCCGTACAGTTGGCATTTTTTGCAGTGAGGAATTTCCTTCGACTTTCTTCGTATCTCTACTTCTACTATGCTGTGGTTTAGTTTTGTTAGTTTGAAAATTTCCTTGCCTTCTTGGGTGTCTTCGAGATCCACCGCGCATAGTGGGATCAGATATCTGTCTTTGTTGTATAATCTGGCTAGTTTTTGTACCGGGTATTTTAGAGTTGTTAATTCGGTTTTGATTTCATCTTCCGTAAGGGAGACAGGGACGTTTCGGATTATTACAGATAAGTTGCGAACTTCTGGGTTTTTAAATGTGTGGTAGGCTAGATTGTTCTCACTGTAATGCTTAGTCATTACTCGGTAATCCTCTATACTGGTGAGATTTATTCTTAATTGTTTGTTTCTAACTACAGGTTTAAATTGGTAATTTTGTCAAGAAAACGTGCCATATTTTCATATGATGCTTTCGTGTGAATAGCATATCCAACAGAAACTGAACAGCAAAGTTCCAAAGAATTTATAAAAAGACCCATTCTTCTACATTGTGTTTAAAAATCTAATGCAAACATCGAATCAATGCTATTCTAAAAAGAAGAATTTTTAGTTTAGAAATATTGTGATAACTCTGTTTGCCGATTGTGATTGTGCATATCTGGGGCTAACAACCTCCATCCTTTCAACCTTAATCCTTGTATCTCTGCTTGAGTTTTTAATAATTGTATATCTCGTACCAGATTATTTAATTCCAATTCATTTATTAGATAAGGTTTATCTTCTTGGGATCACTGCTAGATAGTACTGCAGATACCCTTTCCATTTCCGTATCATCTTGGGCTTCTGTTAAATGGGCTGAATATATTGAAACAGGGAGGATTCGTGAATGAGGTACCGTTCCAATAACAAAACCAAACTGATATTTACAATGTGCTTCTTGTTTCTGCCCGAGAAGCCAAAAATTTTGGTGTAACAAAAATAACAATCCATAGCACGATCTGTTTGTTCTTACCATAACGTAAGAACTCCAAACGGTACAGTAGTGTTCTCCTCATACACCCAACTACTTAAGATAACACCATAACGTGCACAGCAATTTTTAAAAGTCCAACATTGCCATAATTTTTTAATGTTGATGCCAAAGTAATAGTACGCTTTTTCTATAGTTGGTGTAATATTTCACACTGCTAAATTGTTAATTCTCCACAAATATAACAAAACTATTTGCATCGTTTATGAGATCTTCTTTAAGTAATATTTGTCTTATCTCCCTAACTTTCTAGACTTATAATTCTATCTCCTCCTAGACGCTTCAACCGATTTCCTTGAAACTTGCACACCACATTCACAACTATATTTGCTAATTCGGCGCAAAAAATCAGCCTTCTAACTTTAACCGTTTTTGAATCATTTAAATATTTTGATTATTGTCGCAGAAAACCAGATGATGACTGTTGTTATGTTGTTTAGGCTAAATTACATTAGTGGCATTTGTAATGCTCAAATATGAAAGTTTTCATGTCCTCCCAATGTTTCTATTGTTTGTAGTGTTAAATGTACGCAAAACATGTGGAATGTTCTACACAACTGCCTGGCGTCTAGATCAAGCTTCGTCGACGAAGCCTGCGGGGTTCTCTTGTATTGTTAATGTTAAACGTAACAGATGACAAGAAACCGACCTGATGTAATGTAAACAACCCTTCTTTGCTCTCTTACATACTCGCATAACCGTATATTTACAAATTTCTAAAATGTGATTGGTTTAGAAAGAAAGAGAGGCGTGGCTTAGGGTTGCGATGTAAGAAATGCATCAACATTTGATCAGACCAGTTCAAGCAAATCAGCTTTAACCAAATTTTTCCTCGATATAACATTTATATAATAAGATAAAAATATGGCCCAATATAGTAAAGAAATACATATTTTGGGCAAAAATGTTATTGAAAATTTCTCGAAAGTCTAACACGACGGAATAATACTAACAGAATGTTACAAGTCTTTGTTAAATTTCAAACGACGCGTGAAGTGTTTGCAATTTGTTGGCATAAACCCATATTTAATATAGCCTCATAAGAATGATTCGATTGGCTTAAAATAACAATCTTGGGAACCTCGTAAAATGATGAAGCTTTGAACTTCTCCTTCATCTGTCTTCAACCACAAGCTTGTTTGATCCATGCTTTCCATTGGGAATAAAAAATAATTATTTATTATTGTCGGATAAATTTTTATATTGACAGTCTCAGCTTCTAATTTATCCGATGATTTCTCCGGGCTAAAATCCACATCAAATAGTAACTTTCTTGAGATGAAGTAGACGTCTTAAATTTTCATTTGATTCTCATCGTTGCAAATTCGGAAATGAGAATAGTCAATAAAGGTGTTGTCTTAAGGAAAAGCGAACTAAACTTCCAGTTGCTCTAAAGCCCACTAAACGATTATATAGTAAAATTTATAAAGCTTGAGCTTTGGCACTTGAGTTAAAAACATTTTTTAAATACGAAGTTTCGATCCAGACGGAAAATCCGCCAAATTGTACTGTCCCGCTTCTAGTACTTAATCAAAAATTGATTTAGGCAGATCGTCACGTACAGTCTGTAGAACGTCCAACATATGAAGGTATAGTTTGATTAGCAACAGACCCGATTGCTTCGAAAATTTTTATTAAACCTCAAATTGTTCTTTCAGTGAGGTGATTACGCACATAGCATACACGCTATGAAATTACGTAACCTTCTGGGGTTATTTGTCAAGACTAATTAAAAATAGGCATCAAACATGACAGCTGCAGCTTCAAGAATATGTGATTTATCCTAAAGACAACTACTAATTTTGCTGCAAAAGAGATCGCTCTGTCGGAAGTAAGCCAGAGCGGCAACATAATGTTGTCAGATTATGACAAACAATCAGAAATAAAAATGTTCGCCGGCTTCAAAGGACGCCAGAAAGATCAGCACTCTAAAGTTTCACGATCCGGTAAAGTTCGGGCGTGCTGAACCTGACTGTACCACAGTCTATAATATATAGCTAGCACACCGTAGGTCTCAGATTTCACGCGTTTGAACAAACTTTGATAATTTACGATGAGAGCTCGGTTATTCATAGCCAATTCGCTCAAAACAGCGCTTAAATCAGGCGAAGAATTCCCATCAGCGTTGTCTCCTCCCGCCACATTAAATTTCATCCCGACTTTTATTGCCCCGCCACTTAATTTGATTGTCTTTTTGGGCACTAATTAATTTCGTTGTTTTTCCCAGCTGGACGGCTGTAAAGCAAGCTGCGAGTTCTACGCGCGCGGTCAGGACCTGACGGAGCAGCCCACGGGCGACACCGAGATTTTGGACGTCGAGCTTTCGGGCTCCTCCTTATCGTGGGCCTCCAGAGCAGGCGACCTGCACGCGGCTGTTTTTGCCGTTTTTGGGATCAAAGCTGGTGGCAAGTGGGAAGAACTAATCCAGGTGAGCGCCACAGTTCACTCCTAACGAAGATTTCTACTAACGTCCGCGTCAGTTTAACCCAAACATAATAAACGGGCGTGTGTCAAAGGCAACAACTGTATTTACACCGTAAAACCCAAAATAAAACCGCTGTATAACTTTATGGGGTGAATTCAAGAGTTTGCCGTACGTAGAACAATAAAAGCGATAAAATTGAAGGAGAGCCCCGTAGGCGTTAAAACACAATAAAACTCTGGGCTATTTTCGATTCGAACTGGAATTTGTTCTTTTACAGACTGTCGACGAGAAATTTGATCTGGAGGGTGGAAACCAAGGTCTCGTGCAGGCTGCTGTCGTCGCCCTTTCGCCCCATGGGTTGGTGGCCTACTCCACGACGAATTTATCCAACGACACGGCGCTCGTCGAAAGGACATTTTTTAATATACCCAACGTAGCCGAAGCGGTCGTAAATACTTCGAACGAGCAGAAAGGTTTCTCCTCAGATGTAAAACAATGGCTTATATGCGTGTTATTGCTGCGCCTGTCTTTTTAGATTAACGTCGTAGAGTTACACGCTATTCGTTTTGTTTGTTCGCCAATGGTTTATTCCTTAAACAAAACACTATGAACTGTTTGATATTGCAAAAGGAGCCAGGCGGAACCGCAGCAATATCGCTTATCGTTACCGAAGTCGTTGGTGTACGACATTTCAGCGTTATTGTTCGATTGTGCTGAACGAAATCTTTTAATAAAGTTATTTAGATGTTTTATAAACTGGCATTGTTTTTTAGTCCTGGATGTGAGTAATTTCTGAACCAGGAATTCGAAGGCTCTAAAATAAGTGAGATTAAGAATGATGTCATGTCAAACAAAACAATAAAAGCAATTATTATGAATTGTTCCGATCATTGATAATTCGATTTCAGTAATTATAAATTTAAGTGCTCAGTTAGGGACCACACAGATGCAAATTACAACGCTAATTGTTTAATCATATTCAAGGCAAAAGAGACTTAAAAATTCTTAAAATTATTCACGCAAAATAATTTATGTTGTTTGTACATTAATTTTAACCACGTAATTAACATTTACACAATAGGAAAGATAAATATTTTATATATTAAGAGAAAATATATCTTATTCAGTAATATAATTCTCCACATTATTTAATACTTTTGATGTGTGCTAGTTATATGTCGTAATTTACTAATTTTTCTAATGTATTTAAGATTTGTTACTAATAGATAATTAATACATCATTGAATTTTCTTTGGAATATTTCTTGTTTGATTCCTAATGCATTTACTAAAAGAATAATATGATGACTTGAGTCGAACGCAAGCAGTCGTGCAGTAAGATCGCATTTTCATAATGAACTGCTAGCCTTACTCTTATCGTCAACCTATTTTTACATCAGACAATAGATTTATAGAAGTGCATAATTAATAAGCAAAATGCCCACCCCAACGAGCTTAAGAATACAAACAATTCTGCCAACAACAAAGTAAAACACAAAATTTACCAGCTGATCCCACCAGAAACTAAAGCTCAGACAACTTAATTAAAAAGAACCCATACTATCCTCCCTCAACATAAAATACAATTAATAAGGATAATCAATTCCAAAGTCAGAACCCCTACAATTTCATATTTCCAAAGTCTCAACGACAAGCCACTGCCAGTAGTCATCAAAAACGTACCCATTTCATTATCAACGGAGTTAAAAAAACTGTTGTCTAAAAACTTGCCCATAAAAAGTTTGTGTAGTTATTCTATGAATGATACAGCATTGCTCATCTTCAACATTAAATCTATTCAATGGTCACTGTTGAAGTAAGGAAAAAAGCCGATAACATCCCTCATTGTCACAAATGCGAGAGATATGGGCACACAAAAAATGATTGTGCGACCAAACCACGCAATAAAACCTTTACTAACCTCCCAAAATGTGTAAACTGTGGTAAAGATCATTCAACAGAGAATGTCCTCATCATTTATAACTTCAAAAAAAGCAAATGACAACAAAAACCCCAAGCGTTCACGATTCCCAATCTATCATACTCCCAAGTTACATAACTTAAAACAAACCTAAGTAACCAAAATAATAAATCAACCACACAACTCTCTTATTTTAATGATGGAATTATACCGCTACTCACTGAATTAATAACTCCCCTAATATCCCTCATTAAATCCTTTCTATTTACGTATATCCTCGCAAAAATTCTTCAAAACGTTCTCAACAGATAATTTACCTTAAACTATTCATAAACTCAAAATACCAAATTGGAACATCAATGTCATAAAAGACCAATTTTCGTTCCCTTCTTGGCAAAGAAGAAAAAACATAGATATTGTGTGCATCACTGGGATCACTTATCAGAAGACGAATTCTTTAGAGTAAACAGCTATCAATTCTATCTCCAAGACAGACTAGTTAGAACTGCTATCAAATGACATATAAAACACACCACACCAGTAAATGTTCCAATGAGCGACCTAAAATCAATATCCATCATTAACAGAGCTAATATAATCGCCATCAGAATCTCACTAATTTTAAATAGCCCAATAAGAGACTAATAGAAAATGACCTCCTTAACACAGAGGAACCAAACCTAGTTTTAGGAGATTTAAATAGTAATACTTTGAGGATGCACCGCAAGCTACCCTAATGGTACAAACCTTAACAATTTAGCAGCCCCAAATAAGTATACATATTATTCATATAAATATGATTAACCCAACATACCGGACATTATACTCACCAAAAATTTCCATTTGCCCATTCAACAAGAAGTAACTACAACCAGCAACCTCTGTTCCTTCATTTCATTCTCTACATTCCCAATTCCCTAATTGGGAACAATTTCAGAAAAAAAACATGGGGCCGGCGAAGAGATTTCTCTGTAAGCAATCCCAGAACGAACTTAAAAAACCTTTCGATGTCGATTTCGAATTTCGGGAAAATTCGAAGTCGAATATCTCGAAAACTATTCGACATAGAATTTTTTCGATTTCATTATTGAAATCAGCGTAAAATTTTCTTTAAGAATTACTCATAAAATCGCAATGTCGAAATTTTCCCGAAATTCGGAGTCGAATATCTCGAATAGATAGAAACTTTTTGATTTAGATTTTGAAATCAGCGTAAAATTTCCTATAAGAATCCATTTTAAAATTTTAAAAAATCCATAATTTTGTGACAGCGACAGACAGACCGACAGACCGACAGACATATAGAATTCAGTAACGAACTTTTTAAGTTCGTTGACTAGACACACAATTGCGTAACCCAATTCAGATCATAAACAGCCAAGAGATTCATCAACATATAGAGACATTCTCGAAGACAATAGGTTCAACTAAATCCTACAAGTCTATAAAAATTAACAACCCAAATATCCTGCCTCTACACATAATTGACTTAATTAAAGCAGAATCACAATGGTAAAAGAACAGGCTGTAGCCTAAAAAATCAACTTGAGCCACCAAATACGAGATAAACTTAGCAAATACAAACTTTATATTTACAAAACATTAAACCTTTTTTTCATTGACATTCACACACACCCATGGGTTGAGCGAGACTCGAACTCGCCCACGCCGGCTAGAGGCAACTGCTTGAACCTGCTGAGCCACCGCGTCCCCAACATTAAATCTACTAACTCCAATCTTTTGAAGGACACAACAATAACTCAAAAAAACAAAAATCATCCAGACTGTAACACCTAATATTACCTACAAAACCGATGAAGATAATTGCAACCTCTTTGCTGTTCATCTCGAGCATATCTTTACGCCGTCGTCGCCAATAAAAACCGACCCCACAATAGCGTATGTGGAAAACCACCAGCCAATAGCAGACGATTTTGGTTAACCCATGACGCCACAAAAACTGAAGGAATACACCAAATACTACAACTAAAAAGAGCTCCAGCTCCGGACTAATCCACAACGTCGCGCTCCAAAATTTAAAACGAAACGCAATTGCCTTTCTGTCTATACTTTTCAATGAATGTTTAAAAATGAATTACTTTCTTGACTAATGGAAACATACCCACAAACCTGGAAAAACCATTTTCTCAGCGCTATCCAAGCTACTTGAAAAAGTTGTCCGTACACGTCTTAACCAAGCACTAAATGAACATCACATTCTACCATTCACTCATTTTGGGTTCCAAACAGGCCACTCTGCAGTACAACAGCTACAAAAAATTGTATAACTCATAAAGAGGGGGTACGAAGGTAAATCTACACAACGGCAGCCTTCTTAGACATTACCCAAACCTTTAATAAGTTTTGGCTGGATGGATTAAAATTTAAATTACTTCATTTGCTACTTCCTCATTACTCGATTGGTTTCATCTTTATCGTTTTTGGAAAACAGGTCCTCCGCTGTCTCACTTTCGAAGCAAATACGCGGGGAAGTACATGACATCCCCAACCCACAGCATAGCAACCTCACATTATTTGCTGACGCTACTGCTATATTAACCCAAGACGAAGATCTACCCACGGCCATTTATTGTCTTCAAACAGCCATTAACACACTGAGTAAATGGTACAACAAATTTTATATATTGCTTAACTCTAACCAGTGTAGAACTAAAGTTTTTACCTTGGAACGCATAAAAGAATACCACAACATTCATATAAATGAAAAAGTCATCCCATGCAATTCCAAAAGAAAAGCCTTTAAATATCTCATTGTTTATCTCGGCACCAGATTAATCTAAAACACAAATTTTAACAATAAACTTGATCTTGGGTACAGTAAACTAAAATTACTTTATCTTCTTAAATAGTAATACTCCGCTCGCAACGAATATACAATCTTACTCCTACGATTGTTACCTATGCTTGCCCAGTATGAAGCACAACCTCAAAAACAAACAGTAAAAAGTTTCAAATTTTTTAGACTAAGATTCTCATAACATCTGTTAATGCGCCTTGGTTTATCCACAATAAACAAATACTCAATGTATCGACACCATACAACGATTCACAAAAAAATCCTTTGATTACTTAACTAACCCAAATAACAATACCATACTTAAAGAACCAAACGAGAAGAACATATATAATTGCCTAAAAAAAAAATTACCTGAATGCCTAACATCAGACTTAGAAGATCACGGAAGTGAGTGAAAGTCGAAATTATAACCTCGGCAACCCTGATGTACATGTGCACCCAGCGTCAAACAATCATACATCTCCAACTCAATTCATTCAAACAAGACATATAAGTAATTACAATTGAATAAGATATTTTATCACAGAAGCTAGTAGCATTTTCCAGGTTTAAAGGAAATAGTACATTATCAAAAGTAAACAATGTTTTAATTATTCATTCATCCCTTGTAGAAACTTTTAATTATGAGGAGAATATTTTGCAATTATTTATGAAATTTAAATCAATTTATCCGTATCATTCCTGAATAGCTGATTACTATTTATATTGAATTGGCATATAATATAAATTACACATTACAACACATGATTTTGGGATTTAATTCTGACAATTGCACGTGAAAGTAGCCCCAAAAATAAGAACTTCTGCATCATTCGTTTTGTCAAGTTGGCTGCATTAATAATTTAATGGTCATACGAATTTTTTTGCTCAAGGTGGATTTGTATTACTTTTTCTATATTTTAACACGGTTATATCTCGGTATACCGTATGGAATATCTCTTTTATGTCTGAAGCAAAATTGTAGATATTGAATAGGAGAAAAAAAAAAGCGGAACAAACCTACCCGAAAAAAGTGCATCCAGTGCCTTAAAAATTGCAAAAATGCCCATTTTTTCCCCATTTTTCACCTTTTTTGCTCAATAAGTGGATTACAAATCCACAAATATGCTGTTTTTTTTCTTTATAAACTTTATTTTGCATGAAAATAAAAATTCCGATTCATATTACAGCTATTCTTACACCATCCTCGTTGAAGTTGACGCTTGTGGTTCTGATGATCTTGTTTTCTTCGTAGGTTGTTCATATTCATGTTCTGAGTCTGCATCACCATCCGAGTTAGACATAATATTCAAGGGCATGTTTTCTTCAGTGTATCCACCAATGTCAGTGTCATCTTCATCTTCGGTGCTTTCATCTTCAAACTGCATAATTTTAGAACTCCACCAACAAACCTCCGCAAGCAATGCATCTAATTTTTTGCCTTTGAATCGCTTTTCCATTGGCATGGTTACCTGGTGGAATCTCTCTCCTTGTTCGTCCGATTCCTGAGGTAATTGTGCCAAGAAGGTATCAAGGTGGAAATGCATGAAATGTAATTTTAACGTCATGGATGCATTGATTTTTTCAAAATAATACAGCAACTTGTCCACTCGTGTCTGTATGTCATCTCGCTGTACACAGTTCTTTCCTAAAACGCCTTCAATGACTTGTTTCAATGCGTCCCATGCACATAGGTGGTTATAATGGTTCGAAAGCGCATTTGTGAAAGATTCGCTTTTCATTAATTTTCGTATATCCGGTCCATTCAGAGTACCCGTTTGAAATAAAACAAAAGCATTTGCGAAAAAATTATTGGTAATGCGAATATATCGAAGTGAACAAATTTAGTTATGACAATATTTAAATACAGAGAACCATACGTACCTTTTCTAATTTTAGCTTCACTGAGTTTTGGAAAGATGGATTTCAAACAGTCATAGGCGTCCTCAATATCTTTGACTACCACTTCAACGAATTTCCCAGCTATTCCTAATTTCATGTGGAGCGATGGCAACAAAATATCATCTACATCCTTTATCAAATATTCATTACGTAATTTTAATTGTTTCTCGAGCTCGGGAAGTCTTGCTTTCCAATCTTTACATTGATGTTGATTCCCTGTGTATCACGAATCCCAATTACAAAGAAAGCAGAAGTATTTTGGAAAACCGCCCTTTAATATAATGCCTTGTATTATGTTGACAACCTTTAGATCACACCAAATCTTCCATTTGTGTACATTGTATTCGATTTTCTCCAAAATTTCGCCCAATGTTTCATACGTTTCCTTCATAGTTGTGCTGAATCCCAATGGAATGGACGGTTTTTTGTTTGTTTTGTGCAACAGCACAGCCTTCAAACTTGAAACTGAACCGTCGATGAATAAACTGAAGTCGCCAGCGATATAATCCATTCTCACATTTTTCACTAAACCGGGGTTATCATGGCAGTAAGTGAACGTATTTGCTTCGTCAACGGAATAAAATTTCTGAAAATCAGCTTGGCGTTTTCGGTATGATGTTGCGCTGACATTTTGCTCTGTCAGTTTTTTACGCTTCAAAAATGATGTCAAAAATTCTGAATTTTTTGTGATAGTCCCATCTTAGCCACAATGTAATCCATTTCGATTTGTGTTACCGGTTGTGGTGCATTATTTTCAATATCGGGTGTCCAATCTGCATCATTCACATTGGTCGGATTGGTGAAAACGGTTTCGGCTTGCAGGGACACAGTATCCAGACTCGGAGGTTTAGGTGGATCGGTAACAGCAGCGCGTTGTACTGGAAGTGTCGCAGTAAAAGCGGGAATGTATACTTTTGTTTTCAATTTTTTTCTGTTCAATCCATAACCGGAATTTATGCATGCGTAGCACCTGGATTCATCATGTCCAGTTAGGTCTTGCACCCAAATTACTGGCTTCATAAAAGAAAACTGTACACCTTTTCCATGCATCCACATTATAAGGGTATTATAACAACTTTTGCACACTGTGTTCGGCGTAAAATTTGCACCACTTAAATCTGTTTCATCAAAATAATGACAATACGCTGTTTTGAATTCCTCAGTAAACAAGTTTTTCGATCCTGTTTGCCTATTTTTGGGACGATATGACCACAAACGTAACAAAAATCATCCAATTTTGGGCACTTGTTATTTTCCATATTGAAATATTCAATGTTCTTCTGGTTTTAAAATGTAATTCACTCTGAACAAAAGGGTTGTTTATTCCACAGCCATTAAATTATTAATGCAGCCAACTTGACAAAACGAATGATGCAGAAGTTCTTATTTTTGGGGCTACTTTCACGTGCAATTCTCAGAATTGAGTCCCAAATCAATGAGCTGAAAAATGTTGTACTGTGTTATTTATTAATTAATAAAACCGTGGGTCACATATTTAATTATAATTAAATATGTGACCCACGGTCCTCAGCGCCCTTTCTAATATCTTGTTGTGCTTTGTAGTCGCCCTTACAACTTCGAAAGGCAATTTAGGCCGTCCAACTGATTTGGGTAAGGCTTCTTCAACCTTAACTTCCTTAACTTCTTCATTGTGATGGGAGCCGTTTCCAGTCAATTTTGTCTTAAAGATGGAAGAAATAACTGTCCTCAGCTATTAGTTTTCATTTGCTAAGAATCTTGCTTTATCCTGATTGTAACAAACAGTACTTTTGTTTTATTTTTGAAACACTCTTGGTTACCACCTTCTCACGAAATTCGCAGTATGTTAGTCCAATCTATTTTAACCGCTCATTTGTCTTACGGAATTTCACAATTTCCTTCACGCTGGCTCTCTTTGTTTTCGAGAAATATAAGTTTATAAAGTTTTCAATTGTCACGCCAGCCATACTTAAAAGCTTCTGAAATAAATAAAGTTAAATAATAATGATACCGCTGTTTGTATTATTTTAAATTATTATTATCATGATTTACAATCAATAAACCGTGGTGGTGATGACTTAAGCGTAAATCAAATATGTTAGATTGTGATTTATACGTAAACCTAAAACCTAAACCAAAATCAAAATCTATCTTATTTGGATTGCACATCTTTAGAAAATGACCAGTTTTCTAACGAGACTCATGGGACTTTAATAAGGGATCTCGCCCCTAATGCTCACAATGACACAGCTGAAGTTGAAGTTGAAGTGAGAGTTCTACAAAAACATAACGAGGGCAACCCTTCCCGCACACTGGTCAAATCATTAAGCTTTTCACAGTCCTTATCCAGGTGTCTCCTGGATGTCGTCTGTAAAAAAAATAGTTAAATAATATGGTAACAATGGATTAAAATAAGGATAGCCCAAAAACAATTCTATCGCGGTTGTTTGTGTTTCTGGTACAACAGTCATTCTCTAAAAGCGTTAATCGGCACGTCAATCACCTACGTACCCTAATCCCAGCGGGATAATAGTTCATAATGAACGCCAGACTGACGGCCCCTCTGTAGAACTCCTCATGTGCACGCAATAAACTCCTTTTTAGAGAATACTTGGTTAAAAAAACAGTTATTACAGGACCTCCTAACCTCAATGTTGGTCAAGTAGTCACACCTTGCAACCCTCGAAGGAGTTTAACTAATGACCAACATTGAAGTACCGGGTTTGCCGCTCCTTGCGGACTTTAAGTCCCAGACCAAGTGTCTGGAGAACACGGACCGACGAGCCGACCTAGGTTTCACCACAAGAGTCGGAACTCAAAAGGCCGCCAGGTGGACACAATGAGTTCCCCCAGACCATAGCCTAATAATGTGGATCCGCCTAGGCGGCTTAGGGATTGGTACGGAAGTCCCTGATTTCCTCAAACGATTGGCCATAACCCTGGCCTAAAGTGACGGGATTAAAGAAAGCCCCCGCTCCCCATAGAAACTACACTTTAAATCATAAAAAGTGGCCGCTTATTAGTGCAGTTTGTAGCAGAACGAGTCAAAAAATTTGTGCAGCAAGTCGGTCTTGAATGACAATTTATTTATTTATTGCAATGGCAAGGCTATTTTGAACACTTCATTTTATCTTCATAACAATTAATAGTATTCCTGGACTTAGTAAAAATATATACATTTATGTAGTTTACAATCGCCTAGAATTTTTGAATTAAAATTACTCGTATTTTTCACTGTACACCGGGCAGTGAGAGTGGACATATACGAGCTTAACCTCTCAGTTCGCAAACCGCGTTCCTACGCCACAATTATTCACAGATTTACGGATCGAATAAAGAGAATTTCAAACAAACAGAGAGTAGAAACTATCTATACTACTACCACCAAAATACGGGATTTGCTTAGACCAGCCAAAGATGCAAGAAACCCACAGGATACACCAAGGGTGTAGTGCATACCAAGTTTGTGTAAGCAAGCCTACATTGAAACTACAAGCCGTCCGAATACCACCAGAATAAAAGAAAACAAAAAGTTGACTGAGGCCAAGTCCGAGTTGTAGGGAAGCTAGGGTTCTGTTCGTCGGTCGAGACCTTGGAAACCAATTTCACACAAACTTTTAGCATCTGCAATTTCGTGACGATTTCATACACGATGGATTTTAGAAGCCCAACTTTATCTGCTAGCAATCTAACGCTCAGATGTTGGTCAGAGTCCAAAACCGATTTCAACTTAGCCCCATTCACATGTCACATAAGCATATGTGATTTCAATAAATCATCCATTCCGTAGGGTATCAATATGACAAACGTCTCAGTTGCGAATTTTGCAAATTTAACGCGCAATTTTATCGCATATAACTAATCAACACTGTGCTGCATTTTGACCAATGACGCAACTCTCAAATAACTGTCCACTTTGTAAGCCGCTGCGAACACTTTAAGAGTGTGTTTTGCCTACTAAAAAATCACCGATGCAATAGCGGCACTACTAGTGAATTTGCGACCACGGACAGTATCTTTCATCGTTGGAAACAGCCAAAAGTCGCTAGGAGCCAGGTCAGGTGTGTAGGGAGCTTGACAAATAACTTCAAAGTTATCAGCATTCGTGGCACCCACCTGAAGAACACTTTTCGCATTTTCAGATCTTCATGCAGGATTGTGTGCACAAATCCCGCGGAAATGCCAATTTTGGAGGCGATGTCTTCCACACTCATTCGGCGATCCTCCAAAATAAGTTGGTACGAAGCTGAGATTGTCTTCGTTTATTGTCATACAACGTTCTGCCTTCTTTGAACTGTCGCACCCACAAACACACATTAGACACATCCATAACATCATCACCACATGTCTCAGTCAACTGGCGATAAATTTCAGTGGGTGTTACGCCATGCAAATGGAGAAAACGAATGATTACACACGGTTCTTGTAACAAAAACGTCGTCATTTTAACTATCCAAAACAATCCTCATTCCCGTCGCTTCCGCTAAAGTCCTGTGTGCCGTGCAGTGCTGCCATCTCTGTCACGCATTCACAAAGAATGCGCGCGTATTTTCAAATAAACCGCATGTTTCTATTTGTTCCAAATCCTGAGAAAAAAATTTGGAGGTGTTATAACTTAAATGCACCTCGTACAATTATGGGTATTGTTGTACTGACAAAAGTTGAGTTAAAGCGTAATAAAAATATTCAATTATATTTGCATTCTTACAACTCTTTTCTTGCTTTAAAATCGATAATAAATTACTTGCAAATTTAGATTTGAAAAATTGCTACACGAAAATAAACAATTCGAAAATGGAACATGCCAGTAGAGTTGCGTTTGCAGGACTATGCTTTATGTGCACCGCAAACTACAATTATTTTACATAACCTAGAAAATATTTGAGCGCTGTAAAGTTTCATTTAATTAAATAGTTGGAACGAGAATATAGAAATAGCCGCAAGTAACTGGGTGAGCGCTGGATCAACCAGTTGCATGTTGAAATAGCGCCCGCGAATTAAACCGACGGTTGTATTTGTACTTTCAGTACAGGCATTAAATTTAATGATATTGCAACGATCTCCCGCATTGGTTGATTTAATGTTGTTAAACGCAATTTTTAAATTAATTAAAAATAATTTACAAATGACTGTTTCTGTTGCATATTTCGTGCTTTTGTTGTGTGTCTAATTTTTTTATTGTGGGGCAATTACTACATATTGTATATTGTATTTTTTTATGTGTACATACTGATCAAAACTGCGGCTAAAATGCGGCTAAATGCAACCAGTGACGTCCGAAGTTTAAAGCTAATTGGTACAAATACACCTAGAGCACTCTTTGTGTGTCAAAGAGAAAGAGAGAGAGGGGTGGGGGGAGAGAGAAAAAAAGAGAAAAATAAATATATACTATTATTGTGCATTTAAATCACAAGCTCAAATGGGTTATTTCTCTTCAACCTGCGCACGAGATGTTGGTTGTTCAAGTATCCACATTTATATAATGATGAAATCTGATTTCATTCATCCTTACAAATTTTCTAATATTAGCTTTGACAAAAGGAACGATAAGGTCACGACAAATTTCTTTATCGCATACATATCATGGAACATCCACCATATCACGTAGTACTTTCTCCAAAACATTTGTATGGCCTTAATATTAGATTCCATGTTGCAACAGATATTAAGATCTGGTTTTAGATGAAAATTTCGTATTGCACTGGAAACTTAGAGTTCTCTCATGAATCAACAGTGCCAAGTTCAATCATTTATATCTTAACGTAATCCTTCCACTTCAACTTCGCATCTAGAGTCATACCTAGATACAGAGTTCCATCAATGGAATGGTGAATACCGTGCGTTTGTGTTGGACTTATTTTTAAAATGATGATTCTGTGATTGTTACTCAGCGGCTATTTCGTGTTACACAATTTTCTGAAGCCCAGGCTACCACTTAGAAATGCACCAATGCAGCTTCAACAAGATACTGCATACGCGGCGAAAATTTTTCGAAACAAATATTTTCAGGCCGCCTCATCTCATAACCTGGTCACAATCCGTGTTCGACTTCTTTCTGCCGTTCTGCAGTATCGATGGAAATGACTAGGAAAAAATTGAGAAGTTTAAGGTCAGGCTATAGAAATGCACGGCTCTTACGGAATAACATTTGGACGGTATCATTTTCAAATGTGGTTGATGACCAAATGATATGCATTGTTATATGTGATGCTACAATAAAACGTTGCACAGAATCTATGTTGTACTTTTTATTGCTGTTTCAAATAGGGAAGATCATTCTGCTAGATCCTATATGTATTCTTCAGTTTAATTTGTGATCAAGCTGAAAGCTATCTGCCAGACTTGCCCCTATTAACTGCTACTCTTTACTTGTTGAACCAGCCTCTCAGTAAATCAAAGTAGTTTTGTAGGCGTACTGCAGCAGCTTTTGTTTTGCAGTAAACTGTTCTGTTTCTCTTACAGTGGTAAACTTTCCAATCATTTGATTATTATTTTTTACTCCGTATATATAGATCGAAGAAGGTTTTGGAATTTTTGATTGTTGAGATATTCATTAGAAATGGAAGCAAACAATATACAACTCCTGGATATTTGTAAAATAAAAAAAAACATGAGGTACAGGGTGTCTGGTGGCAGATTTATATTTTCAAACTTAAATAAAAAACGTAATAATTGACACAAAGTTTTATTAAGAGCATTGAACGATAGAATAGAAATGCGGATTTCATTTTTTAAAGAGTATGTCATCCAAATGTCTTCCGTCGAGTGGCACACACTGTTCAAAACGAAGCCTTGTGTTCTGCGCTACACGCTGCAGTAAACTTGGTTCAATTGCCCTGATTTCTCGACGAATATTTTCCTTTAAAGCCACAAGAGATTGGGGATTGTCATTATAAACCCTTTCTTTGAGGTAGCCCCATAAAAAAAATTCATGGGAGTTAGATCGGGCGACCTCGGTGGCCATAGGATGTCCCCAAAGCGACTGATCAGTTTTTGGGGGAAATTTTCCTGAAGCAAATTCATCGAAGCTCTGGCTGTGTGTGCAGTCGCCCCATCCTGTTGAAACCACGTGTGTGAAGAGTACCATGGATGAGCTCGCAGGTTTGGCAAAAAGAAATCCGTAATCATGCGTCGATAATTTTTACCATTGACATTCGTCGCCTGACCTCGAGAATTTTGGAAAAAAAATGGTCCAATTATCCCATGCGTGGATAAGGGACACCAAACAGTTACCCTGGAGCAATGCAATGGTTTTTGATGTTTCAATCGAGGGTTGCGGGTTCTTGGAGACCAGTAACGGCAGTTTTGCTTGTTGACGTGGCTGTTTAAGTGAAAATGAGCCTCGTCGCTCCAAAAAATGGGATTTACAGTGCGAAAACGCTCCAACATCGTTTCACAAAAATTTTTGCGTAAATCAAAGTCACTTTCTTTCAGTTCTTGAACGATTTGAATTTTCAAAGGATGGAACTTCAGATCCTTTCTTGAAATTTCATGAATAATCGCTCTTGGAAGTCCCAGTAAGGCTGCTCTTTTCCGTATTGAAAGTCGCGGATTTTCACGTAAACTGCTTTCAACCAGTTCAATGTTTTCGGGAGTCCTTGAAGATCGACTGGGCCCTGGCCGTGGGGCATTCATAGCCGAGGCAGTTGCGCGGAATCTCTGCACCCACGAACGAATTAAATTTACACTCGGTCCATCACGTATTCGCCGAATACCGAACTTTGAACAAAATTGTCGACGGGCAATTACGTAAGAATCATTACTCTTAAAAAATGTCTCTACAGTGAACGCGCGATGCTCACTCGACCACTGCGACATCGTGACTGACAAATCCGCACGATCGGTGATTCCAACGGCGCCACCCTCACCCCGCACCGTTTATTACTTTTTGAAATAATCGTATTTAAAAATATAAATCTGCCACCAGACACCCTGTATAACAGAATAAATAATAGTTTATACTATTCTAGAGTTTGGATATCCGGTTCGCTTAAGGGATAATGGGAAAGATTATGCACGGTGATGTTAGGACATGACGGATGGGTAGTAGATAAATAGTGTCTAAACAGAGATAAATCAGCTTTTTTAAGGATACGGAAAATAGGAAAAGATTTTTGATAATATTTTGGTCGTAAACTTACAGAGCGATATTTGTTCGTCTCTGCGAGATTTTAGAAAAGCAAGGTCACACAAAAGTCTAGTCTTCCGTAGAATAAGCTTGAAATAGAGCTTAGTAAGGTTGAAGGTTTCCTCCCCGTAGAGGCGTACAAAATGTTCGAAAAGGTTTCTGCGGTCAATGATAAGTGACCGACACCTTCAAATTAATCAACGACTGCCTATCTAATACCTATTTTACTTTCCAAAGCAAATTCTACCGCTAAACCAAGAATGCTACTATGAATTCCTCACTTTCACCTGCCGTAGCTAACGTATTCATAATCAATTTCGAAATAAAAGTTCTTAAAAGCTCTTTTTCCTTAAAACCTGCACGTTGAAGAAGATACGTTGACGTTTGTCATCTGGCCTCATGGACATGATATGCTTTCCAAATTCCTTTCCTACCTTAATAAACTTTAGGTATATATAACATCAACTTTACAATAAAAGTCAAATATAACGATTTCCTTCTACAGTAAACCTACCCATACTAATCGTTATATATCAAAGGCATTACTGACAGAATAGGTCGCATACTGAATAAACAAGATACACGAACTGTCTTCACGACCCACAATAAAATAGCTGACTTCATCCGCTCAGCTAAGGACCATTACCCCACAAATCCCAAGTTGTCTACAAAATACCTTGTGATGATTGTGACAGAACCTACATAAGCCAAATGAATACACGAATATTTAGTCGTATATACGAACATTCTTTAGTTATACAAAAGGTTAATATTTTTTCTGCTATGGGCAAAGGAAACCGGGTATATAATTAATTTTTCAATTCTAAAACACTCGCACCATCTCCCATTCTATCAGTAGAATTATCCGCAAGGCCATTGAAATTGAAAAGCATCCTCAATGCCTCAGTACTCGAGACGATGGTCAACGCTTACCTGCCATTTGAAAACCGTTAGTTACCGCACGTTATCACTTACATAACCCTTTACCATACAAATGTTACTCAACCCCATATATTTCCGGTACAAATATGTGTCCACCTGTTTCTTTAAATAGTGAAGCAAACAAAAATTCAGTTTTCTTCTTTGTTCTCCTTGGGGAGTAGGCAGATTGAGACTACGAGTATTTCACAATAATTCACGCGGTTCAACCCGTGATAATATATTATACAGATATATACTACAATGGGAAAAATTACGGAAGAAAAAATGCATAAATTACACCGTAAGCTTCAAAAAACTTACAACAAGCTGAGAAATAAAAGCGAAAATATAGTAATCAATGGGGATTGGTTTTCTATGGTAGAAAAAACAATATACATAAATGAATGGGTGCCTAGGAAAATACAGAGAAAATGAATAAAATAGAAATGGACATAAAATGATGGATTTTTTATAAAAAACGATATGTTGATTGAAAACTCCTTCTGGTACCAACCATTAAAAAAGAAAAATACATTTGAGACACAGGAAAGAAATGTTAAAAGTATAATAGACTATGTAGTATACAACCACAAATTAAGAAATATAATACAAGAAGTAAAGGTCAATAAAAAAGCAGGAATAAGCTCTCAGCACAGTACATTCCAAAATACAACAAAGATACAGATTAGAGGAAATAGCCAGATAAACCAAATATAGTATCAACATAAAAAAATTAAAACAAAGAAATTCAAAGACACAAAAGTAAGATCTGAAATTGTTGCAAGAAGAAATATCAAAAATCCAGACAAAATTAGAAGATCGATGGGAGATGTTTAAAATAGTGTTAAGCAAAACAATTATCTAAACATGCAGAACTTGGAAAAAATTCTAGCAACAGAAGAACACCATCATGGTGAAACGAAGAAATTAAAAATGCAATAAAACAAAAAAGTTAGCATGGAAGAAAAACACAGATATAAAAATACGAGACTAATAAGATGAACTACGAATAGAAGAAGAAAGAAGCTAAAAAGTAGCTAAACAAGCAAAACAGAAAACATGACAAAAAATTTGTAAAAATTAAATAAAGGATATAAAATTAATAACAGAACTTTTGGGGAAAAATAAAAGTGAAAATGTCGGAATAAAAGATGCACACAGTCAATTGCAATTAAACGCTACAAAAATACTAAATATATATAAGGTATAGATTGCCTAGAAATTTGATATCGTGGGAGAAGACCACGTAATAAAAGTGATATAAAATAAAGACGATGATTTAAATAATACCATCAATAGAGAGAAAGTGATAGACGAATATATATATATATATATATATATATATATATATATATATATATATATATATATATACGGTAGCAGTAGAAAAGGCAGGCACAATAAACAAACAACTTATTCTCACTTTTCTAGACTCGAAAACAGCTTTTGATACGATATGCAGAAAAACTTTACAGGACTGCCTCAGACAACTAAAAGTACCAAAAAATTAATACAAATCATTAAGGCACTCTGCACAAACATTACGGCAAAAGTACAACTGAATAGACAACGCTCGGAAGAATTCTTCTAAAAAGAGAAGTCAAACAAGGCGATACCTTAAGCCGCCTCTTATTGATAAGAGCCATCGATTAAATATTAAAAACAAACTGGAAGGATTGCAGACAACGATTGGGTACAGAAGCTTGCAACCGATATAATTAGATTGCTTGCTACACGCCAATGATGTAGTGATAATTGCAGATTCAACAAAATGCAAGTATTGCTAAACATATAGACAACAGAAATAAACACACTAAAAATGGAAATTAGTCCAAACAAAAACAAAATAATGCTAATAAATAAAAGCGAGAAGAACAGCAACACATAAATAAACCATCTGGGAGTACAGTTGTAAGAAGTCACATTTGAATATTTAGACTCGACAATAACAAATGACGGCAGCACCAAGACAGAAATATCCAACAAAATCGAAAAAGTTATGAACATATACTATGTTCTAAACAATACAATTTTTGGTAACAAAGCCAAGCTAATAGTCTATAATACTATTTTGATTGTATCACTATAATATGCACGTGAGAGAACATGAGAGGAGAATAACAGCGGTCGAAATAAAATTCCCAAGATAAATTGTAGAAATCACAAAATGGGATTAAGTAAAAAAATTTAGCCGTAATAAATTAATTTCAACAAGCACAAATAATAAAGAATGATAAAATCGTATGGGAATGTATAAAGAATGCTAGAACTAGAATACCGAGAAAGAAAATAGAAGTCAAGGCTACAAAGGAAAAAGAAGTAAAGACCCAAAAAACATGGATAAAAGAAGTTGAAAAGAGGAGTGTACTCAGAAAAAAGAATATAAGAGAATTAATACAAAAGGCAAGAGACAAGAAAAATTTAAGGAATGGATCTGAATCAGTAAAGCATCCAACACCTAAAGGGTATAAAGATATTTGAGAAGAAGAACTGTTCATGACTTTCAGTACTAGTTTTGTCTTGTAAAAGGATTTAGTAGCGCTTATATGTGCCTAATTAGTTATTATTTAAATTATTCGAAATTTCTAGATAATTAGTCCTTTTGCTTTTTATAGTTTTTTAGCTGTCCATGTCGCTGGAGTAATTTTATCATCTATGTCTACCGAGTTTACGTCAGAAATTTTAATTGAACATGTGATATCGCTGATTAACATGTTTTAAGAAAACTAATTTAAATTATATTGTATTATCTGATGAGGCTAGATTATTTAGGGGAGCGATTGTGGGGTATATATTGGTTGGGTATAATAGGTCGGACTTCATTGTTGTATACAGGGTGATTCTAAATATAGCCGACAAACTTTAAGGGCTGATTTCTGGGGTTATTTTGATCATAAAAGTTCATAACAATAAATATCCAAAACGGCTTAGTTTTAAAGTTATAGGATGTTTAATGATAAATTAAGAGTTTGTACAATACAGGGTAGGTAATAAATAAAATTAACTTATAGAAATTGTTGAAAATAATCGCCACCGAGTGCAATATAGGCTTCTGTCCTCCGTCGTGCTAAATGGCGAACACGTTCAAAAACACCGGAGTTGTTTCGAATCGTCTCAAATGTTGCAACAATGCGATTTCTGAGTTCCTCGTTATTTTTAATGGACGTCGTATAAACTAGTGATTTAAGGTGACCCCAGAAAAAAATCTAGAGAATTTAAGTCTGGAGACCGAAGAGGCCACGGTTGTGAAGCTCCTCGTCATGCACCGATTTGGATATGCACCGTCCAAAAACGCACGAGCAAATAAACTGAAATTTGCCGGGGCACCATATGTGTAAAATACATTTGTTATCTTAATTGATGTGGGCAGTTGCAGTTCCTCTTCAAGAAAATGGTGGTACACTTCTCTATTTAACCTCGTCGGCAAAAAATGTGGGCCTATCAAGTGATCTCTAACAATTCCGGTCCATACATTAACTGAGAATTGGTGTTGATGACGGACAACCAATGTTTCGCGCGGGTTTTCTTCGACCCATATGTAATTATTACAGAAATTAATAATAGCGCTTCTAGAGAAAGTAGCCTCGTCGGTGTAGAATACTTGCGCCAAAAACTGAGGATTTTGTGCGATCTCATGTTGCGTCCATTGTTTCGTGAAGGGGGACAAAACTGTTGTCTCTTCAATATCATCCAAACTGCGGGCTGACTTATTCTTAAGTTTCTAGTGCTTGTAGTGGGATGTTCCTCGATTTTATTTAGCACCATTTCTTCAAATTGTGGAGTTATAACTATGCGAGGGTGTCCGTTATCAGACGTATGTTTTTGAAAACTTCCCGTTTCACTTGGATGTTAGTGAAGACGGACAAATACGGAATGATGCGGCATTACACGATTTGGGTATTGTTCTTTATAAATACGTGTGGCTGCACGTGAACTGCCATTAGCAAGAGCGTAATTAAAATGCATATCGCAGATCTCAGCATTTGTGTAATTCATTTTGAAGAACAGAAGCTGGCAATAAATTTTAATGAACCAATAGTTTGACAGAATAATATTGAAATGACAAATAAATATTTTCACTTCAAAATAATTGTTTTTTGCTGACTCAATGATATTGGATGGTGTAAGTTATACTATACAAACTCTTAATTATATAAACATTATATCTTTGCTAATAACTTAACAAATTAAGAAAAACAGATTTATAAAAAATTTCGCCTAGATCAATTAAGCAATGTTCCAGTAATGCTAGCTGCATTTCCACGTTGGATAGCTAAACTAATTCTTTGTTTTAGTAACGATTTCAATCTGGGCTCTCCAGTTAGTAGGTGAAGGTAGTTTCCAAATTTTGAGATAAAATCCGTTGCTCCATCACACCAAGGTCCCAAAGTCTCTACTGCGAAAAGAATGAAGATGTATCTTTGGTCGATGAGCTCTTTGTATTTCCTCTTCTTGTTATTGGCAGCATTGTTTGCGATAAGGGCAGCAGTTACGCTAGATTGTTTGATGTACGATGGAGCTAGGGTATCAGTACAGGTAGCATCCCAAATAAGGTTCATACCCTAGGACCACGGGGTTAAAGTTAAACCGTCCACTCTTTTGCCATTATTACGGAAAAGTCCACATGGTTCTAGTTTAGATGGAATGTTAATGGATGATAAGGTCTGTTAAATGATCTTATTTATTTCCTGGTGGCGAGAGTGACGACTACTGCTTTTCTTACATGAAAGACCATGAGATCCTGACTTGTACACTTTATCTCCACAGATGCAGTTGTGGAGTTTGCAAATGTTACATCCCAATCTGAGAGCAACTGATATTCTGAAAGTGTTGTCATTCAGGAAATATCTCTAATATCTCCGTCCGATATTTGAGAATCTACCCTTTTGGAGAGGTTTGTTCGTAATTTCTTCTTGGCTGTTCGAAAACTTGCCTTTCTCTTGTTGTCAGGTAGTCTTAACGAAGTATAACAAAATAGAAGTGGATTCGACCAGGATTTCACATCGTTGAATGTAGTTACTCTGTCTGTTAGGTAGGTTAGTCGTCTGGCTACAGTGACTCGTGCAGACTTTAGAATCCTTTTCACAATTGGTACTGCAGATTTAAACTTTCCCAGTTTATTAATAAGGTCTTCCACAATTACGAAATCACTATTCTCATCATTGGTTGATAGGATTTCATCACAGTTGTTCTTGTCATATGCGTGGATAGACCTCGATTGGCAAAGAAACGATGGCAGAATGTCATGTTATTCTAATTAGCATAGTCATTGCAGAACCACTTAACTCCATTTTTGCTGTAGTTTATAAAATCTTCTCCAGAAATATTGGCACAGAAAGAGTGAAGCCAGTTCGTGCAACTATCACATGAAATTTGCCGGTTATGTTTGTTTGTTTTGCAAGGGCACGAGAGTTCGTTATCTGAATCAAGAGTATCGTCTGAAGTTTGTTCCTCTTCAGAATTGAAATCGACTATATTTAAACTCTCTGTCGTGGATGGACTATGAGTAGAAGGAGGCGTGGTTGGATCTGTTGAACTGCATATAGATAGAGTAGGAGATACGGTAGATTGGCTCTTGTAATAACCATTTCCGACGTTGTTAAGGTATCATTACAAGATTAGTTCATCGAGATATAAATCGTCCTATCTGCTTCGGTTGAGAGGTCAAGTGCTAGTACTGGTGATAATTCGCGATAATCTCTGCACAGCATAACCACGCTCTGTAACGACTAATATTGGAATCGGGAGCAGTTATATTGGCGTTGCAAGTATTTGTTAAGTTCCGCGAGACTCCAACCGCTAGTATGCAACGTGTTTTATAAAGCTTGATGTATAAGCTACAGAGTCTTTTGTTGCAATCACTGATGAAACGGTTTGTGTGCGTACTTTTTACATGTATTAACACAGTTGTAAGGGTCTTTAGATTATAAAAATGTAATATTTTCTACGGAGCACAATTTTCACTCTTAATTTATTATTAAACATCCTATAACTTTAAAACTATGCCGTTTTAGACATTTATTTATATAAAATATAAAACCCCAGGAATCAGTTCTTAAAGTTTGTCGCATATATTTAGAATCACCTTGTATATTGGAGTCCTTATACGGTAGGAGAGGATTATAAGCATTTACAGAAATAGGTTGATGTTAATTGCAGAATTCCCAGGTGGCATAAAGTTGTAGTACCCATTCCTGATTGGGAACATGATTTATGACAATTTACATCGAATAATAATAAAAGGACATAAACTTCCCTTGATATTTGAAGATCACAGAGCTCAGTCTTTGCTTTTTAAGAATCAAATGGGAACTAATTACATTGTACTTTTAATCGTTTTAAGAAAAGTTATTTAAAATATCAGAGATTTATATATAATACGTATATTAAAGAACTGAAATTTTCTTTTAGTTGCAGTCTCTCCAAAATTAACGTTAAATGCATGCGTCTGTTCGGCAACTGATTAATATTTAATTTGAAATATATGGAGTTGCATTAAAGGAACGCTCTTTTTTATAGTTACGAAGTACGAGCAAATTTCGTCTTTATTTGCTGAGAAAAGCTGTGTCGCAAATGCCTTCACATTTTTATTTTCGTTGCATAGTTTCAAGCACGCCACACAACGAGCAGCAATAAGAGAAACTAAACGGGTGCTTCGCGGCATGCGATAGTGCAATTTTAACAACAATTACTCACAGACAAAACTAAACGGTTCAAGGAAACTAAACGCGACCGGCAAATTTAGCAGGTGCAGAAACGCAAACGAGCTTCAGTAAGCACCAAACCTGGTCTGATTAATTACTTGCAAAAACTGAACGTCTATGGCAAAATCGGCATCAAATTACGGAGAAATATTTTTAAATCAATACTAAACACAAATATCAAAAAAGTACTAAAAAATTACCAGGATCTTCTAGGTTTAAAAACCCGACCAACCAATATGCGTTGGCCACCGAACAAATAAAAAAGACGTTTAAATTTGATTTTTTAATATTAAAAAAATGTAGCCCTTTAAATTTTATATCAAAGCAAAAAAGTCATTATGGACAATTTCCCACGTTGCAGGTGAATTAACCCAACGGAATCGGATAATCATATTTAACAGTATATATAAGACTTAACATTTCCGAAGAAATTTAAGCTGTTCTTGGAAGGATTAACCCACATTATCTTTTACTAACTCTTGTTCTTATAGGTCCGGGTGCGTCTTAGCTTTTATTACCACTTTCATCCATTCTTTCTTATTTTCTATTACTTCTTTATAGCTTTATTTTCCTTTTCTTGATATCTGCTTTTACTTATTCTTTCTATTTTAATTAGGTCTTCCTTTCGGTCGTGTGTGTAGTGGTATCCACTCTGTGATTATTCTCTGTGGGAATGTTTCTTCTTTTCTATGTATATATACGTACCATCTAATTCTTTGCACCTTGCGTACTCTTAATATGTTTAACTGTTTAATATTTTATCAATCTCATGATTCATTCGTTGTCTTATCTCATGTTCTTGCTCTCTGTGTCTCTAGTCCCATGATTGTTCTAATAATTCTCCATTCATAAATTAATTGTTCTTCCTCTTTTCTTATCAAGCTTGCTGTTTCTGTCGCATACATTAGAATTGTCTTATATACTTGTATCCTTCAGTATGCTTTTGTTTGCATATAGCGCTTTATATCTTTGCTGGATTCTATGTTTTGTGTTCACGCTTTCATTTCTTCTATATATCGAGAATCCTAAATATTTATTTGTTTGTACCTATCCAAACCTGTACTTATTAATTTTTATTTATCTCAAAATTTTGGACTTGCTCGTTGTTTCCCATGGTGATATTCCGTAGGTCCAAGTGGGCTTAAGTGCAATTTTATAAAGTAGCAGTTTATTATTTAACGATAGTTTGAAGCTTCTTCTAATTATCCAGTAGAGTCTACTTAGTTTGAGTTTGAGTCCCAAGTGCTTACGCTTGGTGAAAATATGCATTCTCCAATTCAGTTTCCTGTCAAGGTAACATCCAAGGTACTTAACAGATTCCGTACGACCCAGTTGCTGTCCATTGAGAATCACTGGTAGGCAGTTACTCCTTTTCAACGTGAAAGCAATATGGTGGGACTTGGATTCATTAATTCATTAATTCATTATATGGATTCTCCATGTCTAAGCCAATGGTGAATTTTGTTTAGTTGTGCTTGCAAATATCAGGTTGTAAATGGGACGCTATATTTGGTGTGGAAAGAGCTTTTTCAATTTGTAACAATTTTCGTTGCACTACCTTATCAAATACCAAGAGGAGTCTAAGAACGCAGCGGAGCAGAATCTGTTTCTCTCAAAATCACAGGATATTTACACCAGACGATGAATCTTTTAATTGTTCCACGTTGATTTTACTTACTTACTTACTTCCTCTTCTCCCATTGTACCTCACGGTGTCGGGGTTTTGAGCCATTGTTTAAATGAATGTCTATTCCTTGCAAGGGTTCGGATTTGTGTTAGGGTCTGTCCTCTTTCTCTTGCTGATTCGTTGATGTTGTCTTCCCACTTTCGCCTGGGTCTTCCTCTATCTCTCCTTCCATCACATCTCATTTCAAAAACGGTTTTTGGGTATCGCTCATCGCTCATTGCTCATTCTGACCAGGTGTCCATACCATCGTAGCTGTTTGGTTTTTATTTCTTCTACCAACGGTGTGATTTCTAGTTCATCTCGTATGAATCTGTTATGGACCCTATCTCTTCTTGTTTTGCCCTTATCCGCCTTAGATACCTCATCTCTGCGGTTGTTATTTTGGATTTATGTTTGTCTGTTAACGCTCATGTCTCGGAAGCGTATAGAAGTGTAGGGGTATATATTGTTTTATATAAGTGCATTTTTGCTTTTATACCTATTTCTTTTTTCCCTATCAATGTGTTGTTTACTTGATATAATATATCCTATTTCCTTTGTTTATTCTGTGTTTTATTTCTTGGTCTATTCTTCCATCCTTACTGATTAGTACTCCTAGGTGTTCGTATGTTTGTACTGTTTGTATCTGTTTTCCGTCTATTTGTATATCTATTTCTTCTTCGTTTTCCTGTTTTGTGACATGCATTACTTTTGTTTTTTCTATATTAATGGTCATCCCACTTTCTTCTAGGTGTTTTTTTCCATATGTTTATGTTTTGTTGTAGTTGATTTTGTTCCTTGCCATGAGTAATATGTCGTCGGCATATATTAGGTCATGTGTCATTACTGGGTTTAGGTTATGGGATCCTATGTGGGTGTTTCTTGTTTCTAATTTGCATTTTTTGTTTATGTAGTCCATGTATATCACGAATAGGAGCGGGCTTAGGCTGTCACCTTGTTTGATACCCCTTTCCATTTTAAATTCTTCCGATACTTGGTTATTTAATCTTGTTTTTCCAATTACTTTACTATTCATGTTCTTTATTATTCTCCGCAGTTTTGGGCTTACTTCTAGTTCTTCCAATGGTTTCCAGATGTATCTGTGTGGTACCTGGTCAAAGGCTCCTTTTAAGTCTAGGAAGAGTAGGTAGATGTCCTTTTTCTTCTCTAATAGCTTTTCAATTATGGTTCTTACTGTGTATATATAGTCTTGCGTTATGGTCTAAACGCAGTTTGTTCTTCTTCTAGTTTGTCTTCTGTTTCATTTCTTAGTCTCTTTTCAACTATTCTTGTGTATATTTTTAGCGCTACTGAGGATAAGCATATAGCCCTATAGTTGTCTGTATTTGTGGTGTCTCCCTTTTTATGAATGGGTATTATTATGTTACTTTCCCAGTCCTTCGGGATCTGTTCTTTGTTCCATGCTTGTTGTACTATCTCTTTCATCCATTTAATTACAGTCGGGCCGCCTTTTTTTATCTGGAGCTTTGTTATCTTCTCCTGCTGCCTTACCATTTTTTGTTTTCTTCAGGGCTTCTATTATTTCTTCTTCTGCTATTTCTTCTTCGGTGTCTTGATTATCATTTCCTTCTTGAGGTTGTTCTTCTCTCTGTATTTCTGTTTCTTCTTCTTTAAATCTTTTTGTGTAGTGTTTTTCCATGTTTTCAGTATTTCTTCCGTTCTTGTTTGTAGCATTCCTGTCTCATCCTTAATATTCCGCACTTTTGGTGCTCTGTTTCCCTTTAGGCGCTTAACTATATTCCAAAATTGTCTCTGGTTTTCTATATAGTTGTCTTCTATCTTTCTACCGAATTCCTCCCATGTGTCTTTCTTTGCTGGTTTTACCGCTTCCTTTGCTTCGTTTCGTTTTACTAGGTAGTATCTTCTATTTTGTTCAGTTTTATTTATTATATATTTCTTCCAGGCTTGTTTTTTTGTTATTGATTTTGTTCTTGACTTCTTCGTTCCACCATTTTGTTCGTTTATGTGCTGGGTCATGTTTTATTTCTTTTTCTCCGCAGACTTCCTTTGCTGTTTTTGTTAGTGTATCTTTAAAAACCTTCCATCGTTTGTTTATAGTCTACTGAATTCCTTCTTCGGCTTCTTGTATTTCCAAATTGTTTAGATTTCCAGTTAGTTTGTTTTCATATTCTTGTATTTTTTCTGGGTATTCTAGTGTTTCCAGTTTGATCTTTGTATAGCTCTTCGTTCGTTCTTTAAGCGGTTTCCTAATATTTGTGTCGGCGATCACCAGTCTGTGTTTAGTATTTAGCTCCGCCCCTCTTATTACCTTTACATCATTCACTGCATATCTCATACTTCTCGTGTACGTGATGTAGTCTACCATACTTTTATGTCCTAGTTCTTCTGCTTCATATGTTACTTTGTGTATTATTTTGTGCTTAAACCATATATTTCCTATTAGTAGTTAGTTAGTTATGCAGTAGTCTATCATTCTCTCGCCATTTTCATTTACTTCACCTTCTAGACCATGACCTCCCATTGTTCCGTGTCCTTGTTCTATGTTATTTCCTATATGGGCATTCCAATCCCCTATAATAAGTATGTGTCTATTTTCGTTTTGTTTTTTCTCTATGGATCTTTGCAGGTCTTCATAGAAGGATTCTTTATCTTGTAAGGTGGCGTTTTGCGTGGGTGCGTATATTTGGATTATTCCGACCTTTTCTTGAAGTTGTAAGTTTATTGTTATAATTCTGGAATTTATGGCTTCCCATTTGGTTACTTTTGGATCTATCTCTTTGCTGAGGAGTATTCCTACCCCTTCTGCTGTTCTGCTTCCGACTGGCGTGCCCGCATATCTGAGCGTGTACCCTTTGTCCATGTTTTTCATTCCATTTCCTTTCTTTTTAATTTCTGAGATTCCCAGTATTTGAATCTTGTATTTCTCCATTTCATCTATAATTTCGCATTCTTTTCCTGTTAGAGATGTGATATTCCATGTTCCAAATCTTATTCGATTTCGCTCCTGTCGTCCTCGTTGTGACCGTCCTGTTCCGAGGCTCATGTTACTTCTCTGAATCTGTTTACAATGCGCGGGTGATTAGCCCAGCCGCATCGGCCCCGTTACCTCGGGACAACTGGTATCAGGTTATACCCCCCGATGCTGGGTCGCCAGAGCCCCGTCTGTTATCTAGCAGGGTGTACCGGGCAAGTTATTTGCCACTCTTGCAGGTGGGGTTGGCATTTGGGTCCTAGGTATTAGTGGACCCCTTACACCCCCCACATTGCTTACGGAAGCTAAACTGATGATTTGGTATCATCTCTTACTCTTCTAATACAGGCTGTATTCTCAATAGGATAAGTTTTTCGAATATTTTCGACAGTATAGGAAGAAGACTAATAGGTCTATATGACGTTACTTCTCCTGGGGATTTACCTGGCTTGGGAAGCATAACTATCTGGACTATTTTCCACAGGTTTGGGTAGTGTTTTATTCTTACTATAGCATTATAGATTAGTGTAAGACTACGAATCGCTTTCTCGGATAATTGTTCGACAAGTTCTCCACTTATTATATCGTATCCTGGAGCTTTTTTGGCGTTGGTTCTATTGCGTATTACTTCTAGGACTTATTTCACTATAAAAGGTTTCAGCGGTAAACACATTTGGAAAGTAAATTCAAGGAAGAATTTCTTGTTCTTTTTCATGATATTGAGAATCATGAGGTCTGAAGACGTTAGCTACATATTTAGTAAACACCGTGGCTTTGTCCTTATCGCTTCGAGCCCAGGTTCCTTTGTTTTTGGTGAGTGAAATGTGAAAAGTTGGTCTCTTAATTTTACGCACCGCTTTCTATAGCAAATAATCGGTGTGGTATGTAGCAGAAAGGATTAACAAATAAGCCTGTATGCTGGAATTTTTATGTTGCAATAAAAGTTTCTTGGGCTGTTTTGTAGCTCTATTTAGTTCTCTCTTATCTGCATAGTATCCAGTGAGTTTCCAGCGGGTTCTTAGTCGTCTTTTTTCATTTATTTTTTCTTTTATAATGACAGGACATTTTGTGCTTGCAGAGAGGTTTGATGGTTCAGGAGCAGCCCCTCCGATGTTACTTGCTAGAGCAGTTCTGTAAAATTCAGCACAGCAGGTTCAATGTCGTTTTCATTTTCCGCGATTCTGGGGATTTGTTAGATAGTTTAATCCGCTTCGAAAGAAACTCCATTCTGTGTTCCTATTGCATAATAAAGGTTGTTTGTGCATATTAATTATACCCGAGTAAACGGTGATTAAAATGGCTGAATGGTCAGCAGCTAGTTCGACGCAAGATTTAATTTGACATTACCAAGCGGCGAAACCTTTTGTGATAGCGAGGTCGATTAAGTGTGGAAGTTTCATTCGATCCGTTGGCTAGTAGGTTGGCTCTCCAGTAGATAAATAGTTCAAATTATTTTCCTATATGGCAGCTAGTAGACGTCTCCTTGGACCTTGTAATACGTGAGCCCCAGTTCTCATGTTTGGCACTGAAATCTCCAGCTAGAAGAAATTTGTTCCCTAAGGTTTTAAACTACTAATTATATATTTAGCTGTAAATTACTGAGACTGCGAAAGAAACGGACAATTCTTCAACTAATACAGTAGTGGTCTGAATGTGGTTTGCTGATATTTTTTCATTTCATAATGCTTAATATTACTTCGCATAATTATGGCTGTTCCGTCGTGTACAGTGCAATCCGGGTGTTATTACAATGCATATATTTCGTTTTGTTTTCGTTTATTTCTATGCCTTTTTCTTTTGACATTTTTTCTATTATGTTGAAAGTATTTTCTAGTTCGTCTTTTTTTCTTGCTATTATTACAATGCCGTCTGCGTATGCTAATATTTCAACCGCTTTATTATTGATTGTACCATTCTGTTTTGATTATTTAATGATGCTGTCTAGAGTTATGATAAATAACAACGCTAATAAAGCATCGCCTTGTCTCACGCCTTTTTTTTTACTTCAAAATCCTCTGCTGATCCTTGAATAAGAGGTACCGAACCACGTGATTCCTTTGTATTACTTTTTTTGCTACTTGTGTTGCTTTTATTTCTTCTATAATTTTCGTCCTTAGACTGTTGAAAAATTGTTTATAATCAAGAAATAAGATATGTACGCCTATATCATACTCGTAATCTTTCTCAGTGATTGGTCTAATTGTATGTATAGCGTCCGTTGTTAATTTATTGTTTCTATATCCCAATATCAACAAAATTATAATAGCCCAAATGGTTGCCAACATCCGGAACGGATAGGAACCGCAAGAAGAGAAGAAGAAGAATATCCCAATTGATAATCTCCTAAAAACGTTTCCACGTGCTTTATAAGTCTTCCTTTTATGATCGTCGTTAGAATCTTATACGTAACGCTTAATAATGTGATTGTTTTGTAATTTACACATTTGGATTGGCCTCCTTTTTTGATGTAGGCTTTATTAGTCCAATTCTCCATTCTTCCGAAATTTCTTCTGTAATCCATATATTTTCTATTAATTTATGAATTCTTTGCTGCAGTCCCCCCCCTTCATGTTTTATCATTTCTGCACATATATTGCCACTTCCAACTGCTTTTCTATATTTTATCTTTGTTATATGTTCTTCCTCCTTTTAGATTTTATCTTAAATTTTTCTAATTTTTCTTATTTTTACTTTGGTTATCATTAGGAAGAGATCTAAATCTATATTTGCGCCCCTGTGCGTTCTTACGTCATTAATAATTTGCAATGGTTTTTTTTTCACTAATACATGATCGATTTGATTGTCATCTTTTCCATTTGAGTGCATCCATGTAATTTTATATAGTTGTTTATACATAAATTAATGTTCATTACCCGCTTTCCATTTGCAGCTGCTATATTGCATAACATTTGTTGTTCGTTCTCATACGTACTGTTTGTTTTCATGCTACTTCTTGTGACTAATCTTCTTTTCCGATCAGCGCGATAAAGTCTCTTATTAACATTACAAAATAATGTTTGTACGCTTTTTCAATAGTTTCTTCAAGGTTGTCGTAAAATTTGCATTTCTGATTTTCTTTTGCTATCTTTGTTGGCGCATATACGTATTGATAAGTTGCATTTTATTGGTATATATGAAATTCTTCGTTTGCGTACCAGATAGCATATTCTCTTTTATCTATTTTGCCTATTCCTCCCCATATTATTTCTTTTAATTTGCCTGATTGTAATAGTGTTTTCAAGTTCCATGGTCCTATTTCTTATTCGTTGATTTTTGCATCTTATTCTTTTCTTTTTGTTACAAAAATTTATTTTTCTTTTGATTCTTTTTGTGCTCATATCCTTATTCATTGCGGCCGTCGACATTTCTTCCTTTTGTTATTTCCTAGTTTTCTGTTCTCATTCTTGTTGCTTATGTTATTTTTAACATTTTCCCCTTCGATCGTTTTTTCTGGGGACCTTTCACTGACTGCTCTTATTCTGCTCTCTGTTCTTGTTCTGTTGGCTCTTTTTTGCCATTTTATTGTATCTTCAACAGTAAATTTGTCTCCATTTAATCTCAGTTTATTGTAATTAATCTTTAATGTAAACAAAAAAAATAATCTTTGATGTAAAAAAACAGCCCTACATAATGAAAGTATCTCTTTGGACAATAGATCCTCAGCTGTTAGAGGATGGGAATGTAGGATACTTGCTGCAGATGGATTTACTGCATGATGAGGGGGAGGGTGATATAGACATCGCTAATGAACAAGACACTGGTAGTCGAGGTGGCAAGTTGATGAAAATTCTTAACAATAAATGATTCTCATATCTAGGCTACGCAAATGATTTAATAATCTTTATAAAAAACAATTTACTAAAACAGTCGGAAAACATATGCATAAAGCCTTGAATTTAGTAGATAGTTAGACTAACAGAGAATACCTTCTGATCAGTTCCAAAAGTACCATTTACGCAAAGAAAAAATATCTTCTTTCTTAGCAATGTTAGTAAAAGAGAAATGCATTTATCAAGTGAGGTAATGTACTTGGGGAGTTACCTTATACACAAAACTTACCAGACTGGATATACACTATGGTGGTCAGACCAACTTTAACAAATACAAACCCTGTATGGTGACCAAAGATTTAGCATAACACTATTAAACTAAAACTGAGCAAGATTCAAAGACTCACTTATCTTAGCTTAAAGTGAGCAATGAAGACAACTCCTAGCGCTGCAATAGAAAGTCTTCAAATTTCCTTCCTCTTCATGTTGTAATTACAGAAGAAGCTAGCCTTGGACTAGATAGACTACAAAATTTTCTATGCAAAGTTAGATTAGGTACAGAACACACAAGTTTGATGAGTGGCATAGAGGGTCTTATTTTGGAAATGAAGACGAATCATATGACTTCATAACATATCGTTAATACTCTCTGTGGGATTATCCATTAACTCAAAAAATGTGTGAAAAACTTAGACAAACTTGCTCTCTAATAGTTTGATTTAATACGCAAACGGTTCAGGATTTGAGACAGATGTCAGATCAAAAGTTTATGATGAAATACCACAGAAAAGCTCGCATTTCCTTTGAGAAAATATACGGTCTGCGCAAAAAAAAAAAGAGGCGTATAGGAGTAAACGCATCTATATTTTACCCCCAGTCAGGCAAGTCTAAAGACTTTTTCAAGCTCAAAAATCACATTTGAACTTGTTTGGAAAAACTGGGTGATCTAAAAAAGAAAAATCAATTGAGATTGCTTTGAGTTCCTAATCAACGAGAATCGAAGGCAGTAAAAAGCTGATAAATCGACAAAACAATGACCAACTAATAATTGTTATGGACTAGAACTAATTCTAAGCATATCAAGCAATACAAGTCATCAACATATTGTATGTAAATCAGAAAGTAAAGGCAATTTCTACATAAAAACTTTATTTTCAGTGATGGAGAACAAATATACATGTCACTTTTCGACTACACACTGATGCGTTTAACAAGCTTTTCATCCTCTCGAAAAAGAAGCTTTCCGGTTGCTCACAAAGCCACATCTGCACCGCTTGCCCAATTTCACCATCTGTGCTGAATTTGTAATCGCACTGTCTCCTTTAAGAGACACTAGATCAAGGCATTCACCCTGTAAATGTGTTGGTCCGTGTGTGATGTAGTTGGGCGACCACGTCAGCTTTCATTCGTTACACTTTTTGTTTCCTCTTCAAAGCAATCTATCCACTCGTCAAGTTTTCGTTGATGCATGGTGTGTACATTATACTGTGCCAACATGTGGTGATAGATTTCCGCAAATTTAACCCCTTCTATACACAAAAAACGTACTACTTCCTCGACGTCCTACTTCTACCATCGTTACTCTACCATATGACGATAGAATGCTACGCGCCTAGCTAACCATCATCCCTTGTACATATGTAGTGTGCGACAGCGTCATTCTCTTGTTTTTACCAAGCACTTTTAATATATGAACGTAGCAAATGTAAGACTTAAAATTAATGAAATGAAATTCAAGTGTATGATCACGTTGAAACATAAATTCCCTCAACAACACCTTGAGGAAAATCTGTGTACATTCTAACTACCAGGTTTCAAGTATCTTGGTACAATACTAACTAAAACGAATAAAAACACAGGCGACACAACAGGAAAGTCAACAGCAGTAATTACATACAATTTTGCTTTGAAATGTGTATTTAAGTCTAAGGTTGTCTCCACTATATTAACTATTTACAAAAATATTCTACGACTGACAACAACACAAAACAGAGCAAGACGTTCCAATACAAACCAAATTAATATATTCAATATCTAAAAACAAAAAGTAGCTAAAGACATTTTTAAGTCAGAAAATGGTGAACAAAAAGGAGCTATAATTACCAACTAAAAGATAGATACAGTGCACCAACAGGGTGGGTTGGTTGGGTCACATACAAGACATGGAAGAAGAACAAGAACAAGAAGAACAAAAGAAAAGCCTAAGATATGTTGGTTGGATATGGTTGACAATAACTTAAGATGGAATAGACTTTAGTAACTAAAAGACTTCAGCAAGAAATCCGAAAAAGTAAAATTTGTCACAGGAAAAATTAAGTTACTGCAAGACAGGGTGTAGCTGTAACTAATTTGCTCTGAATCCACAAAATATGAGAAGCTCAAAGGAACAGCTACGGTGTTAAAAAAAATGGAAAAAAAAGTAATGAGGCGTCTTGCAAAATTAAATAAGTGTCTAAATATAGAAAGACACAAAGGCCGTTTTACCAATTTCGTCCTGTCCACGATAGAAGAACAAGATGGTAAAGCCTGTACCAGCATGTCTCATTATTGGTTTATAGACAATAATATTACAAAAATGGATAAGTTAGCCCAAAGTCCCGACTTAAGTCCCATTAAGTGCCTTTAAAATAAATTAGAACGTCGACTTCGCTCCAAGCCCCAATAGCCCATACCGCAAACATCCAACTCTTCAAAAATAGACAACCGTTTTTTAGAGATGTTTTAATAGCTGACTGAAAGTCTCCCCCGCACATTTAGAGATCCAATTGCAGCAAAGAATTATCCCACTCAGTATTAATGTCAATTATGGAAACTTGTGGAATAAGGTAAATTTACTGGCAATTCTGTGTAAAAGTCATTTTGATAATATTGTAAGTCCATTTGAAGCTGCTTCAAGGCATTAGCTATCGCTCTATACTGGCTCCTCCTTGCTGAGACGGCATCACTGCTCGTCTACTGTGAAATTAATCATTTAAATATCCCTACGCAGTTAATAGAGCGTGCACATCGAGATGATCGATTAGAGATGAGATTTTTAATTTTTCGGTATGCGGCTGGCGGAGCAAATTATCTCGCCAGATGGAGCTCGAATTGAAACAAATCGGCTGTAATCAGCCCTGTCTATGGCGTGCAGGTCTGTTTGTACAACAGGAAATACCTGACACCTTGAAATTTCATTCACACCGCCTTTGCGGCGCAGATCTGTGCGATACACACTAACGAGTTTGGTCGTTTTTTCGAGTGGCGCTGTTAACAGTTTCGATTATAAACGCATCGGTGCCTCGTCTTAGAATTACTTGCCTAACTGTTTTTATAACTTTTTCTGTTACCTCATGTATTTACTATTAACTCTTAGAAGTTATAATCATCTTCCTTTCTTAACTTAGCATTGAAGTCACCAGCAACAATAAATTATTAGACAGTAAAATATCGTGGATATTGCAGTTTTTTCTAGGAAAAATGTAAGAAAGGCTCGCACAAAATTTAAAAAATGTGTAGACTAATGAGATATATTCAATACGAATAGTAACTACTGATTTCAGTTTATTGATAATATGAAAATTGTTTTACAATCTTTTTGTTTCTTATAAATGATAATAAAATCAAAAGGTTAAACAAGCCAAAAGTAGAATTTATATACAGGATGTTTCAAAAAAATGCTCCAACCATAAACCATAAATCAAACCACCCATGAATGAACTCTTAATGTTTGAAAGGAAAAGCAGAGTTTACAATAATCGCCACTAGATACCTCGCCCAACGCAACAACAACTTATGTAAATCATAAAAAGGTATAATTATCCAGGGTAACATAAAGTATTAGGTACGACCAAAATAAAGCATGAGGGTCGCAGCTTATTTACCCAAATCGCGTAGATGAGTATAATTATAAAACTTTCTAGATTAAATAGACACTGGAAGATTGTCGAAAACCGGCACCCTTTTAGCCTATTATTTATATACACCTGTGCGTCACACTTCTTTTCATCCCTCTCATCATAAAAAAAGTATTAACTGTGTATGAATTTTCACCACACTTTCTTGTTGAGATGAAGCATGCTCCCAAATCCAAAAAATAATGGCTCAATTATTCAAAATTGCTCTGTGGAACGCTAATGGCATCACGAACCACAAACATGAAGTAGAATTATTCTTAACTTTCAATAAGATCGATATTTTGCTTATATCGGAATCACACTTAACAAGTACCAGTTTTAAAATTCCACACTATATAATATACAATGCAGCACACCCGGATACAGAACGACGAGCCAGTGCGGGTGCAGCAATTATCATAAGAAACGGTATAAAACACCATGTGTTAGACAAAATCGAAGAAGCGTGTCTCCAGGCAGCAAGCATTATTTTAGAAGACTGGCTCGGTCCTATAACCGTATCTGCAGCCTATTGCCCTCCAAACTACCCTGCAGATAAACAAATCTTTATAAATTACTTCACTCAGCTCGGACATAGATTTCTAGCGGGTGGTGACTATAATGCGAAGCATGTCAGCTGGGGATCCAGACTATCAGCCCCCGGGAGAGGTCAAATACTACACGCAGTAATTAACGAACTCCATCTGAACCATCTTTCCTCGTATAAACCAACATATTGGCCGACGGACCCCAACAAACTACCAGATTGCCTGGACTTCTTTGTCACTAAAGGGTTTACTCCAGGGTCCCTAGACATTGAACCAAGTGATGACTTAGCATCTGATCACTCTCCAGTGGTTGCAACCATCTATTCAGGTATAAAAGAAAAAAAGCAGAAGATACAACTTTACAACCGTAAAACAGATTGGGGTTACTTTAAAGAACTAATTAACGACAAAACAAACCTAAGAGTCTCGCTCAAAACCACAGAAGAGTTGGAAACAGAAGTACAAAACTTTACCTCTCTAATACAAGAATCTACATGGGAAGCAACACCGGTGCAAAATAAATCTAAATCCAAAACAGTTGATTGTCCAATACACATCCGCCAAAAAATACTAGAAAAAGACGACTTCGACAGATTTGGCAATTATCAGGACACTCACAAGATAAAACAAATTTTAATCGTGCTGCAAGACAATTGAAGGAGTTGTTAAAAGAACTCAAGAACAGATCATTCCAAGAATACTTGGAAAGGCTAACACCCACAGTTGACACTGAATATGCTCTGTGGAAAGCAACAAAAAACTTAAAACAACCAAGAGAACATATACCACCCATCAGAATACCAAACAACGGCTGGGCGAAAACAGACAAGAAAAAGGCTGAAACTTTTGCCGGGTATCTAGAAAACGTATTTAAACCATTACCAAAGATTGACGATGTCGATGATAACGAAATTCAAAGATTCCTAGAAGAGCCTGAACAACATAGCGAACCTGTACCTTTAGCAACACGAAAAGAAGTAAAGGATGTAATTCTGATCTGAATCCTAAGAAGGCCCCCGGTTACGACTCGATAACGGGTAAATTAATTAAGGAACTTCCTCGCAAGGGTATAATTATGCTAACACAGCTCATAAACGCTGTTTTCAGACTACAACATTTCCCAGCCCAATGAAAGACAGCAGAAATAATATTAATTAAAAAACCCGGCAAACCACCACAGGAGCCTTCATCTTATAGGCCGATTAGTTTGTTGCTAGTCTTATCTAAAATTGTTGAAAAGCTGTTATCCAAAAGGTTAGATAAGATAGTCGCAGAGAGAAACCTGATACCTGATCACCAATTCGGGTTTAGACAGCAACATTCTACAATTGAACAGGTGCATCGTGTAGTCGATACCATTAATAAGACGTTGGAAAATAAAAATTATTGCGCCGCAGTATTCTTGGACATTAGCCAGGCTTTCGATCGGGTATGGCACCAGAGACTTCTCTATAAGCTCAGAAAGATACTTCCAGAAAAATTCTACATCCTCCTTAAATCATATCTAACTGAGAGGTACTTCCGAGTTAGATATGAAAGTGAAATAACAACACTGCACCCAATAACGTCTGGCGTGCCACAAGGTAGTATACTGGGTCCTTTATTGTACCTCTTATTCACTGCTGATCTTCCAACCAATAACGAAGCGCTCACAACCACATTCGCAGACGATACTGCCATATTAGCTGTACATAAAAGTCCAATTGAAGCAAGCAACATACTACAAAACAGTATTAATGAAATCCATAAATGGACCCAGAATTGGAGGATTAAAATAAACGAGGCTAAGTCCAACCACATTGTCTTCACTAAATGCCGAGGCGATTCACCACAAGTAATGATAGGAAATCACTTTATACCTACCACAGACAGTGTAAAATACCTCGGTATACACTTAGACAAGGGATTGACCTGGCGTACACATATTTGGAAAACACGCAAACAACTAGGTACTAAATTCCGAAACCATTATTGGCTGCTGGGACGACAGTCTCAACTTACACTTCAAAACAAATTACTTGCATACAATGTCATCTTCAGGCCAGTATGGACATATGGGCTACAGTTTTGGGGAACAGCATCGAAATCGAACATCGCCATCATCGAGAGATTCCAGTCTAAAGTGCTGCGTGCTCTTGTAGACGCCCCATGGTTTGTAACAAATAAAGACATCTACAATGATCTGCAAGTGCTGACAGTAAGTGAAACGATTGTGCAGTGCAGTGTTAAATACTTTCAACGATTGGAAAATCATCCAAATGTACTGGCAGTAAATTTGCTTGATAACAGTGAACAGGCAAAGAGACTTAAGCGTAAAACGCCACTCGATTTAGTTCATGACCGATAAATATCCTATTTTAGAGTTTAGTTAAGTTTACAAACAAATTTAAATTAATTTTCATATAGAGATTATTGTTCATTGGAGCATATCTCTATTCAAGTCAATGTTGTAAATCCACATAAATTCTTATTGTTAATAATATTGCATAATAAACAAAAAAAAACAAAAAAAAAACTTTCTTGTTCCTTACCATTTGTTTTACTCCCATCCATAATTTTCCCTTTTTTGTAAGTATTTTTCCCATAACATTATTTTAGGTCTCCTGCGGTCTCTCTATTTTACTTTGCCCTTCCATATTTGTTTTACTAATCTGTCTCTTCCCATTCTTTGTAGGTGTCCTCACCGGTTCAACTGTCGAATTTCTATAAACTTCATTACTGATTTGATTTCAAATTATTGTGTTATTTGGCTGCTCCTTACTCGATCTTTCAATGTAACTCCTTTAACTGGTCTTAAATATTTCATCTCTGCTGTCTCTAATCTTTTTTTTCATTCTTGTTGGTTAATGTCCATGATTCACATCTGCATGTCAATATAGGTCTAACTATTGTTTTATACACATTCAGTTTCGTTCTCTGTGATACTTCCTTTTTTTCTTATAAAAGTCTTATTTATTGCATAATACAGCTTGTTACTTTTTTCTAGTCTTTCGCATATATCTATCTCTTGTCTTCATTTTTCGTAGATCATCACTCCCAAACAATTAAACTATTAAACTTGTTCGATCACTTTCTCATTTATTTATATATTTATATATTGTCGTTCTTTTGCTACCGCCATTACTTTGGTTTTATGCACATTTATTGTCATTCCTTTTCTGGTTATAATATCATTTTGTATCAATAATTTCTTTGTAGTTTGTCCCTTAGCCTGTTCTTTGTGTTATAAAAACACAAACCGCTGGTTGAAATGTACAGCAATCTGCTTACCGGCAGATATATACAAGAATCTACTTACCGACAAGTACATACAGGCCACAATAAATGGTGTGCTCTGCTCTGCATTTACTTGAAAAAATACAATCAAACACCTATTATATTATGAATAGATAGGAGTTCTAAAATGCTAATTTGAATCATAAACGCTTAACCACGAGCAATAAGCTTCCAAAACTACAAGAACGACTTCAATACTCTAAAAAGCTGTTTAAAGTAACTGAAGACTAGATTTATAATAAACACTAAGCCAAGCTGTAGAACATCAAAAATAATAAACACTCAGCAGAGTTGAGAATCTCTTATTGAGAATCTTATTGATTATATCCAAAAACCAAATCTTCATTTGAGGTAAGTATCACCAAAAGATGATAGAAATTCCTGGACAGCATACTTTTCCAAAGAAGATAAGAATTGCAATTTGAAATATGAGAAATATATTCCAATCAGAAAAACTAGATAACACAGTTCACGAAATAAAATCAAGCGTCCACAATAAAGCAAATGCGTTACAGATAATGGAATAGAGAGAGAAAGAGGGAATTAGATTTGTTTAATGACGCTTCAACCCTTAGGATCTTTTGAAGTTATAAGCATTATAAATAAACTATTAAATAAATAGATGCAGGCAGAAACACATTTTCAAGAAATCTATAAAATTAGGACTAGATGAAGCAAGTGAAGTTAGCCCTAGCCCAGAACATAAATCAATGAGATATCCAAGCAAACTTTCCGATTTTTTCCCTAAATTGCACATATTCTAAAAGTAAATGTACCACTGCCCGTGTCGTATCGCAGGTGTCGGAAAACGATTGGTCCTCTGCAAAAAGTCTATGTCATTCGGCAATGGGCAATACGATTTCGAGTTAGAACGACCTACTGTCTGCAAGAATCACGTCTAGAGAAAGCCCATGCTGCAGCATCTTCTTTGATAGCTCTAATTTGCCCATTTTTCCAATATTCTGCTTTTGAGGTAGGATTTTACATCGTTAACTGTTATGACATCCAGGTCAGTTTTGAGTACCACGTTTCACTACATCGTCCGTTTACTCATTACCTTTGATTCCTGTGACTTGGTACCCAGATCAATTAGACTCGTAATTTTCGCCGATGAAAATTATATATGAGTTGGTGGATTTTTATAACAAGCGTATGAAAAGAAAACGTATCTTGAATTGTTTTTGGGATACTAAGCTAGTCCAAAAATATCACGACGTCCCTTTGGCGTCTATCAAATGAAGTTACAGCTTTCATAACAGCAAGAAGCTCGGCGGTAAAAATACTGCCGATTGAATTAAGTTTGTACAATTCTTTTAGTCTCTCTCACCACTAAAAGCAGCACCAACGTGAAGATCTTTCTTAGAACCATCAGTGTAGATTCTGTCATATTCCCGATATTGCTCCAAAAGCTTAAATATATTTATATATTTATATATATTTAGATCATTCATGAGTTCCATGAACCAGATACCGATAAGACGTGATGCCCGTGTGCACACTCGGCATAGCACTACGTATGGCTGCCGGCAGCAGATACGAAAACATGGATATTTTGGTAATGCAAAGAGTTCTCTTGACATTGGTTTGGGTTTCATAGAAGACGGTTTCTTTAATGAGACTTTTTTGGGGTCTTTTGGTGATAGGGAGAGAGGGGAATTGTTTATATCCATATATAATTTTAGTACCCGCCACGGAGCCCCATAAAGAAACGTCAACACCACAAACTGGTGCGATCGTCAGTGATACTGTGGCGGAGGCCATTATTCATGATTCATGTCCGGTTCCCCAAAGTACGCCATGAAGCCGATTTTAGAACCGATGCATAACTATAGCACGTGCATCCAAGGTCAAAACAGTAGCCAAACCCAATGTGTTGGTCCACCTCTGCCGTAGCTAGAGGTTTCTCTCAAATACTAGGATCAACTTTTCCTTCCAAATGCACATTGATTACAAGCGGCATCTCTAGGTTTGCTTTGAGACTAACGGGGACATATAAGAAGACAACGAGCAACTGCCTCCCTGGTCTCAATCTAGTAGAACTAACAAAGCAATGTAGAAAATAAGTAAACAGAATGGTCTCCTATACCCCCAACAGTCTTATCAAACTAAGATCTGCAGTCTATCATAGTGTTTCAGTCTGCAAAGTAGTTCTGCAACGGCGATGATGACATTTCGGGACCCCGGGAGCGCCAATTCCCGTAGACATTGTTACGAAAATCGAAACAATATCCCCCTGGGGGAGATAATGAAATATTTTACTATTCAGAAAACACTAATAAAGACCACAGAAAAAACAAGAACAAGAATTTAGACCAAATAGTGACCACCTTCATTTCTGAGCGATTGATGTTAATCCAACTTCAAGGAATGTCGTTGAATATAAACATTATTCGGTTCTGCGGTTCGGAAACTGCAAATAAATCAGACATCAAAGCCGAGCATTGGTACTCTGAAATAGAAAGCATACTTAAATATACGAAAAAGTCCGAGATGAACATCATTATAGGAAATTTTGATTCAAAAATTGGCGGCCAACCCAAACATGAAGTGGTTAATAAATATAATGAAAAATGGAAATGAAAGAGGTGAAAGACCTAAAAAGTTTTGTCATCGCGATTACATTGTTATTAGTACAGTATTTAAATTGACATCTCGGTTATATACATGGAGGCCCCCATTTGACAACAAAAACATCACACACAACCAGATTGATTTTATTCTAATCAATAAACAATTCACAAATACAAACCATAATAGTAATATATAACAATACATTAGTCACTAACATAAAAACTTGGCTTAAAAGATGCAATAAAGCAAAAGGAAAAACAAATATGTAGCAGAACAACTGAAGGATGTCAACCTAAAATGAAAATATATGTAATAGAAAAGAATAACTAAATAACAAAGTCCATCTTCGTTCTATTGTTCGTTGTTCTACCAGGTGTACCGGAAAGACTTTATCATTTTTTTCCAATAGGTGTCGCTAGGCTTAATATACAATATTATGATTTGACACGTGTTCGTTTTATACGTCGTAGGTTATATTTTGTGAAAGTATCACCGTCATATATTTATAGCTCTTCAAAAATGTCAAGTTATGTGCCTGAAAACATGCATTTGCGGCATGCATTACTTTTTTATTTAATCAAAAGAAAAAAGCCGCTGAAAGTCATCGTTTGCTAGTTGAAACATACGGCGAGCATGCTCCAACCATAAAAACATGTGAGGCGTGGTTTCGACAATTCAAAAGCGGTGTTTTCGATGTGCAAGGCTAAGAACGTTCTGGCAGACCGAAAAAGTTTGAAGATGCAAAACTGCAGGAGTTATTGGATGAAGACCCAACACAAACTCAAAAACAATTGGCAGAAGCGTTAAATGTGGCCCTAGAAACTATTAGCGATCGATGAAAAAATCCAAAAGATCGGAAGATGGGTGCCACATCAATTGAATGACAGGCAAATGGAAAATCGAAAAATCTTCTGTGAAATGCTGCTTCAAAGGTTTGATAGAAAGTCATTTTTGTATCGAATAGTGACGAAAAGTGGGTTTATTTCGAAAACCCTAAGCGCAAAAAATCATGGTTATCACCTGGAGAAGCTGGCCCATCAACCGCGAGACCGAATCGCTTTGACAGGAAAACAATGCTCTGTGTTTGGTGGGACTAGAGTGGCGTGGTGTATTATGAACTGTTGAAACCTGGTGAAACAGTTTATAGTGATCACTACTGACAACAAATGATCAACTTGAACCATGCATTGATCAAAAAACGTCCAGAATGGACCCGAAGACACAGTAAAGTGATTTTAAAGCACGATCACGCGCCGCCTCATACAGCAAAACCGGTCAAGGAATCATTGAAAGCGCTTGGGTGGGAAATATTATTGCACCCTCCGTACTCTCCAGGCCTTGCTCCGCCCGACTATCACCTTTTCGCATTAATGGGCTCTGCATTAGCAGAGCAGCACTTCGCCAATTTTGAAGAAGTTAAAAAATGGATCGATGAATGGTTTCGCTCAAAGGAAAAACAATTTTTTGGAATGGGATTCAAAATTGCCTGAAAGATGGGCAAGATGTGCAGAATTAAATGGTCAATATTTTGAATAAATAAATTTTCCCATTATATGGAAAATTATGCATTTTTTTGCAAAAAAAAAACTGTAAGACTTTCCGGTACACCTGGTATTTTGTTTGGTCTATACATCTATATGGAACAGAAATATGGAGAAACTAGATGCAACAAGTACCACTAATGTAGAAATATTCAATAGAATACAAGGTTTATCTGGAAAGTAAAGCGCCCATTTTTGTTTTAAGAAAATTGAACCGATTCATACAATTACTTAATATTCTTCCAAATACATCCCTCCTGCTTCAACACACTTGTACCAACGAGATATCCATGCTTTATATGCGTCCTAGAAGTCCTTCACTGGGATGCCCTTTAGTAATCTCGCCGTAACCACCTTGAAGTTCTCCAGGATCCCCAAATGCTGTCCTTTGAGGGATTTCTTAATTTCCGGGAACAAAAAGAAGTCGGGCGGGGCCACATCAGGACTGCAACAATTCTTGACACACTTCCCTTCGATTGTTCTTTTGGTCATCGGTGAGCACTCTCGAGAGTCGTTTGAGAGGAGTTTCCGCATTCGAAAGTTTTTCGTCACAATCTCATGTACATTGGTTTTCAAAATGTCAAGTATTTCTGACATTAGACGGACACTCATTCTTCGATCAGAGTTTAACGATTCGTGCACTTTGTCAACCGAACTTTCATCTCGCGACGTTGAGGGGCGACCTGATCGTTGTTCGTCGGCAACCTCCTCACGATCCTCCTTGAACATTTTATGTCACATTTTGCACTGTGAATATCCTCATCAGTCCTCATCAAAAGCCTTCTGAAGCAACTCTGTCTCCGACGGCGTCTTCTAAAACAAAACTTTATCGCGTATTGCTGCTTGAGAGTTTGTTCCATTTTAATTCGACAGAGCACTCACACAAGGGTTCACTGAAACAGGCACTGTGATGCTCCAGGAGCTCGGAGCTAACTGACGCGGGTCGCGCTGTGTTCCCAAGACTCCCCCCATCCCTTCCGTGCAAGCGATAACGCCGTGCGACGGATAGTCGCGGCGGAAAAAATAGGGCGCATTACTTTCCAGACAGACCTTGTAGTACTAAATAGAAAATTGCTAGCTAAATGCAATCAAAAACAAGTAAATTGGCTAACATTGGTCACAAAATGAGGAATAAAAATATCAGCAAAAATCATGTAAAAAATACACTTGATGTAGATTGTAGGAATGGTAGTATTACACCAGTGATTCTTTTTGAGCAATCCCAAAACCCTAAATAGTTGAACCATTTTGCATAACTTGAAATAAATCTTCTCTCAATATCTCATAAGCCATATTACTATTAAAAATCATAAGAATCATGTCATGAGACATTTTGAAATTGTAAAATCCTAACATACTTTAATCAAGTGAATAGTATTACTCTCAAGAAAGCCAAATGCAATAACAGAAAACAGAGGTAACAAAAAAAAATTAAAACTATAACGGGATCTTGAATAGTTGCAGATCCAGTTCCAAAATTGGAAAACAAAAGTATCCTCAAAACTCGAATTTTAATATATATAATTCCCCATAATAGGCCACGAAGGCCCTTTGTGGTCGTAACAAGATAGGTCTGCTACAATCTAGAGCCTACGGTACACAAGGGTAGTAACGTGGCTAGCGCTATGTACCGACCGCCTATTATTACCCCAGAGTTTGACCTCCAGGTACTCATTTATTGCAGCCCGAGTCGAGCTAAGCCGTAAAAATGCCAATGATCCAATTGGCGAGAGCTAGACGGTCCTATAGACAATTTAAAGTTATCTATAGAATGTTGGGCTGAAAGAAGAAATACCTAAGCAAAGCGAAACCTGAACAAACCTATTTAAAAATCGATCATCTTTGAGATGAGTTTTTACTCATTTGCACATGAGACTCTTAGAAACAGCTTTGTTTATTTCTTTCATCTTGAACACTGTAAGAATACAATAAAAAAATATCCGAGCATTTCATGCTATCCAATTCAGTTGGCCCTTGGCTATAATTTTATATTCTTATACACAAAGTACTCCTAATTAAGTACTGTCAACAAAGGATAATGCCCAAACCCTATGAGATATGGTCTATCTATGTGCCACAATCTCGTCTATTACAATCGAAAGAGAATCTAAAGTTGGTAAAAAGTAAACCAGCATTTCTTCGAAATCAAGGATGACGACCCCCAAAATGTCTTTTAAACTTTTGAGTGGCTTAACCTGGGGCAGCATCCGCAACAAAACCTTCTAGGTGCATCACAATTGGTCTGTCGAGCCATCTTGAGAGAGTCACCCAAAGTGCACGTGCCCCTAAAATATAGGCCAAAAACCACTCGAGTTTTAGAACGCATTATCTCTGTAACCCTAGGGTTCCCGACAACATACAAAAAAGCAACAAATAGCAGATCGTAGGCCCTCCTTGCTAAGCTGTTTCAAATTCCAGAAAAGGCCACACGTCGCTCAAAACCTGCCAAGTTTTATAAAACGTTCTAAACGTTCACGCCCTGTGGGATTAAGCACCCCCCCCCCTCCACCAGGCGAAAGTAACGCTTTTAGTCCCATCGGAATCCGACGTTTGCATATACTCTCCACCAATCAGGGTTGAATATTAGGCCCGCAGCAGGCATGTATGTGGCTCATGGTCGTACCACATTACTTGACATATCATGAGGCACAGAGGAAAAAGTGAATTTTATGTTTCGAAAATTCAGGGGCGATTACGTTCAAAATGGCGTCCAAAAATCACATTTTTAACTATGATTTCGGCCGAATAAACCCGCATAGTAATAGACTTTAATCAACTCGAAACAGTGATGCGGAGAAACTACACCAAAAGTATTGTTACCAGGAGAAAGGACGTAGACCTGTTAAGTGCTCCTCCAAAACCCTCGAAAGGAAAAACCAAAGTTTTTTTCATGGTTAGCTCAGTTACTGGTCGTCAACATTTTCCACAAGTCACAAGATCACATGCATGACTTGCTTTGCTTTCAAAAGTTACATTTCTGGATTTTATATATGTCTCGTTAACTCTGCTGTTATCTTGTTACTTCCTGCCGACTTTATCTTCTTTAACTGTTTCAAGACTCTTTTTCTATTTCCTCTAATTCGTTTTCTATCCACTTTTCTTAAAAGAATGGTTATCAAAAATAGGTGAGCACAAAGGAGTAGAGCAGTAAACAACACTGCAACAAACTTAGGGACTTTTCTTAGTCATTACCTTTAATCAACACTTTCAAAACTTGAGAAAGAAATTGACAAACAACATTCGAGAAGAATTTGAAATTAATATTTTTGTTTATTATTGAGGCTCAAAACAACTTGATTAAATTTTATATCGTAAGTTACACTTTATTTTGTTGATATTCGTATTTGCATTTATATTTTTCTAAAAATTCTGATTCTGATTCTTTATCAGATTATTATACCTATATTTAAAATCCTCTTATTTTCTCAAGATCAGTCAAATCACACAGAATTAAGCAGTAAGCTCTTGTAAAGATGGTCGCCTTTGAATACTGCTTAAACAGGATGTTCCCACAAAGTCCTTTCCGCCGAGTCAACAAGCCATAGTGCATGCTTCTTTAAGGTGCTTCAGATGGGTACTAGCAATTTAAAATTAGAATTAAATCGGTTTTATTGGAGTAAGTTTAAATTCGCGCAATTCAAAAAAGAAACCAATATGAATTAGTAGCATTACTTTTGTCAAAATGTATATATACCAATAAATACCTTATAACTCCGATCACCTGCATGTAAGCTGTAAAAATTATTGCAATTTCCATAGTGATACTTTTAAAGATACAATTTTCCAATTTAAGTGTAATTAAATGAAAACAAAAAAAATGCACACTGAAATAAAACAAGAAATTGTTTAAAATTAAATATATTCACATAGCGATATAATTTACGAAATATAAAGTTCTGATTATAGAGTATTCTATATGCCGCACACAGAACAGTACTGCACGCTTCCATAGAATAGCACTATCTAAAAATAAAATAAAAATAATATGTACTGTTTATAGGTATGACGATAAATTAATGCTATAATCGGGCAAGTAAATCTGTTTCTACCAACTGCAGACAATAATGAACCAACGGCAGAACTAAAAATGCGACTTACAAAATCATGTCGAACAAACAAGCTACCCAACAACTGCATATGAAATATGAAGAATATAATTCTTATGTACACATCAAGCCGGTAAGTGAATATCCGATTGAGCATCAAACCCTCCTTACAATAATGCGGTATGCAGAGGACGACCAGCAAAACATAATTACAAATAAATAATAGAAATTAAAATGATAATTCATTTCAACCCCAATAAGTATTATTTGAGTTGTCGTTTCATTGCAAATCATAGACCAAAAAACCTAAAGCGCCATCCCACACAATCTCCTGCTTTTTTAGACTTAATGGCCTATTCACAAACACAAAAAATATATTAATATTTTTAACTTAAAAGAACTGGTGGGGTAAGGCAATGCGATATGGTTGTAGTTTTCAATGGCATTCCACTGCCTGACTAAGATGATGTAGTTTAAAGGTCGGACTGCCCATACAAGGCAGTGGAGAATGACATGTAGTCGAGTGCTCCTGGCACGCCACCTGAGCCTTTGTATGGTGGCATGCGCTGGATGCAGTATTCAGCCTGATCTAATGGCAACTCTCGCCTCAGCTCTTCGGGCAAAATGTATGGCTGAAGAGAAAAAATTTAGTATTATAAATATCAGGAAATGTAGACCAACATACCTTATCGCCTGCCAAAATACGGAAGCTATCAATGACCTGCTCAGCAGTGTCTGTATCGGTGCTCTCCCTCGTCATAAAGTCCAAGAAGGCATCAAAGTGAACGTATCCAGTGCTGTTGGGATCTACCACAGCCAAAATTCTCTGGAAATCAATCTCTCCTTGTCTGTCTTTGCCAATAGAGTATCCCAAAGACACAAGACATGATTTGAACTCCTCAGGTGTTAAACGGCCAGTCCTGTTCTTATCAAAGTGGTTGAAGGAAGAGCGGAATTCATTCAACTGTTGCTGCGTAATGCCCTTCGAGTCACGTGTGAGAATCTGATTTTCTACTTCATTTATGTTACGGTTGATCGATGTCAACAGCTGTTCCCATCCGACTCGCAAAGTATCCATTGTGTATTGCGTATACCTGTACAAATTTCGTCAACATCAACGTCCCTCTAAATAAACTACCACAAACCTGTTCTCAAAGATCATGCTCTCCTGCACAGCCTGGTGAATTTTCTCCAACTCCTCAATGTGTGGCTTGTATGCGTACACGCCCTGCTCATACTCCTTCAGGCGATGCAGCTGATCCTCCAGAGTTCCGTGCAAGCCCATTCCAATAGCAGTAACTGCATCCAGCTGGCGTTCGATCCAGGGTCCAACAGCATTCGCTTTCTCAGCGAACTGGCGACGCAGCATTTCATTGTCTAGTTGGTTACAATAAGGAAAAATATTGCTTAATTTCAGAAAAAAGTTTATCACTCTACACATCAAAGGATACTTTGCTGTTTCCTAAGTTCTGCCTGCAGTGTAGCATCCCTCTGTGGCACCAACTGTCTAACATCCGACCATTTCCTAGTTAGATCCTAGAAAAAGAGGTTAAACTTCAGTGCATGGCCCGAACTTTGGAAAAGGGTCCTCAGTATTCCAGGGGGGTAATTTTACCTCTAGACTACCAGTGATTCCTTCCTTGGCAGCCAAACACAAGGAAAATAATGAGTTTTAACAGAGTCGCAACCCTGATAACTCCATCCGCTACTTTACCCATCAATACGCTTTGCAAACATCAACAGTGTTTAATAATGCATGCATCTTACATGTGCTGTGAGTGTGGTGTAGGGATTCTCCAAGCCTCCAGGAATCTGGTGTTGCTTCACTATGGACTCCACCTCTCTGACCAGACTAACTATCGTCTGGTATTCCTTATCAGCTTCTCCCAAAGTGGCCTAAAAACAGTCCCATTAACATTTTGCCAACTTACAACAAATAATTAATCACCTTGAAATGGGCGTGAGCGTCAATTAGGCCTTGAATTTCTTCAACGGTGTGCACAATGAAGATATCGACCAAGTCCTCCCGCGTGCCATCCAACCAGTTATTGAACGGCGCCGCGCGCTTAGCAAACTCCAAGTGCAGGATGTCAATCTTCTCCAAAATCCTCTCTGCATCGTCCAAGGCCTGGCGGCGGCGCTGAGTCAACGCCCCCAGTCTGTCCCACTGGTCACAGATGCGTTGGCAACGGGCATTCACGCTTACACTGTCATGATAGTCCAGAGTACTGAAACAGAATAAAGACATTATGGAAAGCTGGGCACGCAGCACAACGTGGCTCACTTGAGCTCCTGTGCAATTGCAGCAATCTGCTCTACGCGGTCCTGGTGCGCAGCCAGGTCGGACTCAAAAGCTTCATGCTTCTTCTTAAGCGCCTTGAGCTCGTTGAGGCGGCACTGCCGAAAGTCCTGGCTCTGCAGCATCTCCTCCTTACCACGCGTCCATTCTTCGTGGGCGTCAGCCTTGCGCCTGAACTTCTCTGCAAGGTGCTCCAACCTTTCGAGGCGCATCATTTCAGACAGCAGCCACTCTTCGAAGGCCTTTTCTGCGTTTTCCAGGCCTTTCCAAGCATTTGCAATATCCTATTGATTAAAAAATTATGCTGCCTTAATTTTTTTTAGCAAAGTACCAGGTAAAGAAGCAAATTAACAATTATAAATTTTTTGATTGAACCATAGTTCAATGAGAGATGACAGTATTTTTCCAAAGTCCTAAGATATTTGTTACTGTGCAGTTGTAAGGAAAATGAACAAAACAAAACAGTAGATTATTGTGGAACAACATATAATCAAATTTCTGACAAATGATCATAAGAAGCCTTCAAAATTAAATATAGAATAGGATAGTAATGCAAAGAGTCTATATGTGGAATAGCAGTTTTAAAAATAGAAATGATGAAGAATAAACGCTTAAGCACAGACTACAAATTTCTATAATAAGCGAGAACAGTAATCACATACTCACTTAAAAAAGCAGGTCTAAAATACTGATAAAGGTAATTTAAAAAAAAATGGAAAGTTTGCACCAAACAAATCTCACTTCTATTGACAAACACAAGAATACACGCCTTAATTGACATGACTATTAGCCAACGCTAATTAACATTCAGAAGTTTGAGTTACTGAAGTTGCCATGTAATAACCATCACAGTTGCATAGTTTCAAGTAAACAAAAAATGCTTAGATTTGAATTCAACAACCTTCAGGTGAAATTTCTTCCAATTATGGGAAAAGAAGTCAACAATTTGCCAAAATTATAAAAGTTGTACCAATCGACATATCCGATATTGGTAATGAAAGTTGTTGTGTTAATCATATTTTATTCTTCTCTTTTTCTTTCTCTTTTCTATGTTACTTTGCTTTTATACTATCTCCTATGTCTAGATTTTCTTAATTTTCTGAAAATATTTCCTTGTTAGACATAATTCTTTTTAAACTTTATTTTCTAAGTTTTTCTCCTCATATGATTAAATTTCCTTTTACATAATTTCTACAATCTACATTATTATAATCAAAAGTATCTGAAACACCTATTTGAAACTGTCATCAATCTTACATTATAAGTTAACATAAATAACATTAATTCAGTGTGGGTGCACACTTTGCTGTAATGATAGCCCTAACTCTATGGAGGAAACTATCAATCAGATGTGAAAACGTCTCCAGAAAAATAACAGCGTATCTTCTTGAGGAACTATAGTCACAGGATTTCATGATGTGGATTGTCGGGGTCTGAAGATGTGTAATTGCAGTTCATACACTTATGTTACTGGTTGGACGAACAATCAATATCCCTATGGAACTCCTAGCCATTTTTTCATACAAATGACTGGTAATTTTTATAAACTATGTTCTTCAACACTTGGTAGTTCCTATCTGTTAATACCCATAGCCTAATTGTGCCTTCAAAATTTCTACTTCAGAGTCAAGTCAACAGTTAAATTAGTCTAAATGAAAAAGACTGAATTACTCTGATCAATTTTTTAGTCATATGATAACTAGAGCACCTTCAAAGTCATTAAGCTCTTTTGACATCCATTTTGCTTAATATTGAACACAGGTCTGTGTTCCTTTTACATCTGTTGGTCGGATCATAGTGACTTCTAGATGTAAGCTCACAAATTAAAATTAATGCCTCAATACTTCTAATCAGATAGTGTATTTCTGTAATTTTCCTTAATTCCTTTTATTATCAGGCCATTAAAGTTCATATATATTTTTAGGCAACTCAAACTATTTGTAAGTTTTGTTACTACCTATTTTATATAGTATTCTCAAAATATACGTCCTTAATTACTCAGTAAATTACAGTTTCTTCTCTTAAAATATGCATTCTCGCCTCCTAATCTTCCCTATCACACTACTATGATTTTCAACAATCATTTGTTTTCCTTGAACATACCGTTTATTTTAAAACCACTTTTAAGGTTCTGATTACCATCATCTTAACAAAATGTCCTATACCTTCTTAAAATGTTGTTTGGTTATCATAACCATATACAGTCATTTGAAAATACACTGTAGTTCGTTATCTGGTTCAATTTAACCCTTGAAATAATCTCACAAGGAAAATTAGTATACCACAAAAATGAATCAAAAATGTTCTTAGAGTTATTTTCAGAATTTAGACAAGTCGAGAACCGCATCTTCAAGTCAAAATCTCGTAGACAGCAGCTTCAAGTGTTACACTTGTTTGCATACTTAGTGAATTTTTATTACCTTTATTGCACAATTCAGTTTTATCCTTAAAAGCTACCATCGATTGCATCATTGTTTACATATCTTAATTTCAATTGTACTCGATGCTATTTTATCATCTCTCATAATTTCTTATTCCACATCCAAAAAATAAACTCATTTACCTTTTGTTTCTCATTCATTCTTGAGATCTCTTCATTACTAAAATTTTTATCAGCTTCAGTTATCAATTTATTTTTAACAAATTCTTTAACTCTTCCTCATTTCACTACAGCAGATTTTTTATTTTCTTATAAATTTGTCCATAAACTCGCCTCTATTTGCTTTGTATTGACTACCTATAGTTTCATAGTTAGGATAATGGCATCAGTCTTTTAATTATTAGAGAGAATCCCATGAATTTCGCACTTGCAAATTCCAGCATTTCATAATCTCAAAACTGATGTGCTTGAGATTTAAGCAATACCAGATTGCAGAATAAAAATTCAGTGTTCTTTTGCCCTCGATTTAGTTAATGTAGCAATGTAACCACCAAAGTTGATGCTATGGTTAGGTTCTAGGAAATCCACAAGATTGCGTTTTATGATCCCCCCCCCCCCCACACACACACATACACAACAGAAACGATTATAGCCTTTATATAAAATTTTCAATTTGTAATGGTGATGATAAGGTCTAGAAGAAATTTGTACTTTTGTTTAAACATCAAAAGACCCACTTGGCACAAATCATTTCCAGGAGACTGAAATTGAGATATAGCTCCAATAGATATTTTGCCAGTCATATTCCAGTGATTTGTACAAATAACAATATACTCCCATCCATTGTTTGATCTTCATTCCATAAGCATCACCAATATTGTGTGCAAAAGTTTTTTTCCTTAGAAGAGTTCATCAACACTTTTTATATGAGCATAGTCAGTTGCTATTACTACACAGCAAACAAAACTCGTGGAATATTAATAAAATAATGTGGCTGAGTAGTGTTTCTCACTTTAATACTCGTTATTCTAATGACTCAATTCAAATTTTGGACTTTCAATCAAATTGTGCCATGGCTATAAACGTATGTGTATGTAACCATGTAAACTAAATTTTTATTATTCCTTTATTTTTTGTTAAGAAACTTACTGAAACCATCTTTCCCTCGGTAGGCATGTAAGCAGGCCTGTTTGACAACCGTAGCTTAGTCTGTAACGTATTGAAATTGGTCTCCAGCTTGGCCTTCTGCTCCACACGTGGAGGCTTGTGCTTGCGGCGATAGGTGCGGTACTCCTCCAGCTTCCTCTGACAACCAGCCAGCGAGTTGTCTGTTTGACGCGAGTTCAGCCATGGCATTGTACGCCGGATCCACTCTAACAACTGCAGTCAGAAGCAAGATCATCAACGCAAAATCTACCCCATTCCTGGCCACTTACATCACTAGCTAAGCGTTCATACTCCTCCATGAGCCGCTCGTTCTCTTGATTCACCTTCAAGACTTTGCAGATTCTGTTGGCAGCAGTCTCAGCCTACAATTTCACGTTACATTAATGGCACGCGCCAAACTGGCGACCGCAATTAGTACTATCATCTGCAAGCTAACATCGTTACGTTAATGCTTAAGTAAAGAATCACCTTTTGAGCACCTGAGAAGCAATGGTAGTAGGACGAAACGTATGTCATAACCGCTCTTTCGTCCGGCATGGCGGTATTCTGTAAGTCTGCACATGCAAACAACACAAGTTAGAGAACAATGAACATAACTGAACAAACGGCAGATGTTAAAAATGGTGCATTATTTTAACAAATAAAAAAAAATGCACTGCACATCAAAAACTCAACAACTCGCAATTTGGCTCGGTACAGGGTACAGCAAAATACTGGAACAAATGTACTTAAGTATTTTAGAAGCTTTCTTTAGCATAAAAAAGTAAATAATTTAATGTGAATTTAGGTAACTTTAAATTCCAATCTTTGTGCACAGCTCACTAAGCGAATACTTCAAGTAATACGTAACTAGCTATATCTACATGAATACTCATTGGGGCAGCTTCTGAAATCGCTTAAGTACTTTCTGATGCGGAAACGTCCAGTTCTGGAGGGTTAAAACGACACAGCAGCAAGAAAAAACAAAAAAAAAACTGTTTAACTCGATTATGGCAAAAACATAGCAGCTGTCGCAAGATTCTGAACTGTTAAAGAGGCGCAACACTGCAATTAACCGGTACCTGTTGTGCCCCTTGGAAAGCATGATAATAACAGGACACATATGTCATGATAGCGCGTTCGTCCGGCTTAGGCGTGTTGATTAAATCTGTAAAGATTGATGCAGGGTCATATTAGCCGCAGGAACCGCGCGTCTTGGTGAAGGAACCGACGCGAGAGCGAACTATACGTACCATCAGGATCTAACATCCTTGGAATATCGAGATACTTCTCGGCTACATCAAAGGCAGTGTTCAGGTTCTCCAGGGGATTATCTTTGGAAAGTTTGTTGTAGTCGATGAGATCAGGGCGGTGGCGATGGATGAGGGCGCAGAAGGCCAGGCCGTCTTTGAACGACAGGTGGAAGTTCTGGACGTTAACATTCTTGTAGGGGGCGGTCTTGCGCTGGCACCATAACAGCAGCCCTTCCTTGGCGGTCATTTCCTCCACGGAGATGTCTTGGATGGCAAAGCGCAAGATGATGGTCCAGATCATACCCAGCGTCATCTTCAGGTTGCCGTCCACGATTTCTGCAAAGGTATTTGCGTTAAGTGGAGCGATGGCCGAATTCTGAACAGTAACCTTCTGCGCCGATAGACACAAGCTTAACACCCTTGCTGGCGATGAAGTCCAGCGCCTTGTTGACGTTAGCGATCTTGTGGAAACGCATCTTGCCACGGTCGGGCTTGGGCAAAGTCTCGCCGGAGATGACTTCCAGCAGGAGCATGAGCTTGAGGCCATTGCGGAAATCTTCTTCTATGTTTTCGATGGCCGTGCCCGCTTTTCGAAGATGGCTGTTGCACCAGGCAGTGAATGTCTGGAATTACGAAGCACGTTTAAGTTTACATATAAACAATTAAAGGCATACTTATATCTTAATGATAAAATATAAACTCTACCTGTTCAGCATTCAGAGAAAATAATCATCTAGACACTAACATTTTATGGCAAATAATAGAGACTAGCCGGTTTTCAACAAGGAAGCTTAACATAAATTAACATAGCAATGCAATTTCCAAGAGAAATGTCCCCTAGCTCACTGTAACAGGTGTTTTGGACCTGTAAGACGCATAACAGTATTGTTCTACAAAAACTAAAGGTAATGAGATCGGAGAAGCACCGTTAGGGAACAGTAAATTCGTAAATTTGAAAAATCCCGTCTGGAACGATCATTAACAAAGTCCATTGTGCGCTACTTGGCCGGCTACAGACGCGAGCCTAATTTTGCATTGGCAAAACATCACTCTTCGAGCAGTCCTACGCAAACGAGGGCGAAATTCACATGTAGATGTGTCATCGTGTAATATAGCAAAATCGCTCGATGTAACTACAGCGGTGTGTTAATTTTGAACGGCCCTGCCTAAATTTAAACGTGCTCTCGCAGCCAACGCTCGTTTATTACAGTAAATCGACCCGATGCCGAAGTCGGAGAGCGGCCAAGAAACGTAAGCGCTGTTTGGGGGAGTTTGACGTTGATGGGCCCCACTTGTCGTCATTGTCTTACGTGGCGGTGAAATGCGAAAGCATATTACGTTAAACATAAAATTAGACACGACTACGAATGCTGACGGACAGGATCTGCTGAAAAACACACCAGATGGTGATGCGCCTGATGCACGCATCTCAACTGCCTGCAATCCTATCCACAATACGCCATGGTGTTTTTTACTGCATTACAATAATTATAAATAATATAACGTCTTATATTAAATATGAAAACGATAAGAACAAATCAGCACTCCTTATCTGTAGCGGTGTTTATTTACACTTAAACGCCAGTTCCAATTTCATCCTATCAAGCCATGTAAGACGACTCTAAAGTCGAACGAACCCATTACATCACTTGCTTTTCTATTTTCTAACTGCTCATTTCACTTAGTGTTCGTGTAATAATACCTTAACAACTGTATTTTCCACGTGATTCACCGCACATAAAAGCAGTTGCCAGGCGGATCGTCGATTTCAATGATGTAACCCTTTCAGGCGCACAGGCCAATAGGCCCAAATTGGTGGAGCGGTCGAAAATAGCCCGCATGCTCATCAACGAATTAAAACAATTTGACGCTTTCAGTATGGTCAAATACCTTCAAGTGCTGGGTGCGCGGGAGGAGACCAAGCCCTCTCCAAACTTGAAGGGGGTCCTCTGAGAGTCATGGCGAAAGGTGCGACACGCTAATGAGTCGTGAAGATGTAGCAGGAAGTGTGCAAGCGCATCTGCCGCTTGCGGTTGCAAAAGCGCGTAACCGCTCCAATTCATTACGCGACAGTTGCTTGAATGGGAGCAGTTAGGTATAAAAAGAACGATGAATTGGGCGTCTAAAGTTGGCGACCGGCTCCGTTACTTACGAAGACTTTTCATATAGACATATAATGACACATGTTCAAGTAAAGCCGATAATTCAGTTCGCGTTCCGCTTAACTTAGCTCATTCTGCAATACTTCAACAAGGCCAGCTAAAAAACTAAAAAATCAGATCGAAATTAAACTGCTGTATTTTTAACAACTTTTACCACTCGCAGGTTGTGCTAATATACTTGGCAAGAAACCAACCGAAATTGAACCCTACTACCAAAACACTCCTATTTACTACTACACCAGCAGCACCAACGTTTTACAACGATCAAATTTGACAAATTGGATCAGTTGAAGTAATCGTGAACTTTTTAGCTACAATTACCTGATCAGCTCTTTTTCATTTTATATTTTAATCGTTAAAGAGTGCAGACGCCCCTTACTGTTTTGTTTGTTAGACATCGAAATACACAGACTTTTCTGTTATTTGTGAGCCGTCGAAGAGATTACAGACCTGTACTTAATTTAATTGTTGAAGATCCATTGCTGTAATTGTCAAAAATTAGCCAGCTACTTTGACAAATATTAAAGTATACACTTAATTTAATTTCTTCGGTATTTCCTCTACAAGGATTAGCCATCATTCATTTTTATCCAGTTCGCTTAGCTAGAGCGCTTCCAGGCTAACAAGACTTTTAGTCGCGTTCGTCGTTCGTTTTCGTTTTTCTTCCCCTCTCATTGTCCAGCAAAATTTTCTAATCTGCTTTAAAATGCAGTGTTCATTCATTAAAGCGGTTGCAAGCATGCGCTGCATATAGAATAACTCTACCACAACGACTATTTCAAATGTAGTAAAATAATACGCCTCTGCGTTCAAACCGCAACACCATAATCAACGAACGAGTCACCTTGTCGGTACCATCGTGCGCAGTCCTCCTCTTGGCCCCATTCTGCTTGACAAACTTTTCAAAGACACCGTTGCGTTCTCGTATTACAACTGAGAACGTTACAATTTTCGATCGCTTTGATTAATTTACTTTAAACTGCACAAAGAAGAGACAACGAAAGGTGATTTCATAGCATAATACTAATCATACGATTCGTATCTACAACGCTATTAATAGAAGCATGGTATTAGACTTGCACGCATATCACTTATTCATAAAAAGATATTCATCATTTGATTCTAAAGAAAATGTTTTAATACAGATATTAATAAAACTGATTAAAAGGGGCGCGTCACTTTATCAATGCTACCAAATAGCAATGCCTTTAAATAAAAGTATTTTATGCCTTCATTTGAATTTTATTTTTACCTGTTATATCGTTTACTACTGTTAACATACCTCTTTAGTTTAATTTTTTATATACTGTCCCTGACAGATTTATATCATCGCGCTATTTAAAAAAATGTTTCATTTATGATCTAATTGTTCAGAAATATAATACACTGAATGATACAAAGCGTCCCAAAAAATGTACTCATTCTTTAAATGACAATAAACGTAGTATTTATTAACTTAAAACAATTTTATAAATGGTAACTGAACAAATAAGAGAGGCAGAATTTCCATCCAACTATCACTGATGATGATTACCTAGACATATTGCAGGAATGCGTCGATCCGTTTGTCGAAAAGTTGTTCAGTAACCAAGAGATTTACTTTCAGCAAGATGGAGCACCTTCCCACCCCTAACCTGGTGTAAGGACCTATCTAAAAGGTGGTTCAAATTAAACCTAGCCCCTTTCTTTATTTTGTGATCGAAACCATTTTGACAAGTTTCAATCTACGATTCTTACGATTGGTAAATATGGAACCCTACTATACGAAAGAGCAACGAGTTGTAAATTCGGTGAAATATACAAATGCATTTTCTGAAAATTGATTAAAAAATTTGATGAAACTGGATCGGTAGTGGCTGCAAGATCTCATGAGTATCAGCATGGGGTAAGATCCCGTGATAGTATTGCCACAATTTATCGAACTGTCGTTACAAATTACGAAAACATCAACTCTATACCCTGCACAACAATTGAACATTTCGAGATACCCCCTTTAATAATACTCAGTAAAGACCTGTAGTTTCATGCATGCAAAATTCAACTGACACAAAAGATTAGGTGTGCTGGCCATTTTCACCGTTAAATCATCAATGTTTTTTTTTCTAACCAAAACGTCACCGATGATTATCCAAACAGAATACGGGAATCCGTCAATCAGCTTGTTGAAAAGTTTTTTAGTGGCCAAGAAATTTATTTTCAGCAAGACCCATCACCATCGTGCTGTAAGGACATCTAAAAGGTGGCTCAAAGTTTACTGACCATTCTCACCGTCAAGTCATCAATTGATTTTTAAAGTATTATAAACTGGATTCTCAAATTAATCGAAACATCATCTTTAACGATGAGACGCATTTTTCACTCGACCGGCGGATTAGTACACAAAAATTGGCAAATGCACCCCCAACGAGTCACTATTTGGTGTGGATTTTAGACAGATGGCGTGATAGGCCCATACTTCTTGAAGATAATACTAGAATTATAAATGGATATGGTTACCATACATAATAATCCAACTTATTGACACCAATTGGGCAACATAAATTTAGAACAAATATGGTTTTAGCAGGATACCGCCACCTACTATACAACCATACAATTGGCAACCTCAAGAACGAAATCAGACTTGTTATCGATGGAATTGATTAGAACCTTTGCAAAAATTTTAATCAAAAATTTTAATCATAAAATCAGTTCGTCATTTTATTTAAAATTTAAATTCGGCCTTCAATTTTAGGCCACGCTTTAAAAATGGAATGGGCGAAGAGATGGTATTAAATTCCCCGCGCGTTTCAGAAACAACTCTCCTATGGAATTCTTTCTATAAAGATATCTCAAAGACAAGATTTATTGAACAAAACCAGCAACAATAAGCTGAAACTGAAGGACTGTATCTTGCTTCATAATGTAGTTGAACTAATTAGTCTGCATTATCGACTGTATTTGGATTTACATTTAAATTCATTTAATATTTGTTTTTAATTTAAACCATAAAACTATTGTTTCTAAGTCAGGTGCTGCATTTATTGTCGCTTAAAGACTACAGTTTTTGAGATGCCCTATATAATAAAAACAATGACACTAATAATTATACAATTATTTTAATAACTGTAATACAGTACGTAAATCAATAAACAATGGCACACCCATCATGATAAATGATTAAAGATATACAAGTAAAACACTCAATAATTTACACTATTTTAATTATTACATTTAATAATAATAAGCCTTAATAATCAGTAAACATAAAAATTAGAGTATTCGATTTCCATTCAGGTAGTCATATATTCAAATTTGTGGAAGGTCGAAATTTTTTCGTAATTTTAAAACTAGTGCTAATCCCAGTTGAGTCCACCCAAAAAACTAAACGAAACGACAAGTGAATATAAAAGCACTAATCAAAATCATAGGGGCGCCGCTGTAGTTGACTGGTCACAAGCGAATATTCCTTTGTCTGGGAACCCAGTTCGAATCTCGCTGAAAGTTCATGGATGTATATGACGTCGTAGAATTTAAGTTGCATATTGGTAGGCATAAGCCCTGGAGGCTTCAGTGCTGGTAATGTGCCCAACAAAAAAATCAGAATCATATAAAATACTACAAATAGTCCAAAAATACTGTTTGAAAAAGAAATGCATCTACAGAAATAAGAGAAAAGGGACAGGAAGAGTAAAATATGTATTTTTTAGTATTTAACTGATTTTCAAACATTCGCTGATAAAATAGGTTTTTAAAGACAATTCAAATTTACGAATACACATTTGAAGCCTTAAAATGTGAACCGAATTTGATAACACACTTATTAATTGCAAGTTTATCTAAAACATACAAATCTAACGTAAATCAACAATAATGACTCTAGTGTAACAATTTTTCTCGCAAAATTCCAAAACGTCACCTGCTGACTACTCATTAGACACAAAATAATTAATATATATCTGCGGATGGCACACAGAAACCCAATTTTCCCCTTAACATTTTTGCTATTTAATCCAATGTTCTATGTGGACTGCCGATACTAGTGCTGAAAATTTAATATTCCAATAATTGGCATGTAATTCAAGTAGTTGCAAATGGTATTTGAACAGTCAACATTTTTATTGAATGAATTGAAATAGTACAAAGGTAAGCGAGGTAAAAAAAAATAAAATTTGTTATATTTGTGAGTCACATGCGGTTTAGTAGGATGCACTTCCTTTTTCTTAGAATACGCGGTTCACAAACTTCAAACAGTGAAATTTACTCGAATACCAATTTTGAAAATTTGAATAATTAAAATATTCAAAAAACATATAACTTTGAATTGCAAAAATTCGAAAAACCACAAACCTAACGAGCATAATCTCAGAGTCGTAAGGAAACGTCCGCGGGTCGTAAGTTTGTTATTTTTCAATTATGTGCTATTGTTTTCTTTTCTTTAGCA